>CAUVZT010000024.1:0-600000 GCA_963556525.1 Cochlearia excelsa | reverse complement strand
GGAACTTATAAGCACTCATGTTGCATGAAACTTGGTTTAGAGTCCTAGAAACACGTTGTTAGATGTTTCATACGTTCGTCAAACTTGTACAAAGCTCATTGAGACACTTATAAGCTCTCATGTTGCATGAAACTTGATTTAGAGTCCTAGAAACGCGTTGTTAGATGTTTCATAAGTTCGTAAAACTTGTACAAAGCCCATTGAGGAACTTATAAGCACTCATGTTGCATAAAACTTGGTTTCGAGTCCTCGAAACGCGTTGTTAGATGTTTCATAAGTTCGTCAAACTTGTACAAAGTTCATTGAGTCACTTATAAGCTCTCATGTTGCATGAAACTTGATTTAGAGTCCTAGAAACGCGTTGTTAGATGTTTCATAAGTTCGTGAAACTTGTACAAAGCTCATTGAAGAACTTATAAGCACTCATGTTGCGTGAAACCTTGTTTAGAGTCCTCGAAACACGTTGTTAGATGTTTCATAAGTTCGTCAAACTTGTACAAAGCTCATTGAGACACTTATAAACACTCATGTTGCATGAAACTTGGTTTAGAGTCCTAGAAACGCGTTGTTAGATGTTTCATAAGTTCGTCAAACTTGTACAAAGCTCATTGAGACACTTAGAAGTTCTCATGTTGCATGAAACTTGATTTAGAGTCCTAGAAACGCGTTGTTAGATGTTTCATAAGTTCGTGAAACTTGTACAAAGCTCATTGAGGAACTTATAAGCACTCATGTTGCATGAAACTTGGTTTAGAGTCCTCGAAACGCGTTGTTAGATGTTTCATAAGTTCGTCAAACTTGTACAAAGCTCATTGAGACACTTATAAACACTCATGTTGCATGAAACTTGGTTTAGAGTCCTAGAAACGCGTTGTTAGATGTTTCATAAGTTCGTCAAACTTGTACAAAGCTCATTGAGGAACTTATAAGCTCTCATGTTGCATGAAACTTGGTTTAGAGTCCTAGAAACGAGTTGTTAAATGTATCCTAAGTTCGTCAAACTTATACAAAGCTCATTGGGATAGTTATAAGCACTCATGTTGCATGAAACTTGGTTTAGAGTCCTAGAAACGCGTTGTTAGATGTTTCATACGTTCGTCAAACTTGTAAAAAGCTCATTGAGGAACTTATAAGAACTCATGTTGCATGTAATTTGGTTTAGAGTCCTAGAAACGCGTTGTTAAATGTTTCATAAGTTCGTGAAACTTTTACAAAGCTCATTGAGGAACTTATAAGCACTCATGTTGCATGAAACTTTGTTTAGAGTCCTAGAAACGCGTTGTTAGATGTTTCATACGTTCGTCAAACTTGTACAAAGCTCATTGAGACACTTAGAAGTTCTCATGTTGCATGAAACTTGATTTAGAGTCCTAGAAACGCGTTGTTAGATGTTTCATAAGTTCGTGAAACTTGTACAAAGCTCATTGAGGAACTTATAAGCACTCATGTTGCATGAAACTTGGTTTAGAGTCCTCGAAACGCGTTGTTAGATGTTTCATAAGTTCGTCAAACTTGTACAAAGCTCATTGAGACACTTATAAACACTCATGTTGCATGAAACTTGGTTTAGAGTCCTAGAAACGCGTTGTTAGATGTTTCATAAGTTCGTAAAACTTGTACAAAGCTCATTGAGGAACTTATAATCTCTCATGTTGCATGAAACTTGGTTTAGAGTCCTAGAAACGAGTTGTTAGATGTATCCTAAGTTCGTAAAACTTATACAAAGCTCATTGAGATACTTATAAGCCCTCATGTTGCATGAAACTTGGTTTAGATTCCTAGAAACGCGTTGTTAGATGTTTCATAAGTTCGTCAAACTTGTACAAAGCTCATTGAGGAACTTATAAGCTCTCATGTTCCATGAAACTTGGTTTAGAGTCCTCGAAACGAGTTGTTAGATGTATCCTAAGTTCGTAAAACTTATACAAAGCTCATTGGGATACTTATAAGCACTCATGTTGCATGAAACTTGGTTTAGAGTCCTAGAAACGCGTTGTTAGATGTTTCATAAGTTCGTCAAACTTTTACAAAGCTCATTGAGATACTTATAAGCTCTCATGTTGCATGAAACTTGGTTTAGAGTCCTAGAAACGCGTTGTTAGATGTTTCATAAGTTCGTCAAACTTGTACAAAGCTCATTGAGGAACTTATAAGCTCTCATGTTGCATGAAACTTGGTTTAGAGTCCTCGAAACGAGTTGTTAGATGTATCCTAAGTTCGTCAAACTTATACAAAGCTCATTGAGATACTTATAAGCACTCATGTTGCATGAAACTTGGTTTAGAGTCCTAGAAACGCGTTGTTAGATGTTTCATAAGTTCGTCAAACTTTTACAAAGCTCATTGAGATACTTATAAGCTCTCATGTTGCATGAAACTTGATTTAGGGTCCTAGAAACGCGTTGTTAGATGTTTCATACGTTCGTCAAACTTGTACAAAGCTCATTGAGGAACTTATAAGCTCTCATGATGCATGAAACTTGATTTAGAGTCCTAGAAACGCGTTGTTAGATGTTTCATAAGTTCGTGAAACTTTTACAAAGCTCATTGAGATACTTATAAGCATTCATGTTGCATGAAATTTGGTTTAGAGTCCTTGAAACGCGTTGTTAGATGTTTAAAAAGTTCGTGAAACTTTTACAAAGCTCATTGAGATACTTATAAGCTCTCATGTTGCATGAAACTTGGTTTAGAGTCCTAGAAACGCGTTGTTAGATGTTTCATAAGTTCGTCAAACTTATACAAAGCTCATTGAGATACTTATAAGCACTCATGTTGCATGAAACTTGATTTAGAGTCCTAGAAATGCGTTGTTAGATGTTTCATAAGTTCGTGAAACTTGTACAAAGCTCATTGAGGAACTTATAAGCACTCATGTTGCATGAAAATTGGTTTAAAGTCCTCGAAACGCGTTGTTAGATGTTTCATAAATTCGTCAAACTTGTACAAAGCTCATTGATACACTTATAAACACTCATGTTGCATGAAACTTGGTTTAGAGTCCTAGAAACGCGTTGTTAGATGTTTCATAAGTTCATCAAACTTGTACAAAGCTCATTGAGGAACTTATAAGCTCTCATGTTGCATGAAACTTGGTTTAGAGTCCTAGAAACGAGTTGTTAAATGTATCCTAAGTTCGTCAAACTTATACAAAGCTCATTGGGATAGTTATAAGCACTCATGTTGCATGAAACTTGGTTTAGAGTCCTAGAAACGCGTTGTTAGATGTTTCATACGTTCGTCAAACTTGTAAAAAGCTCATTGAGGAACTTATAAGAACTCATGTTGCATGTAACTTGGTTTAGAGTCCTAGAAACGCGTTGTTAGATGTTTCATAAGTTCGTGAAACTTTTACAAAGCTCATTGAGGAACTTATAAGCACTCATGTTGCATGAAACTTTGTTTAGAGTCCTAGAAACGCGTTGTTAGATGTTTCATACGTTCGTCAAACTTGTACAAAGCTCATTGAGACACTTAGAAGTTCTCATGTTGCATGAAACTTGATTTAGAGTCCTAGAAACGCGTTGTTAGATGTTTCATAAGTTCGTGAAACTTGTACAAAGCTCATTGAGGAACTTATAAGCACTCATGTTGCATGAAACTTGGTTTAGAGTCCTCGAAACGCGTTGTTAGATGTTTCATAAGTTCGTCAAACTTGTACAAAGCTCATTGAGACACTTATAAACACTCATGTTGCATGAAACTTGGTTTAGAGTCCTAGAAACGCGTTGTTAGATGTTTCATAAGTTCGTAAAACTTGTACAAAGCTCATTGAGGAACTTATAATCTCTCATGTTGCATGAAACTTGGTTTAGAGTCCTAGAAACGAGTTGTTAGATGTATCCTAAGTTCGTAAAACTTATACAAAGCACATTGAGATACTTATAAGCCCTCATGTTGCATGAAACTTGGTTTAGATTCCTAGAAACGCGTTGTTAGATGTTTCATAAGTTCGTCAAACTTGTACAAAGCTCATTGAGGAACTTATAAGCTCTCATGTTCCATGAAACTTGGTTTAGAGTCCTCGAAACGAGTTGTTAGATGTATCCTAAGTTCGTCAAACTTATACAAAGCTCATTGAGATACTTATAAGCACTCATGTTGCATGAAACTTGGTTTAGAGTCCTAGAAACGCGTTGTTAGATGTTTCATACGTTCGTCAAACTTTTAAAAAGCTCATTGAGGAACTTATAAGAACTCATATTGCATGTAACTTGGTTTAGAGTCCTAGAAACGCGTTGTTAGATGTTTCATAAGTTCGTGAAACTTTTACAAAGCTCATTGAGATACTTATAAGCACTCATGTTGCATGAAACTTGGTTTAGAGTCCTAGAAACGCGTTGTTAGATGTTTCATACGTTCGTCAAACTTGTACAAAGCTCATTGAGGAACTTATAAGCTCTCATGATGCATGAAACTTGATTTAGAGTCCTAGAAACACGTTGTTAGATGTTTCATAAGTTCGTGAAACTTTTACAAAGCTCATTGACGAACTTATAAGCACTCATGTTGCATGAAACTTGGTTTAGAGTCCTTGAAACGCGTTGTTAGATGTTTCATACGTTCGTCAAACTTGTACAAAGCTCATTGAGGAACTTATAAGCTCTCATGTTGCATGAAACTAGGTTTAGAGTCCTAGAAACGAGTTGTTAGATGTTTCATAAGTTCGTCAAACTTATACAAAGCTCATTGAGATACTTATAAGCACTCATGTTGCATGAAACTTGGTTTAGATTCCTCGAAACGCTTTGTTAGATGTTTCATAAGTTCGTCAACCTTGTACAAAGCTCGTTGAGACACTTATAAACACTCATGTTGCATGAAACTTGGTTTAGAGTCCTAGAAACGAGTTATTAGATGTATCCTAAGTTGGTCAAACTTATACAAAGCTCATTGAGATACTTATAAGCACTCATGTTGCATGAAACTTGGTTTAGAGTCCTAGAAACGCGTTGTTAGATGTTTCATACGTTCGTCAAACTTGTAAAAAGCTCATTTAGGAACTTATAAGAACTCATGTTGCATGTAACTTGGTTTAGAGTCCTGGAAACGCGTTGTTGTTAGATGTTTCATAAGTTCGTGAAACTTTTACAAAGCTCATTGAGGAACTTATAAGCACTCATGTTGCATGAAACTTGGTTTAGAGTCCTAGAAACGCGTTGTTAGATGTTTCATACGTTCGTCAAACTTGTACAAAGCTCATTGAGACACTTATAAGCTCTCATGTTGCATGAAACTTGATTTAGAGTCCTAGAAACGCGTTGTTAGATGTTTCATAAGTTCGTGAAACTTGTACAAAGCCCATTGAGGAACTTATAAGCACTCATGTTGCATGAAACTTGGTTTCGAGTCCTCGAAACGCGTTGTTAGATGTTTCATAAGTTCGTCAAACTTGTACAAAGTTCATTGAGACACTTATAAGCTCTCATGTTGCATGAAACTTGATTTAGAATCCTAGAAACGCGTTGTTAGATGTTTCATAAGTTCGTGAAACTTGTACAAAGCTCATTGAAGAACTTATAAGCACTCATGTTGCGTGAAACCTTGTTTAGAGTCCTCGAAACACGTTGTTAGATGTTTCATAAGTTCGTCAAACTTGTACAAAGCTCATTGAGACACTTATAAACACTCATGTTGCATGAAACTTGGTTTAGAGTCCTAGAAACGCGTTGTTAGATGTTTCATAAGTTCGTCAAACTTGTACAAAGCTCATTGAGACACTTAGAAGTTCTCATGTTGCATGAAACTTGATTTAGAGTCCTAGAAACGCGTTGTTAGATGTTTCATAAGTTCGTGAAACTTGTACAAAGCTCATTGAGGAACTTATAAGCACTCATGTTGCATGAAACTTGGTTTAGAGTCCTCGAAACGCGTTGTTAGATGTTTCATAAGTTCGTCAAACTTGTACAAAGCTCATTGAGACACTTATAAACACTCATGTTGCATGAAACTTGGTTTAGAGTCCTAGAAACGCGTTGTTAGATGTTTCATAAGTTCGTAAAACTTGTACAAAGCTCATTGAGGAACTTATAATCTCTCATGTTGCATGAAACTTGGTTTAGAGTCCTAGAAACGAGTTGTTAGATGTATCCTAAGTTCGTAAAACTTATACAAAGCTCATTGAGATACTTATAAGCACTCATGTTGCATGAAACTTGGTTTAGAGTCCTAGAAACGCGTTGTTTGATGTTTCATAAGTTCGTCAAACTTGTACAAATCTCATTGAGGAACTTATAAGCTCTCATGTTGCATGAAACTTGGTTTAGAGTCCTCGAAACGAGTTGTTAGATGTATCCTAAGTTCGTCAAACTTATACAAAGCTCATTGAGATACTTATAAGCACTCATGTTGCATGAAACTTGGTTTAGAGTCCTAGAAACGCGTTGTTAGATGTTTCATACGTTCGTTAAACTTTTAAAAAGCTCATTGAGGAACTTATAAGAACTCATATTGCATGTAACTTGGTTTAGAGTCCTAGAAACGCGTTGTTAGATGTTTCATAAGTTCGTGAAACTTTTACAAAGCTCATTGAGATACTTATAAGCAATCATGTTGCATGAAACTTGGTTTAGAGTCCTAGAAACGCGTTGTTAGATGTTTCATACGTTCGTCAAACTTGTACAAAGCTCATTGAGGAACTTATAAGCTCTCATGATGCATGAAACTTGATTTAGAGTCCTAGAAACGCGTTGTTAGATGTTTCATAAGTTCGTGAAACTTTTACAAAGCTCATTGAGGAACTTATAAGCACTCATGTTGCATGAAACTTGGTTTAGAGTCCTTGAAACGCGTTGTTAGATGTTTCATACGTTCGTCAAACTTGTACAAAACTCATTGAGGAACTTATAAGCTCTCATGTTGCATGAAACTTGGTTTAGAGTCCTAGAAACGAGTTGCTAGATGTTCCATAAGTTCGTCAAACTTATACAAAGCTCATTGAGATACTTATAAGCACTCATGTTGCATGAAACTTGGTTTAGAGTCCTCGAAACGCTTTGTTAGATGTTTCATAAGTTCGTCAAACTTGTACAAAGCTCATTGAGACACTTATAAGCTCTCATGTTGCATGAAACTTGGTTTAGAGTCCTAGAAACGCGTTGTTAGATGTTTCATAAGTTCGTGAAACTTGTACAAAGCTCATTGAAGAACTTGTAAGCACTCATGTTGCATGAAACCTTGTTTAGGGTCCTCGAAACGCGTTGTTAGATGTTTAATAAGTTCGTAAAATTTGTACAAAGCTCATAGAGACACTTATAAACACTCATGTTGCATGAAACTTGGTTTAGAGTCCTAGAAACGAGTTGTTAGATGTATCCTAAGTTGGTCAAACTTATACAAAGCTCATTGAGATACTTATAAGCACTCATGTTGCATGAAACTTGGTTTAGAGTCCTAGAAACGCGTTGTTAGATGTTTCATACGTTCGTCAAACTTGTAAAAAGCTCATTGAGGAACTTATAAGAACTCATGTTGCATGTAACTTGGTTTAGAGTCCTAGAAATGCGTTGTTAGATGTTTCATAAGTTCGTGAAACTTTTACAAAGCTCATTGAGGAACTTATAAGCACTCATGTTGCATGAAACTTGGTTTAGAGTCCTAGAAACGCGTTGTTAGATGTTTCATACGTTCGTCAAACTTGTACAAAGCTCATTGAGACACTTATAAGCTCTCATGTTGCATGAAACTTGATTTAGAGTCCTAGAAACGCGTTGTTAGATGTTTCATAAGTTCGTGAAACTTGTACAAAGCCCATTGAGGAACTTATAAGCACTCATGTTGAATGAAACTTGGTTTAGAGTCCTCGAAACGGGTTGTTAGATGTTTCATAAGTTCGTCAAACTTGTACAAAGCTCATTGAGACACTTATAAGCTCTCATGTTGCATGAAACTTGATTTAGAGTCCTAGAAACGCGTTGTTAGATGTTTCATAAGTTCGTGAAACTTGTACAAAGCTCATTGAAGAACTTATAAGCACTCATGTTGCACGAAACCTTGTTTAGAGTCCTCGAAACACGTTGTTAGATGTTTCATAAGTTCGTCAAACTTGTACAAAGCTCATTGAGACACTTATAAACACTCATGTTGCATGAAACTTGGTTTAGAGTCCTAGAAACGCGTTGTTAGATGTTTCATAAGTTCGTCAAACTTGTACAAAGCTCATTGAGGAACTTATAAGCTCTCATGTTGCATGAAACTTGGTTTAGAGTCCTAGAAACGAGTTGTTAAATGTATCCTAAGTTGGTCAAACTTATACAAAGCTCATTGAGATACTTATAAGCACTCATGTTGCATGAAACTTGGTTTAGAGTCCTAGAAACGCGTTGTTAGATGTTTCATACGTTCGTCAAACTAGTAAAAAGCTTATTGAGGAACTTATAAGAACTCATGTTGCATGTAACTTGGTTTAGAGTCCTAGAAACGCGTTGTTAGATGTTTCATAAGTTCGTGAAACTTTTACAAAGCTCATTGAGGAACTTATAAGCACTCATGTTGCATGAAACTTGGTTTAGAGTCCTAGAAACGCGTTGTTAGATGTTTCATACGTTCGTCAAACTTGTACAAAGCTCATTGAGACACTTATAAGCTCTCATGTTGCATGAAACTTGATTTAGAGTCCTAGAAACGTGTTGTTAGATGTTTCATAAGTTCGTGAAATTTGTACAAAGCTCATTGAGGAACTTATAAGCACTCATATTGCATGAAACTTGGTTTAGAGTCCTTGAAATGCGTTGTTAGATGTTTCATAAGTTCGTCAAACTTGTACAAAGCTCATTGAGACACTTATATACACTCATGTTGCATGAAAATTGGTTTAGAGTCCTAGAAACGCGTTGTTAGATGTTTCATAAGTTCGTAAAACTTGTACAAAGCTCATTGAAGAACTTATAATCTCTCATGTTGCATGAAACTTGGTTTAGAGTCCTAGAAACGAGTTGTTAGATGTATCCTAAGTTCGTCAAACTTATACAAAGCTCATTGAGATACTTATAAGCACTCATGTTGCATGAAACTTGGTTTAGAGTCCTAGAAACGCGTTGTTAGATGTTTCATAAGTTCGTCAAACTTGTACAAAGCTGATTGAGGAACTTATAAGCTCTCATGTTGCATGAAACTTGGTTTAGAGTCCTAGAAACAAGTTGTTAGATGTATCCTAAGTTCGTCAAACTTATACAAAGCTCATTGAGATACTTATAAGCACTCATGTTGCATAAAACTTGGTTTAGAGTCCTAGAAACGCGTTGTTAGATGTTTCATACGTTCGTCAAACTTATACAAAGCTCATTGAGATACTTATAAGCTCTCATGTTGCATGAAACTTGATTTAGAGTCCTAGAAACGCGTTGTTAAATGTTTCATAAGTTCGTCAAACATATACAAAGCTCATTGAGACTCTTATAAGAACTCATGTTGCATGAAACTTGGTTTAGAGTCCTAGAAACGCGTTGTTAGATGTTTCAAACGTTCGTCAAACTTGTATAAAGCTTATTGAGGAACTTATAAGCTCTCATGATGCATGAAACTTGATTTAGAGTCCTATAAACGCGTTGTTAGATGTTTCATAAGTTCTCGAAACTTGTACAAAGCTCATTGAGGAACTTATAAGCACTCATGTTGCATGAAACTTTGTTTAGAGTCCTAGAAACGCGTTGTTAGATGTTTCATAAGTTCGTGAAACTTGTATAAAGCTCATTGAGGAACTTATAAGCACTCATGTTGCATGAAACTTGGTTTAGAGTCCTAGAAACGCGTTGTTAGATATTTCATACGTTCGTCAAACTTGTGCAAAGCTCTTTGAGGAACTTATAAGCACTCGTGTTGCACGAAACTTGGTTTAGAGTCTTAGAAACGCGTTTTTATATGTTTCATAAGTTCGTCAACTTGTACAAACCTCATTGGGAAACTTATAATCAATCATGTTGCATGAAATTTGGTTTAGAGTCCTAGAAACACAATGTTAGATGTTTCATAAGTTCGTGAAACTTGTATAAAGCTCATTGAGGAACTTATAAGCACTCATGTTGCATGAAACTTGGTTTAGAGTCCTAGAAACGCGTTGTTAGATATTTCATACGTTCGTCAAACTTGTACAAAGCTCATTGAGATACTTATAAGCAATCATGTTGCATGAAACTTGGTTTAGAGTCCTAGAAACGCGTTGCTAGATGTTTCATACGTTCGTCAAACTTGTGAAAAGATCTTTGAGAAACTTAAAATCACTCATGTTGCATGAAACTTGGTTTAGAGTTTTACAAACGCGTTGTTAGATGTTTCATACGTTCGTCAAACTTGTACAAAGCTCATTGAGGAACTTATAAGCTCTGATGTTGCATGAAACTTGGTTTAGAGTCCTAGAAACGAGTTGTTAGATATTTCATAAGTTCGTCAAACTTATACAAAGCTCATTGAGATACTTATAAGCACTCATAATGCATGAAACTTGGTTTAGAGTCCTACAATCCCGTTGTTAGAAGTTTCATAAGTTCGTCAAACTTGTACAAAGTTCATTGAGACACTTATAAACACTCATGTTGCGTGAAACTTGGTTTAGAGTCCTAGAAACGCGTTGTTAGATGTTTCATACGTTCGTCAAATTTGTACCAAGCTCATTGAGGAACTTATAAGAACTCATGTTGCATGTAACTTGGTTTAGAGTACTAGAAACGCGTTGTTAGATGTTTCATAAGTTCGTGAAACTTGTACAAAGTTCATTGAGGAACTTATCAGCACTCATGTTGCATGAAACTTGGTTTAGAGTCGTAGAAACGCGTTGTTAGATGTTTCATACGTTCGTTAAACTTGTGCAAAGCTCTTTGAGGAACTTATAAGCTCTCATGTTGCCTGAAACTTGGTTTAGAGTCCTAGAAACGAGTTGTTAGATGTTTCATAATTTCGTCAAACTTATACAAAGCTCATTGAGATACTTATAAGAACCCATGTTGCATGAAACTTGGTTTAGAGTCCTAGAAACGCGTTATTAGATGTTTCATACGGTCGTCAAACTTGTACAAAGCTCATTGAGGTATTTATAAGAACCCATGTTGCATGTAATTTGGTTTAGATTCCTAGAAAAGCGTTTTTAGATGTTTCATAAGTTCGTAAACTTGTACAAAGCTCATTGAAAACATATAAGCACTCATGTTGCATGAAACTTGGTTTAGAGTCCTAGAAACGCTTTGTTAGATGTTTCATACGTTCGTCAAACTTGTACAAAGCTCATTGAGGAACTTATAAGCTCTCATGTTGCATGAAACTTGATTTAGAGTCCTAGAAACGCGTTGTTAGATGTTTCATAAATTCGTGAAACTTTAACAAAGCTCATTTAGGACCTTATAAGCACTCATGTTGCATGAAACTTGGTTTATAGTCCAAGAAACGAGTTGTTAGATGTTTCATAAGTTCGTCAAACTTGTACAAAGCTCATTGAGATACTTATAAGCACTCATGTTGCATGAAACTTGGTTTAGAGTCCTAGAAACGCGTTGTTAGATGTTTCATACGTTCGTCAAACTTGTACAAAGCTCATTGAGGAACTTATAAGCTCTCATGATGCATGAAACTTGATTTAGAGTCCTAGAAACGCGTTGTTAGATGTTTCATAAGTTCGTGAAACTTGTGCAAAGCTCATTGAGGAACTTATAAGCACTCATGTTGCATGAAACTTGGTTTAGAGTCCTAGAAACGCGTTGTTAGATGTTTAATAAGTTTGTCAAACTTGTACAAAGCTCATTAAGACACTTATAAACACTCATGTTGCATGAAACTTGGTTTAGAGTCCTAGAAACGCGTTGTTAGATGTTTCATACTTTCGTCAAACTTTTAAAAAGCTCATTGAGGAACTTATAAGAACTCATGTTGCATGTAACTTGGTTTAGAGTCCTAGAAACGCGTTGTTAGATGTTTCATAAGTTCGTCAAACTTATACAAAGCTCATTGAGACTCTTATAAGAACTCATGTTGCATGAAACTTGGTTTAGAGTCCTAGAAACGCGTTGTTAGATGTTTCATAAGTTCGTCAAACTTATACAAAGCTCATTGAGATACTTATAAGCTCTCATGTTGCATGAAACTTGATTTAGAGTCCTAGAAACGCGTTGTTAGATGTTTCATATGTTCGTGAAACTTGTACAAAGCTCATTGAGGAACTTATAAGCACTCATGTTGCATGAAACTTGGTTTAGAGTCCCAGAAACGCGTTGTTAGATGTTTCATAAGTTCGTGAAACTTGTACAAAGCTCATTGAGGAACTTATAAGCAGTCATGTTGCATGAAACTTGGTTTAGAGTCCTAGAAATGCGTTGTTAGATGTTTCATACGTTCGTCAAACTTGTACGAAGCTCATTGAGGAAATTATAAGCTCTCATGTTGCATGAAACTTGGTTTAGAGTCCTCGAAACGCGTTGTTAGATGTTTCATAAGTTCGTCAAACTTATACAAAGCTCATTGAGATACTTATAAGCTCTCATGTTGCATGAAACTTGATTTAGAGTCCTAGAAACGCGTTGTTAAATGTTTCATAAGTTCGTCAAACTTATACAAAGCTCATTGAGACTATTATAAGAACTCATGTTGCATGAAACTTGGTTTAGAGTCCTAGAAACGCGTTGTTAGATGTTTCAAACGTTCGTCAAACTTGTATAAAGCTTATTGAGGAACTTATAAGCTCTCATGATGCATGAAACTTGATTTAGAGTCCTATAAACGCGTTGTTAGATGTTTCATAATTTCTCGAAACTTGTACAAGGCTCATTGAGGAACTTATAAGCACTCTTGTTGCATGAAACTTGGTTTAGAGTCCTAGAAACGCGTTGTTAGATGTTTCATAAGTTCGTCAAACTTATACAAAGCTCATTGAGACTCTTATAAGAACTCATGTTGCATGAAACTTGGTTTAGAGTCCTCGAAACACGTTGTTAAATGTTTCATACGTTCGTCAAACTTGTACAAAGCTCATTCAGACACTTATAAGCTCTCATGTTGCACGAAACTTGATTTAGAGTCCTAGAAACGCGTTGTTAGATGTTTCATAAGTTCGTGAAACTTGTACAAAGCTCATTGAGGAACTTATAAGCACTCATGTTGCATGAAACTTTGTTTAGAGTCCTAGAAACGCGTTGTTAGATGTTTCATAAGTTCGTGAAACTTGTATAAAGCTCATTGAGGAACTTATAAGCACTCATGTTGCATGAAACTTGGTTTAGAGTCCTAGAAACGCGTTGTTAGATATTTCATACGTTCGTCAAACTTGTGCAAAGCTCTTTGAGGAACTTATAAGCACTCGTGTTGCATGAAACTTGGTTTAGAGTCTTAGAAACGCGTTTTTATATGTTTCATAAGTTCGTCAACTTGTACAAACCTCATTGGGAAACTTATAATCAATCATGTTGCATGAAATTTGGTTTAGAGTCCTAGAAACACAATGTTAGATGTTTCATAAGTTCGTCAAACTTGTATAAATCTCATTGTGGAACTTATAACCTCTCATGTTGCATTAAACCTTGTTTAGAGTTCTAGAAACACGTTGTTAGATGTTTCATATGTTCGTCAAACTTGTACAAAGCTCATTGAGATACTTATAAGCAATCATGTTGCATGAAACTTGGTTTAGAGTCCTAGAAACGCGTTGCTAGATGTTTCATACGTTCGTCAAACTTGTGAAAAGATCTTTGAGAAACTTAAAATCACTCATGTTGCATGAAACTTGGTTTAGACTTTTACAAACGCGTTGTTAGATGTTTCATACGTTCGTCAAACTTGTACAAAGCTCATTGAGGAACTTATAAGCTCGATGTTGCATGAAACTTGGTTTAGAGTCCTAGAAACGAGTTGTTAGATATTTCATAAGTTCGTCAAACTTATACAAAGCTCATTGAGATACTTATAAGCACTCATAATGCATGAAACTTGGTTTAGAGTCCTACAATCCCGTTGTTAGAAGTTTCATAAGTTCGTCAAACTTGTACAAAGTTCATTGAGACACTTATAAACACTCATGTTGCGTGAAACTTGGTTTAGAGTCCTAGAAACGCGTTGTTAGATGTTTCATACGTTCGTCAAATTTGTACCAAGCTCATTGAGGAACTTATAAGAACTCATGTTGCATGTAACTTGGTTTAGAGTACTAGAAACGCGTTGTTAGATGTTTCATAAGTTCGTGAAACTTGTACAAAGTTCATTGAGGAACTTATCAGCACTCATGTTGCATGAAACTTGGTTTAGAGTCGTAGAAACGCGTTGTTAGATGTTTCATACGTTCGTTAAACTTGTGCAAAGCTCTTTGAGGAACTTATAAGCTCTCATGTTGCCTGAAACTTGGTTTAGAGTCCTAGAAACGAGTTGTTAGATGTTTCATAATTTCGTCAAACTTATACAAAGCTCATTGAGATACTTATAAGAACCCATGTTGCATGAAACTTGGTTTAGAGTCCTAGAAAAGGCGTTATTAGATGTTTCATACGGTCGTCAAACTTGTACAAAGCTCATTGAGGTATTTATAAGAACCCATGTTGCATGTAATTTGGTTTAGATTCCTAGAAAAGCGTTTTTAGATGTTTCATAAGTTCGTAAACTTGTACAAAGCTCATTGAAAACATATAAGCACTCATGTTGCATGAAACTTGGTTTAGAGTCCTAGAAACGCTTTGTTAGATGTTTCATACGTTCGTCAAACTTGTACAAATCTCATTGAGGAACTTATAAGCTCTCATGTTGCATGAAACTTGATTTAGAGTCCTAGAAACGCGTTGTTAGATGTTTCATAAATTCGTGAAACTTTAACAAAGCTCATTTAGGACCTTATAAGCACTCATGTTGCATGAAACTTGGTTTATAGTCCAAGAAACGAGTTGTTAGATGTTTCATAAGTTCGTCAAACTTGTACAAAGCTCATTGAGATACTTATAAGCACTCATGTTGCATGAAACTTGGTTTAGAGTCCTAGAAACGCGTTGTTAGATGTTTCATACGTTCGTCAAACTTGTACAAAGCTCATTGAGGAACTTATAAGCTCTCATGATGCATGAAACTTGATTTAGAGTCCTAGAAACGCGTAGTTAGATGTTTCATAAGTTCGTGAAACTTGTGCAAAGCTCATTGAGGAACTTATAAGCACTCATGTTGCATGAAACTTGGTTTAGAGTCCTAGAAACGCGTTGTTAGATGTTTAATAAGTTCGTCAAACTTGTACAAAGCTCATTAAGACACTTATAAACACTCATGTTGCATGAAACTTGGTTTATAGTCCTAGAAACGCGTTGTTAGATGTTTCTTACGTTCGTCAAACTTTTAAAAAGCTCATTGAGGAACTTATAAGAACTCATGTTGCATGTAACTTGGTTTAGAGTCCTAGAAACGCGTTGTTAGATGTTTCATAAGTTCGTCAAACTTATACAAAGCTCATTGAGACGCTTATAAGAACTCATGTTGCATGAAACTTGGTCTAGAGTCCTAGAAACGCGTTGTTAGATGTTTCATAAGTTCGTCAAACTTATACAAAGCTCATTGAGATACTTATAAGCTCTCAAGTTGCATGAAACTTGATTTAGAGTCCTAGCAACGCGTTGTTAGATGTTTCATATGTTCGTGAAACTTGTACAAAGCTCATTGAGGAACTTATAAGCACTCATGTTGCATGAAACTTGGTTTAGAGTCCCAGAAACGCGTTGTTAGATGTTTCATAAGTTCGCGAAACTTGTACAAAGCTCATTGAGGAACTTATAAGCACTCATGTTGCATGAAACTTGGTTTAGAGTCCTAGAAATGCGTTGTTAGATGTTTCATACGTTCGTAAAACTTGTACGAAGCTCATTGAGGAAATTATAAGCTCTCATGTTGCATGAAACTTGGTTTAGAGTCCTCGAAACGCGTTGTTAGATGTTTCATAAGTTCGTCAAACTTATACAAAGCTCATTGAGATACTTATAAGCTCTCATGTTGCATGAAACTTGATTTAGAGTCCTAGAAACGCGTTGTTAAATGTTTCATAAGTTCGTCAAACTTATACAAAGCTCATTGAGACTCTTATAAGAACCCATGTTGCATGAAACTTGGTTTAGAGTCCTAGAAACGCGTTGTTAGATGTTTCAAACGTTCGTCAAACTTGTATAAAGCTTATTGAGGAACTTATAAGCTCTCATGATGCATAAAACTTGATTTAGAGTCCTATAAACGCGTTGTTAGATGTTTCATAAGTTCTCGAAACTTGTACAAAGCTCATTGAGGAACTCATAAGCACTCATGTTGCATGAAACTTGGTTTAGAGTCCTAGAAACGCGTTGTTAGATGTTTCATAAGTTCGTCAAACTTATACAAAGCTCATTGAGACTCTTATAAGAACTCATGTTGCATGAAACTTGATTTAGAGTCCTCGAAACGCGTTGTTAGATGTTTCATACGTTCGTCAAACTTGTACAAAGCTCATTGAGACACTTATAAGCTCTCATGTTGCACGAAACTTGATTTAGAGTCCTAGAAACGCGTTGTTAGATATTTCATAAGTTCGTGAAACTTGTACAAAGCTCATTGAGGAACTTATAAGCACTCATGTTGCATGAAACTTTGTTTAGAGTCCTAGAAACGCGTTGTTAGATGTTTCATAAGTTCGTGAAACTTGTACAAAGCTCATTGAGGAACTTATAAGCACTCATGTTGCATGAAACTTGGTTTAGAGTCCTAGAAACGCGTTGTTAGATGTTTCATACGTTCGTCAAACTTGTACGAAGCTCATTGAGGAAATTATAAGCTCTCCTGTTGCATGAAACTTGATTTAGAGTCCTAGAAACGCGTTGTTAGATGTTTCATAAGTTCGTGAAACTTGTATAAAGCTCATTGAGGAACTTATAAGCACTCATGTTGCATGAAACTTGGTTTAGAGTCCTAGAAACGCGTTGTTAGATATTTCATACGTTCGTCAAACTTGTGCAAAGCTCTTTGAGGAATTATAAGCACTCGTATTGCATGAAACTTGGTTTAGAGTCTTAGAAACGCGTTGTTAGATGTTTCATAAGTTCGTCAACTTGTACAAACCTCATTGGGAAACTTATAACCAATCATGTTGCGTGAAATTTGGTTTAGAGTCCTAGAAACACAATGTTAGATGTTTCATAAGTTCGTCAAACTTGTATAAATCTCATTGTGGAACTTATAACCTCTCATGTTGCATTAAACCTTGTTTAGAGTTCTAGAAACACGTTGTTAGATGTTTCATATGTTCGTCAAACTTGTACAAAGCTCATTGAGATACTTATAAGCAATCATGTTGCATGAAACTTGGTTTAGAGTCCTAGAAACGCGTTGCTAGATGTTTCATACGTTCGTCAAACTTGTGAAAAGATCTTTGAGAAACTTATAATCACTCATGTTGCATGAAACTTGGTTTAGAGTTTTAGAAACGAGTTGTTAGATATTTCATAAGTTCGTCAAACTTATACAAAGCTCATTGAGATACTTATAAGCACTCATAATGCATGAAACTTGGTTTAGATTCCTAGAATCCCGTTGTTAGAAGTTTCATAAGTTCGTCAAACTTGTACAAAGTTCATTGAGACACTTATAAACACTCATGTTGCGTGAAACTTGGTTTAGAGTCCTAGAAAAGCGTTGTTGGATGTTTCATACGTTCGTCAAATTTGTACCAAGCTCATTGAGGAACTTATAAGAACTCATGTTGCATGTAACTTGGTTTAGAGTACTAGAAACGCGTTGTTAGATGTTTCATAAGTTCGTGAAACTTGTACAAAGTTCATTGAGAAACTTATCAGCACTCATGTTGCATGAAACTTGGTTTAAAGTCGTAGAAACGCGTTGTTATATGTTTCATACGTTCGTAAAACTTGTGCAAAGCTAATTTAAGGAACTTATAAGCTCTCATGTTGCCTGAAACTTGGTTTAGAGTCCTAGAAACGAGTTGTTAGATGTTTCATAATTTCGTCAAACTTATACAAAGCTCATTGAGATACTTATAAGAACCCATGTTGCATGAAACTTGGTTTAGAGTCCTAGAAACGCGTTATTAGATGTTTCATACGGTCGTCAAACTTGTACAAAGCTCATTGAGGTATTTATAAGAACTCATGTTGCATGAAACTTGGTTTAGAGTCCTAGAAACGCGTTGTTAGATGTTTCAAACGTTCGTCAAACTTGTATAAAGCTTATTGAGGAACTTATAAGCTCTCATGATGCATGAAACTTGATTTAGAGTCCTATAAACGCGTTGTTAGATGTTTCATAATTTCTCGAAACTTGTACAAGGCTCATTGAGGAACTTATAAGCACTCTTGTTGCATGAAACTTGGTTTAGAGTCCTAGAAACGCGTTGTTAGATGTTTCATAAGTTCGTCAAACTTATACAAAGCTCATTGAGACTCTTATAAGAACTCATGTTGCATGAAACTTGGTTTAGAGTCCTCGAAACACGTTGTTAAATGTTTCATACGTTCGTCAAACTTGTACAAAGCTCATTCAGACACTTATAAGCTCTCATGTTGCACGAAACTTGATTTAGAGTCCTAGAAACGCGTTGTTAGATGTTTCATAAGTTCGTGAAACTTGTACAAAGCTCATTGAGGAACTTATAAGCACTCATGTTGCATGAAACTTTGTTTAGAGTCCTAGAAACGCGTTGTTAGATGTTTCATAAGTTCGTGAAACTTGTATAAAGCTCATTGAGGAACTTATAAGCACTCATGTTGCATGAAACTTGGTTTAGAGTCCTAGAAACGCGTTGTTAGATATTTCATACGTTCGTCAAACTTGTGCAAAGCTCTTTGAGGAACTTATAAGCACTCGTGTTGCATGAAACTTGGTTTAGAGTCTTAGAAACGCGTTTTTATATGTTTCATAAGTTCGTCAACTTGTACAAACCTCATTGGGAAACTTATAATCAATCATGTTGCATGAAATTTGGTTTAGAGTCCTAGAAACACAATGTTAGATGTTTCATAAGTTCGTCAAACTTGTATAAATCTCATTGTGGAACTTATAACCTCTCATGTTGCATTAAACCTTGTTTAGAGTTCTAGAAACACGTTGTTAGATGTTTCATATGTTCGTCAAACTTGTACAAAGCTCATTGAGATACTTATAAGCAATCATGTTGCATGAAACTTGGTTTAGAGTCCTAGAAACGCGTTGCTAGATGTTTCATACGTTCGTCAAACTTGTGAAAAGATCTTTGAGAAACTTAAAATCACTCATGTTGCATGAAACTTGGTTTAGACTTTTACAAACGCGTTGTTAGATGTTTCATACGTTCGTCAAACTTGTACAAAGCTCATTGAGGAACTTATAAGCTCGATGTTGCATGAAACTTGGTTTAGAGTCCTAGAAACGAGTTGTTAGATATTTCATAAGTTCGTCAAACTTATACAAAGCTCATTGAGATACTTATAAGCACTCATAATGCATGAAACTTGGTTTAGAGTCCTACAATCCCGTTGTTAGAAGTTTCATAAGTTCGTCAAACTTGTACAAAGTTCATTGAGACACTTATAAACACTCATGTTGCGTGAAACTTGGTTTAGAGTCCTAGAAACGCGTTGTTAGATGTTTCATACGTTCGTCAAATTTGTACCAAGCTCATTGAGGAACTTATAAGAACTCATGTTGCATGTAACTTGGTTTAGAGTACTAGAAACGCGTTGTTAGATGTTTCATAAGTTCGTGAAACTTGTACAAAGTTCATTGAGGAACTTATCAGCACTCATGTTGCATGAAACTTGGTTTAGAGTCGTAGAAACGCGTTGTTAGATGTTTCATACGTTCGTTAAACTTGTGCAAAGCTCTTTGAGGAACTTATAAGCTCTCATGTTGCCTGAAACTTGGTTTAGAGTCCTAGAAACGAGTTGTTAGATGTTTCATAATTTCGTCAAACTTATACAAAGCTCATTGAGATACTTATAAGAACCCATGTTGCATGAAACTTGGTTTAGAGTCCTAGAAAGGCGTTATTAGATGTTTCATACGGTCGTCAAACTTGTACAAAGCTCATTGAGGTATTTATAAGAACCCATGTTGCATGTAATTTGGTTTAGATTCCTAGAAAAGCGTTTTTAGATGTTTCATAAGTTCGTAAACTTGTACAAAGCTCATTGAAAACATATAAGCACTCATGTTGCATGAAACTTGGTTTAGAGTCCTAGAAACGCTTTGTTAGATGTTTCATACGTTCGTCAAACTTGTACAAATCTCATTGAGGAACTTATAAGCTCTCATGTTGCATGAAACTTGATTTAGAGTCCTAGAAACGCGTTGTTAGATGTTTCATAAATTCGTGAAACTTTAACAAAGCTCATTTAGGACCTTATAAGCACTCATGTTGCATGAAACTTGGTTTATAGTCCAAGAAACGAGTTGTTAGATGTTTCATAAGTTCGTCAAACTTGTACAAAGCTCATTGAGATACTTATAAGCACTCATGTTGCATGAAACTTGGTTTAGAGTCCTAGAAACGCGTTGTTAGATGTTTCATACGTTCGTCAAACTTGTACAAAGCTCATTGAGGAACTTATAAGCTCTCATGATGCATGAAACTTGATTTAGAGTCCTAGAAACGCGTAGTTAGATGTTTCATAAGTTCGTGAAACTTGTGCAAAGCTCATTGAGGAACTTATAAGCACTCATGTTGCATGAAACTTGGTTTAGAGTCCTAGAAACGCGTTGTTAGATGTTTAATAAGTTCGTCAAACTTGTACAAAGCTCATTAAGACACTTATAAACACTCATGTTGCATGAAACTTGGTTTATAGTCCTAGAAACGCGTTGTTAGATGTTTCTTACGTTCGTCAAACTTTTAAAAAGCTCATTGAGGAACTTATAAGAACTCATGTTGCATGTAACTTGGTTTAGAGTCCTAGAAACGCGTTGTTAGATGTTTCATAAGTTCGTCAAACTTATACAAAAGCTCATTGAGACGCTTATAAGAACTCATGTTGCATGAAACTTGGTCTAGAGTCCTAGAAACGCGTTGTTAGATGTTTCATAAGTTCGTCAAACTTATACAAAGCTCATTGAGATACTTATAAGCTCTCAAGTTGCATGAAACTTGATTTAGAGTCCTAGCAACGCGTTGTTAGATGTTTCATATGTTCGTGAAACTTGTACAAAGCTCATTGAGGAACTTATAAGCACTCATGTTGCATGAAACTTGGTTTAGAGTCCCAGAAACGCGTTGTTAGATGTTTCATAAGTTCGCGAAACTTGTACAAAGCTCATTGAGGAACTTATAAGCACTCATGTTGCATGAAACTTGGTTTAGAGTCCTAGAAATGCGTTGTTAGATGTTTCATACGTTCGTAAAACTTGTACGAAGCTCATTGAGGAAATTATAAGCTCTCATGTTGCATGAAACTTGGTTTAGAGTCCTCGAAACGCGTTGTTAGATGTTTCATAAGTTCGTCAAACTTATACAAAGCTCATTGAGATACTTATAAGCTCTCATGTTGCATGAAACTTGATTTAGAGTCCTAGAAACGCGTTGTTAAATGTTTCATAAGTTCGTCAAACTTATACAAAGCTCATTGAGACTCTTATAAGAACCCATGTTGCATGAAACTTGGTTTAGAGTCCTAGAAACGCGTTGTTAGATGTTTCAAACGTTCGTCAAACTTGTATAAAGCTTATTGAGGAACTTATAAGCTCTCATGATGCATAAAACTTGATTTAGAGTCCTATAAACGCGTTGTTAGATGTTTCATAAGTTCTCGAAACTTGTACAAAGCTCATTGAGGAACTCATAAGCACTCATGTTGCATGAAACTTGGTTTAGAGTCCTAGAAACGCGTTGTTAGATGTTTCATAAGTTCGTCAAACTTATACAAAGCTCATTGAGACTCTTATAAGAACTCATGTTGCATGAAACTTGATTTAGAGTCCTCGAAACGCGTTGTTAGATGTTTCATACGTTTCGTCAAACTTGTACAAAGCTCATTGAGACACTTATAAGCTCTCATGTTGCACGAAACTTGATTTAGAGTCCTAGAAACGCGTTGTTAGATATTTCATAAGTTCGTGAAACTTGTACAAAGCTCATTGAGGAACTTATAAGCACTCATGTTGCATGAAACTTTGTTTAGAGTCCTAGAAACGCGTTGTTAGATGTTTCATAAGTTCGTGAAACTTGTACAAAGCTCATTGAGGAACTTATAAGCACTCATGTTGCATGAAACTTGGTTTAGAGTCCTAGAAACGCGTTGTTAGATGTTTCATACGTTCGTCAAACTTGTACGAAGCTCATTGAGGAAATTATAAGCTCTCCCGTTGCATGAAACTTGATTTAGAGTCCTAGAAACGCGTTGTTAGATGTTTCATAAGTTCGTGAAACTTGTATAAAGCTCATTGAGGAACTTATAAGCACTCATGTTGCATGAAACTTGGTTTAGAGTCCTAGAAACGCGTTGTTAGATATTTCATACGTTCGTCAAACTTGTGCAAAGCTCTTTGAGGAATTATAAGCACTCGTATTGCATGAAACTTGGTTTAGAGTCTTAGAAACGCGTTGTTAGATGTTTCATAAGTTCGTCAACTTGTACAAACCTCATTGGGAAACTTATAACCAATCATGTTGCGTGAAATTTGGTTTAGAGTCCTAGAAACACAATGTTAGATGTTTCATAAGTTCGTCAAACTTGTATAAATCTCATTGTGGAACTTATAACCTCTCATGTTGCATTAAACCTTGTTTAGAGTTCTAGAAAACACGTTGTTAGATGTTTCATATGTTCGTCAAACTTGTACAAAGCTCATTGAGATACTTATAAGCAATCATGTTGCATGAAACTTGGTTTAGAGTCCTAGAAACGCGTTGCTAGATGTTTCATACGTTCGTCAAACTTGTGAAAAGATCTTTGAGAAACTTATAATCACTCATGTTGCATGAAACTTGGTTTAGAGTTTTAGAAACGAGTTGTTAGATATTTCATAAGTTCGTCAAACTTATACAAAGCTCATTGAGATACTTATAAGCACTCATAATGCATGAAACTTGGTTTAGATTCCTAGAATCCCGTTGTTAGAAGTTTCATAAGTTCGTCAAACTTGTACAAAGTTCATTGAGACACTTATAAACACTCATGTTGCGTGAAACTTGGTTTAGAGTCCTAGAAAAAGCGTTGTTGGATGTTTCATACGTTCGTCAAATTTGTACCAAGCTCATTGAGGAACTTATAAGAACTCATGTTGCATGTAACTTGGTTTAGAGTACTAGAAACGCGTTGTTAGATGTTTCATAAGTTCGTGAAACTTGTACAAAGTTCATTGAGAAACTTATCAAGCACTCATGTTGCATGAAACTTGGTTTAAAGTCGTAGAAACGCGTTGTTATATGTTTCATACGTTCGTAAAACTTGTGCAAAGCTAATTTAAGGAACTTATAAGCTCTCATGTTGCCTGAAACTTGGTTTAGAGTCCTAGAAACGAGTTGTTAGATGTTTCATAATTTCGTCAAACTTATACAAAGCTCATTGAGATACTTATAAGAACCCATGTTGCATGAAACTTGGTTTAGAGTCCTAGAAACGCGTTATTAGATGTTTCATACGGTCGTCAAACTTGTACAAAGCTCATTGAGGTATTTATAAGAACTCATGTTGCATGTAATTTGGTTTAGATTCCTAGAAAAGCGTTTTTAGATGTTTCATAAGTTCGTAAGTTGTACAAAGCTCATTGAAAACATATAAGCACTCATGTTGCATGAAACTTGGTTTAGAGTCCTAGAAACGCTTTGTTAGATGTTTCATACGTTCGTCAAATTTGTACAAAGCTCATTGAGGAACTTATAAGCTCTCATGTTGCATGAAACTTGATTTAGAGTCCTAGAAACGCGTTGTTAGATGTTTCATAAATTCGTGAAACTTTAACAAAGCTCATTTAGGACCTTATAAGCACTCATGTTGCATGAAACTTGGTTTATAGTCCAAGAAACGAGTTGTTAGATGTTTCATAAGTTCGTCAAACTTGTACAAAGCTCATTGAGACACTTATAATCACTGATGTTGCATGAAACATGGATTAGATTCCTAGAAACGCATTGTTAGATGTTTCATAAGTTTGTCAAACTTGTATAGATCTCATTGAGGAACTTATAAGAACTCATGTTGCATGAAACATGGTCTAGAGTCCTAGAAACGCGTTGTTAGATGTTTCATAAGTTCGTGAAACTTGTACAAAGCTCATTGAGGAACTTATAAGTACTCATGTTGCATGAAACTTGGTTTAGAGTCCTAGAAACGAATTGTTGGATGTTTCATAAGTTCGTCAAACTTGTACAAAGCTCATTGATATACTTATAAGCACTCATGTTGCATGAAACTTGGTTTAGAATCCTAGAAACGCGTTTTTAGATGTTTCATAAGTTCGTCAAACTTGTATAATGCTCATTGTAGAGGTTAGATTTTGATAAGATTTAAGTGAGTTTTAAGAGTTTGTGTTCTATGAAGAACATCAAGAACAAGAGAGAGAGTAGTGAGAGATTCGGTTTCCTTAGATTGAAAAGTGTTAACAGGTTTGTTTACAAAGGGTAAGATATAAATAGACAACAACAAAGGATCCCAAACTAGCATAAAGGAATATGCTAAAAAACGTCATAGTCTTGCTCGGTTAGCCGCGCCACACGTCGCTATCCCTTGTGTAGCCGCGCCTTCCTTAAGGCAAACCGTGACAAGTCAGGACGAGTTGGATGCACGCGCCCTTAAGGAGCACATGTGACTCTGCCCAACGGCTCTCTTGGCAACGGTCTTCTTGTTTCCCTTTGCAACGGTAACTCAGCCAGCTAGTGACTTCAGCAGCTTGTGACTTCGGCAATGGTCAGACGCTAGGTCATCGTCTTGATGGACAAGACTTGTCCGGACGATGCCTTGGTATCTTTTACACTTGTGACTTCGGCAATCTTGTTACTTCGTCTTTGCCTTAGCCGAGCTCGAGTTTGCATTCGGCTTTGCCTTGATGGACCGGACTTGTCCGAGCAATGCCTTGGTTTCTTTTGTGTTCGGCTTTGCCTTGATGGACCGGACTTGTCCAGGCAATGCCTTGGTCTCTTTTACACTCTACCACAAGCTTAGCCTCATGTAATGGCTAAGCTTGGAACCCGCATAACCTTGCCTCATTAAAAACCTTGGTGAGAAAACCACTTGGGATAAAACTCACCTAAGGGAAAAGAGTACAAGCTTATGCGGTTGGAGACTTAGGCTTTGGTAGCCCTTGTGAGTCCAAGTCTAGGTAGGATGGACTCACAAACTTTCAAGCTTGCGGACTTGGTGAAGATGTCCGCGAGTTGATCTTGACTCTTCGTGTAGCAAGGTAGGATAGTGACCTTGACCATTTGCTCTCTAACCTTGTGACAATCCACCTCTATGTGTTTAGTCCTCTCATGGAAGACCGAGTTTGTTGCTATGTGGATGGCCGCTTGATTATCACAATGCATGGTCATCGGTGCTTCAATATTGAGACCCAAATCCCCTAGCAAGTTTTTTAGCCACATGAGTTTTTGAGTCAACTTCCTCATGGCTCTATACTCGGCTTCGGCGGTTGAGCAAGATACTATCTTTTGCTTCTTTGTCTTCCATGTGACAAGGTTGCCACCAATGAAGGTGCAATAGCCGGTGGTTGACCGTCTACACTCTAGGTCCCCGGCGTAATCCGCGTCACAATAACCAATGACCTCCGTGTTCTTGTTGCAACCTATCCAAATACCCAAACTTGAGGTTCCTTTAAGGTATCTCAAGATCCTCATGATCATGTTCCAATGGTGTTGCTTCGGCTTTTGCATGTGTTGAGAGACTTGGTTCACGGCAAAGCATAGGTCCGGTCTAGTGATCGTCAAGTATATGAGTTTACCCACTAGTCGTCTATAGAGCATTGGGTCTCGGTACGGTTGATCATCCTCACTTCCTTCTTGTATGGTCTTGTAGCCATCTTCAAGAGGAGTCTTAGCCACCTTTGTACCTATCATATTGACAACACTCAAAAGATCATGGGTGTACTTCCTTTGGGAAAGAAATAGACCTTCTTTAGATCTACACACTTCAATCCCAAGGAAGTACTTAAGAGTGCCGAGGTCCTTAATGTCAAATTTAGATTTGAGGAAAGATTTGGTTTCTTGAATACCTCCCTTGTTGTTTCCGGAGATGATGATGTCGTCTACATACACTAGTACCACTACTATACCTTCTTGGTTTTGTAGGGTAAAGAGAGTATGCTCGGCTTGTGATCTCTTGAATCCTTTTGCTATCAATGGTTAGCTAAGCTTGTGATACCAAGCTCTTGGTGATTGCTTGAGACCGTAGATGGCTTTCCTTAACCGTAGGACTTTCCCGAGAGTGATTTCTAGGCCGGGTGGTGGAGTCATGTAGACTTTTTCTTCAAGCTCTCCTTGTAGGAAGGCATTTTTCACATCCATTTGAAAGAGATCCCATGATAGGTTAGTGGCAAGTGATAGGATTACCCGAACCGTGTGGAGTTTTGCAACCGGGGCAAATGTGTCTAGGTAGTCCTCTCCATAAGTTTGAGTAAAGCCTCTTGCTACCAATCTTGCCTTGTGTCTCTCTATCTCTCCATTGCTTATATATTTGATGGTGAAGACATACCTTGAACTCACGGCCTTCTTTCCTTTTGGTAGGTTGGTTTCATAGAAGGTTTCATTATCTTACATGGCCTTGTTCTCGGCTTCCACCGCTTTAACCCAAACTTCCTCCTTCATTGCCTCTTCATAAGTCCTTGGAATAACTTGTTGATCCATGGAGGTGGTAAAGGCTTTATGTTCCTTTGGAAAGCTTGCATGAGAACACACGGCTTGAGTAGGATGTGCCTCGGCCTTGTTGTTAAAGTATACCCTTGTGTTTACCCAATTGGATGGGTCCTTCTTCACTCTAGTACTTCTTCTTAGAACCGGCTCCGGTGGTTCACTAAATTCTTGACCCACTTCTTGATCATGACCCTCTTGAGCATGTCCTTGGTTTTCTTGTGTTGGGTTTGGTTCTCCCCCGGACTCATTCGGTTCGGAGTGGACTTGCTCATTGTTGTTCTCCCCCTCATGATCAAGTGGGGTGGGTTGTTGGCTCGGTACATCTTGGCTTGGTTCTTCTTCAAAACTCATGCCAAGGTTCTTCATTAGGTTCCTTAGACTTGTAGCTCTATCCGTGACCTTCTCGGGTAAGTCCTTCACACTATCCCAATTGTTGTCTTCGTAGAAGCTTTTGCCTTCAAGGAACTTGACATCTCTTGATACTATTACCCTTCTTGTCTCGAGTACATATCATTTGTACCCCTTTTGTGTGTTCGAGTAGCCGATGAACATAGCCTTGGTGCTTTTAGCTTCTAGCTTGTTCCTTTGCTCACTAGGTACAAACACATAACACACACAACCGAACACTCTTAGATGGTTAATAAAAGGATTAGTCTTATTCAATACCTTGAACGGAGATTCATTCTTCAAGACTTGTGTTGGTGTTCGGTTGATAAGATAGCATGCCGTGAGAACCCCATCGGACCAAAACCTCTTCGGTATGTTCATGTGGAACATCATGGACCGCGTCACTTCCATCAAGTGCTGGTTCTTCCGTTCGGCTACCCCATTTTGTTGTGGTGTATATGGGCATGTGGTTTGATGGAGGATGCCATGCTTGGCTATGTGTTCTTTAAAGGCTCTACTTGTGTACTCTCCAACATTATCGGACCTAAAAGTATTAATCTTGACATTATAATGGTTAGTCACATAGTTTTGAAAGTTTTGAAAAGCTTCTAATACCTTATCTTTTGTTTGTAAAAGGGTAACCCAAGTGTATTTAGAGCTTTCATCTATGAATGTGACAAAATAAGAGTGATTATCCCTAGATTTACATGGAGATGACCACACATCCGAATGCACAAGTTCAAAAGGTTTATAAGTCATGTTTGATTTTTGAAAAACGGTTCGGTAATGTTTACCTAAGATGCATGCTTCACAAGTTTCATGATTAAACTTAACATTAGGCAAAATGGTTTTCAAAGCATTTAAATGAGGATGACCAAGTCTAAAATGCCAAATAACATTGTTGGCTTCGGATAAAACCGATTTAAAAGCATGACAAAGAAAAGAACTAGAGGTGTTTTCTCCAAGAACATAGAGATCGCCTCTTGTGACCCCTTTCCAAATGATCTCCTTACTCTTAATATCCTGAAAAAACCACATCATTGGGACCGAAAAAAAAAGCAATTCAAATCACAAGCAATGCGTTTCACGGATATAAGGTTTGAGGTAAAACTAGGCATGTAAAGCGCTTGAGAGTCTCTATCAAACACCTTAAGGTTCCCTAATCCTTCTATAGGAATTTCACTCCCATTTGCAATAATGACATTTCCTAAAGCCGGTTTAATATTACTAATCAAGTTCAAGTTACTAATCATATGATGAGAAGCACCCGAATCAATAATAATAGGCTTAAACGGTTTATTGTCTATATTTTGAGCACTAAGGGAATAGAAGGTTGAAATACCGGAGCCCTTAAGGGCTTTGATGAGAGCGTCAAGGTCGGACTTCCTCACATATTCATCCATGTAAGGGACAATAGCCGAAGACTCCTCTTCCTTGCCATGGTTTGGTCCGCTTGAGCTTGAGCTTGGCACACTTGCCGAGTCATCATGAGAGTAGTTGGCCTTGGCGTCCTTGAACTTGGCCGGCTTGAGGTTAGGATGTAGAATCCAACACTTCTCTTTGAGGTGGCCCTTCTTCTTGCAATGATCACACGTCAAGGCCCTCCTCTCTTCATATGTCTTGGACGTTGGTTTAAATGCCACCTTGTTTGCGGTTACAAGTTCCCTCTTGCATTCAAAGAGCTCAATGGAGCCTTGTTCCCTTTGAAGTTGAGCACACACCTCTTCAAGGTTTGGTAGGGTATCGGCTCGGAGAAGATGTTTGGTAATCTCCTTATAGCTGCCGTTGAGTGTTAAGAGCAAACCGAAGACCTTGTCTTGTTCTCTTCGTTCATTTAGCACCTTTGGGTCGATAGTGCTTGGACGGAGCATCTCCAGTTCGGCCCATAGGGACCTAAACTTTCCGAAGTGCTTTGTGAACTCGGTGTCTTCTTGGTTAAGATCATTGATAGCCTTCTTGACTTCATAGACCCGACTTAGGTTAGATGTGTTGCCGTAGACGGTTTGGAGAGTGTCCCATAACTCCTTGGCATTCTCACAATAGGAATAGGCTTCCAAGATAGACGGCTCAAGGGATCCTTGGATGATTCCAAGAACCTTTTGGTCTAGTTGGAACCATTTCTCATCGTCATTCGTGAGCTCATTGTTAAACTCAATAGGAGCATCTTGCTGAGTAAGGATGTGGTTCCAATAGCCGCGGCCACAAAGAGCAATGTTCATGGTTCTTGCCCATAGGAGGTAGTTGATACCTTTCAAGTTAACCGGACAAGGAGTCTTCTTGGATTCTTTGTCTTCCATGGTTTACCGCTTGGTTTGAAGGGGTTGTCTCGGATAGATCTAGGTTTTAGAACCTACAATCTCCAGTTTTGTTGAGTGTGCACGAAAACCGAGGCTAGCCGAGCACCAGGAAGCGTTGGTACCGAGGATAGCCGAGAATAAACGAGCACCGAGAGTTTTGTTGTCGGGCGCCGGAATAGCCCGATGATTTTGTTAACCGGATGCGGAAATCACCGAGCAACGAGGATGCCCGGTAAACAAAATATCGAGCAACGAGGATGCCCGAGCGCCGACGAGAATGGTAGCGGAAGCGAGATTTAGGTTCCAGAGCAAGGTTGCTCTGATACCATGTTAGATTTTGATAAGATTTAAGTGAGTTTTAAGAGTTTGTGTGCTTGAGTTCTATGAAGAACATCAAGAACAAGAGAGAGAGTAGTGAGAGATTCGGTTTCATTAGATTGAAAAGTGTTAACAGGTTTGTTTACAAAGGGTAAGATATAAATAGACAACAACAAAGGATCCCAAACTAGCATAAAGGAATGTTGTAAAAAATGTCCTAGTCTTGCTCGGTTAGCCGCGCCACACGTCGCTATCCCTTGTGTAGTCGCGCCTTCCTTAAGGCAACATGTGACTCTGCCCAACGGCTCTCTTGGCAACGGTCTTCTTGTTTCCCTTTGCAACGTTAACTCAGCCAGCTAGTGACTTCGGCAACTTGTGACTTCGACAATGGTCACACGCTAGGTCATCGTCTTGATGGACAAGACTTTTCCGGACGATGCCTTGGTCTCTTTTACAGTTGTGACTTCGGCAATCTTGTGACTTCGTCTTTGCCTTAGCCGAGCTCGAGTTTGCATTCGGCTTTGCCTTGATGGACCGGGCAATGCCTTGGTTTCTTTTGTGTTCGGCTTTGCCTTGATGGACCGGACTTGTCCGGGCAATGCCTTGGTCTCTTTTACACGTCAAACATGTACAAAGCTCATTGAGATACTTATAAGCACTCATGTTGCATGAAACTTGGTTTAGAATCCTAGAAACGCGTTGTTAGATGTTTCATAAGTTCGTCAAACTTGTATAATGCTCATTGAGGAACTTATAAGCACTCATGTTGCATGAAAATTGGTTTAGAGTCCTAGAAACGCGTTGTTAGATGTTTCATACGTTCGTCAATCTTGTGCAAAGCTCTATGAGGAACTTATAAGCTCTCATGTTGCATGAAACTTGGTTTAGAGTCCTAGAAACGAGTTGTTAGATGTTTCATAAGTTTGTCAAACTTATACAAAGCTCATTGAGATACTTATAAGCACTCATGTTTCATGAAACTTGGTTTAGAGTCCTAGAAACGCGTAGTTAGATGTTTCATAAGTTCGTCATACTTGTACAAAGCCCATTGAGACACTTATAAACACTCATGCTCCATGAAAGTTGGTTTAGAGTCATAGAAACGCGTTGTTAGATGTTTCATACGTTCGTCAATCTTGTGCAAAGCTCTATGAGGAACTTATAAGCTCTCATATTGCATGAAACTTGGTTTAGAGTCCTAGAAACGAGTTGTTAGATGTTTAATAAGTTCGTCAAACTTGTACAAAGCTCATTGAGACACTTATAATCACTCATGTTTTATGAAACTTGGTTTAGAGTCCTAGAAACGCGTTGTTAGATGTTTCATAAGTTCGTCAAACTTGTACAAAGCTCATTGAGGAACTTATAAGAACTTATGTTGCATGTAATTTGGTTTAGAGTCCTAGAAACGAGTTGTTAGATGTATCCTAAGTTCGTCAAACTTATACAAAGCTCATTGAGATACTTATAAGCACTCATGTTGCATGAAACTTGGTTTAGAGTCATAGGAACGCGTTGTTTGATGTTTCATACGTTCATCAAACTTGTAAAAAGCTCATTGAGGAACTTATAAGAACTCATGTTGCATGTAACTTGGTTTATAGTCCTAGAAACGCGTTGTTAGATTTTTCATACGTTCGTCAAACTTGTAAAAAGCTCATTGAGGAACTTATAAGAACTCATGTTGCATGTAATTTTGTTTAGAGTACTAGAAACGCGTTGTTAGATGTTTCATAAGTTCGTGAAACTTTTAAAAAGCTCATTGAGGAACTTATAAGCACTCATTTTGCATGAAACTTTATTTAGAGTCCTAGAAACGCGTTGTTCGATGTTTCATACGTTCGTCAAACTTGTACAAAGCTTATTGAGGAACTTATAAGCTCTCATGTTGCATGAAACTTGATTTAGAGTCCTAGAAACGCGTTGTTAGATGTTTCATAAGTTCGTGAAACTTGTACAAAGCTCATTGAGGAACTTATAAACACTCATGTTGCATGAAACTTGGTTTATAGTCTTAGAAACGCGTTGTTAGATGTTTCATAAGTTCGTCAAATTTTTACGAAGCTCATTGAGATACTTATAAGCACTCATGTTGCATGAAACTTAGTTTAGAGTCCTAGAAACGCGTTGTTAGATGTTTCATACGTTCGTCAAACTTGTACAAAGCTCATTGAGGAACTTATAAGAACTCATGTTGCATGAAACTTGGTTTATAGTCCTAGAAACGAGTTGTTAGATGTTTCATAAGTTCGTCAAACTTATACAAAGCTCATTGAGATACTTATAAGCACTGATGTTGCATGAAACTTGGTTTAGAGTCCTCGAATCGCTTTGTTAGATGTTTCATAAGTTCGTCAAACTTGTACAAAGCTCATTGAGACACTGATAAGCTCTCATGTTGCATGAAACTTGGTTTAGAGTCCTAGAAACGCGTTGTTAGATGTTTCATAAGTTCGTGAAACTTGTACAAAGCTCATTGAAGAACTTATAAGCACTCATGTTGCATGAAACCTTGTTTAGAGTCCTCGAAACGCTTTGTTAGATGTTTCATAAGTTCGTCAAACTTGTACAAATGATATGATCATGGAACCGGACATCGACATCGAGCATGGATCACCGAGCACCGAGCATCGAGTACCGAGCACCGAGCACCGAGCACCGAGCACCAAGGCGCCCGAGCACCGAGCACCGAGCACCGAGCACCAAGGCGCCCGAGCACCGAGCACCGAGCACCGAAGAACATAAAGGAGTGATCACACTATCAAAGGCCAATGATCATGGAGGAGGAGCTTGGAGAAGCTGCTAGGAGGTTCTTCAACATCTACATCATGGCCTAGAAATAATACCAAGGTAATGAAACTAAATAACTAAGTGTTTCGACTTGGTACTCTTTCCCTTTGCATAGATTTGTCCCATTGGGTTTGCTATGCAAGGGTTTTAACGAGGCCAAGAAGAGCACTACGTCGGTTGCTTAGTGACATTACCTTGATGAGTGTACTAAGCGAGGCACTTCACATTACTCGCTGTTTTATCCGCACGCCTCGTTGTTTTCTGTTTTGCTTTAAACGTTGTGTTGTTTTGTGCACTTTCCTTTTTTGTTTAAAATGCATAAACCCTAAGAGGAGGAGCGACATGTGCTCTTCTTATTTATATATCTCGCCACCTTCTTCATAATAAAGTAGTCAAGCTTTATACAAAACACTTTCAAAAGGTTTCGACTCAAAACTGATTCAGAGATTGAATCTGAGGCTCTTACAAGATCTGTTCTAACAAGAGACTCTACTAACCATCTAGCAAGCTCCTCATCACTTGCTAGAGACGTTCACCATCCATAGCTCACGCTTCCACCTTCAGTCCAACACAAAAACGTGCACTTACATCACAATCTATTCCATTCATAACCATCGATTCATCAAGAACAAGCAAACAGATCTGATTTGCGTTTAGCTTCATTCAAAGAGAAGATCCTTGGGTGAGATCGCGTCAACAAAGCTCATTGAGACACTTATAAACACTCATGTTGCATGAAACTTGGTTTAGAGTCCTAGAAACGCGTTGTTAGATGTTTCATTAGTTCGTCAAAACATGTGCTAGAAGAAGATATTAAAAGAGTTGTTGATAATGTTTTCGATAATTCTTTTGAGAATTTCAATTATAGTGTAATGCACTTGTCTTTGTCAAATCTTTCTTTTGTAGACAAGGATCAAAAGGTTCAAGAAGACGACATGGAACAGAATGTGGAGCAAGATAATCACAAAGTGGTGTACAATAAGGAACATGAAGCATTGGAGCTTATTGAGTGTTGTATGGTTAAAGAACAAGAAGAGAATCAAGAGCTTGTACGATCTGGTTTCAACCAAGGGGAGTCACTTGTTTCTCTTGATTTTAAATCTGATTTCAAATATGACTGTTTTAAAGCACTTGTCTTGTGTCAAGAGACTTGAGGAACTTTCAGGTGCTAAGGAGATGATCACAACCGAAGAAGAAGCTCCAACAAAGCCTATGGTGATCTATGAGCAAAATCTACATCTTGAAGCCGATGATTTCGTACTCTTAACTCCAAAAGTGATACGAACTCCCAAAGATTGCACACTCTTGTTGGTATTGAAATGGATAGATCCTTGGATGAACAAGGCGGGAAAGTGAATGGCTGCGTCGAGGGCTATGAACGGCACTCGGTAAACCAGATTCGAACCGCAGGCTAACCACCTAAGGAACGGTTGTGACTCTTCGGCTAACCACCTTGGAATCGATTGAGATCAAGAGGCTAACCACCCAATGATCGAAGTGATTTCGTTGGCTAACCACCAAAGAGATCGAAAAAAAAGTTCACAAAAGAACAAGAGAGAAACTTTCTCAAAGATTTGTTTGATAAAAGATTGATTGTTCAAAATGAAAGGATTACATGAATTTATAAGAAGAAGAAGGAGAAGAGGCTAGTCAACAAGACTACCTCGAAAATGAAAACAAAGACTACTTGGGAATGAAAACAAAGACTAAGACCAAAGACTAAAATAAATTAGAGTTTGAATGTCCCTTGACTTCCAAGTTGGCGAGAATGTTCTTGAGGTTTGGTCATGTCCTTTTGATTTATTTCCAACCATAATGTAGATGTAATTCACGTGAGTTTGGACCGTCCATGGTAAGCATAAGTCATTGCCTCGTTAAAACCTCTACTCGGAAAACCCAATGGGACAAAACCGAGTATAGGAAAAAGAGTACAACAACTTAGCTTGCGGCCAACCTCAAGATGAATCCACAAATGATATTGAGATGTAGGTGTGCATTGCGTAAGTTGGTCTTCCTCCTTGTTCCTAACGTTGCCAAGTACTTTCCAAACAGCTCCGGCTAGCTTCCTTGTCTTGGATCGCGTCATGGGGCCTTCGGGAACGATCAATGCTTCCTCGGGAACCTCATCCAAAACTTGCGTATCCATGATCATATCATCCCCCTCCTCTTGAAAAGGATTTGTCCTCAAATCGACTCCATCTGCAATAAAAGGAATGATATCGCAATGTTGAAGCTAGAGCTAACGAATACTTACCTTGGAGATCAATTTTGTAAGCATTATCATTGATCTTCTCCAAAATAGTAAATGGTCCATCAACTCTTGGCAAGAGTTTAGACTTCCTTTCTTCCGGGAACCGCTCCTTTCTCAAGTAAATCCAAACAAGGTCGCGGGTTCAAACGTCTTTTTGTTCCGACCTTTGTTGGCTTGCTTGCGGTATTGCTCGGTTTTATGCTCGATGTTTTGCTTTGCCTTTTCGTGCATTAGTTTGACTAACTCAGCCTTTTTCTTTCCGTCCATACTTACACGTTCACTCAAAGGTAAAGGAGTTAGATCAAGAGGTGTAAGCGGATTAAAGCCATAAACAAGTTGAAAAGGAGAAAAACAAGTAGTAGAATGCACGGCATGATTATATGCAAACTCTACATGTGGTAAACAATCCTCCCATGACTTAAGATTCTTTTTGATCACGGTTCTCAAGAGTGTCCCTAGAGTCCTATTAACTACTTCGGTTTGTCCATCGGTTTGCGGATGACAAGTAGTAGAGAAACAAAGCTTAGTTCCTAGCTTAGACCATAGGGTCTTCCAAAAATAACTCAGAAACTTTGTATCCCTATCCGAGACTATAGTCCTAGGCATTCCATGTAGACGGACAATCTCCTTAAAGAATAAGTCGGCAATGTTAGATGCATCATCAGTTTTATGGCAAGGTATGAAATGTGCCATTTTAGAAAACCTATCGACCACAACAAAGACCGAATCTCTACCATTCCTAGTCCGAGGTAAACCTAAGACAAAATCCATCGAAATGTCGGTCCATGGTGCACTAGGAATCGGTAAAGGAGTGTACATACCTTGGCCTTGGCTTTTTTGATTTAGCGAGCTTACATGTGGTGCATCGGCTGCAAATTCGTTCTACATCACGCTTCATGTGCGGCCAAAAGAAATGATCTTGCACAATGGAAAGAGTTTTGGCCACGCCAAAGTGTCCCATCAAGCCCCCTCCGTGTGCTTCCCTAACAAGAAGATCTCGCAAAAGAAGAGTTGGGAATGCAAAGTCGGTTTTCATAAAACAAAAAAACCCATCACTTCTAAAGTACTTTCCTTTAGCAAACTTTTCACAAGTAAGGAATACTTCCCGAAAGTCCGGATCGGTTGCGTATGCTCCCTTAATCATCTCAAACCCGAGAATCTTGGCATCGAGAGTCGAGATCAAAGTGTACCTCCGAGATAGAGCATCGGCCACCACATTCTCTTTGCCTTGCTTGTATTGAATCACATATGGAAAGGTTTCCACGAACTCCATCCAACGGGCATGCCTCTTGTTCAACTTTTGTTGGCTCTTTAGGTGCCTAAGTGATTGATGATCGGTGTGGATCACGAACTCCTTCGGCCGAGATAGTGTTGCCATGTTTGGAGTGCACGGACTAAGGCGTAGAACTCCTTATCGTACGTCGGGTAGTTGAGAGTAGCTCCTCCGAGTTTCTCACTAAAGAAAGCAATTGGCTTCTTCTCTTGCATGAGCACGGCTCCTATACCTACACCGAAGCATCGCATTCAATCTCAAATGTTTTCATAAAATCAGGTAGAACGAGAAGAGGGGCGTGAGTAAGCTTGTGTTTTAGGAGTTGGAAAGCGTCCTCTTGAGCTTGTTCCCATTTAAAACCCACGTCCTTCTTGATTACTTCGGTTAGTGGCGCGGCAATGGTGCTGAAGTCCCGAACAAACCGTCTATAGAAACCGGCTAAACCGTGGAAGCTTCGGACCTCACCTACCGTCTTAGGACTCGGCCAATCTTGAACCCTTACATCCATGTCTAACCTCAAGAAGAGTGCAGATCAGATCAGAACAGAATCTCCAACTCAAACCAGCAACTACTTGGCAAGTTCAGAAATTGACAGATTGATAGGTGCGGCTTGTGAAGCTCAAAAGAGGAACAATATCAGATACTGGGTTAAAACGGAGATATCTACCATATTCTACACTCAAAGAGGAATCTTTAAAGCTATAGCTCGTCCCAATATCATGTCGAAGCTGACCACAATCGATGTTCAAAGTTCAGCTAACGGCAGCTTGCTATTCATGAAGATGAGCACGCATGGTCCACTTCAAAACTTCATATGGCGAACTGGAGTTACTCCACAACATACACCAGAACCTCTTAGAGAAGTTTTGCATGTTCATAATCCCCTGGTCCATATCAAGACGTTGATTCCAAGCCTGTGCCATGAGGAGCAACATGCTACTATGCTTATCAAGCATCCACTTAGCCAAAGGTCTAGTAAGTATGGTGATTCTTTTCATGCATCTAAGTTCAAGACCAGAGAACGTAGCTACTCTAGAGATCAGCTGCTTATGAGTCCAATACAAGAGGGAACCAGGTCCAAGAACTCGAACCTCATGAACTAATCGGGTGAGATCGAGAAAACTTATGCTTTTGATAAATCTCGATTACGTTTTGTGTATAAGGAGACTCTTATGAGTTTCTCTAATCTTCCACCGGCGTTCCCGAGTGAGGTTTCTTCTGTTTTGCAACAGCCTGATCATGAGTTTTCCAAAGACATCAAAGGAAAGACTAAGCCAAAGCCGAGACTTAGGAGGAGCATGACATATCTATTGGATCTTCAAGCTCAAGTGAAGCACAAGACAGCAAGACCAGCAGCTGCACCACCTTGGAGCATCACGGCCAACCTCTCAAGCATCTCAATCAAGCGGTACCAACGAGCTGGATCAGCCATAATCCTAAACCGAACACTTCTAGTCTCATTTAAGGATGATTGTCTCATCTTTGAACTAATTATTCTTTGTGTGTGTCAGGTTTTTATATGGAGACCCGGCGAATGTCTAGGAAGTATTGGAGATACTCATGAACCAAATCCGATCCTCGAGCACTTCAAAGACCATGATCATCGACTTCATCCTCAAGGTAAGTATATAATCTCTGATTTTTTCAATGTTATTGACTTGCCTCCTTGTCTTGCAGATTCAGATTTGAGGACAAATCCTTTTCAAGAGGGAGGGGATGATATGATCATGGAACCGGACATCGACATCGAGCATGGATCACCGAGCACCGAGCATCGAGTGCCGAGCACCGAGCATCGAGTACCGAGCACCGGGCACCAAGGCGCCCGAGCACCGAGCACCGAAGAACATAAAGGAGTGATCACACAATCAAAGGCCAAGGAGCTAGCCAAGGACGTTCAAGCAATGATAATGGAGGAGGATCTTGGAGAAGCTGCTAGGAGGTTCTTCAACATCTACATCATGGCCTAGAAAGAATACCAAGGTAATGAAACTAAATAACTAAGTGTTTTGACTTGGTACTCTTTCCCTTTGCATAGATTTGTCCCATTGGGTTTGCTATGCAAGGGTTTTAACGAGGCCAAGAAGAGCACTACGTCGGTTGCTTAGTGACATTACCTTGATGAATGTACTAAGCGAGGCACTTCACATTACTCGCTGTTTTATCCGCACGCCTCGTTGTTTTCTGTTTTGCTTTAAACGTTGTGCTGTTTTGTGCACTTTCCTTTTTTGTTTAAAATGCATAAACCCTAAGAGGAGGAGCGACATGTGCTCTTCTTCTTTATATATCACGCCACCTTCTTCATAATAAAGTAGTCAAGCTTTATACAAAACACTTTCAAAAGGTTTCGACTCAAAACTGATTCAGAGATTGAATATGAGGCTCTTACAAGATCTGTTCTAACAAGAGACTCTACTAACCATCTAGCAAGCTCCTCATCACTTGCTAGAGACGTTCACCATCCATAGCTCACGCTTCCACCTTCAGTCCAACACAAAAACGTGCACTTACATCACAATCTATTCCATTCATAACCATCGATTCATCAAGAACAAGCAAACAAATCTGATTTGCGTTTAGCTTCATTCAAAGAGAAGATCCTTGGGTTAGATCGCGTCAACAAAGCTCATTTAGACACTTATAAACACTCATGTTGCATGAAACTTGGTTTAGAGTCCTAGAAACGCGTTGTTAGATGTTTCATTAGTTCGTCAAACTTGTACAAAGCTCATTGAGGAACTTATAAGCTCTCATGTTGCATGAAACTTGGTTTAGAGTCCTAGAAACGAGTTGTTAAATGTATCCTAAGTTCGTTAAACTTATACAAAGCTCATTGAGATACTTATAAGCACTCATGTTGCATGAAATTTGGTTTAGAGTCCTAGAAACGCGTTGTTAGATGTTTCATACGTTCGTCAAACTTGTAAAAAGCTCATTGAGGAACTTATAAGAACTCATGTTGCATGTAACTTGGTTTAGAGTCCTAGAAACGCGTTGTTAGATGTTTCATAAGTTCGTGAAACTTTTACAAAGCTCATTGAGGAACTTATAAGCACTCATGTTGCATGAAACTTGGTTTAGAGTCCTAGAAACGCGTTGTTAGATGTTTCATACGTTCGTCAAACTTGTACAAAGCTCATTGAGACACTTATAAGCTCTCATGTTGCATGAAACTTGATTTAGAGTCCTAGAAACGCCTTGTTAGATGTGTCATAAGTTCGTGAAACTTGTAAAAAGCCCATTGAGGAACTTATAAGCACTCATGTTGCATGAAACTTGGTTTAGAGTCCTCGAAACGCGTTGTTAGATGTTTCATAAGTTCGTCAAACTTGTACAAAGCTCATTGAGACACTTATAAGCTCTCATGTTGCATGAAACTTGATTTAGAGTCCTAGAAACGCGTTGTTAGATGTTTCATAAGTTCGTGAAACTTGTACAAAGCTCATTGAAGAACTTATAAGCACTCATGTTGCATGAAACCTTGTTTAGAGTCCTCGAAACGCGTTGTTAGATGTTTCATAAGTTCGTCAAACTCGTACAAAGCTCATTGAGACACTTATAAACACTCATGTTGCATGAAACTTGGTTTAGAGTCCTAGAAACGCGTTGTTAGATGTTTCATAAGTTCGTCAAACTTGTACAAAGCTCATTGAGGAACTTATAAGCTCTCATGTTGCATGAAACTTGGTTTAGAGTCCTAGAAACGAGTTGTTAAATGTATCCTAAGTTCGTCAAACTTATACAAAGCTCATTGAGATACTTATAAGCACTCATGTTGCATGAAACTTGGTTTAGAGTCCTAGAAACGCGTTGTTAGATGTTTCATACGTTCGTCAAACTTGTAAAAAGCTCATTGAGGAACTTATAAGAACTCATGTTGCATGTAACTTGGTTTAGAGTCCTAGAAACGCGTCGTTAGATGTTTCATAAGTTCGTGAAACTTTTACAAAGCTCATTGAGGAACTTATAAGCACTCATGTTGCATGAAACTTGTTTAGATTCCTAGAAACGCATTGTTAGATGTTTCATACGTTCGTCAAACTTGTACAAAGCTCATTGAGACACATATAAGCTCTCATGTTGCATGGAACTTGATTTAGTGTCCTAGAAACGCGTTGTTAGATGTTTCATAAGTTCGTGAAACTTGTACAAAACTCATTGAGGAACTTATAAGCACTCATGTTGCATGAAACTTGGTTTAGAGTCCTCGAAACGCGTTGTTAGATGTTTCATAAGTTCGTCAAACTTGTACAAAGCGCATTGAGACACTTATAAACACTCATGTTGCATGAAACTTGGTTTAGAGTCCTAGAAACGCGTTGTTAGATGTTTCATAAGTTCGTAAAACTTGTACAAAGCTCATTGAGGAACTTATAATCTCTCATGTTGCATGAAACTTGGTTTAGAGTCCTAGAAACGAGTTGTTAGATGTATCCTAAGTTCGTCAAACTTATACAAAGCTCATTGAGATACTTATAAGCACTCATGTTGTATGAAACTTGGTTTAGAGTCCTAGAAACGCGTTGTTAGTTGTTTCATAATTTCGTCAAACTTGTACAAAGGTCATTGAGGAACTTATAAGCTCCCATGTTGCATGAAACTTGGTTTAGAGTCCTAGAAACGAGTTGTTAGATGTATCCTAAGTTCGTCAAACTTATACAAAGCTCATTGAGATACTTATAAGCATTCATGTTGCATGAAACTTGGTTTAGAGTCCTAGAAACGCGTTGTTAGATGTTTCATACGTTCGTCAAACTTTTAAAAAGCTTATTGAGGAACTTATAAGAACTCATGTTGCATGTAACTTGGTTTAGAGTCCTAGAAACGCGTTGTTAGATGTTTCATAAGTTCGTGAAACTTTTACAAAGCTCATTGAGATACTTATAAGCACCCACGTTGCATGAAACTTGGTTTAGAGTCCTAGAAACGCGTTGTTAGATGTTTCATACGTTCGTCAAACTTGTACAAAGATCATTGAGGAGCTTATAAGCTCTCATGATGCATGAAACTTGATTTAGAGTCCTAGAAACGCGTTGTTAGATGTTTCATAAGTTCGTGAAACTTGTACAAAGCTCATTGAGGAACTTATTAGCACTCATGTTGCATGAAACTTGGTTTAGAGTCCTCGAAACGCGTTGTTAGATGTTTCATAAGTTCGTCAAACTTGTACAAAGCTCATTGAGACACTTATAAACACTCATGTTGCATGAAACTTGGTTTAGAGTCCTAGAAACGCGTTGTTAGATGTTTCATAAGTTCGTCAAACTTATACAAAGCTCATTGAGACTCTTATAAGAACTCATGTTGCATGAAACTTGGTTTAGAGTCCTAGAAACGCGTTTTTAGATGTTTCATAAGTTCGTCAAATTTATACAAACTCATTGAGATACTTATAAGCTCTCATGTTGCATGAAACTGGATTTAGAGTCCTAGAAACGCGTTGGTAGATGTTTCATATGTTCGTGAAACTTGTACAAAGCTCATTGAGGAACTTATAAGCACTCAAGTTGCATGAAACTTGGTTTAGAGTCCTAGAAACGCGTTGTTAGATGTTTCATAAGTTCGTGAAACTTGTACAAAGCTCATCGAGGAACTTATAAGCACTCATGTTGCATGAAACTTGGTTTAGAGTCCTAGAAATGCGTTGTTAGATTTTTCATACGTTCGTCAAACTTGTACGAAGCTCATTGAGGAAATTATAAGCTCTCATGTTGCATGAAACTTGGTTTAGAGTCCTCGAAACGGGTTGTTAGATGTTTCATAAGTTCGTTAAACTTATACAAAGCTCATTGAGATACTTATAAGCTCTCATGTTGCATGAAACTTGATTTAGAGTCCTAGAAACGCGTTGTTAGATGTTTCATAAGTTCGTGAAACTTGTACAAAGCTCATTGAGGAACTTATAAGCTCTCATGATGCATGAAACTTGATTTAGAGTCCTAGAAACGCATTGTTAGATGTTTCATAAGTACTCGAAACTTGTACAAAGCTCATTGAGGAACTTATAAGCACTCATGTTGCATGAAACTTGGTTTAGAGTCCTCGAAACGCGTTGTTAGATGTTTCATAAGGTCGTCAAACATGTACAAAGCTCATTGAGACACTTATAAACACTCATGTTGCATGAAACTTGGTTTAGAGTCCTAGAAACGCGATGTTAGATGTTTCATAAGTTCGTCAACTTTATACAAAGCTCATTGAGACTCTTATAAGAACTCATGTTGCATGAAACTTGGTTTAGAGTCCTAGAAACGCGTTGTTAGATGTTTCATACGTTCGTCAAACTTGTACAAAGCTCATTGAGACACTTATAAGCTCTCATGTTGCACGAAACTTGATTTAGAGTCCTAGAAACGCGTTGTTAGATGTTTCATAAGTTTGTGAAACTTGTACAAAGCTCATTGAGGAACTTATAAGCTCTCATGATGCATGAAACTTGATTTAGAGTCCTAGAAACGCGTTGTTAGATGTTTCATAAGTACTCGAAACTTGTACAAAGCTCATTGAGGAACTTATAAGCACTCATGTTGCATGAAACTTGGTTTAGAGTCCTCGAAACGCGTTGTTAGATGTTTCATAAGGTCGTCAAACATGTACAAAGCTCATTGAAACACTTATAAACACTCATGTTGCATGAAACTTGGTTTAGAGTCCTAGAAACGCGATGTTAGATGTTTCATAAGTTCGTCAACCTTATACAAAGCTCATTGAGACTCTTATAAGAACTCATGTTGCATGAAACTTGGTTTAGAGTCCTAGAAACGCGTTGTTAGATGTTTCATACGTTCGTCAAACTTGTACAAAGCTCATTGAGACACTTATAAGCTCTCATGTTGCACGAAACTTGATTTAGAGTCCTAGAAACGCGTTGTTAGATGTTTCATAAGTTCGTGAAACTTGTACAAAGCTCATTGAGGAACTTATATGCACTCAAGTTGCATGAAACTTGGTTTAGAGTCCTAGAAACGCGTTGTTAGATGTTTCATAAGTTCGTGAAACTTGTACAAAGCTCATTGAGGAACTTATAAGCACTCATGTTGCATGAAACTTGGTTTAGAGTCCTAGAAACGCGTTGTTAGATGTTTCATACGTTCGTCAAACTTGTACGAAGCTCATTGAGGAAATTATAAGCTCTCGTGTTACATGAAACTTGATTTAGAGTCCTAGAAACGTGTTGTTAGATGTTTCATAAGTTCGTGAAACTTGTATAAATCTCATTGAGGAACTTATAAGCACTCATGTTGCATGAAACTTGGTTTAGAGTCCTAGAAACACGTTGTTAGATGTTTCATACGTTCGTCAAAATTGTGCAAAGCTCTTTGAGGAACTTATAAGCACTCGTGTTGCATGAAACTTGGTTTAGAGTCTTAGAAACGCGTTGTTAGATGTTTCATAAGTTCGTCAACTTGTACAAACCTCAATGAGGAACTTATAATCAATCATGTTGCATGAAATTTGGTTTAGACTCCTAGAAACACAATGTTAGATGTTTCATAAGTTCGTCAAACTTGTATAAATCTCATTGAGGAACTTATAACCTCTCATGTTGCATTAAACCTTGTTTAGAGTCCTAGAAACACGTTGTTAGATGTTTCATATGTTCGTCAAACTTGTACAAAGCTCATTGAGGAACTTATTGTTAGATTTTAAGATGATTAAGAAGATTAAGAAGATTAATGAAATTCGGTTCTTGATGTTTTCTCAAGAACACCAAGAACAAGAGAGAAAATATAGAGAATAGATTTTCATTTCATAAGTGTGTTAAGCTCAAATTACAAAAGGAGATAACATATATTAAAACATAAGGCTAGAAGAAGAATGTCGCCAACGGCTAGATTTCAAACGGCTACAAAGGGAACACTCCTTTGTCCTTCGGTCCATAGCTCTAACGGCTCTTTAGTCTTGAGATATAGTCTACTACATGAGTCAACTACATTGTGATGTAGTCGACTATATGTATTAACTACCTTGGTATAGACACTTCAATGATGTAGTCGACTATATGTATTAACTACCTTGGTATAGACACTTCAATACTCCCCCGCAAGCTTAGCCTAATGCAATGGCTAAGCTTGGAACCTGCATACCCTTGACTCATTAAAAACCTTGGTGAGAAAACCCATTGGGACAAAACTCACCTAAGGGAAAAGAGTACAAAGATATGCGGTTAGAGACTTAGGCCTTAGGAGCCATTGTGAGTCCAAGTCTTGGTAGAATTGACTCACACACTTTCAAGCTTGCGGATTTGGTGAAGATGTCCGCGAGTTGGTCTTGGCTCTTGGTGTAACACGGTAGAATGGTGCCCTTGACCATTTGCTCTCTAACCTTGTGACAATCCACCTCTATGTGTTTAGTCCTCTCATGGAAGACCGAGTTTGTTGCTATGTGAATGGCTGCTTGATTATCACAATGCATGGTCATTGGTGCTTCAATCTTGACTCCTAAATCTCCTAGCAAGTTCTTTAGCCACATGAGTTCTTGAGTCAACTTCCTCATGGCTCTATACTCGGCTTCGGCGGTTGAGCAAGATACTATCTTTTGCTTCTTTGTCTTCCATGTGACAAGGTTGCCACCAATGAAGGTGCAATAGCCGGTGGTTGACCGTTTACTCTCTAGATCCCCGGCGTAATCCGCGTCACAATATCCAATGACCTTCGTGTTCTTGTTGCAACCCATCCAAATACCCAAACTTGAGGTTCCTTTAAGATAACCCAAGATCCTCATGATCATGTTCCAATGGTGTTGCTTCGGATTTTGCATGTGTTGGGAGACTTGGTTCACGGCAAAGCATAGGTCCGGTCTAGTGATCGTCAAGTAGATGAGTTTACCTACTAGCCGTCTATAAAGCATTGGGTCTTGGTATAGTTGATCATCCTCACTTCCTTCTTGAATGGTCTTGTAGCCGTCTTCAAGAGGAGTCTTAGCCACCTTTGTACCTATCATATTGACAACACTTAAAAGATCATGGGTGTATTTCCTTTGGGAAAGAAATAGACCTTCTTTAGATCTACAAACTTCAATCCCAAGGAAGTACTTAAGAAATCCTAGGTCCTTAATGTCAAATTTAGATTTAAGGAAAGATTTGGTTTCTTGAATACCTCTTTTGTTGTTTTCGGAGATGATGATGTCGTCTACGTACACTAGTACCACTACTATACCTTCTTGGTTTTGTAGGGTAAAGAGAGTATGCTCGGCTTGTGATCTCTTGAATCCTTTTGCCATCAATGTTTAGCTAATCTTGTGATACCAAGCTCTAGGTGATTGCTTGAGACCGTAGATAGCTTTTCTTAACCGTAGAACTTTCCCGGGAGTGAATTCTAGGCCGGGTGGTGGAGTCATGTAGACTTCCTCTTCAAGTTCTCCTTGTAGAAAGGCATTCTTTACATCCATTTGAAAGAGATCCCATGATGGGTTAGTGGAAAGTGATAAGATTACCCGAACCGTGTGAAGTTTTGCAACCGGGGAAAATGTGTCTAGGTAGTCCTCTCCATATGTTTGAGTAAAGCCTCTTGCTACCAATCTTGCCTTGTGTCTTTCTATCTCTCCATTGCTTAGATATTTGATGGTGAAGACATACCTTGAGCTCACGACCTTCTTCCCTTTTGGTAGATTGGTTTCATAGAAAGTTTCATTGTCTTCCATGGCCTTGTTCTCGACTTCAACCGCTTTAACCCAAACTTCCTCCTTCATTGCCTCTTCATAAGTCCTTGGAATAACTTGTTCATCCATGGAGGTGGTAAAGGCTTCGTGTTCCTTTGGAATGCTTGCAAGAGAACACACGGCTTGAGTAGGATGTGCCTCGGCATTGCTATTAAAGTACACCCTTGTGTTGACCCAATTGGATGGATGCCTCTTGACTCTAGTACTCCTTCTTGAACAACTAGGCACAACCGTGTCTTCTTGAGACACACCTTGAACATGAACCTCTTGATCATGAGTTTGATCCATTGGCTCAATGTGTTGAGTCTCGGTGGAGGCTTGATGTTCTTCTTGAACATTATCTCCCCCGGATTCATTTGTTTCTTGAAAGTTAGAACCGGAACCGGCTTGCTCATTGTTGTTGTTCCCCCCTTCATGATCAAGGTGGGTTTCCTCTTGAGTTGGTTCCTCTTGTATTTTTTCTTCAAGACTCATACCAAGATTCCTCATCAAGTTCCTTAGACTAGTAGCTTTATCCGGGACAACTTCGGGTAGATCCCTTAGGCTTTCCCAATTCTTGTCTTCATAATAGCTTTTGCCTTCTAAGAACTTGACGTCTCTTGAAACCAATACCCTTCTTGCCTCAGGTACATAGCTTTTGTATCCTTTTTGTTTGTTTGAATATCCGATGAACATGGCCTTGGTGCTTTTAGCCTCAAGCTTGTTCCTTTGTTCACTAGGGACAAACACAAAACAAACACAACCAAAAACTCTTAGATGATTGACAATAGGTTTAGCTTTGTTTAATACCTCAAAAGGAGATTGGTTCTTAAGAACTTGAGTGGGGGTCCTATTGATAAGATAGCATGTAGTTAGGACCCCATCTGACCAATGACATTTAGGGACATTCATGTGGAACATCATTGATCTTGTAACCTCCATGAGATGTTTATTCTTCCTCTCGGCTACACCATTTTGTTGTGGTGTGTATGGGCATGTGGTTTGATGAAGGATTCCGTGTTTGGCTATGTGCTCTTTGAAGCTCGGCTTGTGTATTCCCCCCATTATCCGACCTAAAAATTTTGTTTGGCTATGTATTGATTAGTCACATAGTTTTGAAAGTTTTTAAAAGCTTCTAGCACCCTATCTTTCGATTGTAAGAGTGTTACCCAAGTATACTTAGAACTTTCATCAATAAAAGTGACAAAATACGAATGGTTATCTCTAGATTTGCACGGTGATGACCACACATCCGAATGAACAAGATCAAAAGGTTTATAAAGCATAGTGGATTTAGGGAAAACGGTTCTACAATGTTTGCCTAAGATGCAAGATTCACAAGTCTCATGATTGAAAATAACATTAGGAAAAAGAGTTTTTAGAGCATTCAAATGAGGATGGCCGAGCCTATAGTGCCAAATGACATTATTGGTTTCGGCTAAAACGAAATTAAAAGCATGACAAAGATAGGAGCTAGATGAATTCTTCTCAAGGACATAGAGATCGCCTCTTGTGATCCCCTTTCCAATGACCTTCTTACTATCAATATCCTGAAAAATTACTCCATTAGGACTAAAAATCACATTGCAATTCAAGTCACAAGATATACGTTTCACGGATATAAGATTAGATGTAAAGCTAGGCATGTAAAGTGCTTGAGATTCTCTATCAAATAGCTTAAGGCTCCCTAATCCTTATATAGGAATCTTACTCCCATTTGCAATAATGACATTACCTATAGCCGGTTTAACATTATTAATCAAGTCTAAGTTACTAATCATGTGATGAGAAGCACCCGAATCAATTATAATTGGCTTCATAGGTTCTTTGTCTAAGATATGAGAACTAAGAGAGTAATAGGGTGAAATACCGGAGCCCTTAAGGGCTTTGATGAGTGCGTCAAGGTCGGATTTCCTCACAAACTCGTCCATTTATGAAACAATGGCCGAAGACTCCTCTTCCTTGCCTCGGTTTGATCCGCTTGAGCTTGGCATACTAGCCGAGTCATAATGAGAGTAGTTGGCCTTGGCGTCCTTGAACTTGGCCGGCTTGAGGTTGGGATGTAGAATCCAACACTTCTCCTTGATGTGGCCCTTCTTCTTGCAGTGCTCACACGTCAAGGCCCTCCTCTCTTCATACGTCTTGGAAGATGGTTTAAACGCCACCTTATTGGCGGTTACAAGTTCCCTTTTTCCATCGAAGAGGTCAATGGAGCCTTGTTCCCTTTGGAGTTGAGCACACACCGCTTCAAGGTTTGGTAGAGTATCGGCTCGGAGGAGATTCTTGGTAATCTCCTTGTAGCTGCCATTGAGGGTAAGGAGCAAGCCAAAGACCTTGTCTTGCTCTCTTCGTTCATTTAACACCTTAGGATCCACGGTGAATGGGCGAAGCATCTATAGTTCCGCCCAAAGTGACATAAACTTCCCAAAGTGCTTGGTGAACTCGGTGTCTTCTTGGTTTAGGTCATTAATGGCCTTCTTGACTTCATACACTCGGCTAAGATTTGATACATTGCCGTAGACGGTTTGGAGAGTGTCCCATAACTCCTTGGCGATCTCACAATATGAGTATGCTTCGAGGATTGATGGTTCAAGGGGTCCTTGGATGATTCCAAGGACCTTTTGGTCTAGTTGAAACCATTTCTCATCATCGGTGGTAAGCTCCTCACTTCCGGAGTTGAAATTGATGAGGGCCTCTCGTCGAGTGAGTATGTGGTTCCAATAGTCGCGGCCACAAAGGGCTATCTTCATGGTTCTTGCCCATAGAAGATAGTTGATGCCTTTGAGATTAACCGGACAAAGTGTCCTCTTGGATTCTTTGTCTTCCATGGTTGTGAATGGTTCTAGTGCTTGGATAGATTACGGAGACTAAGTTCGGTAACTTCCTTCAAATACCACACTTGGAAAACCGAGAGAAAGTGAGTGTAACCGAGAGTGGAATCGAGCACCGAGACGGCCAGTACAGAGAATCACCGAGCAACGAAGAATCCCTTGCCGAGAATCGCCGAGCAACGAGGAATCCTGTACCGAGAAACGCCGAGCAACGAGAATGCCCGGACCGAGAGAATCTGAGCGGAAGCAGAATCGGTTCAAGAGATATTATGCTCTAATACCATGTTAGATTTTAAGATGATTAAGAAGATTAATAAGATTAATGAGATTTGGTTCTTGATGTTTTCTCAAGAACACCAAGAACAAGAGAGAGAATATAGAGAATAGATTTTCATTTCATAAGTGTGTTAAGCTCAAATTACAAAAGGAGATAACATATTCATAAGTTCGTGAAACTTGTACAAAGCTCATTGAGGAACTTATAAGCATTCAAGTTGCATGAAACTTGGTTTAGAGTCCTAGAAACGCGTTGTTAGATGTTTCATAAGTTCGTGAAACTTGTACAAAGCTCATTGAGGAACTTATAAGCACTCATGTTGCATGAAACTTGGTTTAGAGTCCTAGAAACGCGTTGTTAAATGTTTCATACGTTCGTCAAACTTGTACAAATCTCATTGAGGAAATTATAAGCTCTCATGTTGCATGAAACTTGATTTAGAGTCCTAGAAACGCGTTATTAGATGTTTCACAAGTTCTTGAAACTTGTACAAAGCTCATTGAGGAACTTATAAGCACTCATGTTGCATGAAACTTGGTTTAGAGTCCTAGAAATGCGTTGTTAGATGTTTCATACGTTCGTCAAACTTGTACAAAGCTCATTGAGGAACTTATAAGCACTCATGTTGCATGAAACTTGGTTTAGAGTCCTAGAAACGAGTTGTTAGATGTTTCGTACTATCGTCAACCTTGTACAAAGCTCATTGAGGAACTTATAAACACTCACGTTTCATGAAACTTGGTTTAGAGTCCTAGAAACGCGTTGCTAGATGTTTCATAAATTCGTCAAACTTGTCCAAAGCTCATTGAGACACTTATAAACACTCGTGTTGCATGAAACTTGGTTTAGAGTCCTAGAAACGCGTTGTTAGATGTTTCATACGTTCGTCAAACTTGTACAAAGCTCATTGAGGAATTTATAAGAACTCATATTTCATGTAACTTGGTTTAGAGTCCTAGAAACGCGTTGTTAGTTGTTTCATAAGTTCGTGAAACTTGTACCAAGCTCATTGAGGAACTTATAAACACTCATGTTGCATGAAACTTGGGTTAGAGTCCTAGAAACGAGTTGTTAGGTGTTTCATAATTTCGTGAAACTTGTACAAAGCTCATTGAGAAACTTATAAGCACTCATGTTGCATGAAACTTGGTTTAGAGTTTTAGAAACGCGTTGTTAGATGTTTCATACGTTCGTCAAACTTGTACAAAGCTCATTGAGGAACTTATACGCTCTTATGTTGCATGAAACTTGGTTTAGAGTCCTAGAAACGAGTTGTTAGATATTTCATAAGTTCGTCAAACTTATACAAAGCTCATTGAGATACTTATAAACACTCATAATGCATGAAACTTGGTTTAGAGTCCAAGAAACCCGTTGTTAGATGTTTCATAAGTTCGTCAAACTTATCAAAGCTCATTGAGAAACTTATAAGCACTCATGCTGCATGAAACTTGGTTTAGAGTCCTAGAAACGCGTTGTTAGATGTTTCATACGTTCGTCAAACTTGTACAAAGCTCGTTGAGGAACTTATAAGCTCTCATGTTGCATAAAACTTGATTTAGAGTCCTAGAAACGCGTTGTTAGATGTTTCATAACTTCGTGAAACTCGTAAAAAGCTCATTGAGGAACTTATAAGCACTCATGTTGCATTAAACTTGGTTTAGAGTCCTAGAAACACGTTGTTAGATGTTTCATACGTTCGTCAAACTTGTGCAAAGTTCTTTGAGGAACTTATAAGCTCTCATGTTACATGAAACTTGATTTAGAGTCCTAGAAACGCGGTGTTAGATGTTTCATAAGTTTGTGAAACTTGTACAAAGCTCATTGAGGAACTTATAAGCACTCATGTTGCATGAAACTTGGTTTAGAGTCCTAGTAACGCGTTGTTAGATGTTTCATAAGTTCGTCAAACTTGTACAAAGCTCATTGAGGAACTTATAAGCACCCATATTGCACGAAACTTTGTTTAGAGTCATAGAAACGCGTTGTTAGATGTTTCATACGTTCGTCAAACTTGTGCAAAGCTCTTTGAGGAACTTATAAGCTCTCATGTTGCATGAAACTTGATTTAGAGTCCTAGAAACGAGTTGTTAGATGTTTCATAAGTTCGTCAAACTTGTACAAAGCTTTCATAAGTTTCTCAAACTTGTACAAAGCTCATTGAGATACTTATTACCAATCATGTTGCATGAAACATGGTTTGGAGTCCTAGAAACGCGTTGTTAGATGTTTCATACGTTCGTCAAACTTGTGCAAAGCTCTTTGAGGAACTTATAAGCTCTCATGTTGCCTGAAACTTGGTTTAGAGTCCTAGAAACGATTTGTTAGATGTTTCATAAGTTCGTCAAACTTATACAAAGCTCATTGAGATACTTATAAGCACCCATGTTGCATGAAACTTGGTTTAGAGTCCTAGAAACGCGTTATAATATGTTTCATACGTTCGTCAAACTTGTACAAAGCTCATTGAGGAATTTATAAGAACTCATGTTGCATGTAATTTGGTTTAGATTCCTAGAAACGCGTTTTTAGATATTTCATAAGTTCGTAAACTTGTACAAAGCTCATTGAGGAACATATAAGCACTCATGTTGCATGAAACTTCGTTTAGAGTCCTAGAAACGCGTTGTTAGATGTTTCATACGTTCGTCAAACTTGTACAAAGCTCATTGAGTAACTTATAAGCTCTCATGTTGCATGAAACTTGATTTAGAGTCCTAGAAACGCGTTGTTAGATGTTTCATAAATTCGTGAAACTTGAAAAAAGCTGATTGAGGACCTTATAAGCACTCATGTTGCATGAAACATGGTTTATAGTCCAAGAAACGAGTTGTTAGATGTTTCATAAATTCGTCAAACTTGTACAAAGCTCATTGAGACACTTATAATCACTGATGTTGCATAAAACACGGATTAGAGTCCTAGAAACGCATTGTTAGATGTTTCATAAGTTCGTCAAACTAGTATAAATCTCATTGAGGAACTTATAAGCACTCATGTTGCATGAAACATGGTCTAGAGTCATAGAAACGTGTTGTTAGATGTTTCATAAAATCGTGAAACTTGTACAAAGCTTATTGAGGAACTTATAAGCACTCATGTTGCATGAAATCTGGTTTAGAGTCCTAGAAACACATTGTTAGATGTTTCATAAGTTCGTCAAACTTGTACAAAGCTCATTGAGATACTTATAAGCACTCATGTTGCATGATATTTTGTTTACAGTCCTAGAAACGCGTTGTTAGATGTTTCATAAGTTCGTCAAACTTGTACAAAGCTCATTGAGGAACTTATAAGCACTGATGTTGCATGAAACTTGGTTTAGAGTCCTAGAAACGAGTTGTTAGATGTTTCATAAGTTGGTCAAACTTATACAAAGCTCATTGAGATACTTATAAACACCCATGTTGCATGAAACTTGGTTTAGAGTCATAGAAACGTATTGTTAGATGTTTCATACGTTCGTCAAACTTGTACAAAGCTCATTGAGGAATTTATAAGAACTCATGTTGCATGTAATTTGGTTTAGATTCCTAGAAACGCGTTTTTAGATGTTTCATAAGTTCGTGAAACTTGTACAAAGCTCATTGAGGAACATATAAGCACTCATGTTGCATGAAACTTGGTTTAGAGTCCTAGAAATGCGTTGTTATATGTTTCATACGTTCGTCAAACTTGTACAAAGCTCATTGAGGAACTTATAAGCTCTCATGTTGCATGAAACTTGATTTAGAGTCCTAGAAACGCGTTGATTGATGTTTCATAAGTTCGTGAAACTTGTACAAAGCTCATTGAGGAACTTATAAGCACTCATGTTGCATGAAACTTGGTTTAGAGTCCTAGAAATGCATTGTTAGATGTTTCATAAGTTCGTCAAACTTGTATAAATATCAATGAGGAACTTATAAGCACTCATGTTGCATGAAACATGGTTTAGAGTCCTAGAAACGCGTTGTTAGATGTTTCATACGTTCGTCAAACTTGTGCAAAGCTCTTTGAGGAACTTATAAGCTCTCATGTTGCCTGAAACTTGGTTTAGAGTCCTAGAAACGAGTTGTTAGATGTTTCATAAGTTCGTCAAACTTATACAAAGCTCATTGAGATACTTATAAGCACCCATGTTGCATGAAACTTGGTTTAGAGTCCTAGAAACACGTTCTTAGATGTTTCATACGTTCGTCAAACTTGTACAAAGCTCATTGAGGAAGTTATAAGAACTCATGTTGCATGTAATTTGGTTTAGATTCCTAGAAACGCGTTTTTAGATGTTTCATAAGTTCGTAAACTTGTACAAAGCTCATTGAGGAACATATAAGCACTCATGTTGCATGAAATTTGGTTTAGAGTCCTAGAAACGGGTTGTTAGATGTTTCATACGTGCGTCAAACTTGTACAAAGCTCATTGAGGAACTTATAAGCTCTCATGTTGCATGAAACTTGATTTAGAGTCCTAGAAACACGTTGTTAGATGTTTCATAAATTCGTGAAACTTGAACAAAGCTCATTGAGGACCTTATAAGCACTCATGTTGCATGAAACTTGGTTTATAGTCCAAGAAACGAGTTGTTAGATGTTTCATAAGTTCGTCAAACTTGTACAAAGCTCATTGAGACACTTATAATCACTATTGTTGCATAAAACACGGATTAGAGTCCTAGAAACGCATTGTTAGATGTTTCATAAGTTCGTCAAACTAGTATAAATCTCATTGAGGAACTTATAAGCACTCATGTTGCATGAAACATGGTCTAGAGTCCTAGAAACACGTTGTTAGATGTTTCATAAGTTCGTGAAACTTGTACAAAGCTTATTGAGGAACTTATAAGCACTCGTGTTGCATGAAACTTGGTTTAGAGTCCTAGAAACGCATTGTTAGATGTTTCATAAGTTCGTCAAACTTTTACAAAGCTCATTGAGATACTTATAAGCACTCATGTTGCATGAAACTTTGTTTAGAGTCCTAGAAACACGTTGTTAGATGTTTCATAAGTTCGTCAAACTTGTACAAAGCTCATTGAGGAACTTATAAGCACTCATATTGCATGAAACTTGGTTTAGAGTCCTAGAAACGAGTTGTTAGATGTTTCATAAGTTCGTCAAACTTATACAAAGCTCATTGAGATACTTATAAGCACCCATGTTGCATGAAACTTGGTTTAGAGTCCTAGAAACACATTGTTAGATGTTTCATACGTTTGTCAAACACTTACAAAGCTCATTGAGGAATTTATAAGAACTCACGTTGCATGTAATTTGGTTTAGATTCCTAGAAACGCGTTTTTAGATGTTTCATAAGTTCGTGAAACTTGTACAAAGCTCATTGAGGAACATATAAGCACTCATGTTGCATGAAACTTGGTTTAGAGTCCTAGAAACGCGTTGTTATATGTTTCATACGTTCGTCAAACTTGTACAAAGCTCATTGAGGAACTTATAAGCACTCATGTTGCATGAAACATGGTTTAGAGTCCAAGAAACGCGTTTTTAGATGTTTCATAAGTTCGTGAAACTTGTACAAAGCTCATTGAGGAACTTATAAGCACTCATGTTGCATATAACTTGGTTTAGAGTTTTAGAAACGCGTTGTTAGATGTTTCATACGTTCGTCAAACTTGTACAAAGCTCATTGAGGAACTTATAAGCACTCATGTTGCATAAAACTTGGTTTAGAATCCTAGAAACGCGTTGTTAGATGTTTCATACGTTCGTCAAACTTGTACAAAGCTCATTGAGGAACTTATAAGCTCTCATGTTGCATGAAACTTGATTTAGACTCCTAGAAACGCGTTGTTAGATGTTTCACAAGTTCTTGAAACTTGTACAAAGCTCATTGAGGAACTTATAAGCACTTATGTTGCATGAAACTTGGTTTAGAGTCCTAGAAATGCGTTATTAGATGTTTCATACGTTCGTCAAACTTGTACAAAGCTCATTGAGGAACTTATAAGCACTCATGTTGCATGAAACTTGGTTTAGAGTCCTAGAAACGAGTAGTTAGATGTTTCATACTATCGTCAACCTTGTACAAAGCTCATTGAGGAACTTATAAACACTCATGTTGCATGAAACTTGGTTTAGAGTCCTAGAAACGCGTTGCTAGATGTTTCATAAATTCGTCAAACTTGTCCAAAGCTCATTGAGTCACTTATAAACACTCGTGTTGCATGAAACTTGTTTTAGAGTCCTAGAAACGCGTTGTTAGATGTTTCATACGTTCGTCAAACTTGTACAAAGCTCATTGAGGAATTTATAAGAACTCATATTTCATGTAACTTGGTTTAGAGTCCTAGAAACGCGTTGTTAGTTGTTTCATAAGTTCGTGAAACTTGTACAAAGCTCATTGAGGAACTTATAAGCACTCATGTTGCATGAAACTTGGTTTGGAGTCCTAGAAACGCATTGTTAGATGTTTCATAAGTTCGTCAAACTTGTATAAATCTCATTGAGGAACTTATAAGCACTCATGTTGCATGAAACATGGTCTAGAGTCCTAGAAACGCATTGTTAGATGTTTCATAAGTTCTTGAAACTTGTACAAAGCTCATTGAGGAACTTATAAGCACTCATGTTGCATGAAACTTGGTTTAGAGTCATAGAAACGCGTTTTTAGATGTTTCATAAGTTCGTGAAACTTGTACAAAGCTCATTGAGGAACTTATAAGCACTCATGTTGCATGTAACTTGGTTTAGAGTCTTAGAAATGCGTTGTTAGATGTTTCATACGTTCGTCAAACTTGTACAAAGCTCATTGAGGAACTTATAAGCACTCATGTTGCATAAAACTTGGTTTAGAATCCTAGAAACGCGTTGTTAGATGTTTCATACGTTCGTCAAACTTGTACAAATCTCATTGAGGAAATTATAAGCTCTCATGTTGCATGAAACTTGATTTAGAGTCCTAGAAACGCGTTGTTAGATGTTTCACAAGTTCTTGAAACTTGTACAAAGCTCATTGAGGAACTTATAAGCACTCATGTTGCATGAAACTTGGTTTAGAGTCCTAGAAATGCGTTTTTAGATGTTTCATACGTTCGTCAAACTTGTACAAAGCTCATTGAGGAACTTATAAGCACTCATGTTGCATGAAACTTGGTTTAGAGTCCTAGAAACGCGTTGCTAGATGTTTCATAAATACGTCAAACTTGTCCAAAGCTCATTGAGACACTTATAAACACTCGTGTTGCATGAAACTTGGGTTAGAGTCCTAGAAACGCGTTTTTAGATGTTTCATACGTTCGTCAAACTTGTACAAAGCTCATTGAGGAATTTATAAGAACTCATATTGCATGTTACTTGGTTTAGAGTCCTAGAAACGCGTTGTTAGTTGTTTCATAAGTTCGTGAAACTTGTACCAAGCTCATTGAGGAACTTATAAACACTCATGTTGCATGAAACTTGGTTTGGAGTCCTAGAAACGCATTGTTAGATGTTTCATAAGTTCGTCAAACTTGTATAAATCTCATTGAGGAAGTTATAAGCACTCATGTTGCATGAAACATGGTCTAGAGTCCTAGAAACGCATTGTTAGATGTTTCATAAGTTCGTGAAACTTGTACAAAGCTCATTGAGGAACTTATAAGCACTCATGTTGCATGAAACTTGGTTTAGAGTCCTAGAAATGCATTGTTAGATGTTTCATAAGTTCGTCAAACTTGTACAAAGCTCATTGAGATACTTATAAGCACTCATGTTGCATGAAACTTGGTTTAGAGTCCTAGAAACGCGTTGTTAGATGTTTCATAAATTCGTGAAACTTGTACAAAGCTCATTGAGGAACTTATAAGCACTCATGTTGCATGAAACTTGGTTTAGAGTCCAAGAAACGCGTTGTTAGATGTTTCATAAGTTAGTCAAACTTGTACAAAGCTCAATGAGGAACTTATAAGCACTCATGTTGCATGAAACTTGGTTTAGATTCCTAGTAACGCATTGTTAGATGTTTCATAAGTTCGTCAAACTTGTACAAAGCTCATTGAGATATTTATAAGCACCCATGTTGCGTGAAACTTGGTTTAGAGTCCTAGAAACGCGTTGTTAGATCTTTCATACGTTCGTCAAACTTGTACAAAGCTCATTGAGGAATTTATAAAAACTCATGTTGCATGTAATTTGGTTTATATTCCTAGAAACGCGTTTTTAGATGTTTCATAAGTTCGTGAAACTTGTACAAATCTCATTGAGGAACATATAAGCACTCATGTTGCATGAAACTTGGTTTAGAGTCCTAGAAACGCGTTGTTAGATGTTTCATACGTTCGTCAAACTTGTACAAAGCTCATTGAGGAACTTATAAGCTCATTGATGTTGGATGACTTATATTTAGAGTCTAGAAACTCATGTTGCATGTTTCAAACTTGATTTAGAGTCCTAGAAACGCATTGTTAGATGTTTCATAATTTCGTCAAACTTGTATAAATATCATTGAGGAACTTAGACCATCTCCAACAGAGAAACCCACAAAATTTCTTAACTATTCATTGGGGCCCATGAACAGTTGGTTAAAAAATAAAGAAAAATAAAATAATTAAAAATGCATCAATCATAGGTCGCCACGTATCCAACGGGCCCACTAAATAGTTAAGATCCGGATCTTAAATAGGAAATATAAGATCCAGATCTTAACTATTTAATGGGTCCCACCTGCTAAGATCTCTTTAAGAAACACCAATGGATATGCTTATAAGCACTCATGTTGCATGAAACATGGTTTAGAGTCCTAGAAACGCGTTGTTAGATGTTTCATAAGTTCGTGAAACTTGTACAAAGCTCATTGAGGAACATATAAGCACTCATGTTGCATGAAACTTGGTTTAGAGTCCTAGAAACGCGTTGTTAGATGTTTCATACGTTCGTCAAACTTGTACAAAGCTCATTGATGAACTTATAAACACTCATGTTGCATGAAACTTGGTTTAGAGTCTGATATGAGCATGGAACCGGATGCCCGAGCAAAACCGGAGCCCGATGTCCGAGCAAAACCGGAACCTGATGCCCGAGCAAAACCGGAGCCGGATTCCCGAGCAAACGATACCGAGTACCGATCACCGAGCACCGGGAAAGCTAAAGACGGGGTTATCACAAGGTCACGAGCTAAGGAGTTAGCTAAGGATGCGCATGCGATGATGCTAAAGGAGGAACCAGGCTAAGTGTCTCGCTTGGTACTCTTTCCCACTAGGTTTTAACGAGGCCAAGAAGAACGCTACGTCAACCACTTAACAATCATAGCTTGAAGAGTGTAAGAGACGAGGCACGTTAAACTACTCGTTGTTTTTATCCCTTTACAAACGCCGTGTTGTTTTTTGGCGATTTCCTTTTTGTTGGAGTTGCGCGGTTTCCTTTTTACCGTGTAATTTCCTTTTTGCTTATGCGCGCAACCCTACGCGTTTTGTATCACCTCTATAAAAGAGGATGCGCCGCACATATTGTTAGGCAGCAAACTTTTTACATACAAACACTTTTACAAAGGTTTCGCTCTCGGTCTAGTCTTGTTCTAGGTCCGATTTCCTAACAAGTTGTTCGCTACCTTGGAGATCTTGGCAATCCTTAGCCGGTTTCCCATCACTTGCTAAGTAACCACCTCCACTTACACGCTTCCACCATCCGCTACCCCTTGTTCCGTGTGCGATACCACCATCCCCATAGATTCATCACACCATACCGCACCACTTGTTGCTCAGTCACGTCCAGAGAGTATCCTTGAGGAGGGAGAGCGTATCATCTGGTATCAGAGCCTCCTCTGCACCAAAAGGTTGAGTTATCTCTAGACTCTCTAACGTTTTAATCTTGTTCCGTCTAGATCTATTAGCGCTTGTTAAGAGTGATAGAACTATCAGTTACTTGTGTTCTTGCTTTCTGTATGAACCTGTTGATTACGATTCTGCGTGAAAACTTGTGTGTCCTGATTTAAAAACTTGATAAGTTCGCATCTAGAGCCTCACCGTACATCCGCTTGTTTGAAGTATTGTTTGTTTCTTGAAATCTCTTCGTCGTGTTCTTGATCAACTTTTGTGTAGCGGCGGCGAGTTAGGTCTAGGATAAAACGAAAAACCCTTTCAAAATTTCCTTTTTGCTTCGGTTATTCGATTTCCTTTTCTTCAAAACTTGCGTTTCACTAACTTGTCCGATTTCCTTTTTTTCAAAACCGCGTATCCGATTTCCTTTTTTTTCAAACCGCGTATTTGATTTCCTTTTTATCCCGCGTCCGTCATTGTTTTGTGTGGCGTGAAGTTTACTTGCTTATCTATTTTGTGAACCACTTACTGCGAGCTACTTGTCCGTGTAACATGTACCATGGCCCTATCACCGGAGGCGCTCGATGACCTCAAGAAGCTCATAGCAACGCAAGTTGCCGAGGCCATGACCCAACTCCTTCCCCAACAAATTTCTCAACAACTCACCTTGGAACGTGAGAGACAAGCTAGGGAGGCTACAAAGATAACCTCGGACTCCGAAGGTGGGTCGACGCCGACTCCGTCCGAGGCCATGAGGATCACTAGAGGTAAAGGTGTAGCCGGTACCTCTAAATTCCAAGCCATCCGCAACTTACGTCCCGTCAACGGCAATGGACTGCCCAAGGAACCGGGACATCCAACTAGTAATGGACCTACTGAACTTGAACTAAGGGCTCCACGGCAGCGAGCACCAGCCGGTCGCAATTTTCCGAACGGAGACCATAGCCGGCCAACGTATCTACATCGAATCCGACGATGAGTACTACAACTCCAACGCCTCAGAACGTAGCAGGAGGAGCTATAGACGAGACATGCGTGATAGAGATCCCGAGAGGCAACAATTGAAACACATAAAAGCCAAGTTTCCTCCGTTTCAAGGGAAGAATGACCCGGAAGCTTACTTGGATTGGGAGAGGAAGATGGAGTCGAGCTTCCTGTGTCATGACACCTACGCCTCCAACAAGGTGAAGATTGTCATCTCGGAATTCAGTGACTATGCTCTTTTATGGTGGGATAAGCTCAGCACCACCAGGAATCGTCACAATGAGCTGCCCATCACCACTTGGTCGCAGCTTACTACCCACATGCGGAAAAGGTTTGTGCCCAACCATTATCATCGAGTGGTCCTCAACAAACTCCGAAAACTTACCCAAGGCTCAAGCTCAGTGAGAGACTACTTCCAAGAGATGGAGACTCTCCTTATCCGAGCTGGTCTAGAAGAGGACGAAGAGGTTACAATGGCCATGTTTGTTGGTGGACTTAGCCGGGACATTCAATATAAGGTAGAACTACAAACCTATGAAGACCTTGAGGAGCTGGTCCATAAGGCAGAGCTGGTCGAGACTCAACACAAGAGGAGATATGTCAAGCCCAGCTACCCCTCTGGCCTATCCAAGCCGAGAGACTTCTCCACCACCCGACCAACTTACACCAAGGATGTCAAACCCACTTCAACGGTCAAGGAAGAATCTAAAGTTAATCCTAAGGCCAGAAACAGCACCTCTCTAAGTAGCGTCAGATGCTTTAGATGCCAAGGGATGGGTCACTACTCCAGAGACTGCCCCAACAAGAAAGTGTTCCTTACGCTGGACAACGGAGAGATAGTCCCTCGGGAATCTGATTCGAGCAAGAGGAGGAAGGGGAGGAAGAAGAGGCAGTGCTATTGGCGAGATGCTGGTTGCTAGGAGGACCTTGAGTGTTCAGAACCAGCCGGCTGAATTGGTGAAAAGGGATCACCTCTTTCACACCGATGCCTCATCAAGGGGAAAGTATGTAGCTTGATAATCGACGGTGGTAGTTGTACCAATGCCGCCAGTGAACTCATGGTTAAGAAGCTTAGCCTAGAGACCATTTCCCACCCTAGACCGTACAAACTCCAATGGCTGAATGAGAGTGGTGCGTTAACGGTGACACATCAGGTCAAGATCTCCTTCTCCATAGGCAAGTATGAGGATGATGTGCTATGTGATGTCATACCCATGGGATCAAGCCATGTGCTACTTGGAAGACCTTGGTAATCCGACCGCCGTGTGCTACATGATGGTTACACCAACAAGCATTCGTTTGACTTCAAAGGCAGAAAGATCACCTTAGCACCTCTCACACCAAGCAAAGTATACCAAGATCAACTCTACCTCAAGCTCAAGGAGGACAAGGAGAAAGAACCGGTTACAAGCAGCAACTTTCACATCAACCATAGTGAAGTGTCTAGACTCCTAAATTCTGATTATCCTATGTTAATGCTTGTTTATAGAGAGACTCTTGTGAGCACTAACCCTACAGAGGAGTTACCTAGTGGAATGTCTAAGCTTTTGCAGGATTACAGTGACGTCTTTCCCAAGGAGATTCCACCAGGTGTACCTCCCATCCGCGGCATAGAGCACCAGATTGACCTAGTTCCTGGCTCAGCCCTTCCAAACCGGCCTGCTTACAGAACCAACCCGGTGGAGACCAAGGAGCTTCAGAGGCAAGTTGAGGAGCTGATGAGTAAAGGTCACATCCGAGAGAGCATGAGTCCTTGTGCCATACCGGTGTTGCTGGTGCCAAAGAAGGATGGATCCTGGCGCATGTGTCTTGATTGCTGAGCCATCAACAACATCACGGTGAAGTATCGCCACCCTATTCCTAGATTATATGATATGTTAGATGAATTGTGTGGTTCTAACGTGTTCTCTAAGATTGATCTTAAGAGTGGTTACCATCAGATTAGGATGAAGGAGGATGACGAATGGAAAACAGCCTTCAAGACCAAACAAGGCCTGTATGAGTGGCTTGTGATGCCATTTGGACTTACAAATGCTCCTAGTACTTTTATGCGTCTAATGAATCATGTCTTAAGGTCTTTTATAGGTGTCTTTGTGGTGGTCTACTTTGATGACATCCTGATCTTTAGCAAGAGCCTAGCCGAGCACCTTGACCATATACAATATGTCCTTGACGTACTAAGATGGGAGAATCTCTTTGCTAACTTGGACAAGTGTATTTTTTGCACTAACCAGATTGTGTTCTTAGGTTTTGTTGTGAGTACAGAAGGTGTTAAGTTGGATGAGGAGAAGATCAAGGCGATCAAAGAATGGCCAAGACCAACCACCGTAGGAGAAGTCAGGAGCTTCCATGGACTAGCCGGCTTCTATCGGCGGTTTGTCAAAGACTTCAGCACACTTTCGGCACCACTCACCGAGATCATCAAGAAGGATGTAGGCTTCAAGTGGGGAGACGCACAAGATCAGGCTTTACAAAGCCTTAAAGAGAAGCTTATCAATGCCCCATTACTCATGCTTCCTGATTTCCTCAAAACTTTTGAAATTGAATGCGATGCTTCTGGTGTAGGTATTGGTGCGGTTCTCATGCAGGACAGGAAACCAATAGCCTATTTCAGTGAGAAGTTAGGAGGAGCCACGCTGAACTACCCTACCTATGACAAGGAGCTATATGCGTTGGTGAAAGCACTACAGACTTGGAAAAACTACCTCCGACCAAAGGATTTTGTTATCCACACTGACCATGAATCCCTCAAACATCTCAAAGGCCAACAGAAACTCAACAAGAGACACGGTCGCTGGATCGAGTTCATTCAGACTTTCTCGTACGTAATCAAGTATAAGAAAGGTAAGGACAATGTCGTAGCCGACGCATTGTCCAGGAGGTACACCCTAATCTCTGAATTACATTCTTGACTCATTGGTTTTGAATCGCTAAAGGACTTATATGAATCAGATTCAGAGTTTGGTGAAAAATACTTAAAGTGTGCTAAGTTTTCGTATGAGAACTTCTTTAGAAAGGATGGATACTTATTCTGTAATAACAAGCTGTGCATATCTAGCGGATCAATCTGAGAACTACTAGTGAGGGAGGCCCATGGAGGAGGATTGGCCGGGCACTTTGGAGTAGCCAAGACCTTAGCCAGCCTCCAAGCCTATTTCTATTGGCTTCAGATGAGAAGAGACGTGGAGTGTTCTAGGTGCATTACATGTAACCACACGGTTTGTACACCCCTTTGCCTATCCCTTCTCATCCTTGGACGCATATTTCAATGGATTTTGTTGTCGGCTTACCTCGAACCAGAAATGGTAGAGATTCTATTTTTGTAGTGGTGGATAGGTTCAGCAAAAGGGCCCATTTCATCGCTTGCCACAAGACGGATGATGCCGTGAGTGTAGCTAATTTGTTTTTCAGGGAAGTGGTAAGGCTGCATGGGATGCCCCAAGTCATTGTTTCTGACCGTGACACCAAGTTCTTGAGCCATTTTTGGCTTACCTTGTGGGCAAAGCTAGGAACCAAGCTATCCTTTTCCACTACATGTCATCCTCAAAAGGATGGTCAAACCGAGGTGGTAAACATGTCGTTGTCCACACTCTTGAGGACACTGGTGAAGAGCAACATCAAGTCATGGGAAGAGTGTCTACCCCATGTTGAGTTCGCTTATAACCACGCTAAGCATTCTTCTACTCTTTACTCTCCTTTTGAACTAGTATACGGTTTTAACCCCATGTCTCCATTAGATCTAATTGCCTTGCCCTTGAGTGAAATGTCTAGTGTTGACGACAAGAAAAAGGCTGAACAGGTCAGGAAAATGCACGAGAAGGCCAAGGAGAACATCGAGAAGAGAACCGAGCAATACGCCAAGCATGCCAACAAGGGCCGCAAGGAAATGGTGTTTAAAGAAGGCGACTTGGTGTGTATCCATTTGAGGAAGGAGCGGTTCCCAGCAGAGAGGAAGTCCAAGCTCATGCCTCGAGTATACGGGCCTTTCAAAGTGACCCGGCGGATCAACGACAACGCCTACAAGATTGACCTCCAAGGTAAGTATATGATATCGGATTCCTTCAACGTTTCAAACTTGTCTCCGTATGTTGATGATGCAGATTTGAGGACAAATCCTTTTCAAGAAGGAGGGGATGATATGAGCATGGAACCGGATGCCCGAGCAAAACCGGAGCCGGATGCCCGAGCAATCGATACCGAGTACCGATCACTGAGCACCGGGAAAGCTAAAGACTACATGCGATGATGCTAAAGGAGGAACCAGGAAGAGAAGCAACCGAGAGCTTCTACGACATCCATCACTACGTCTAAGTGCGAAGACCAAGCTATGAGAGCTAAGCGGCTAGGTGTCTCGCTTGGTACTCTTTCCCACTGGGTTTTAACGAGGCCAAGAAGAACGCTACGTCGGCCACTTAGCAATCATAGCTTGAAGAGTGTAAGAGACGAGGCACTTTAAACTACTCGTTGTTTTTATCCTACGGTTTCATTTTTATAAAAGAGGATGCGCCGCACACATTGTTAGGCAGCAAACTTTTTACATACAAACACTTTTACAAAGGTTTCGCTCTCGGTGTAGTCTTGTTTTAGGTTCGATTTCCTAACAAGCTATTCGCTACCTTGGAGATCTTCGCAATCCTTAGCCGGTTTCCCATCACTTGCTAAGTAACCACCTCCACTTACACGCTTCCACCATCCGCTACCCCTTGTTCCGTGTGCGATACCACCATCCCCATAGATTCATCACACCACACCGCACCACTTGTTGCTCAGTCACGTCCAGAGAGTATCCTTGAGGAGGGAGAGCGTATCAGAGTCCTAGAAACGCGTTGCTAGATGTTTCATAAATTCGTCAAACTTGTACAAAGCTCATTGAGACACTTAGAAACACTCATGTTGCATGAAACTTGGTTTAGAGTCCTAGAAATGCGTTGTTAGATGTTTCATACGTTCGTCAAACTTGTACAAAGCTCATTGAGGAACTTATAAGAACTCATGTTGCATGTAATTTGGTTTAGATTCCTAGAAACGCGTTGTTAGATGTTTCATAAGTTCGTGAAACTTGTACAAAGCTAATTGAGGAACTTATAAGCACCCATCTTGCATGAAACTTGGTTTAGAGTCCTAGAAACGCGTTGTTATATGTTTCATACGTTCGTCAAACTTGTACAAAGCTCATTGAGGAACTTATAAGCTCTCATGTTGCATGAAACTTGGTTTAGAGTCCTAGAAACGCGTTGTTAGATGTTTCATACGTTCGTCAAACTTGTAAAAAGCTCATTGAGGAACTAATAAACACTCATGTTGCATGAAACTTGGTTTAGAGTCAAACTTGTACAAAGCTCATTGAGACACTTATAAACACTCGTGTTGCATGAAACTTGGTTTAGAGTCCTAGAAACGCGTTGTTAGATGTTTCATACGTTCGTCAAACTTGTACAAAGCTCATTGAGGAACTTATAAGAACTCATATTGCATGTAACTTGGTTTAGATTCCTAGAAACGCGTTGTTAGATGTTCATAAGTTCGTGAAACTTGTACAAAGCTCATTGAGGAACTTATAAGCACTCATGTTGCATGAAACTTGGTTTATAGAAACGCGTTGTTAGATGTTTCATAAGTTCGTCAAACTTGTACAAAGCTCATTGAGATACTTACAAGCAATCATGTTGCATGAAACTTGGTTTAGAGTCCTAGAAACGCGTTGTTAGATTTTCATATGTTCGTCAAACTTGTGCAAAGCTCTTTGAGGAACTTATAAGCTCTCATGTTGCCTGAAACTTGGTTTAGAGTCCTAGAAACGAGTTGTTAGATGTTTAATAAGTTCGTCAAAGTTATACAAAGCTCATTGAGATACTTATAAGCACCCATGTTGCATGAAACTTGGTTTAGAGTCCTAGAAACGCGTTATTAGATGTTTCATACGTTCGTCAAACTTGTACAAAGCTCATTGATGAATTTATAAGAACTCATGTTGCATGTAATTTGGTTTAGATTCCTAGAAATGCGTTTTTAGATGTTTCATAAGTTCGTGAAACTTGTACAAAGCTCATTGAGGAACATATAAGCACTCATGTTGCATGAAACTTGGTTTAGAGTCCTAGAAACGCGTTGTTAGATGTTTCATACGTTCGTCAAACTTGTACAAAACTTATTGAGGAACTTATAAGATCTCATGTTGTATGAAACTTGATTTAAAGTCCTAGAAACGCGTTGTTAGATGTTTCATAAATTCGTGAAACTTGAACAAAGCTCATTGAGGACCTTATAAGCACTCATGTTGCATGAAACTTGGTTTATAGTCCAAGAAACGAGTTGTTAGATGTTTCATAAGTTCGTCAAACTTGTACAAAGCTCATTGAGACACTTATAATCACTGATGTTGCATGAAACATGGATTAGAGTCCTAGAAACGCATTGTTAGATGTTTCATAAGTTCGTCAAACTTGTATAAATCTCATTGAGGAACTTATAAGCACTCATGTTGCATGAAACATGGTCTAGAGTCCTAGAAACGGGTTGTTAGATGTTTCATAAGTTCATGACACTTGTACAAAGCTCATTGAGGAACTTATAAGCACACATGTTGCATGAAACTTGGTTTAGAGTCCTAGAAACGCATTGTTAGATGTTTCATAAGTTCGTCAAACTTGTACAAAGCTCATTGAGATACTTATAAGCACTCATGTTGCATGAAACTTGGTTTAGAGTCCTAGAAACGCGTTGTTAGATGTTTCATAAGTTCGTCAAACTTGTACAAAGCTCATTGAGGAACTTATAAGCACTCATGTTGTATGAAACTTGGTTTAGAGTCCTAGGAACGCGTTGTTAAATATTTCATAAGTTCGTCAAACCTGTACAAAGCTCAATGAGGAACTTATAAGCAGTCATGTTGCATGAAACTTGGTTTAGAGTCCTAGTAACGCATTGTTAGATGTTTCATAAGTTGGTCAAACTTGTACAAAGCTCTTTGAGATACTTATAAGCACTCATGTTGCATGAAACTTGGTTTAGAGTCCTAGAAACGCGTTGCTAGATGTTTCATACGTTCGTCAAGCGTGTGCAAAGATCTTTGAGAAACTTATAAGCTCTCATGTTGCTTGAAACTTGGTTTAGAGTCCTAGAAACGAGTTGTTAGATGTTTCATAAGTTTGTCAAACTTATACAAAGCTCATTCAGATACTTATAAGCACCCATGTTGCATGAAACTTGGTTTAGAGTCCTAGAAACGCGTTGTTAGATGTTTCATACGTTCGTCAAACTTGTACAAAGCTCATTGAGGAATTTCTAAGAACTCATGTTGCATGTAATTTGGTTTAGATTCCTAGAAACGCGTTTTTAGATGTTTCATAAGTTCGTCTACTTGTACAAAGCTCATTGAGACACTTATAAACACTCATGTTGCATGAAACTTTGTTTAGAGTCTTAGAAACGCGTTGTTAGTTGTGTCATAAGTTCGTGAAACTTGTACAAAGCTCATTGAGGAACTTATAAGAACTCATGTTGCATGAAACTTGGTTTAGAGTCCTAGAAACGCGTTGTTAGATGTTTCATACGTTCGTCAAACTTGTGCAAAGCTCTTTGAGGAACTTATAATCTCTCATGTTGCGTGAAACTTGGTTTAAAGTCCAAGAAACGAGTTGTTAGATGTTTCATAAGTTCGTCAAACTTGTAAAAAGCTCATTGAGACACTTATAATCACTGATGTTGCATGAAACATGGATTAGAGTCCTAGAAACGCATTGTTAGATGTTTCATAATTTCGTCAAACTTGTATAAATATCATTGAGGAACTTATAAGCACTCATGTTGCATGAAACATGGTTTAGAGTCTTAGAAACGGGTTGTTAGATGTTTCATAAGTTCGTGGAACTTGTACAAAGCTCATTGAGGAACTTATAAGCACTCATGTTGCATGAAACCTTGTTTAGAGTCCTAGAAACGCGTCGTTAGATGTTTCATAAGTTCGTCAAACTTGCACAAAGCTCATTGAGACACTTATAAACACTCATGTTGCATGAAACTTGGTTTATAGTCCTAGAAACTCGTTGTTAGATGTTTCATAAGTTCGTCAAACTTATACAAAGCTCATTGAGACACTTATAAGCACTCATCTTGCATGAAACTTGGTTTAGAGTCCTAGAAACGCGTTGTTAGATTTTTCATAAGTTCGTCAAACTTGTACAAAGCTCATTGAGACACTTATAAACACTCATGATGCATGAAACTTGGTTTTGAGTCCTAGAAACGCTTTGTTAGATGTTTCATACGTTCGTCAAACTTGTATAAAGCTCATTGAGGAACTTATAAGAACTCATGTTGCATGTAACTTGGTTTAGAGTCCTAGAAACGCGTTGTTAGATGTTTCATAAGTTCTTGAAACTTGTACAAAGCTCATTGAGGAAGTTATAAGCACTCATGCTGCATGAAACTTGGTTTAGAGTCTTAGAAACGCGTTGTTAGATGTTTCATTTGTTCGTCAAACTTGTACAAAGCTCATTGAGGAACTTATAAGCTCTCATGTTGCATGAAACTTCATACGTTCGTCAAACTTGTACAAATCTCATTGAGGAACTTATAAGCTCTCATGTTGCATGAAAATTGATTTAGAGTCCTAGAAACGCGTTGTTAGATGTTTCATAAGTTCGTGAAACTTATACAAAGCTCATTGAGATACTTATAAGCACTCATGTTGCATGAAACTTGGTTTAGAGTCCTAGAAACGCGTTGTTAGATGTTTCATAAGTTCGTCAAACTTGTACAAAGCTCATTGAAGAACTTATAATCTCTCATGTTGCATGAAACTTGGTTTAGAGTCTTAGAAACGCGTTGTTAGATGTTTCATAACTTCGTGAAACTTGTACAAAGCTCATTGAGGAACTTATAAGCATTCATGTTGCATGAAACTTGGTTTAGAGTCCTAGAAACGCGTTGTTAGATGTTTCATACGTTCGTCAAACTTGTACAAAGCTCATTGAGGAACTCATAAGCACTCATGTTGCATGAAACATGGTTTAGAGTCCTTGAAACGCGTTGTTAGATGTTTCATAAGTTCGTGAAACTTGTACAAAGCTCATTGACTAACTTATAAGCACTCATGTTGCATGAAACTTGGTTTAGAGTCCTAGAAACGCGTTGTTAGATGTTTCATACGTTCCTCAAACTTGTACAAAGCTCATTGAGACACTTATAAGCTCTCATGTTGCATGAAACTTGGTTTAGAGTCCTAGAAACGTGTTGTTAGATGTTTCATACGTTCTTCAAACTTGTACAAAGCTCATTAAGGAACTTATAAGCACTCATGTTGCATGAAACGTGGTTTAGAATCCTAGAAACGCGTTGTTTGATGTTTCATACGTTCGTCAAACTTGTACAAAGATCATTGAGGAACTTATAAGCTCTCATGTTGCATGAAACTTGATTTAGAGTCCTAGAAACACGTTGTTAGATGTTTCATAAGTTCGTGAAACTTGTACAAAACTCATTGAGATACTTATAAGCACTCATGTTGAATGAAACTTGGTTTAGAGTCCTAGAAACGCGTTGTTAGATGTTTCATAAGTTCGTCAAACTTGTACAAAGCTCATTGAGGAACTTATAATCTCTCATGTTGCATGAAACTTGGTTTAGAGTCCTAGAAACGCGTTGTTAGATGTTTCATACGTTCGTCAAACTTGTACAAAGCTCATTGAGGAACTTATAAGAACTCATGTTGCATGTAACTGGGTTTAGAGTCATAGAAACGCGTTGTTAGATGTTTCATAAGTTCGTGAAACTTGTACTAAAATCATTAATGAACTTATAAGAACTTACGTTCCGAGATAACTTGGTTTAGAGTCTTAGAAATGCGTTGTTAGATGTTTCATTACTTCGTGAAACTTGTACAAAGCTCATTGAGGAACTTATAAGCATTCATGTTGCATGAAGCTTGGTTTAGAGTCCTAGAAACGCGTTGTTAGATGTTTCATACGTTCGTCAAAACTTGTACAAAGCTCATTGAGGAAGTTATAAGCACTCATGTTGCATGAAACTTGGTTTAGAGTCCTTGAAACGCGTTGTTAGATGTTTCATATGTTCGTGAAACTTGTACAAAGCTCATTGAGGAACTTATGAGCACTCATGTTGCGTGAAACTTGGTTTAGAGTCCTAGAAACGCGTTGTTAGATGTTTCATACGTTCCTCAAACTTGTACAAAGCTGATTGAGACACTTATAAGCTCTCATGTTGCATGAAACTTGGTTTAGAGTCCTAGAAACGTGTTGTTAGATGTTTCATACGTTCTTCAAACTTGTACAAAGCTCATTGAGGAACTTATAAGCACTCATGTTGCATGAAACGTGGTTTAGAATCCTAGAAACGCGTTGTTTGATGTTTCATACATTCGTCTAACTTGTACAAAGATCATTGAGGAACTTATAAGCTCTCATGTTGCATGAAACTTGATTTAGAGTCCTAGAAACACGTTGTTAGATGTTTCATAAGTTCGTGAAACTTGTACAAAGCTCATTGAGATACTTATAAGCACTCATGTTGCATGAAACTTGGTTTAGAGTCCTAGAAACGCGTTGTTAGATGTTTCATAAGTTCGTCAAACTTGTACAAAGATCATTGAGGAACTTATAATCTCTCATGTTGCATGAAACTTGGTTTAGAGTCCTAGAAACGCGTTGTTAGATGTTTCATAAGTTCGTGAAACTTGTACAAAGCTCATTGAGGAACTTATCAGCATTCATGTTGCATGAAACTTGGTTTAGAGTCCTAGAAACGCGTTGTTAGATGTTTCATACGTTCGTCAAACTTGTACAAAGCTCATTGAGGAACTTATAAGAACTCATGTTGCATGTAACTTGTTTTAGAGTCATAGAAACGCGTTGTTAGATGTTTCATAAGTTCGTGAAACTTGTACTAAACTCATTAATGAACTTATAAGAACTTATGTTCCAGATAACTTGGTTTAGAGTCCTAGAAACGCGTTGTTAGATGTTTCATAAGTTCATGAAACTTGTACAAAGCTCATTGAGGAACTTATAAGCACTCATGTTGCATGAAACTTGGTTTAGAGTCCTAGAAACGCGTTGTTAGATGTTTCATACTTTCGTCAAAGTTGTACAAAGCTCATTGGGGAACTTATAAGCTCTCATATTGCATGAAACTTGATTTAGAGTCTTAGAAACGCGTTGTTAGAATATTTCATAAGTTCGTGAAACTTGTACAAAGCTCATTGAGGAACTTATGAGCACTCATGTTGCATGAAACTTGGTTTAGAGTCCTAGAAACGCGTTGTTAGATGTTTTATAAGTTCTTGAAACTTGTACAAAGCTCATTGAGGAACTTATAAGAACTCATGTTGCATGTAACTTGGTTTAGAGTCCTAGAAACGCGTTGTTAGATGTTTCATAAGTTCGTGAAACTTGTACAAAGCTCATTGAGGAACTTATAAGCACTCATATTGCATGAAACTTGGTTTAGAATCCTAGAAACGCGTTGTTAGATGTTTCATACGTTCGTCAAACTTGTACAAAGCTGATTGAGGAACTTATAAGCTCTCATCTTGCATGAAACTTGATTTAGAGTCCTAGAAACGCGTTGTTAGATGTTTCATAAGTTCGTGAAACTTGTACAAAGCTCATTGAGGAACTTATAAGCACTCATGTTGCATGAAACTTGATTTAGAGTCCTAGATACGCGTTGTTAAATGTTTCATAAGTTCGTGAAACTTGTACAAAGCTCATTGAGGAACTTATAAGCACTCATGTTGCATGAAACTTGGTTTAGAGTCCTAGAAACGCATTGTTAGATGTTTCATAAGTTCGTGACACTTGTACAAAGCTCATTGAGGAACTTATAAGCACTCATGTTGCATGAAACTTGGTTTAGAGTCCTAGAAACGCATTGTTAGATGTTTCATAAGTTCGTCAAACGTGTACAAAGCTCATTGAGATACTTAGAAGCACTCATGTTCCGTGAAACTTGGTTTAGAGTCCTAGAAACGCGTTGTTAGATGTTTCATAAGTTCGTCAAACTTGTACAAAGCTCATTGCGGAACTTATAAGCACTCATGTTGCATGAAACTTGGTTTAGAGTCCTAGAAACGCGTTGTTAAATGTTTCACAAGTTCGTCAAACTTGTACAAAGCTCAATGAGGAACTTATAAGCACTCATGTTGCATGAAACTTGGTTTAGAGTCCTAGTAACGCCTTGTTAGATGTTTCATAAGTTTGTCAAACTTGTACAAAGCTCATTAAGATACTTATAAGCAATCATGTTGCATGAAACTTGGTTTAGAGTCCTAGAAACGCGTTGCTAGATGTTTCATACGTTCGTCAAACTTGTGAAAAGATCTTTGAGAAACTTATAAGCTCTCATGTTGCCTGAAACTTGGTTTAGAGTCCTAGAAACGCGTTGTTAGATGTTTCATAAGTTCGTGAAACTTGTACAAAGCTCATTGAGGAACTTATAAGCACTCATGTTGCATGAAACTTTGTTTAGAGTCCTAGAAATGCGTTGTTAGATGTTTCATACGTTCGTCAAACTTGTGCAAAGCTCTTTGAGGAACTTATAAGCTCTCATGTTGCGTGAAACTTGGTTTAGAGTCCAAGAAACGAGTTGTTAGATGTTTCATAAGTTCGTCAAACTTGTACAAAGCTCATTGAGACACTTATAATCATTGATGTTGCATGAAACATGGATTAGAGTCCTAGAAACACATTATTAGATGTTTCATAAGTTTGTCAAACTTGTATAAATCTCATTGAGGAACTTATAAGCACTCATGTTGCATGAAACATGGTCTAGAGTCCTAGAAACGCGTTGTTAGATGTTTCATAAGTTCGTGAAACTTGTACAAAGCTCATTGAGGAACTTATAAGCACTCATGTTGCATGAAACTTGGTTTAGAATCCTAGAAACGCGTTGTTAGATGTTTCATACGTTCGTCAAACTTGTACAAAGCTCATTGAGGAACTTATAAGCTCTCATCTTGCATGAAACTTGATTTAGAGTCCTAGAAACACATTATTAGATGTTTCATAAGTTTGTCAAACTTGTATAAATCTCATTGAGGAACTTATAAGCACTCATGTTGCATGAAACATGGTCTAGAGTCCTAGAAACGCGTTGTTAGATGTTTCATAAGTTCGTGAAACTTGTACAAAGCTCATTGAGGAACTTATAAGCACTCATGTTGCATGAAACTTGGTTTAAAGTCCTAGAAACGCATTGTTAGATGTTTCATAAGTTCGTCAAACTTGTACAAAGCTCATTGAGATACTTATAAGCACTCATGTTGTATAAAACTTGGTTTAGAGTCCTAGGAACGCGTTGTTAAATATTTCATAAGTTCGTCAAACCTGTACAAAGCTCAATGAGGAACTTATAAGCACTCATGTTGCATGAAACTTGGTTTAGAGTCCTAGTAACGCATTGTTAGATGTTTCATAAGTTGGTCAAACTTGTACAAAGCTCATTGAGATACTTATAAGCAATCATGTTGCATGAAACTTGGTTTAGAGTCCTAGAAACGCGTTGCTAGATGTTTCATACGTTCGTCAACCGTGTGCAAAGATCTTTGAGAAACTTATAAGCTCTCATGTTGCTTGAAACTTGGTTTAGAGTCCTAGAAACGAGTTGTTAGATGTTTCATAAGTTTGTCAAACTTATACAAAGCTCATTGAGATACTTATAAGCACCCATGTTGCATGAAACTTGGTTTAGAGTCCTAGAAACGCGTTGTTAGATATTTCATACGTTCGTCAAACTTGTACAAAGCTCATTGAGGAATTTTTATAGAACTCATGTTTCATGTAATTTGGTTTAGATTCCTAGAAACGCGTTTTTAGATGTTTCATAAGTTCGTCTACTTGTACAAAGCTCATTGAGACACTTATAAACACTCATGTTGCATGAAACATGGTTTAGAGTCTTAGAAACTCGTTGTTAGTTGTGTCATAAGTTCGTGAAACTTGTACAAAGCTCATTGAGGAACTTATAAGAACTCATGTTGCATGAAACTTGGTTTAGAGTCCTAGAAACGCGTTGTTAGATGTTTCATACGTTCGTCAAACTTGTGCAAAGCTCTTTGAGGAACTTATAATCTCTCATGTTGCGTGAAACTTGGTTTAAAGTCCAAGAAACGAGTTGTTAGATGTTTCATAAGTTCGTCAAACTTGTACAAAGCTCATTGAGACACTTATAATCACTGATGTTTCATGAAACATGGATTAGAGTCCTAGAAACGCATTGTTAGATGTTTCATAATTTCGTCAAACTTGTATAAATATCATTGAGGAACTTATAAGCACTCATGTTGCATGAAACATGGTTTAGAGTCTTAGAAACGCGTTGTTAGATGTTTCATAAGTTCGTGAAACTTGTACAAAGCTCATTGAGGAACTTCCATTAAGATACTTATAAGCACTCATGTTGCATGAAACGCGTTGTTAGATGTTTCATAAGTTAGTGAAACTTGTACAAAGCTCATTGAGGAACTTATAAGCACTCATGTTGCATGAAACCTTGTTTAGAGTCCTAGAAACGCGTCGTTAGATGTTTCATAAGTTCGTCAAACTTGCACAAAGCTCATTGAGACACTTATAAACACTCATGTTGCATGAAACTTGGTTTATATTCCTAGAAACTCGTTGTTAGATGTTTCATAAGTTCGTCAAACTTATACAAAGCTCATTGAGACACTTATAAGCACTCATGTTGCATGAAACTTGGTTTTAAGTCCTAGAAACGCGTTGTTAGATGTTTCATACGTTCGTCAAACTTGTATAAAGCTCATTGAGGAACTTATAAGAACTCATGTTGCATGTAACTTGGTTTAAAGTCCTAGAAACGCGTTGTTAGATGTTTCATAAGTTCGTGAAACTTGTACAAAGCTCATTGAGGAAGTTATAAGCATTCATGCTGCATGAAACTTGGTTTAGAGTCTTAGAAACGCGTTGTTAGATGTTTCATACGTTCGTCAAACTTGTACAAAGCTCATTGAGGAACTTATAAGCTCTCATGTTGCATGAAACTTCATACGTTCGTCAAACTTGTACAAATCTCATTGAGGAACTTATAAGCTCTCATGTTGCATGAAAATTGATTTAGAGTCCTAGAAACGCGTTGTTAGATGTTTCATAAGTTCGTGAAACTTATACAAAGCTCATTGAGATACTTATAAGCACTCATGTTGCATGAAACTTGGTTTAGAGTCCTAGAAACGCGTTGTTAGATGTTTCATAAGTTCGTCAAACTTGTACAAAGCTCATTGAAGAACTTATAATCTCTCATGTTGCATGAAACTTGGTTTAGAGTCTTAGAAACGCGTTGTTAGATGTTTCATAACTTCGTGAAACTTGTACAAAGCTCATTGAGGAACTTATAAGCATCCATGTTGCATGAAACTTGGTTTAGAGTCCTAGAAACGCGTTGTTAGATGTTTCATACGTTCGTCAAACTTGTACAAAGCTCATTGAGGAACTCATAAGCACTCATGTTGCATGAAACTTGGTTTAGAGTCCTTGAAACGCGTTGTTAGATGTTTCATAAGTTCGTGAAACTTGTACAAAGCTCATTGACTAACTTATAAGCACTCATGTTGCATGAAACTTGGTTTAGAGTCCTAGAAACGCGTTGTTAGATGTTTCATACGTTCCTCAAACTTGTACAAAGCTCATTGAGACACTTATAAGCTCTCATGTTGCATGAAACTTGGTTTAGAGTCCTAGAAACGTGTTGTTAGATGTTTCATACGTTCTTCAAACTTGTACAAAGCTCATTGAGGAACTTATAAGCACTCATGTTGCATGAAACGTGGTTTAGAATCCTAGAAACGCGTTGTTTGATGTTTCATACGTTCGTCAAACTTGTACAAAGATCATTGAGGAACTTATAAGCTCTCATGTTGCATGAAACTTGATTTAGAGTCCTAGAAACACGTTGTTAGATGTTTCATAAGTTCGTTAAACTTGTACAAAGCTCATTGAGATACTTATAAGCATTCATGTTGCATGAAACTTGGTTTAGAGTCCTAGAAACGCGTTGTTAATTGTTTCATAAGTTCGTCAAACTTGTACAAAGCTCATTGAGGAACTTATAATCTCTCATGTTGCATGAAACTTGGTTTAGAGTCCTAGAAACGCGTTGTTAGATGTTTCATACGTTCGTCAAACTTGTACAAAGCTCATTGAGGAACTTATAAGAACTCATGTTGCATGTAACTTGGTTTAGAGTAATAGAAACGCGTTGTTAGATGTTTCATAAGTTCGTGAAACTTGTACTAAACTCATTAATGAACTTATAAGAACTTATGTTCCAGATAACTTGGTTTAGAGTCTTAGAAATGCGTTGTTAGATGTTTCATTACTTCGTGAAACTTGTACAAAGCTCATTGAGGAACTTATAAGCATTCATGTTGCATGAAACTTGGTTTAGAGTCCTAGAAACGCGTTGTTAGATGTTTCATACGTTCGTCAAAACTTGTACAAAGCTCATTGAGGAACTCATAAGCACTCATGTTGCATGTAACTTGGTTTAGAGTCCTTGAAACGCGTTGTTAGATGTTTCATATGTTCGTGAAACTTGTGCAAAGCTCATTAAGGAACTTATGAGCACTCATGTTGCGTGAAACTTGGTTTAGAGTCCTAGAAACGCGTTGTTAGATGTTTCATACGTTCCTCAAACTTGTACAAAGCTCATTGAGACACTTATAAGCTCTCATGTTGCATGAAACTTGGTTTAGGGTCCTAGAAACGTGTTGTTAGATGTTTCATACGTTCTTCAAACTTGTACTAAGCTCATTGAGGAACTTATAAGCACTCATGTTGCATGAAACGTTGTTTAGAATCCTAGAAACGCGTTGTTTGATGTTTCATACGTTCGTCTAACTTGTACAAAGATCATTGAGGAACTTATAAGCTCTCATGTTTCATGAAACTTGATTTAGAGTCCTAGAAACACGTTGTTAGATGTTTCATAAGTTCGTGAAACTTGTACAAAGCTCATTGAGATACTTATAAGCACTCATGTTGCATGAAACTTGGTTTAGAGTCCTAGAAACGAGTTGTTAGATGTTTCATAAGTTCGTCAAACTTGTACAAAGATCATTGAGGAACTTATAATCTCTCATGTTGCATGAAACTTGGTTTAGAGTCCTAGAAATGCGTTGTTAGATGTTTCATACGTTCGTCAAACTTGTACAAATCTCATTGAGGAACTTATAAGAACTCATGTTGCATGTAACTTGGTTTAGAGTCATAGAAACGCGTTGTTAGATGTTTTATAAGTTCGTGAAACTTGTACTAAACTCATTAATGAACTTATAAGAACTTATGTTCCAGATAACTTGGTTTAGAGTCCTAGAAACGCGTTGTTAGATGTTTCATAAGTTCATGAAACTTGTACAAAGCTCATTGAGGAACTTATAAGCACTCATGTTGCATGAAACTTGGTTTAGAGTCCTAGAAACGCGTTGTTAGATGTTTCATACTTTCGTCAAACTTGTACAAAGCTCATTGAGGAACTTATAAGCTCTCATATTGCATGAAAATTGATTTTGAGTCTTAGAAACGCGTTGTTAGAATATTTCATAAGTTCGTGAAACTTGTACAAAGCTCATTAAGGAACTTATGAGCACTCATGTTGCATGAAACTTGGTTTAGAGTCCTAGAAACGCGTTGTTAGATGTTTTATAAGTTCTTGAAACTTGTACAAAGCTCATTGAGGAACTTATAAGAACTCATGTTGCATGTAACTTGGTTTAGAGTCCTAGAAACGCGTTGTTAGATGTTTCATAAGTTCGTGAAACTTGTAAAAAGCTCATTGAGGAACTTATAAGCACTCATGTTGCATGAAACTTGGTTTAGAATCCTAGAAACGCGTTGTTAGATGTTTCATACGTTCGTCAAACTTGTACAAAGCACATTGAGGAACTTATAAGCTCTCATCTTGCATGAAACTTGATTTAGAGTCCTAGAAACGCGTAGTTAGATGTTTCATAAGTTCGTGAAACTTGTACAAAGCTCATTGAGGAACTTATAAGCACTCATGTTGCATGAAACTTGATTTAGAGTCCTAGATACGCGTTGTTAGATGTTTCATAAGTTCGTGAAACTTGTACAAAGCTCATTGAGGAACTTATAAGCACTCATGTTGGATGAAACTTGGTTTATAGTCTTAGAAACGCGTTGTTAGATGTTTCATAAGTTCGTGAAAATTGTACAAAGTTAATTGAGACACTTATAATCACTCATGTTGCATGAAACCTGGTTTAGTCCTAGAAACACGATGTTAGATGTTTCATAAGTTCGTCAAACTTGTATAAACCTCATTGAGGAACTTATAAGCTCTCATGTTGCATTAAACTTGATTTAGAGTCCTAGAAACGCGTTGTTAGATGTTTCATATGTTCGTCAACTTGTACAAAGCTCATTGAGGAACTTATAAGCTCTCATGTTGCATGAAACTTAGTTTAGAGTCCTAGAAACGTGTTGTTAGATGTTTCATAAGTTCGTGAAACTTGTACAAAGCTCATTGAGGAACTTATAAACACTCACGTTGCATGAAACTTGGTTTAGAGTTTTAGAAACGCGTTGTTAGATGTTTCATACGTTCGTCAAACTTGTACAAAGTTCATTGAGACACTTATAAGCTCTTATGTTGTATGAAACTTGGTTTATAGTCCTAGAAACACGATGTTAGATGTTTCATAATTTGGTCAAACTTGTACAAAGCTCATTGAGGAACTTATAAGAACTCATGTTGCATGAAACTTGGTTTAGAGTCCTAGAAACACGTTATTAGATGTTTCATAAGTTTGTGAAACTTGTACAAAGCTCATTGAGGAACTTATAAGCACTCATGTTGCATGAAACTTGGTTTAGAGTCTTAGAAACGCGTTGTTAGATGTTTCATACGTTCGTCAAACTTGTACAAAGCTCATTGAGGAACTTATAAGCACTTACGTTGCATGAAACTTGGTTTAGAGTTTTAGAAACGCGTTGTTAGATGTTTCATACGTTCGTCAAACTTGTACAAAGCTCATTGAGGAACTTATAAGCTCTCATGTTGCATGAAACTTGGTTTAGAGTCCTAGAAACAAGTTGTTAGATGTTTTATACGTTCGTCAAACTTGTACAAAGCTCATTGAAGAACTTATAATCTCTCATGTTGCATGAAACTTGGTTTAGAGTCTTAGAAACACGTTGTTAGATGTTTCATAAGTTCGTGAAACTTGTACAAAGCTATTTGAGAAACTTATAAGCACTCATGTTGCATGAAACTTGGTTTAGAGTCCTAGAAACGCGTTGTTAGATGTTTCATACGTTCCTCAAACTTGTACAAAGCTCATTGAGACACTTATAAGCTCTCATGTTGCATGAAACTTGGTTTAGAGTCCTAGAAACGTGTTGTTAGATGTTTCATACGTTCTTCAAACTTGTACAAAGCTCATTAAGGAAATTATAAGCACTCATGTTGCATGAAACGTGGTTTAGAATCCTAGAAACGCGTTGTTTGATGTTTCATAGGTTCGTCAAACTTGTACAAAGATCATTGAGGAACTTATAAGCTCTCATGTTGCATGAAACTTGATTTCGAGTCCTAGAAACGCGTTGTTAGATGTTTCATAAGTTCGTGAAACTTGTACAAAGCTCATTGAGGAAGTTATAAGCACTCATGCTGCATGAAACTTGGTTTAGAGTCTTAGAAACGCGTTGTTAGATGTTTCATACGTTCGTCAAACTTGTACAAAGCTCATTGAGGAACTTATAAGCTCTCATGTTGCATGAAACTTCATACGTTCGTCAAACTTGTACAAATCTCATTGAGGAACTTATAAGCTCTCATGTTGCATGAAAATTGATTTAGAGTCCTAGAAACGCGTTGTTAGATGTTTCATAAGTTCGTGAAACTTATACAAAGCTCATTGAGATACTTATAAGCACTCATGTTGCATGAAACTTGGTTTAGAGTCCTAGAAACGCGTTGTTAGATGTTTCATAAGTTCGTCAAACTTGTACAAAGCTCATTGAAGAACTTATAATCTCTCATGTTGCATGAAACTTGGTTTAGAGTCTTAGAAACGCGTTGTTAGATGTTTCATAACTTCGTGAAACTTGTACAAAGCTCATTGAGGAACTTATAAGCATTCATGTTGCATGAAACTTGGTTTAGAGTCCTAGAAACGCGTTGTTAGATGTTTCATACGTTCGTCAAACTTGTACAAAGCTCATTGAGGAACTCATAAGCACTCATGTTGCATGAAACATGGTTTAGAGTCCTTGAAACGCGTTGTTAGATGTTTCATAAGTTCGTGAAACTTGTACAAAGCTCATTGACTAACTTATAAGCACTCATGTTGCATGAAACTTGGTTTAGAGTCCTAGAAACGCGTTGTTAGATGTTTCATACGTTCCTCAAACTTGTACAAAGCTCATTGAGACACTTATAAGCTCTCATGTTGCATGAAACTTGGTTTAGAGTCCTAGAAACGTGTTGTTAGATGTTTCATACGTTCTTCAAACTTGTACAAAGCTCATTAAGGAACTTATAAGCACTCATGTTGCATGAAACGTGGTTTAGAATCCTAGAAACGCGTTGTTTGATGTTTCATACGTTCGTCAAACTTGTACAAAGATCATTGAGGAACTTATAAGCTCTCATGTTGCATGAAACTTGATTTAGAGTCCTAGAAACACGTTGTTAGATGTTTCATAAGTTCGTGAAACTTGTACAAAGCTCATTGAGATACTTATAAGCACTCATGTTGAATGAAACTTGGTTTAGATTCCTAGAAACGCGTTGTTAGATGTTTCATAAGTTCGTCAAACTTGTACAAAGCTCATTGAGGAACTTATAATCTCTCATGTTGCATGAAACTTGGTTTAGAGTCCTAGAAACGCGTTGTTAGATGTTTCATACGTTCGTCAAACTTGTACAAAGCTCATTGAGGAACTTATAAGAACTCATGTTGCATGTAACTGGGTTTAGAGTCATAGAAACGCGTTGTTAGATGTTTCATAAGTTCGTGAAACTTGTACTAAAATCATTAATGAACTTATAAGAACTTACGTTCCAGATAACTTGGTTTAGAGTCTTAGAAATGCGTTGTTAGATGTTTCATTACTTCGTGAAACTTGTACAAAGCTCATTGAGGAACTTATAAGCATTCATGTTGCATGAAGCTTGGTTTAGAGTCCTAGAAACGCGTTGTTAGATGTTTCATACGTTCGTCAAAACTTGTACAAAGCTCATTGAGGAAGTTATAAGCACTCATGTTGCATGAAACTTGGTTTAGAGTCCTTGAAACGCGTTGTTAGATGTTTCATATGTTCGTGAAACTTGTACAAAGCTCATTGAGGAACTTATGAGCACTCATGTTGCGTGAAACTTGGTTTAGAGTCCTAGAAACGCGTTGTTAGATGTTTCATACGTTCCTCAAACTTGTACAAAGCTGATTGAGACACTTATAAGCTCTCATGTTGCATGAAACTTGGTTTAGAGTCCTAGAAACGTGTTGTTAGATGTTTCATACGTTCTTCAAACTTGTACAAAGCTCATTGAGGAACTTATAAGCACTCATGTTGCATGAAACGTGGTTTAGAATCCTAGAAACGCGTTGTTTGATGTTTCATACATTCGTCTAACTTGTACAAAGATCATTGAGGAACTTATAAGCTCTCATGTTGCATGAAACTTGATTTAGAGTCCTAGAAACACGTTGTTAGATGTTTCATAAGTTCGTGAAACTTGTACAAAGCTCATTGAGATACTTATAAGCACTCATGTTGCATGAAACTTGGTTTAGAGTCCTAGAAACGCGTTGTTAGATGTTTCATAAGTTCGTCAAACTTGTACAAAGATCATTGAGGAACTTATAATCTCTCATGTTGCATGAAACTTGGTTTAGAGTCCTAGAAACGCGTTGTTAGATGTTTCATAAGTTCGTGAAACTTGTACAAAGCTCATTGAGGAACTTATCAGCATTCATGTTGCATGAAACTTGGTTTAGAGTCCTAGAAACGCGTTGTTAGATGTTTCATACGTTCGTCAAACTTGTACAAAGCTCATTGAGGAACTTATAAGAACTCATGTTGCATGTAACTTGTTTTAGAGTCATAGAAACGCGTTGTTAGATGTTTCATAAGTTCGTGAAACTTGTACTAAACTCATTAATGAACTTATAAGAACTTATGTTCCAGATAACTTGGTTTAGAGTCCTAGAAACGCGTTGTTAGATGTTTCATAAGTTCATGAAACTTGTACAAAGCTCATTGAGGAACTTATAAGCACTCATGTTGCATGAAACTTGGTTTAGAGTCCGAGAAACGCGTTGTTAGATGTTTCATACTTTCGTCAAAGTTGTACAAAGCTCATTGGGGAACTTATAAGCTCTCATATTGCATGAAACTTGATTTAGAGTCTTAGAAACGCGTTGTTAGAATATTTCATAAGTTCGTGAAACTTGTACAAAGCTCATTGAGGAACTTATGAGCACTCATGTTGCATGAAACTTGGTTTAGAGTCCTAGAAACGCGTTGTTAGATGTTTTATAAGTTCTTGAAACTTGTACAAAGCTCATTGAGGAACTTATAAGAACTCATGTTGCATGTAACTTGGTTTAGAGTCCTAGAAACGCGTTGTTAGATGTTTCATAAGTTCGTGAAACTTGTACAAAGCTCATTGAGGAACTTATAAGCACTCATATTGCATGAAACTTGGTTTAGAATCCTAGAAACTCGTTGTTAGATGTTTCATACGTTCGTCAAACTTGTACAAAGCTGATTGAGGAACTTATAAGCTCTCATCTTGCATGAAACTTGATTTAGAGTCCTAGAAACGCGTTGTTAGATGTTTCATAAGTTCGTGAAACTTGTAAAAAGCTCATTGAGGAACTTATAAGCACTCATGTTGCATGAAACTTGATTTAGAGTCCTAGATACGCGTTGTTAAATGTTTCATAAGTTCGTGAAACTTGTACAAAGCTCATTGAGGAACTTATAAGCACTCATGTTGCATGAAACTTGGTTTAGAGTCCTAGAAACGCATTGTTAGATGTTTCATAAGTTCGTGACACTTGTACAAAGCTCATTGAGGAACTTATAAGCACTCATGTTGCATGAAACTTGGTTTAGAGTCCTAGAAACGCATTGTTAGATGTTTCATAAGTTCGTCAAACGTGTACAAAGCTCATTGAGATACTTAGAAGCACTCATGTTCCGTGAAACTTGGTTTAGAGTCCTAGAAACGCGTTGTTAGATGTTTCATAAGTTCGTCAAACTTGTACAAAGCTCATTGCGGAACTTATAAGCACTCATGTTGCATGAAACTTGGTTTAGAGTCCTAGAAACGCGTTGTTAAATGTTTCACAAGTTCGTCAAACCTGTACAAAGCTCAATGAGGAACTTATAAGCACTCATGTTGCATGAAACTTGGTTTAGAGTCCTAGTAACGCCTTGTTAGATGTTTCATAAGTTTGTCAAACTTGTACAAAGCTCATTAAGATACTTATAAGCAATCATGTTGCATGAAACTTGGTTTAGAGTCCTAGAAACGCGTTGCTAGATGTTTCATACGTTCGTCAAACTTGTGAAAAGATCTTTGAGAAACTTATAAGCTCTCATGTTGCCTGAAACTTGGTTTAGAGTCCTAGAAACGCGTTGTTAGATGTTTCATAAGTTCGTGAAACTTGTACAAAGCTCATTGAGGAACTTATAAGCACTCATGTTGCATGAAACTTTGTTTAGAGTCCTAGAAATGCGTTGTTAGATGTTTCATACGTTCGTCAAACTTGTGCAAAGCTCTTTGAGGAACTTATAAGCTCTCATGTTGCGTGAAACTTGGTTTAGAGTCCAAGAAACGAGTTGTTAGATGTTTCATAAGTTCGTCAAACTTGTACAAAGCTCATTGAGACACTTATAATCATTGATGTTGCATGAAACATGGATTAGAGTCCTAGAAACACATTATTAGATGTTTCATAAGTTTGTCAAACTTGTATAAATCTCATTGAGGAACTTATAAGCACTCATGTTGCATGAAACATGGTCTAGAGTCCTAGAAACGCGTTGTTAGATGTTTCATAAGTTCGTGAAACTTGTACAAAGCTCATTGAGGAACTTATAAGCACTCATGTTGCATGAAACTTGGTTTAGAATCCTAGAAACGCGTTGTTAGATGTTTCATACGTTCGTCAAACTTGTACAAAGCTCATTGAGGAACTTATAAGCTCTCATCTTGCATGAAACTTGATTTAGAGTCCTAGAAACACATTATTAGATGTTTCATAAGTTTGTCAAACTTGTATAAATCTCATTGAGGAACTTATAAGCACTCATGTTGCATGAAACATGGTCTAGAGTCCTAGAAACGCGTTGTTAGATGTTTCATAAGTTCGTGAAACTTGTACAAAGCTCATTGAGGAACTTATAAGCACTCATGTTGCATGAAACTTGGTTTAAAGTCCTAGAAACGCATTGTTAGATGTTTCATAAGTTCGTCAAACTTGTACAAAGCTCATTGAGATACTTATAAGCACTCATGTTGTATAAAACTTGGTTTAGAGTCCTAGGAACGCGTTGTTAAATATTTCATAAGTTCGTCAAACCTGTACAAAGCTCAATGAGGAACTTATAAGCACTCATGTTGCATGAAACTTGGTTTAGAGTCCTAGTAACGCATTGTTAGATGTTTCATAAGTTGGTCAAACTTGTACAAAGCTCATTGAGATACTTATAAGCAATCATGTTGCATGAAACTTGGTTTAGAGTCCTAGAAACGCGTTGCTAGATGTTTCATACGTTCGTCAACCGTGTGCAAAGATCTTTGAGAAACTTATAAGCTCTCATGTTGCTTGAAACTTGGTTTAGAGTCCTAGAAACGAGTTGTTAGATGTTTCATAAGTTTGTCAAACTTATACAAAGCTCATTGAGATACTTATAAGCACCCATGTTGCATGAAACTTGGTTTAGAGTCCTAGAAACGCGTTGTTAGATGTTTCATACGTTCGTCAAACTTGTACAAAGCTCATTGAGGAATTTTTATAGAACTCATGTTTCATGTAATTTGGTTTAGATTCCTAGAAACGCGTTTTTAGATGTTTCATAAGTTCGTCTACTTGTACAAAGCTCATTGAGACACTTATAAACACTCATGTTGCATGAAACTTGGTTTAGAGTCTTAGAAACTCGTTGTTAGTTGTGTCATAAGTTCGTGAAACTTGTACAAAGCTCATTGAGGAACTTATAAGAACTCATGTTGCATGAAACTTGGTTTAGAGTCCTAGAAACGCGTTGTTAGATGTTTCATACGTTCGTCAAACTTGTGCAAAGCTCTTTGAGGAACTTATAATCTCTCATGTTGCGTGAAACTTGGTTTAAAGTCCAAGAAACGAGTTGTTAGATGTTTCATAAGTTCGTCAAACTTGTACAAAGCTCATTGAGACACTTATAATCACTGATGTTTCATGAAACATGGATTAGAGTCCTAGAAACGCATTGTTAGATGTTTCATAATTTCGTCAAACTTGTATAAATATCATTGAGGAACTTATAAGCACTCATGTTGCATGAAACATGGTTTAGAGTCTTAGAAACGCGTTGTTAGATGTTTCATAAGTTCGTGAAACTTGTACAAAGCTCATTGAGGAACTTCCATTAAGATACTTATAAGCACTCATGTTGCATGAAACGCGTTGTTAGATGTTTCATAAGTTAGTGAAACTTGTACAAAGCTCATTGAGGAACTTATAAGCACTCATGTTGCATGAAACCTTGTTTAGAGTCCTAGAAACGCGTCGTTAGATGTTTCATAAGTTCGTCAAACTTGCACAAAGCTCATTGAGACACTTATAAACACTCATGTTGCATGAAACTTGGTTTATATTCCTAGAAACTCGTTGTTAGATGTTTCATAAGTTCGTCAAACTTATACAAAGCTCATTGAGACACTTATAAGCACTCATGTTGCATGAAACTTGGTTTTAAGTCAAACTTAGAAACGCGTTGTTAGATGTTTCATACGTTCGTCAAACTTGTATAAAGCTCATTGAGGAACTTATAAGAACTCATGTTGCATGTAACTTGGTTTAAAGTCCTAGAAACGCGTTGTTAGATGTTTCATAAGTTCGTGAAACTTGTACAAAGCTCATTGAGGAAGTTATAAGCATTCATGCTGCATGAAACTTGGTTTAGAGTCTTAGAAACGCGTTGTTAGATGTTTCATACGTTCGTCAAACTTGTACAAAGCTCATTGAGGAACTTATAAGCTCTCATGTTGCATGAAACTTCATACGTTCGTCAAACTTGTACAAATCTCATTGAGGAACTTATAAGCTCTCATGTTGCATGAAAATTGATTTAGAGTCCTAGAAACGCGTTGTTAGATGTTTCATAAGTTCGTGAAACTTATACAAAGCTCATTGAGATACTTATAAGCACTCATGTTGCATGAAACTTGGTTTAGAGTCCTAGAAACGCGTTGTTAGATGTTTCATAAGTTCGTCAAACTTGTACAAAGCTCATTGAAGAACTTATAATCTCTCATGTTGCATGAAACTTGGTTTAGAGTCTTAGAAACGCGTTGTTAGATGTTTCATAACTTCGTGAAACTTGTACAAAGCTCATTGAGGAACTTATAAGCATCCATGTTGCATGAAACTTGGTTTAGAGTCCTAGAAACGCGTTGTTAGATGTTTCATACGTTCGTCAAACTTGTACAAAGCTCATTGAGGAACTCATAAGCACTCATGTTGCATGAAACTTGGTTTAGAGTCCTTGAAACGCGTTGTTAGATGTTTCATAAGTTGGTCAAACTTGTACAAAGCTCATTGAGATACTTATAAGCAATCATGTTGCATGAAACTTGGTTTAGAGTCCTAGAAACGCGTTGCTAGATGTTTCATACGTTCGTCAACCGTGTGCAAAGATCTTTGAGAAACTTATAAGCTCTCATGTTGCTTGAAACTTGGTTTAGAGTCCTAGAAACGAGTTGTTAGATGTTTCATAAGTTTGTCAAACTTATACAAAGCTCATTGAGATACTTATAAGCACCCATGTTGCATGAAACTTGGTTTAGAGTCCTAGAAACGCGTTGTTAGATGTTTCATACGTTCGTCAAACTTGTACAAAGCTCATTGAGGAATTTTTATAGAACTCATGTTTCATGTAATTTGGTTTAGATTCCTAGAAACGCGTTTTTAGATGTTTCATAAGTTCGTCTACTTGTACAAAGCTCATTGAGACACTTATAAACACTCATGTTGCATGAAACTTGGTTTAGAGTCTTAGAAACTCGTTGTTAGTTGTGTCATAAGTTCGTGAAACTTGTACAAAGCTCATTGAGGAACTTATAAGAACTCATGTTGCATGAAACTTGGTTTAGAGTCCTAGAAACGCGTTGTTAGATGTTTCATACGTTCGTCAAACTTGTGCAAAGCTCTTTGAGGAACTTATAATCTCTCATGTTGCGTGAAACTTGGTTTAAAGTCCAAGAAACGAGTTGTTAGATGTTTCATAAGTTCGTCAAACTTGTACAAAGCTCATTGAGACACTTATAATCAACGATGTTTCATGAAACATGGATTAGAGTCCTAGAAACGCATTGTTAGATGTTTCATAATTTCGTCAAACTTGTATAAATATCATTGAGGAACTTATAAGCACTCATGTTGCATGAAACATGGTTTAGAGTCTTAGAAACGCGTTGTTAGATGTTTCATAAGTTCGTGAAACTTGTACAAAGCTCATTGAGGAACTTCCATTAAGATACTTATAAGCACTCATGTTGCATGAAACGCGTTGTTAGATGTTTCATAAGTTAGTGAAACTTGTACAAAGCTCATTGAGGAACTTATAAGCACTCATGTTGCATGAAACCTTGTTTAGAGTCCTAGAAACGCGTCGTTAGATGTTTCATAAGTTCGTCAAACTTGCACAAAGCTCATTGAGACACTTATAAACACTCATGTTGCATGAAACTTGGTTTATATTCCTAGAAACTCGTTGTTAGATGTTTCATAAGTTCGTCAAACTTATACAAAGCTCATTGAGACACTTATAAGCACTCATGTTGCATGAAACTTGGTTTTAAGTCCTAGAAACGCGTTGTTAGATGTTTCATACGTTCGTCAAACTTGTATAAAGCTCATTGAGGAACTTATAAGAACTCATGTTGCATGTAACTTGGTTTAAAGTCCTAGAAACGCGTTGTTAGATGTTTCATAAGTTCGTGAAACTTGTACAAAGCTCATTGAGGAAGTTATAAGCATTCATGCTGCATGAAACTTGGTTTAGAGTCTTAGAAACGCGTTGTTAGATGTTTCATACGTTCGTCAAACTTGTACAAAGCTCATTGAGGAACTTATAAGCTCTCATGTTGCATGAAACTTCATACGTTCGTCAAACTTGTACAAATCTCATTGAGGAACTTATAAGCTCTCATGTTGCATGAAAATTGATTTAGAGTCCTAGAAACGCGTTGTTAGATGTTTCATAAGTTCGTGAAACTTATACAAAGCTCATTGAGATACTTATAAGCACTCATGTTGCATGTAACTTGGTTTAGAGTCCTAGAAACGCGTTGTTAGATGTTTCATAAGTTCGTCAAACTTGTACAAAGCTCATTGAAGAACTTATAATCTCTCATGTTGCATGAAACTTGGTTTAGAGTCTTAGAAACGCGTTGTTAGATGTTTCATAACTTCGTGAAACTTGTACAAAGCTCATTGAGGAACTTATAAGCATCCATGTTGCATGAAACTTGGTTTAGAGTCCTAGAAACGCGTTGTTAGATGTTTCATACGTTCGTCAAACTTGTACAAAGCTCATTGAGGAACTCATAAGCACTCATGTTGCATGAAACTTGGTTTAGAGTCCTTGAAACGCGTTGTTAGATGTTTCATAAGTTCGTGAAACTTGTACAAAGCTCATTGACTAACTTATAAGCACTCATGTTGCATGAAACTTGGTTTAGAGTCCTAGAAACGCGTTGTTAGATGTTTCATACGTTCCTCAAACTTGTACAAAGCTCATTGAGACACTTATAAGCTCTCATGTTGCATGAAACTTGGTTTAGAGTCCTAGAAACGTGTTGTTAAATGTTTCATACGTTCTTCAAACTTGTACAAAGCTCATTGAGGAACTTATAAGCACTCATGTTGCATGAAACGTGGTTTAGAATCCTAGAAACGCGTTGTTTGATGTTTCATACGTTCGTCAAACTTGTACAAAGATCATTGAGGAACTTATAAGCTCTCATGTTGCATGAAACTTGATTTAGAGTCCTAGAAACACGTTGTTAGATGTTTCATAAGTTCGTTAAACTTGTACAAAGCTCATTGAGATACTTATAAGCATTCATGTTGCATGAAACTTGGTTTAGAGTCCTAGAAACGCGTTGTTAATTGTTTCATAAGTTCGTCAAACTTGTACAAAGCTCATTGAGGAACTTATAATCTCTCATGTTGCATGAAACTTGGTTTAGAGTCCTAGAAACGCGTTGTTAGATGTTTCATAAGTTCGTGAAACTTGTACTAAACTCATTAATGAACTTATAAGAACTCATGTTGCATGTAACTTGGTTTAGAGTCTTAGAAATGCGTTGTTAGATGTTTCATTACTTCGTGAAACTTGTACAAAGCTCATTGAGGAACTTATAAGCATTCATGTTGCATGAAACTTGGTTTAGAGTCCTAGAAACGCGTTGTTAGATGTTTCATACGTTCGTCAAAACTTGTACAAAGCTCATTGAGGAACTCATAAGCACTCATGTTGCATGTAACTTGGTTTAGAGTCCTTGAAACGCGTTGTTAGATGTTTCATATGTTCGTGAAACTTGTGCAAAGCTCATTAAGGAACTTATGAGCACTCATGTTGCGTGAAACTTGGTTTAGAGTCCTAGAAACGCGTTGTTAGATGTTTCATACGTTCCTCAAACTTGTACAAAGCTCATTGAGACACTTATAAGCTCTCATGTTGCATGAAACTTGGTTTAGGGTCCTAGAAACGTGTTGTTAGATGTTTCATACGTTCTTCAAACTTGTACTAAGCTCATTGAGGAACTTATAAGCACTCATGTTGCATGAAACGTTGTTTAGAATCCTAGAAACGCGTTGTTTGATGTTTCATACGTTCGTCTAACTTGTACAAAGATCATTGAGGAACTTATAAGCTCTCATGTTTCATGAAACTTGATTTAGAGTCCTAGAAACACGTTGTTAGATGTTTCATAAGTTCGTGAAACTTGTACAAAGCTCATTGAGATACTTATAAGCACTCATGTTGCATGAAACTTGGTTTAGAGTCCTAGAAACGAGTTGTTAGATGTTTCATAAGTTCGTCAAACTTGTACAAAGATCATTGAGGAACTTATAATCTCTCATGTTGCATGAAACTTGGTTTAGAGTCCTAGAAACGCGTTGTTAGATGTTTCATACGTTCGTCAAACTTGTACAAATCTCATTGAGGAACTTATAAGAACTCATGTTGCATGTAACTTGGTTTAGAGTCATAGAAACGCGTTGTTAGATGTTTTATAAGTTCGTGAAACTTGTACTAAACTCATTAATGAACTTATAAGAACTTATGTTCCAGATAACTTGGTTTAGAGTCCTAGAAACGCGTTGTTAGATGTTTCATAAGTTCATGAAACTTGTACAAAGCTCATTGAGGAACTTATAAGCACTCATGTTGCATGAAACTTGGTTTAGAGTCCTAGAAACGCGTTGTTAGATGTTTCATACTTTCGTCAAACTTGTACAAAGCTCATTGAGGAACTTATAAGCTCTCATATTGCATGAAAATTGATTTTGAGTCTTAGAAACGCGTTGTTAGAATATTTCATAAGTTCGTGAAACTTGTACAAAGCTCATTAAGGAACTTATGAGCACTCATGTTGCATGAAACTTGGTTTAGAGTCCTAGAAACGCGTTGTTAGATGTTTTATAAGTTCTTGAAACTTGTACAAAGCTCATTGAGGAACTTATAAGAACTCATGTTGCATGTAACTTGGTTTAGAGTCCTAGAAACGCGTTGTTAGATGTTTCATACGTTCGTCAAACTTGTACAAAGCACATTGAGGAACTTATAAGCTCTCATCTTGCATGAAACTTGATTTAGAGTCCTAGAAACGCGTAGTTAGATGTTTCATAAGTTCGTGAAACTTGTACAAAGCTCATTGAGGAACTTATAAGCACTCATGTTGCATGAAACTTGATTTAGAGTCCTAGATACGCGTTGTTAGATGTTTCATAAGTTCGTGAAACTTGTACAAAGCTCATTGAGGAACTTATAAGCACTCATGTTGCATGAAACTTGGTTTATAGTCTTAGAAACGCGTTGTTAGATGTTTCATAAGTTCGTGAAAATTGTACAAAGTTAATTGAGACACTTATAATCACTCATGTTGCATGAAACCTGGTTTAGTCCTAGAAACACGATGTTAGATGTTTCATAAGTTCGTCAAACTTGTATAAACCTCATTGAGGAACTTATAAGCTCTCATGTTTCATTAAACTTGATTTAGAGTCCTAGAAACGCGTTGTTAGATGTTTCATATGTTCGTCAACTTGTACAAAGCTCATTGAGGAACTTATAAGCTCTCATGTTGCATGAAACTTAGTTTAGAGTCCTAGAAACGTGTTGTTAGATGTTTCATAAGTTCGTGAAACTTGTACAAAGCTCATTGAGGAACTTATAAACACTCACGTTGCATGAAACTTGGTTTAGAGTTTTAGAAACGCGTTGTTAGATGTTTCATACGTTCGTCAAACTTGTACAAAGTTCATTGAGACACTTATAAGCTCTCATGTTGTATGAAACTTGGTTTATAGTCCTAGAAACACGATGTTAGATGTTTCATAATTTGGTCAAACTTGTACAAAGCTCATTGAGGAACTTATAAGAACTCATGTTGCATGAAACTTGGTTTAGAGTCCTAGAAACACGTTATTAGATGTTTCATAAGTTTGTGAAACTTGTACAAAGCTCATTGAGGAACTTATAAGCACTCATGTTGCATGAAACTTGGTTTAGAGTCTTAGAAACGCGTTGTTAGATGTTTCATACGTTCGTCAAACTTGTACAAAGCTCATTGAGGAACTTATAAGCACTTACGTTGCATGAAACTTGGTTTAGAGTTTTAGAAACGCGTTGTTAGATGTTTCATACGTTCGTCAAACTTGTACAAAGCTCATTGAGGAACTTATAAGCTCTCATGTTGCATGAAACTTGGTTTAGAGTCCTAGAAACGAGTTGTTAGATGTTTTATACGTTCGTCAAACTTGTACAAAGCTCATTGAAGAACTTATAATCTCTCATGTTGCATGAAACTTGGTTTAGTGTCTTAGAAACACGTTGTTAGATGTTTCATAAGTTCGTGAAACTTGTACAAAGCTATTTGAGAAACTTATAAGCACTCATGTTGCATGAAACTTGGTTTAGAGTCCTAGAAACGCGTTGTTAGATGTTTCATACGTTCCTCAAACTTGTACAAAGCTCATTGAGACACTTATAAGCTCTCATGTTGCATGAAACTTGGTTTAGAGTCCTAGAAACGTGTTGTTAGATGTTTCATACGTTCTTCAAACTTGTACAAAGCTCATTAAGGAAATTATAAGCACTCATGTTGCATGAAACGTGGTTTAGAATCCTAGAAACGCGTTGTTTGATGTTTCATAGGTTCGTCAAACTTGTACAAAGATCATTGAGGAACTTATAAGCTCTCATGTTGCATGAAACTTGATTTAGAGTCCTAGAAACGCGTTGTTAGATGTTTCATAAGTTCGTGAAACTTGTACAAAGCTCATTGAGATACTTATAAGCACTCATGTTGCATGAAACTTGGGTTAGGGTCCTAGAAACGCGTTGTTAGATGTTTCATAAGTTCGTCAAACTTGTACAAAGCTCATTGAGGAACTTATAATCTCTCATGTTGCATGAAACTTGGTTTAGAGTCTTAGAAACACGTTGTTAGATGTTTCATAAGTTCGTGAAACTTGTACAAAGCTCATTGAGGAACTTATCAGCATTCATGTTGCATGAAACTTGGTTTAGAGTCCTAGAAACGCGTTGTTAGATGTTTCATACGTTCGTCAAACTTGTACAAAGCTCATTGAGGAAATTATAAGAACTCATGTTGCATGTAACTTGGTTTAGAGTCCTAGAAACGCGTTGTTAGATGTTTTATAAGTTCGTGAAACTTGTACTAAACTCATTAATGAACTTCTAAGAACTTATGTTCTAGATAATTTGGTTTAGAGTCCTAGAAACGCGTTGTTAGATGTTTCATAAGTTCGTCAAACTTGTACAAAGCTCATTGAGGAACTTATAAGCTCTCATATTGCATGAAACTTGATTTAGAGTCTTAGAAACGCGTTGTTAGAATATTTCATAAGTTCGTGAAACTTGTACAAAGCTCATTGAGGAACTTATGAGCACTCATGTTGCATGAAACTTGGTTTAGAGTCCTAGAAACGCGTTGTTAGATGTTTTATAAGTTCTTGAAACTTATACAAAGCTCATTGAGGAACTTATAAGAACTCATGTTGCATGTAACTTGGTTTAGAGTCCTAGAAACGCGTTGTTAGATGTTTCATAAGTTCGTGAAACTTGTACAAAGCTCATTGAGGAACTTATAAACACTCATGTTGCATGAAACTTGGTTAAGAATCCTAGAAACGCGTTGTTAGATGTTTCATACGTTCGTCAAACTTGTACAAAGCTCATTGAGGAACTTATAAGCTCTCATCTTGCATGAAACTTGATTTAGAGTCCTAGAAACGCGTTGTTAGATGTTTCATAAGTTCGTGAAACTTGTACAAAGCTCATTGAGGAACTTATAAGCACTCATGTTGCATGAAACTTGATTTAGAGTCCTAGATACGCGTTGTTAGATGTTTCATAAGTTCGTGAAACTTGTACAAAGCTCATTGAGGAACTTATAAGCACTCATGTTGCATGAAACTTGGTTTATAGTCTTAGAAACGCGTTGTTAGATGTTTCATAAGTTCGTGAAAATTGTACAAAGTTAATTGAGACACTTATAATCACTCATGTTGCATGAAACTTGGTTTAGTCCTAGAAACACGATGTTAGATGTTTCATAAGTACGTCAAACTTGTATAAACCGCATTGAGGAACTTATAAGCTCTCATGTTGCATTAAACTTGATTTAGAGTCCTAGAAACGCGTTGTTAGATGTTTCATATGTTCGTCAACTTGTACAAAGCTCATTGAGGAACTTATAAGCTCTCATGTTGCATGAAACTTAGTTTAGAGTCCTAGAAACGTGTTGTTAAATGTTTCATAAGTTCGTGAAACTTGTACAAAGCTCATTGAGGAACTTATAAGCACTCACGTTGCATGAAACTTGGTTTAGAGTTTTAGAAACGCGTTGTTAGATGTTTCATACGTTCTTCAAACTTGTACAAAGTTCATTGAGACACTTATAAGCTCTAATGTTGTATGAAACTTGGTTTAGAGTCCTAGAAACACGATGTTAGATGTTTCATAATTTGGTCAAACTTGTACAAAGCTCATTGAGGAACTTATAAGAACTCATGTTGCATGAAATTTGGTTTAGACTCCTAGAAACACGTTGTTAGATGTTTCATAAGTTCGTGAAACTTGTACAAAGCTCATTGAGGAACTTATAAACACTCATGTTGCATGAAACTTGGTTTAGAGTCCTAGAAACGCGTTGTTACATGTTTCATACGTTCGTCAAACTTGTACAAAGCTCATTGAGGAACTTATAAGCACTTACGTTGCATGAAACTTGGTTTAGAGTTTTAGAAACGCGTTGTTAGATGTTTCATACGTTCGTCAAACTTGTACAAAGCTCATTGAGGAACTTATAAGCTCTCATGTTGCATGAAACTTGGTTTAGAGTCCTAGAAACGAGTTGTTAGATGTTTTATACGTTCGTCAAACTTGTACAAAGCTCATTGAAGAACTTATAATCTCTCATGTTGCATGAAACTTGGTTTAGAGTCTTAGAAACGCGTTGTTAGATGTTTCATAAGTTCGTGAAACTTGTACAAAGCTATTTGAGAAACTTATAACCACTCATGTTGCATGAAACTTGGTTTAGAGTCCTAGAAACGCGTTGTTAGATGTTTCATACGTTCCTCAAACTTGTACAAAGCTCATTGAGACACTTATAAGCTCTCATGTTGCATGAAACTTGGTTTAGAGTCCTAGAAACGTGTTGTTAGATGTTTCATACGTTCTTCAAACTTGTACAAAGCTCATTAAGGAAATTATAAGCACTCATGTTGCATGAAACGTGGTTTAGAATCCTAGAAACGCGTTGTTTGATGTTTCATAGGTTCGTCAAACTTGTACAAAGATCATTGAGGAACTTATAAGCTCTCATGTTGCATGAAACTTGATTTAGAGTCCTAGAAACGCGTTGTTAGATGTTTCATAAGTTCGTGAAACTTGTACAAAGCTCATTGAGATACTTATAAGCACTCATGTTGCATGAAACTTGGGTTAGGGTCCTAGAAACGCGTTGTTAGATGTTTCATAAGTTCGTCAAACTTGTACAAAGCTCATTGAGGAACTTATAATCTCTCATGTTGCATGAAACTTGGTTTAGAGTCTTAGAAACACGTTGTTAGATGTTTCATAAGTTCGTGAAACTTGTACAAAGCTCATTGAGGAACTTATCAGCATTCATGTTGCATGAAACTTGGTTTAGAGTCCTAGAAACGCGTTGTTAGATGTTTCATACGTTCGTCAAACTTGTACAAAGCTCATTGAGGAAATTATAAGAACTCATGTTGCATGTAACTTGGTTTAGAGTCCTAGAAACGCGTTGTTAGATGTTTTATAAGTTCGTGAAACTTGTACTAAACTCATTAATGAACTTCTAAGAACTTATGTTCTAGATAATTTGGTTTAGAGTCCTAGAAACGCGTTGTTAGATGTTTCATAAGTTCGTCAAACTTGTACAAAGCTCATTGAGGAACTTATAAGCTCTCATATTGCATGAAACTTGATTTAGAGTCTTAGAAACGCGTTGTTAGAATATTTCATAAGTTCGTGAAACTTGTACAAAGCTCATTGAGGAACTTATGAGCACTCATGTTGCATGAAACTTGGTTTAGAGTCCTAGAAACGCGTTGTTAGATGTTTTATAAGTTCTTGAAACTTATACAAAGCTCATTGAGGAACTTATAAGAACTCATGTTGCATGTAACTTGGTTTAGAGTCCTAGAAACGCGTTGTTAGATGTTTCATAAGTTCGTGAAACTTGTACAAAGCTCATTGAGGAACTTATAAACACTCATGTTGCATGAAACTTGGTTAAGAATCCTAGAAACGCGTTGTTAGATGTTTCATACGTTCGTCAAACTTGTACAAAGCTCATTGAGGAACTTATAAGCTCTCATCTTGCATGAAACTTGATTTAGAGTCCTAGAAACGCGTTGTTAGATGTTTCATAAGTTCGTGAAACTTGTACAAAGCTCATTGAGGAACTTATAAGCACTCATGTTGCATGAAACTTGATTTAGAGTCCTAGATACGCGTTGTTAGATGTTTCATAAGTTCGTGAAACTTGTACAAAGCTCATTGAGGAACTTATAAGCACTCATGTTGCATGAAACTTGGTTTATAGTCTTAGAAACGCGTTGTTAGATGTTTCATAAGTTCGTGAAAATTGTACAAAGTTAATTGAGACACTTATAATCACTCATGTTGCATGAAACTTGGTTTAGTCCTAGAAACACGATGTTAGATGTTTCATAAGTACGTCAAACTTGTATAAACCGCATTGAGGAACTTATAAGCTCTCATGTTGCATTAAACTTGATTTAGAGTCCTAGAAACGCGTTGTTAGATGTTTCATATGTTCGTCAACTTGTACAAAGCTCATTGAGGAACTTATAAGCTCTCATGTTGCATGAAACTTAGTTTAGAGTCCTAGAAACGTGTTGTTAAATGTTTCATAAGTTCGTGAAACTTGTACAAAGCTCATTGAGGAACTTATAAGCACTCACGTTGCATGAAACTTGGTTTAGAGTTTTAGAAACGCGTTGTTAGATGTTTCATACGTTCTTCAAACTTGTACAAAGTTCATTGAGACACTTATAAGCTCTAATGTTGTATGAAACTTGGTTTAGAGTCCTAGAAACACGATGTTAGATGTTTCATAATTTGGTCAAACTTGTACAAAGCTCATTGAGGAACTTATAAGAACTCATGTTGCATGAAATTTGGTTTAGAGTCCTAGAAACACGTTGTTAGATGTTTCATAAGTTCGTGAAACTTGTACAAAGCTCATTGAGGAACTTATAAACACTCATGTTGCATGAAACTTGGTTTAGAGTCCTAGAAACGCGTTGTTACATGTTTCATACGTTCGTCAAACTTGTACAAAGCTCATTGAGGAACTTATAAGCACTTACGTTGCATGAAACTTGGTTTAGAGTTTTAGAAACGCGTTGTTAGATGTTTCATACGTTCGTCAAACTTGTACAAAGCTCATTGAGGAACTTATAAGCTCTCATGTTGCATGAAACTTGGTTTAGAGTCCTAGAAACGAGTTGTTAGATGTTTTATACGTTCGTCAAACTTGTACAAAGCTCATTGAAGAACTTATAATCTCTCATGTTGCATGAAACTTGGTTTAGAGTCTTAGAAACGCGTTGTTAGATGTTTCATAAGTTCGTGAAACTTGTACAAAGCTATTTGAGAAACTTATAACCACTCATGTTGCATGAAACTTGGTTTAGAGTCCTAGAAACGCGTTGTTAGATGTTTCATACGTTCCTCAAACTTGTACAAAGCTCATTGAGACACTTATAAGCTCTCATGTTGCATGAAACTTGGTTTAGAGTCCTAGAAACGTGTTGTTAGATGTTTCATACGTTCTTCAAACTTGTACAAAGCTCATTGAGGAACTTATAAGCACTCATGTTGCATGAAACGTGGTTTAGAATCCTAGAAACGCGTTGTTTGATGTTTCATACGTTCGTCAAACTTGTACAAAGATCATTGAGGAACTTATAAGCTCTCATGTTGCATGAAACTTGATTTAGAGTCCTAAAAACGCGTTGTTAGATGTTTCATAAGTTCGTGAAACTTGTACAAAGCTCATTGAGATACTTATAAGCACTCATGTTGCATGAAACTTGGTTTAGGGTCCTAGAAACGCGTTGTTAGATGTTTCATAAGTTCGTCAAACTTGTACAAAGCTCATTGAGGAACTTATAATCTCTCATGTTCCATGAAACTTGGTTTAGAGTCTTAGAAACACGTTGTTAGATGTTTCATAAGTTCGTGAAACTTGTACAAAGCTCATTGAGGAACTTATCAACATTCATGTTGCATGAAACTTGGTTTAGAGTCCTAGAAACGCGTTGTTAGATGTTTCATACGTTCGTCAAACTTGTACAAAGCTCATTGAGGAAATTATAAGAACTCATGTTGCATGTAACTTGGTTTAGAGTCCTAGAAACGCGTTGTTAGATGTTTCATAAGTTCGTGAAACTTGTACTAAACTCATTAATGAACTTATAAGAACTTATGTTCCAGATAACTTGGTTTAGAGTCCTAGAAACGCGTTGTTAGATGTTTCATAAGTTCATGAAACTTGTACAAAGCTCATTGAGGAACTTATAAGCACTCATGTTGCATGAAACTTGGTTTAGAGTCCTAGAAACGCGTTGTTAGATGTTTCATACTTTCGTCAAACTTGTACAAAGCTCATTGAGGAACTTATAAGCTCTCATATTGCATGAAACTTGATTTAGAGTCTTAGAAACGCGTTGTTAGAATATTTCATAAGTTCGTGAAACTTGTACAAAGCTCATTGAGGAACTTATGAGCACTCATGTTGCATGAAACTTGGTTTAGAGTCCTAGAAACGCGTTGTTAGATGTTTTATAAGTTCTTGAAACTTGTACAAAGCGCATTGAGGAACTTATAAGAACTCATGTTGCATGTAACTTGGTTTAGAGTCCTAGAAACGTGTTGTTAGATCTTTCATAAGTTCGTGAAACTTGTACAAAGCTCATTGAGGAACTTATAAGCACTCATGTTGCATGAAACTTGGTTTAGAATCCTAGAAACGCGTTGTTAGATGTTTCATACGTTCGTCAAACTTGTACAAAGCTCATTGAGGAACTTATAAGCTCTCATCTTGCATGAAACTTGATTTAGAGTCCTAGAAACGCGTTGTTAGATGTTTCATAAGTTCGTGAAACTTGTACAAAGCTCATTGAAGAACTTATAAGCACTCATGTTGCATGAAACTTGATTTAGAGTCCTAGATACGCGTTGTTAGATGTTTCATAAGTTCGTGAAACTTGTACAAAGCTCATTGAGGAACTTATAAGCACTCATGTTGCATGAAACTTGGTTTATAGTCTTAGAAACGCGTTGTTAGATGTTTCATAAGTTCGTGAAAATTGTAGAAAGTTAATTGAGACACTTATAATCACTCATGTTGCATGAAACTATGTTTAGTCCTAGAAACACGATGTTAGATGTTTCATAAGTTCGTCAAACTTGTATAAACCTCATTGAGGAACTTATAAGCTCTCATGTTGCATTAAACTTGATTTAGAGTCCTAGAAACGCGTTGTTAGATGTTTCATATGTTCGTCAACTTGTACAAAGCTCATTGAGGAACTTATAAGCTCTCATGTTGCATGAAACTTAGTTTAGAGTCCTAGAAACGTGTTGTTAAATGTTTCATAAGTTCGTGAAACTTGTACAAAGCTCATTGAGGAACTTATAAGCACTCACGTTGCATGAAACTTGGTTTAGAGTTTTAGAAACGCGTTGTTAGATGTTTCATACGTTCGTCAAACTTGTACAAAGTTCATTGAGACACTTATAAGCTCTCATGTTGTATGAAACTTGGTTTAGAGTCCTAGAAACACGATGTTAGATGTTTCATAATTTGGTCAAACTTGTACAAAGCTCATTGAGGAACTTATAAGAACTCATGTTGCATGAAACTTGGTTTAGAGTCCTAGAAACACGTTGTTAGATTTTTCATAAGTTCGTGAAACTTGTACAAAGCTCATTGAGGAACTTATAAGCACTCATGTTGCATGAAACTTGGTTTAGAGTCCTAGAAACGCGTTGTTAGATGTTTCATACGTTCGTCAAACTTGTACAAAGCTCATTGAGGAACTTATAAGCACTTACGTTGCATGAAACTTGGTTTAGAGTTTTAGAAACGCGTTGTTAGATGTTTCATACGTTCGTCAAACTTGTACAAAGCTCATTGAGGAACTTATAAGCTCTCATGTTGCATGAAACTTGGTTTAGAGTCCTAGAAACGAGTTGTTAGATGTTTTATACGTTCGTCAAACTTGTACAAAGCTCATTGAAGAACTTATAATCTCTCATGTTGCATGAAACTTGGTTTAGAGTCTTAGAAACGCGTTGTTAGATGTTTCATAAGTTCGTGAAACTTGTACAAATCTATTTGAGAAACTTATAAGCACTCATGTTGCATGAAACTTGGTTTAGAGTCCTAGAAACACGTTGTTAGATGTTTCATACGTTCCTCAAACTTGTACAAAGCTCATTGAGACACTTATAAGCTCTCATGTTGCATGAAACTTGGTTTAGAGTCCTAGAAACGTGTTATTAGATGTTTCATACGTTCTTCAAACTTGTACAAAGCTCATTGAGGAACTTATAAGCACTCATGTTGCATGAAACGTGGTTTAGAATCCTAGAAACGCGTTGTTTGATGTTTCATACGTTCGTCAAACTTGTACAAAGATCATTGAGGAACTTATAAGCTCTCATGTTGCATGAAACTTGATTTAGAGTCCTAGAAACGCGTTGTTAGATGTTTCATAAGTTCGTGAAACTTGTACAAAGCTCATTGAGGAACTTATAAGCACTCATGTTGCATGAAACTTGGTTTAGAGTCCTAGAAACGCGTTGTTAGATGTTTCATACGTTCGTCAAACTTGTACAAAGCTCATTGAGGAACTTATAAGCACTTACGTTGCATGAAACTTGGTTTAGAGTATTAGAAACGCGTTGTTAGATGTTTCATACGTTCGTCAAACTTGTACAAAGCTCATTGAGGAACTTATAAGCTCTCATGTTGCATGAAACTTGGTTTAGAGTCCTAGAAACGAGTTGTTAGATGTTTTATACGTTCGTCAAACTTGTACAAAGCTCATTGAAGAACTTATAATCTCTCATGTTGCATGAAACTTGGTTTAGAGTCCTAGAAACGCGTTGTTAGATGTTTCATAAGTTCGTGAAACTTGTACAAAACTCATTGAGATACTTATAAGCACTCATGTTGCATGAAACTTGGTTTAGGGTCCTAGAAACGCGTTGTTAGATGTTTCATAAGTTCGTCAAACTTGTACAAAGCTCATTGAGGAACTTATAATCTCTCATGTTGCATGAAACTTGGTTTAGAGTCCTAGAAACGCGTTGTTAGATGTTTCATAAGTTCGTGAAACTTGTACAAAGCTCATTGAGGAACTTATCAGCATTCATGTTGCATGAAACTTGGTTTAGAGTCCTAGAAACGCGTTGTTAGATGTTTCATACGTTCGTCAAACTTGTACAAAGCTCATTGAGGAAATTATAAGAACTCATGTTGCATGTAACTTGGTTTAGAGTCCTAGAAACGCGTTGTTAGATGTTTCATAAGTTCGTGAAACTTGTACAAAACTCAGTAATGAACTTATAAGAACTTATTTTCCATGTAACTTGGTTTAGAGTCCTAGAAACGCGTTGTTAGATGTTTCATAAGTTCATGAAACTTGTACAAAGCTCATTGAGGAACTTATAAGCACTCATGTTGCATGAAACTTGGTTTAGAGTCCTAGAAACGCGTTGTTAGATGTTTCATACGTTCGTCAAACTTGTACAAAGCTCATTGAGGAACTTATAAGCTATCATGTTGCATGAAACTTCATACGTTCGTCAAACTTGTACAAATCTCATTTAGGAACTTATAAGCTCTCATGTTGCATGAAAATTTATTTAGAGTCCTAGAAACGCGTTGTTAGATGTTTCATAAGTTCGTGAAACTTATACAAAGCTCATTGAGAAACTTATAAGCACTCATGTTGCATGAAACTTGTTTTAGAGTCCTAGAAACGCGTTGTTAGATGTTTCATAAGTTCGTCAAACTTGTACAAAGCTCATTGAAGAACTTATAATCTCTCATGTTGCATGAAACTTGGTTTAGAGTCTTAGAAACGCGTTGTTAAATGTTTCATAAGTTCGTGAAAGTTGTACAAAACTCATTGAGGAACTTATAAGCATTCATGTTGCATGAAACTTGGTTTAGAGACCTAGAAACGCGTTGTTAGATGTTTCATAAGTTCGTGAAACTTGTACAAAGCTCATTGAGGAACTTATAAGCACTCATGTTGCATGAAACTTGGTTTAGAGTCCTAGAAACGGGTTGTTAGATGTTTCATACGTTCGTCAAACTTGTACAAAGCTCATTGAGGAACTCATAAGCACTCATGTTGCATGAAAATTGGTTTAGAGTCCTTGAAACGCGTTGTTAGATGTTTCATAAGTTCGTGAAACTTGTACAAAGCTCATTGAGGAACTTATAAGCACTCACGTTGCATGAAACTTGGTTTAGAGTTTTAGAAACGCGTTGTTAGATGTTTCATACGTTCGTCAAACTTGTACAAAGTTCATTGAGACACTTATAAGCTCTCATGTTGCCTGAAACTTGGTTTAGAGTACTAGAAACACGATGTTAGATGTTTCATAATTTGGTCAAACTTGTACAAAGCTCATTGAGGAAATTATAAGAACTCATGTTGCATGAAACTTGGTTTAGAGTCCTAGAATCACATTGTTAGATGTTTCATACGTTCGTGGAACTTGTACAAAGCTCATTGAGGAACTTATAAGCACTTACGTTGCATGAAACTTGGTTTAGAGTTTTAGAAACGTGTTGTTAGATGTTTCATACGTTCGTCAAACATGTACAAAGATCATTGAGGAACTTATAAGCTCTCATGTTGCATGAAACTTGGTTTAGAGTCCTAGAAACGAGTTGTTAGATGTTTTATACGTTCGTCAAACTTGTACACAGCTCATTGAGGAACTTTTAAGCTCTCATGTTGCATGAAACTTGATTTAGAGTCTTAAAAACGCGTTGTTAGATGTTTCATATGTTCGTGAAACTTGTACAAAGCTCATTGAGGAACTTATAAGAACTCATGTTGCATGAAACTTGGTTTAGAGTCCTAGAAACGCGTTGTTAGATGTTTCATAAGTTCGTCAAACTTGTACAAAGCTCATTGAGGAACTTATAAGACCTCATGTTGCATGTAACTTGGTTTAGAGTCCTAGAAACGCGTTGTTAGATGTTTCATAAGTTCGTCAAACTTGTACAAAGCTCATTGAAGAACTTATAATCTTTCATGTTGCATGAAACTTGGTTTAGAGTCTTAGAAACGCGTTGTTAGATGTTTCATAAGTTCGCGAAACTTGTACAAAACTCATTGAGGAACTTATAAGCATTCATGTTGCATGAAACTTGGTTTAGAGTCCTAGAAACGCGTTGTTAGATGTTTCATACGTTCGTCAAACTTGTACAAAGCTCATTGAGGAACTCATAAGCACTCATGTTGCATGAAACTTGGTTTAGAGTCCTTGAAACGCGTTGTTAGATGTTTCATAAGTTCGTGAAACTTGTACAAAGCTCATTGAGTAACTTATAAGCACTCATGTTGCATGAAACTTGGTTTAGAGTCCTAGAAACGCGTTGTTAGATGTTTCATACGTTCCTCAAACTTGTACAAAGCTCATTCAGACACTTATAAGATCTCATGTTGCATGAAACTTGGTTTAGAGTCTTAGTAACGCGTTGTTTGATGTTTCATACGTTCGTCAAACTTGTACAAAGATCATTGAGGAACTTATAAGCTCTCATGTTGCATGAAACTTGATTTAGAGTCCTAGAAACGCGTTGTTAGATGTTTCATAAGTTCGTGAAACTTGTACAAACACTACAAGAAAAACGGCAAATAGCAACGCCATATATCGTCGCTAAATCGTCGCTATTGGCCAATAGCGACGATTTAGCGACGAGAATATTTTCGTCGCTATACGCTCGTCGCTATTCAAAAATCGTCGCTAAATCGTCGCCATTTTGCAATCGTCGCTATTTCGTCGCCAATGTAGCGACGCCGTATAATCGTCGCTAATGATATTTCGTCGCTAATTCGTCGCTAATTTAGCGACGAATTAGCGACGTTGGTCGTAAAATATTAGCGACGAATTAGCGACGATTTATAAAAAATAAATTTCCAATTTAAAGATTTTGCGAAAACAAATCGTTGGTAATTCGTCGCTAATTTAACGACGAATTAACAACGATGTGTTAAAAAGTCGTTGCTAATTCGTCGCTAAATTAGCTACGAATTAGCAAGGATGGCTTGACACGTCCTTGCTAATTCGTCGCTAATTTAGCGACGAATTAGCAACGATTTTAAAAAAAAAATTTAAAAAAAAAACAAATTTAAAAACCAAATTTAAAAAAAAAACAATTATAAAAATATTAAAAAAATACAAAATATTTTAAAAATACAATAAATTAAAACTAAACAGCGGGATCAGCGGGATCGACGACGTAATCATCAATCCCGATATCACGTCCAAGGTCTTGTGCTGCCGCTGCCGCTACATCGGAGGGATCCTTTGGTGGCCGAGTTGGTTGGACTCCCCGCTCGCTGCATCAACCTCGCGAGGTTTGGACTTTCCATCGCGATGATGGAGAAGAAGTCCGTGATGTTCTGATAGCGGACTTCTTGTGCCGCGAGCTGCTCCCTCAACCGAACATTCTCTTCGGCGTGAACTTGGGCAGTGGGACGAGGCTGCGAAGAAGAAGCAGCAGGAACCGTCTCAATCGAACCGACTCCAAAAGTGCGGTTCTTCTTCGTCTTCGGGGCCACCTATATAGACAATTTAACATCGTTAGATATTATAATAAATATTATTTTGAATTAAATTAAATTATTTTAAATTATTACCTCATAGTAGATCTGGTCGCACTCGGTGACCGACAGGCGTCCCGAGGAGTTGACCGAACTACCATCGGTCGACGTCGAACCCTGACTAACCCGCTCGCTCGCGACTCTAGCCTCATATGCGTTGACGATCTTTTCAGATCGTGAACTCACATAGGTCCCGTCCTTCCTCTTCTGGACCTTCTTCAAAACTTTTACAATGGGCGGAAGCTCGCCCATCTCCTCGCGCTATTGAAAATTATAATTAAATTATATATTTTTAAATTTATATTATTTGAAAAAGTAATTAAATTTTAAATATATATTAATTAATACCATCTGTATACGCCGTCCGGCGTAAAAAGTCGGTCCTGAGGTGTGGACATATGGACCGGTCTCGTCGATCGGTGTGAGTCGGGACTTGGAGCAGTTACCCGCAACTTGAACCGAATGCGGGTTCGTCCAACAGTCGCAAAGGCCCTTCCACACCGCCCCATCCATTGCTATGGGTTTCACCTCGTCTCCCTTCTTCAGCCACTTAGTCTTCCATTTGTTGATAATCCCAGTGAGGCGATGCATGGCTTTCTCCTCGAAACCCTTGCGGACTTTAAACATGTCTTCCTCCCGCCAATGCCATTTTTGCTATTTGAGTTTTTTAAAATATTAAAATAAAATTTAAATAATAAAAAAATAAATTTTGTAATAATTATTACATTTTATATAATATATGTTATTTTATTACAATAAATATTTATATTAACTTTTTATAATGTTTAATTTTTAAAAAATAAATAAATAAAAATTTTACTTACCGCAAAAGATTCGAACCAGATGTCCTTGATATAAGGAGGCGTCTGCGACCAGTTGACGTGCGGCTCCACGAAATACGTCTTCATCACATCCGAGACACTCCTACTAACCTTGTTATCGCAAAATCTACGAAAAATAAATTTATCGTTAGCAATTATTATATTCGAAAATCAATTAATTAAAATAAATCAATTAATTAAATAATATAAAAATCAATTAATTATAAAAATCAATTAATTAATTACCAAAATGTCCCATCAGGCCGTCCGGAATGGAGCAACGGTAGGTACTGGTGGCTCTCCTGCCGAAGAAAGTCGAGGATCCGCTGCATGTGCGGTCCAAGATGCTGAGGTGGTGGTAAATCGACGGGGGGATCGGCTGGAGCATCGGGAATAGGCTCTTGTCTTGGGTTTTGTTGGGGTGGGTCTTGTTGGGGTGGGTTTTGTTGGGGTGGGTTTTGTTGGGATGGGTTTGAATTAGAGGTGGAACCGGATCGGTTCCTTATGAAATTATAATAATGAGGGGGTTGGTTATTTTCAGACATGTTTTTGGAGTTGATTTGTGGAGTTGAGTTTTTTTTAGAGAGATAAGTTTTTTAGAGAGAGAGAGAGATTGAGATTGTGTGAAAAAAATGGAAAACTCGTCGGGTATATATAGGATTTTGTGGCGTCGCTAATTCGTCGCTAAATTAGCGACGAATTAGCGACGATTCGTCGCCATTTCGTCGCCTCTTTTGGTTCAAACCTTTTGGTTTCCCACCCGCGGCAAACGAAATAAAGGCGACGATACAATATAGCGACGATTTAGCAACGAATCGTTGCTAATTCGTCGCTATATGGTAACGTGACACGAAGCGACTTACATCGTACTTAAAAAGTACATGCATGTCAGAATTCGTTGCTATTTCGTCGCTATATATATTTAGCGACGATTTAGCAACGAATCGTTGCCAAATCGTCGTTAATTCGTAGCTATATGTTAACTTGACACGAAACGACATTCATCGTATTTCCAAGTACGAGAATGTAAGGAGGTTTAAATTTAGCGACGAAATAGCAACGATTCGTCGCTAAATCGTCGCTAAATGTCAGTAGCGACGAAATAGCAACGATTCGTTGCTATTTCGTCGCTAATGCTAAACCCTTATTTTAGGGTTTGGAACCCTAAATTCGGTTTGTATCGTTTTTTACCACTTTTTCGCCAAAACGAGTTTATAACATTGATCATATGAAGTCACAAATTCAATATATGACAAAAAAACTTGTAAACTAGTTTATTATGAACTTTATAGTATAAACTCTTATAAGTTATGGTTTACTTAGCTTAAATGTGTTAAGTATAATTTTGTAATCTATAATTTTTATTGTTTTATAAGTTATGGTTTACTTAGCTTAAATATATTACTAGTTTTGTACACTTTTTTAGTTAAGCAAAACTCGTATAAATCGATATTAAGTGGTGTTTTAGGGGTTTAAAGTTCGAAGGCTTGCAACGACTTAGCAACGAATTGGCAAGGAATCATGGTTAGCAACGAAATGGCGACGATTTGGCAACGATATGTCATTAAGTTTAGCGACGATTTAGCAACGATATTGAACCCCTAAATCTGTAATCCATCGAAAATTAGATTTTTTTATAAATCGTTGCCAATTCGTCGCTAATATAGCGACGAATTGGCAACGAAAGTAGGTTAGCGTTGCTAAATCGTCGCTAACGGAAATTACAAATCCTGGCTATTTCGTTGCTAAATTAAATATTATTTTTAAAAAAAATAATTACAAAAACACACACAATTATTACAAAAACACACAAAGATTACAAAAACACACACAAATATTACAACTAACACATGTACACAATTATATTACAAAAACACAAAGAAAATTATTCATTATTATCGGAATCAACAGATTCGACTTCGCTACTTTCATCGAATTCATCTGCACCTCCGTCGTCTTCATCATCCACAATATCTTCAACAACTTGATTATCGGGGTCGACAAGTAATACATCTTTCGTCGATTGATTTGTTGGAATGATTGTCCCACCAAGGACATCTTGTTGCATAGGAACTTCATCGTTACCCATAATTAAACCTCTTGGAACGATTCGGACTACTGCACTCCATGCTATACCGCTAGTCTTAACCCGAGGATAAGGAATGAAAGTAACTTGTTCGGCTTGCGATCCAAGGATAAAAGGTTCAAACTTCCGATATCGTCGTGACTGGTTGACGTCGATCACACCAAATTTGTTGTACCGAACACCACGACCGAGTGTTGGATCAAACCAATCACATTTGAAGAGGGTTGTTCGTAAATTGACTAATCCCGGATACCGCACTTCAATAATATCCGTTAGAAGACCATAAAAAACTGAATCACCCGACACGGTTACCCCATAATTCGCGGTTGCTCGACGTTGACCATGACTTAAGGTGTGGAACACGTAACCACGAGTGAAATACATAGGAGAAGTTGTGATCTTTCCGAGCGGTCCTTGTATTAACTCGCGAAACCACACTGGATACGTTGTGTCACCATATGCGATCTGCGTTTTCAACCAAGCTGCAAAATCTCGTTCTTTAAGAGCGGTTACTTCGTCTTTTGAAAGTCCTGGATAAACCTCATCCACTTGCTCCTCAAACATTCTAAAACAACACAGGAAACTGAATCAAAATTAAAAATTTATTTTGTTTATGCATGATGGGTTTGCGAATGAATAGTTGCATGCATATACCTTTCAAAAGGTCGGGCATATTCACAATTAAGGAGGATGTAAGTATGTGCGCTTTGCCGATGTTGATCACTTTCCCACCAAACTTCTTTTATTTTTCCGGCAGCTCTTCCGATTGGTGAAAATATATCAGGTACCCCTTCCATTCCATACACTGCGCCAACACCTCCATCATCGTAGCGTCGTGTTGTTGTTCTACGTGTTTTTACATTGGAACCGAAATAATATGAGGCGAAATGAGACGTCTCTTGAGTTAAAGATCCAGCAACAATAGATCCTTCAACCCTTGCAAGGTTTTTCGCCTTTCCTTTCAAATATCCCATAAATCGTTCGAAAGGATACATCCACCGAAACTGCAAAGGCTCCCTAATTCTGCCTCGTGAGGAAGATGTATTGGAAGGTGTTCCATAACATCGAAAAAGGATGGAGGGAAAATCTTCTCCAAGTTGCACAACACAATCGGGATACTGTCACGTAACTGTTCAATGACCTCTTCTATAAGCGTACGAGTGCATAGATCTCGGAAAAATGCACCGATCTCTGGAAAATTTTAAACATTATATTAATTAAATTATATATATACTTAATCAAAATTAAAATATAAACATTTTAGGGTTCAATGATACCTGCTATTGCTGTGTGTGCGGGTTCAGGTAAAAGCTCATCGAAAGCAAAAGGTAAAAGTCGTTGCATAAACACATGACGGTCGTGACTTTTCATACCTGAAAACTTTTGACCATTCTCAACACATGCGAGATAACTTGGAAACATATCCGTCGGGAAACTTGACATCCGAAGTGACCCATTTGAATAACGCGTTTTTTGCTTCGGGTTTCAATCGTAGATTGGGACCGGAGCCTTACCATCGTTCGTGATATGCAACTCACTTCTAAAACATATTTCGGGCAAATCTAGTCTTGTCTTCAAATTGTCTTTAGTTCTCCCCTGTACATTCAACAATGTGTTTATAATATTATCAAAAAAGTTTTTTTCAATGTGCATAACGTCGAGGTTATGTCTCAACAAGTGATTTTTCCGAGTACGGGAGTTCCCAAAAAATGCTTTTCTTGTGCCGTTATGGCTTTCTCCGTATCCATCGGGTAAATTAGAAACATGCCAATTACCACCCCGTCTACATGTTTTTTGCGCCCCATAATTATCCAACTCCTCCAATAACTCGCCCCCCCCGTCGGATAAAGTAGGGGTGGATGTTTAACGACCCGATTCTTCTTAAATAACCTTCGTTCTTTCGGTATGGATGATTGATTGGAAGGAAACGTCGGTGACAATCAAACCAACTTGTTTTCCTTCCATGTGGGAGTTGAAACGCATCAGTCCGATGACGGCAATATGGACAAGACAATCGTCCATGCGTTGTCCAACCCGCTAACATGCCATAAGCGGGAAAGTCACTAATATTCCACATGAGCACCCGCACGCATCGTAAAATTTCTCTTGCATGAGATATCATACGTACGAACCCCAGTGGACCATAGCTCTTTTAACTCATGTATCAAAGGTTGCAGAAAAACATCAAGATCTCTCTTTGGGTGCTTCGGACCTGTTACTAAAATGCTTAAGAAAAGAAATTCTCTTTGCATGCACATATTGGGAGGTAGATTATACGGAGTTAGTATAAGCGGCCACAAAGAGTACGTCTACCGACATACCGAATGGACTAAATCCGTCGGTGCATAAACCAAGGTATACATTACGAACCTATCTCGCGAAATCGAGTATACCGTGTTGAAGTGCTTCCAAGCCTTTGCATCGACGGATGAGTGACTTCCCCATCTTCAACCCGAGTGTTCGCATGCCATCTCATCGAATCGGATGTCCTCTCCGATTGATACAATCTTTTGAGTCTGTACGTGATGGGTAAGTACCACATCCGTTGATACGGGACTTTACTCCCCTTCCCTTGGACCTTATATCTCGGTTGACGACAAAAACGACATTCAAGCAGCTCATTGAGGAACTTATAAGCACTCATGTTGCATGAAACTTGGTTTAGAGTCCTAGAAACGGGTTGTTAGATGTTTCATAAGTTCGTCAAACTTGTACAAAGCTCATTGAGGAACTTATAATCTCTCATGTTGCATGAAACTTGGTTTAGAGTCCTAGAAACGCGTTGTTAGATGTTTCATAAGTTCGTGAAACTTGTACAAAGCTCATTGAGGAACTTATCAACATTCATGTTGCATGAAACTTGGTTTAGAGTCCTAGAAACGCGTTGTTAGATGTTTCATACGTTCGTCAAACTTGTACAAAGCTCATTGAGGAAATTATAAGAACTCTTGTTGCATGTAACTTGGTTTAGAGTCCTAGAAACGCGTTGTTAGATGTTTCATAAGTTCGTGAAACTTGTACAAAACTCAGTAATGAACTTATAAGAACTTATTTTCCATGTAACTTGGTTTAGAGTCCTAAAAACGCGTTGTTAGATGTTTCATAAGTTCATGAAACTTGTACAAAGCTCATTGAGGAACTTATAAGCACTCATGTTGCATGAAACTTGGTTTAGAGTCCTAGAAACGCGTTGTTAGATGTTTCATACGTTCGTCAAACTTGTACAAAGCTCATTGAGGAACTTATAAGCTATCATGTTGCATGAAACTTCATACGTTCGTCAAACTTGTACAAATCTCATTTAGGAACTTATAAGCTCTCATGTTGCATGAAAATTTATTTAGAGTCCTAGAAACGCGTTGTTAGATGTTTCATAAGTTCGTGAAACTTATACAAAGCTCATTAAGATACTTATAAACACTCATGTTGCATGAAACTTGTTTTAGAGTCCTAGAAACGCGTTGTTAGATGTTTCATAAGTTCGTCAAACTTGTACAAAGCTCATTGAAGAACTTATAATCAATCTCTCATGTTGCATGAAACTTGGTTTAGAGTCTTAGAAACGCGTTGTTAAATGTTTCATAAGTTCGTGAAAGTTGTACAAAACTCATTGAGGAACTTATAAGCATTCATGTTGCATGAAACTTGGTTTAGAGTCCTAGAAACGCGTTGTTAGATGTTTCATAAGTTCGTGAAACTTGTACAAAGCTCATTGAGGAACTTATAAGCACTCGTGTTGCATGAAACTTGGTTTAGAGTCCTAGAAACGGGTTGTTAGATGTTTAATAAGTTCGTCAAACTTGTACAAAGCTCATTGAGGAACTTATAATCTCTCATGTTGCATGAAACTTGGTTTAGAGTCCTAGAAAGGCGTTGTTAGATGTTTCATAAGTTCGTGAAACTTGTACAAAGCTCATTGAGAAACTTATCAGCATTCATGTTGCATGAAACTTGGTTTAGAGTCCTAGAAACGCGTTGTTAGATGTTTCATACGTTCGTCAAACTTGTACAAAGCTCATTGAGGAAATTATAAGAACTCATGTTGCATGTAACTTGGTTTAGAGTCCTAGAAACGCGTTGTTAGATGTTTCATAAGTTCGTGAAACTTGTACAAAACTCGGTAATGAACTTATAAGAACTTATTTTCCATGTAACTTGGTTTAGAGTCCTAGAAACGCGTTGTTAGATGTTTCATAAGTTCATGAAACTTGTACAAAGCTCATTGAGGAACTTATAAGCACTCATGTTGCATGAAACTTGGTTTAGAGTCCTAGAAACGCGTTGTTAGATGTTTCATACGTTCGTCAAACTTGTACAAAGCTCATTGAGGAACTTATAAGCTATCATGTTGCATGAAACTTCATACGTTCGTCAAACTTGTACAAATCTCATTTAGGAACTTATAAGCTCTCATGTTGCATGAAAATTTATTTAAGAGTCCTAGAAACGCGTTGTTAGATGTTTCATAAGTTCGTGAAACTTATACAAAGCTCATTGAGATACTTATAAGCACTCATGTTGCATGAAACTTGTTTTAGAGTCCTAGAAACGCGTTGTTAGATGTTTCATAAGTTCGTCAAACTTTTTACAAAGCTCATTGAAGAACTTATAATCTCTCATGTTGCATGAAACTTGATTTAGAGTCTTAGAAACGCGTTGTTAAATGTTTCATAAGTTCGTGAAAGTTGTACAAAACTCATTGAGGAACTTATAAGCATTCATGTTACATGAAACTTGGTTTAGAGTCCTAGAAACGCGTTGTTATATGTTTCATACGTCCTTCAAACTTGTACAAAGCTCATTGAGGAACTCATAAGCACTCATGTTGCATGAAACTTGGTTTAGAGTCCTTGAAACGGGTTGTTAGATGTTTCATAAGTTCGTGAAACTTGTACAAAGCTCATTGAGTAACTTATAAGCACTCATGTTGCATGAAACTTGGTTTAGAGTCCTAGAAACGCGTTGTTAGATGTTTCATACGTTCCTCAAACTTGTACAAAGCTCATTGAGACACTTATAAGATCTCATGTTGCATGAAACTTGGTTTAGAGTCCTAGAAACGTGTTGTTAGATGTTTCATACTTTCTTCAAACTTGTACAAAGCTCATTGAGGAGCTTATAAGCACTCATGTTGCATGAAACGTGGTTTAGAATCCTAGAAACGCGTTGTTTGATGTTTCATACGTTCGTCAAACTTGTACAAAGATCATTGAGGAACTTATAAGCTCTCATGTTGCATGAAACTTGATTTAGAGTCCTAGAAACGCGTTGTTAGATGTTTCATAAGTTCGTGAAACTTGTACAAAACTCATTGAGGAACTTATAAGCACTCATGTTGCATGAAACTTGGTTTAGAGTCCTAGAAACGCGTTGTTAGATGTTTCATAAGTTCGTCAAACTTGTACAAAGCTCATTGAGGAACTTATAATCTCTCATGTTGCATGAAACTTGGTTTAGAGTCCTAGAAACGCGTTGTTAGATGTTTCATAAGTTCTTGAAACTTGTACAAAGCTCATTGAGGAACTTATCAGCATTCATGTTGCAAGAAACTTGGTTTAGAGTCCTAGAAACGCGTTGTTAGATGTTTCATACGTTCGTCAAACTTGTACAAAGCTTATTGAGGAACTTATAAGAACTCATGTTGCATGTAACTTGGTTTAGAGTCCTAGAAACGCGTTGTTAGATGTTTCATAAGTTCGTGAAACTTGTACAAAACTCATTAATGAACTTATAAGAACTTATGTTCCATGTAACTTTGTTTAGAGTCCTAGAAACGCGTTGTTAGATGTTTCATAAGTTCATGAAACTTGTACAAAGCTCATTGAGGAACTTATTAGCACTCATGTTGCATGAAACTTGGTTTAGAGTCCTAGAAACGCGTTGTTAGATGTTTCATAAGTTCGTGAAACTTGTACAAAGCTCATTGAGGAACTTATCAGCATTCATGTTGCATGAAACTTGGTTTAGAGTCCTAGAAACGTTTCATACGTTCGTCAAACTTGTACAAAGCTCATTGAGGAAATTATAAGAACTCATGTTGCATGTAACTTGGTTTAGAGTCCTAGAAACGCGTTGTTAGATGTTTCATAAGTTCGTGAAACTTGTACAAAACTCAGTAATGAACTTATAAGAACTTATTTTCCATGTAACTTGGTTTAGAGTCCTAGAAACGCGTTGTTAGATGTTTCATAAGTTCATGAAACTTGTACAAAGCTCATTGAGGAACTTATAAGCACTCATGTTGCATGAAACTTGGTTTAGAGTCCTAGAAACGCGTTGTTAGATGTTTCATACGTTCGTCAAACTTGTACAAAGCTCATTGAGGAACTTATAAGCTATCATGTTGCATGAAACTTCATACGTTCGTCAAACTTGTACAAATCTCATTTAGGAACTTATAAGCTCTCATGTTGCATGAAAATTTATTTAAGAGTCCTAGAAACGCGTTGTTAGATGTTTCATAAGTTCGTGAAACTTATACAAAGCTCATTGAGATACTTATAAGCACTCATGTTGCATGAAACTTGTTTTAGAGTCCTAGAAACGCGTTGTTAGATGTTTCATAAGTTCGTCAAACTTTTTACAAAGCTCATTGAAGAACTTATAATCTCTCATGTTGCATGAAACTTGATTTAGAGTCTTAGAAACGCGTTGTTAAATGTTTCATAAGTTCGTGAAAGTTGTACAAAACTCATTGAGGAACTTATAAGCATTCATGTTACATGAAACTTGGTTTAGAGTCCTAGAAACGCGTTGTTATATGTTTCATACGTCCTTCAAACTTGTACAAAGCTCATTGAGGAACTCATAAGCACTCATGTTGCATGAAACTTGGTTTAGAGTCCTTGAAACGGGTTGTTAGATGTTTCATAAGTTCGTGAAACTTGTACAAAGCTCATTGAGTAACTTATAAGCACTCATGTTGCATGAAACTTGGTTTAGAGTCCTAGAAACGCGTTGTTAGATGTTTCATACGTTCCTCAAACTTGTACAAAGCTCATTGAGACACTTATAAGATCTCATGTTGCATGAAACTTGGTTTAGAGTCCTAGAAACGTGTTGTTAGATGTTTCATACTTTCTTCAAACTTGTACAAAGCTCATTGAGGAGCTTATAAGCACTCATGTTGCATGAAACGTGGTTTAGAATCCTAGAAACGCGTTGTTTGATGTTTCATACGTTCGTCAAACTTGTACAAAGATCATTGAGGAACTTATAAGCTCTCATGTTGCATGAAACTTGATTTAGAGTCCTAGAAACGCGTTGTTAGATGTTTCATAAGTTCGTGAAACTTGTACAAAGCTCATTGAGGAACTTATAAGCACTCATGTTGCATGAAACTTGGTTTAGAGTCCTAGAAACGCGTTGTTAGATGTTTCATAAGTTCGTCAAACTTGTACAAAGCTCATTGAGGAACTTATAATCTCTCATGTTGCATGAAACTTGGTTTAGAGTCCTAGAAACGCGTTGTTAGATGTTTCATAAGTTCTTGAAACTTGTACAAAGCTCATTGAGGAACTTATCAGCATTCATGTTGCAAGAAACTTGGTTTAGAGTCCTAGAAACGCGTTGTTAGATGTTTCATACGTTCGTCAAACTTGTACAAAGCTCATTGAGGAACTTATAAGAACTCATGTTGCATGTAACTTGGTTTAGAGTCCTAGAAACGCGTTGTTAGATGTTTCATAAGTTCGTGAAACTTGTACAAAACTCATTAATGAACTTATAAGAACTTATGTTCCATGTAACTTTGTTTAGAGTCCTAGAAACGCGTTGTTAGATGTTTCATAAGTTCATGAAACTTGTACAAAGCTCATTGAGGAACTTATTAGCACTCATGTTGCATGAAACTTGGTTTAGAGTCCTAGAAACGCGTTGTTAGATGTTTCATAAGTTCGTGAAACTTGTACAAAGCTCATTGAGGAACTTATCAGCATTCATGTTGCATGAAACTTGGTTTAGAGTCCTAGAAACGTTTCATACGTTCGTCAAACTTGTACAAAGCTCATTGAGGAAATTATAAGAACTCATGTTGCATGTAACTTGGTTTAGAGTCCTAGAAACGCGTTGTTAGATGTTTCATAAGTTCGTGAAACTTGTACAAAACTCAGTAATGAACTTATAAGAACTTATTTTCCATGTAACTTGGTTTAGAGTCCTAGAAACGCGTTGTTAGATGTTTCATAAGTTCATGAAACTTGTACAAAGCTCATTGAGGAACTTATAAGCACTCATGTTGCATGAAACTTGGTTTAGAGTCCTATAAACGCGTTGTTAGATGTTTCATACGTTCGTCAAACTTGTACAAAGCTCATTGAGGAACTTATAAGCTATCATGTTGCATGAAACTTCATACGTTCGTCAAACTTGTACAAATCTCATTTAGGAACTTATAAGCTCTCATGTTGCATGAAAATTTATTTAGAGTCCTAGAAACGCGTTGTTAGATGTTTCATAAGTTCGTGAAACTTATACAAAGCTCATTGAGATACTTATAAGCACTCATGTTGCATGAAACTTGTTTTAGAGTCCTAGAAACGCGTTGTTAGATGTTTCATAAGTTCGTCAAACTTGTACAAAGCTCATTGAAGAACTTATAATCAATCTCTCATGTTGCATGAAACTTGGTTTAGAGTCTTAGAAACGCGTTGTTAAATGTTTCATAAGTTCGTGAAAGTTGTACAAAACTCATTGAGGAACTTATAAGCATTCATGTTGCATGAAAATGGTTTAGAGTCCTAGAAACGCGTTGTTAGATGTTTCATAAGTTCGTGAAACTTGTACAAAGCTCATTGAGGAACTTATAAGCACTCGTGTTGCATGAAACTTGGTTTAGAGTCCTAGAAACGGGTTGTTAGATGTTTCATAAGTTCGTCAAACTTGTACAAAGCTCATTGAGGAACTTATAATCTCTCATGTTGCATGAAACTTGGTTTAGAGTCCTAGAAACGCGTTGTTAGATGTTTCATAAGTTCCTGAAACTTGTACAAAGCTCATTGAGAAACTTATCAGCATTCATGTTGCATGAAACTTGGTTTAGAGTCCTAGAAACGCGTTGTTAGATGTTTCATACGTTCGTCAAACTTGTACAAAGCTCATTGAGGAAATTATAAGAACTCATGTTGCATGTAACTTGGTTTAGAGTCCTAGAAACGCGTTGTTAGATGTTTCATAAGTTCGTGAAACTTGTACAAAACTCAGTAATGAACTTATAAGAACTTATTTTCCATGTAACTTGGTTTAGAGTCCTAGAAACGCGTTGTTAGATGTTTCATAAGTTCATGAAACTTGTACAAAGCTCATTGAGGAACTTATAAGCTATCATGTTGCATGAAACTTCATACGTTCGTCAAACTTGTACAAATCTCATTTAGGAACTTATAAGCTCTCATGTTGCATGAAAATTTATTTAAGAGTCCTAGAAACGCGTTGTTAGATGTTTCATAAGTTCGTGAAACTTATACAAAGCTCATTGAGATACTTATAAGCACTCATGTTGCATGAAACTTGTTTTAGAGTCCTAGAAACGCGTTGTTAGATGTTTCATAAGTTCGTCAAACTTTTTACAAAGCTCATTGAAGAACTTATAATCTCTCATGTTGCATGAAACTTGGTTTAGAGTCTTAGAAACGCGTTGTTAAATGTTTCATAAGTTCGTGAAAGTTGTACAAAACTCATTGAGGAACTTATAAGCATTCATGTTGCATGAAACTTGGTTTAGAGTCCTAGAAACGCGTTGTTATATGTTTCATACGTTCGTCAAACTTGTACAAAGCTCATTGAGGAACTCATAAGCACTCATGTTGCATGAAACTTGGTTTAGAGTCCTTGAAACGCGTTGTTAGATGTTTCATATGTTCGTGAAACTTGTACAAAGCTCATTGAGTAACTTATAAGCACTCATGTTGCATGAAACTTGGTTTAGAGTCCTAGAAACCCGTTGTTAGATGTTTCATACGTTCCTCAAACTTGTACAAAGCTCATTGAGACACTTATAAGATCTCATGTTGCATGAAACTTGGTTTAGAGTCCTAGAAACGTGTTGTTAGATGTTTCATAAGTTCGTGAAACTTGTACAAAACTCAGTAATGAACTTATAAGAACTTATTTTCCATGTAACTTGGTTTAGAGTCCTAGAAACGCGTTGTTAGATGTTTCATAAGTTCATGAAACTTGTACAAAGCTCATTGAGGAACTTATAAGCTATCATGTTGCATGAAACTTCATACGTTCGTCAAACTTGTACAAATCTCATTTAGGAACTTATAAGCTCTCATCTTGCATGAAAATTTATTTAAGAGTCCTAGAAACGCGTTGTTAGATGTTTCATAAGTTCGTGAAACTTATACAAAGCTCATTGAGATACTTATAAGCACTCATGTTGCATGAAACTTGTTTTAGAGTCCTAGAAACGCGTTGTTAGATGTTTCATAAGTTCGTCAAACTTTTTACAAAGCTCATTGAAGAACTTATAATCTCTCATGTTGCATGAAACTTGGTTTAGAGTCTTAGAAACGCGTTGTTAAATGTTTCATAAGTTCGTGATAGTTGTACAAAACTCATTGAGGAACTTATAAGCATTCATGTTGCATGAAACTTGGTTTAGATTCCTAGAAACGCGTTGTTATATGTTTCATACGTTCGTCAAACTTGTACAAAGCTCATTGAGGAACTCATAAGCACTCATGTTGCATGAAACTTGGTTTAGAGTCCTTGAAACGCGTTGTTAGATGTTTCATAAGTTCGTGAAACTTGTACAAAGCTCATTGAGTAACTTATAAGCACTCATGTTGCATGAAACTTGGTTTAGAGTCCTAGAAACCCGTTGTTAGATGTTTCATACGTTCCTCAAACTTGTACAAAGCTCATTGAGACACTTATAAGATCTCATGTTGCATGAAACTTGGTTTAGAGTCCTAGAAACGTGTTGTTAGATGTTTCATACTTTCTTCAAACTTGTACAAAGCTCATTGAGGAGCTTATAAGCACTCATGTTGCATGAAACGTGGTTTAGAATCCTAGAAACGCGTTGTTTGATGTTTCATACGTTCGTCAAACTTGTACAAAGATCATTGACGAACTTATAAGCTCTCATGTTGCATGAAACTTGATTTAGAGTCCTAGAAACGCGTTGTTAGATGTTTCATAAGTTCGTGAAACTTGTACAAAGCTCATTGAGGAACTTATAAGCACTCATGTTGCATGAAACTTGGTTTAGAGTCCTAGAAACGCGTTGTTAGATGTTTCATAAGTTCGTCAAACTTGTACAAAGCTCATTGAGGAACTTATAATCTTTCATGTTGCATGAAACTTGGTTTAGAGTCCTAGAAACGCGTTGTTAGATGTTTCATGCGTTCGTCAAACTTGTACAAAGCTCATTGAGGAACTTATAAGAACTCATGTTGCATGTAACTTGGTTTAGAGTCCTAGAAACGCGTTGTTAGATGTTTCATAAGTTCGTGAAACTTGTACAAAACTCATTAATGAACTTATAAGAACTTATGTTCCATGTAACTTGGTTTAGAGTCCTAGAAACGCGTTGTTAGATGTTTCATAAGTTCATCAAAATTGTACAAAGCTCATTGAGGAACTTATTAGCACTCATGTTGCATGAAACTTGGTTTAGAGTCCTAGAAACGCGTTGTTAGATGTTTCATACGTTCGTCAAACTTGTACAAAGCTCATTGAGGAACTTATAAGCTCACATATTGCATGAAACTTGATTTAGAGTCCTAGAAACGCGTTGTTAGATGTTTCATACGTTCGTCAAACTTGTACAAAGCTCATTGAAGAACTTATAAGATCTCATGTTGCATGAAACTTGATTTAGAGTCCTAGAAACGCGTTGTTAGATGTTTCATAAGTTCGTGAAACTTGTACAAAGCTCATTGAGGAACTTATAAGCACTCATGTTGCATGAAACTTGGTTTATAGTCTTAAAAACGCGTTGTTAGATGTTTCATATGTTCGTCAAACTTGTAAAAACCTCTTGGAGGAACTTATAAGCTCTCATGTTGCATGAAACTTGGTTTAGAGTCCTAGAAACGCGTTGTTAGATGTTTCATAAGTTCGTGAAACTTGTACAAAGCTCATTGAGGAACTTATAAGCACTCATGTTGCATGAAACTTGGTTTAGAGTCCTAGAAACGCGTTGTTAGATGTTTCATAAGTTCGGGAAAATTGTACAAAGTTAATTGAGACACTTATAATCACTCATGTTGCATGAAACTTGGTTAAGTCCTGGAAACACGATGTTAGATGTTTCATAAGTTCGTCAAACTTGTATAAACCTCATTGAGGAACTTATAAGCTCTCATGTTGCATTAAACTTGGTTTAGAGTCATAGAAACGCGTTGTTAGATGTTTCATATGTTCGTCAACTTGTACAAAGCTCATTGAGGAACTTATAAGCACTCATGTTGCATGAAACTTAGTTAAGAGTCCTAGAAACGCGTTGTTAGATGTTTCATAAGTTCGTGAAACTTGTACAAAGCTCATTGAGGAACTTATAAGCACTCACGTTGCATGAAACTTGGTTTAGAGTTTTAGAAACGTGTTGTTAGATGTTTCATACGTTCGTCAAACTTGTACAAAGTTCATTGACACACTTATAAACTCTCATGTTGCATGAAACTTGGTTTAGAGTACTAGAAACACGATGTTAGATGTTTCATAATTTGGTCAAACTTGTACAAAGCTCATTGAGGAACTTATAAGAACTCATGTTGCATGAAACTTGGTTTAGAATCCTAGAAACACGTTGTTAGATGTTTCATAAGTTCGTGAAACTTGTACAAAGCTCATTGAGGAACTTATAAGCACTCATGTTGCATGAAACTTGGTTTAGAGTCCTAGAAACGCGTTGTTAGATGTTTCATACGTTCGTGAAACTTGTACAAAGCTCATTGAGGAACTTATAAGCACTTACGTTGCATGAAACTTGGTTTAGAGTTTTAGAAACGCGTTGTTAGATGTTTCATACGTTCGTCAAACTTGTACAAAGATCATTGAGGAACTTATAAGCTCTCATGTTGCATGAAACTTGGTTTAGAGTCCTAGAAACGCGTTGTTAGATGTTTCATAAGTTCGTGAAAGTTTTACAAAGCTCATTGAGGAACTTATAAGCATTCATGTTGCATGAAACTTTGTTTAGAGTCCTAGAAACGCGTTGTTAGATGTTTCATAAGTTCGTGAAAGTTTTACAAAGCTCATTGAGGAACTGATAAGCATTCATGTTGCATGAAACTTGGTTTAGAGTCACAGAAACGCGTTGTTAGATGTTTCATACGTTCTTCAAACTTGTACAAAGCTCATTGAGGAAATTATAAGAACTCATGTTGCATGTAACTTGGTTTAGAGTCCTAGAAACGCGTTGTTAGATGTTTCATAAGTTCGTGAAACTTGTACAAAACTCATTAATGAACTTATAAGAACTTATGTTCCATGTAACTTGGTTTAGAGTCCTAGAAACGCGTTGTTAGATGTTTCATAAGTTCATGAAACTTGTACAAAGCTCATTGAGGAACTTATAAGCACTCATATTGCATGAAACTTGGTTTAGAGTCCTAGAAACGCGTTGTTAGATGTTTCATACGTTCGTCAAACTTGTACAAAGCTCATTGAGGAACTTATAAGCTATCATGTTGCATGAAACTTCATACGTTCGTCAAACTTGTACAAGTCTCATTTAGGAACTTATAAGCTCTCATATTGTATGAAAATTGATTTAGAGTCCTAGAAACGCGTTGTTAGATATTTCATAAGTTCGTGAAACTTATACAAAGCTCATTGAGATACTTATAACCACTCATGTTGCATGAAACTTGGTTTAGAGTCCTAGAAACGCGTTGTTAGATGTTTCATAAGTTCGTCAAACTTGTACAAAGCTCATTGAAGAACTTATAATCTCTCATGTTGCATGAAAGGTTTAGAGTCTTAGAAAAGCGTTGTTAGATGATTCATAAGTTCGTGAAACTTGTACAAAACTCATTGAGGAACTTATAAGCATTCATGTTGCATGAAACTTGGTTTAGAGTCCTAGAAACGCGTTGTTATATGTTTCATACGTTCGTCAAACTTGTACAAAGCTCATTGAGTAACTTATAAGCACTCATGTTGCCTGAAACTTGGTTTAGAGTCCTAGAAACGTGTTGTTAGATGTTTCATACGTTCCTCAAACTTGTACAAAGCTCATTGAGACACTTATAAGATCTCATGTTGCATGAAACTTGGTTTAGAGTCCTAGAAACGTGTTGTTAGATGTTTCATACTTTCTTCAAACTTGTAAAAAGCTCATTGAGGAGCTTATAAGCACTCATGTTGCATGAAACGTGGTTTAGAATCCTAGAAACGCGTTGTTTGATGTTTCATACGTTCGTCAAACTTGTACAAAGATCATTGAGGAACTTTTAAGCTCTCATATTGCATTAAACTTGATTTAGAGTCCTAGAAACGCGTTGTTAGATGTTTCATAAGTTCGTCAAACTTGTACAAAGCTCATTGAGGAACTTATAATCTCTCATGTTGCATGAAACTTGGTTTAGAGTCCTAGAAACGCGTTGTTAGATGTTTCATAAGTTCTTGAAACTTGTACAAAGCTCATTGAGGAACTTACCAGCATTCATGTTGCATGAAACTTGGTTTAGAGTCCTAGAAACGCGTTGTTAGATGTTTCATACGTTCGTCAAACTTGTACAAAGCTCATTGAGGAACTTATAAGAACTCATGTTGCATGTAACTTGGTTTAGAGTCCTAGAAACGCGTTGTTAGATGTTTCATAAGTTCGTGAAACTTGTACAAAACTCATTAATGAACTTATAAGAACTTATGTTCCATGTAACTTGGTTTAGAGTCCTAGAAACGCGTTGTTAGATGTTTCATAAGTTCATGAAACTTGTACAAAGCTCATTGAGGAACTTATAAGCACTCATGTTGCATGAAACTTGGTTTAAAGTCCTAGAAACGCGTTGTTAGATGTTTCATACGTTCGTCAAACTTGTACAAAGCTCATTGAGGAACTTATAAGCTCACATATTACATGAAACTTGATTTAGAGTCCTAGAAACGCGTTGTTAGATGTTTCATAAGTTCGTGAAAATTGTACAAAGCTCATTGAGGAACTTATGAGCACTCATGTTGCATTAAACTTGGTTTAGAGTCCTAGAAACGCGTTGTTATATGTTTCATTAGTTCGTGAAACTTGTACAAAGCTCATTGAGGAACTTATAAGAACTCATGTTGCATGTAACTTGGTTTAGAGTCCTAGAAACGCGTTGTTAGATGTTTCATAAGTTCGTGAAACTTGTACAAAGCTCATTGAGGAACTTATAAGCACTCATGTTGCATGAAACTTGGTTTAGAGTCCTAGAAACGCGTTGTTAGATGTTTCATACGTTCGTCAAACTTGTACAAAGCTCATTGAGGAACTTATAAGATCTCATGTTGCATGAAACTTCATTTAGAGTCCTAGAAACGTGTTGTTAGATGTTTCATAAGTTCGTGAAACTTGTACAAAGCTCATTGAGGAACTTATAAGCACTCATGTTACATGAAACTTGATTTAGAGTCCTAGAAACGCGTTGTTAGATGTTTCATAAGTTCGTGAAACTTGTACAAAGCTCATTGAGGAACTTATAAGCACTCATGTTGCATGAAACTTGGTTTATAGTCTTAGAAACGCGTTGTTAGATGTTTCATACGTTCGTCAAACTTGAAAAAACCTCATGTAGGAACTTATAAGCTCTCATGTTGCATGAAACTTGGTTTAGAGTCCTAGAAACGCGTTGTTAGATGTTTCATAAGTTCGTGAAACTTGTACAAAGCTGAATGAGGAACTTATAAGCACTCATGTTGCATGAAACTTGGTTTAGAGTCCTAGAAACGCGTTGTTAGATGTTTCATAAGTTCGGGAAAATTGTACAAAGTTAATTGAGACACTTATAATCACTCATGTTGCATGAAACTTGGTTTAGTCCTGGAAACACGATGTTAGATGTTTCATAAGTTCGTCAAACTTGTATATGTTAGATTTAAGAAGATTAAAGTTGAGTTTAGAGATTTGTGTTCTTGAGTTCCATGAAGAACATCAAGAACAATAGAGAGAGAGTGATGAGAGAGAGTGTTTGATCCGAATAGATTTTATTAAGATTAGATAACATTTGTGTTTACAAGGGAAGGATATATAAATAAACAATAAACAAGTCGCCCTAAATGGCATCAAGAGTATATGCTAAAAATGTCCCTATCGGTTTGGTTAGTCGCGCCTCCTTAACTCGGACCGTGACTTGTACGGCCGAGTGTGCCACACGCTCCTTAAGTTGCACATGTGACCGTACGGACGCCAAGCTTGTAACGGCTCTTTTGCAACGGCTCCTTGCTTCTAGATCCTTCCCTTTGTCTCTCCTTTGGTAAAGGTCATATTGTGAAGAGATTACTTTGGCCAATGCTTGGTCCACAAGTATGGGCACTTATCTTAATGGACAATGTATCCGGATAAGCGCCTTAGTCTCTTTAATACTCCCCCGCAAGCTTAGCCTAGTGAAATGGCTAAGCTTGGAACCCGTATGACCTTGCCTCGTTAAAAACCTTGGTGAGAAAACCACTTGGGATAAAACTCACCGAAGGGAAAAGAGTACAAGACCATACGGTTAGGGACTTAGGCGTTGAGAGCCCGGATGAGTCCAAGTCTTGGTAGAATGGACTCACAAACCTTCAAGCTTGCGGACTTGGTGAAGATGTCCGCGAGTTGATCTTGACTCTTCGTGTAGCAAGGTAGAATAGTGCCCTTGACCATTTGTTCTCTAACCTTGTGACAATCCACCTCTATGTGTTTAGTCCTCTCATGGAAGACCGAGTTTGTTGCTATGTGGATAGCCGCTTGATTATCACAATGCATGGTCATTGGTGCTTCAATCTTGAGTCCCAAATCTCCTAGCAAGTTCTTTAGCCACATGAGTTCTTGAGTCAACTTCCTCATGGCTCTATACTCGGCTTCGGCGGTTGAGCAAGATACTATCTTTTGCTTCTTGGTCTTCCATGTGACAAGGTTGCCACCAATGAAAGTGCAAGAGCCGGTGGTTGACCGTCTACTATCTAGATCCCCGGCGTAGTCCGCGTCACAATACCCAATAACCTCCGTGTTCTTGTTGCAACCCATCCAAATACCCAAACTTGAGGTTCCTTTGAGGTAGCCCAAGATCCTCATGATCATGTTCCAATGGTGTTGCTTCGGCCTTTGCATGTGTTGGGAGACTTGGTTCACGGCAAAGCATAAGTCCGGTCTAGTGATTGTCAAGTAAATAAGCTTACCCACTAGCCGTCTATAGAGCATTGGGTCTTGATATGGTTGATCTTCCTCACTACATTCTTGAATGGTCTTGTAGCCGTCTTCAAGAGGAGTCTTAGCCACCTTTGTACCTATCATATTGACAACACTTAAAAGATCATGGGTGTACTTCCTTTGGGAAAGAAATAGACCTTCTCTAGATCTACACACTTCAATCCCAAGGAAGTACTTGAGAGTACCTAAGTCCTTAATATCAAATTTAGATTTAAGGAAAGATTTGGTTTCTTGAATACCTCCCTTGTTGTTTCCGGAGATGATGATGTCGTCTACATACACTAGTACTACTACTATACCTTCTTGGTTTTGTAGGGTAAAGAGAGTATGCTCGGCTTGTGATCTCTTGAATCCTTTTGCCATCAATGTTGAGCTAAGCTTGTGGTACCAAGCTCTTGGTGATTGCTTGAGACCGTAGATGGCTTTCCTTAGCCGTAGGACTTTTCCGGGAGTAATTTCTAGGCCGGGTGGTGGAGTCATGTAGACTTCCTCTTCAAGCTCTCCTTGTAGAAAGGCATTCTTCACATCCATTTGAAAGAGGTCCCATGATAGGTTAGTAGCAAGTGATAAGATTACCCGAACCGTGTGGAGTTTTGCAACCGGGGCAAATGTGTCTAGATAGTCCTCTCCATAGGTTTGAGTAAAGCCTCTTGCTACCAATCTTGCCTTGTGTCTTTCTATCTCTCCATTGCTTAGATATTTGATGGTGAAGACATACCTTGAGCTCACGGCTTTCTTTCCTTTTGGTAGGTTGGTTTCATAGAAAGTTTCATTGTCTTCCATGGCCTTGTTCTCGGCTTCCACCGCTTTAACCCAAACTTCCTCCTTCATTGCCTCTTCATAAGTCCTTGGAATAACTTGTTGATCCATGGAGGTAGTAAAGGCTTTATGTTCCTTTGGAAAGCTTGCAAGAGAACACACGGCTTGAGTGGGATGTGCCTCGGCTTTATTGTTAAAGTACACCCTTGTGTTGACCCAATTAGATGGATGCCTCTTGACTCTAGTGCTCCTTCTTAGAACCAGCGGCTCTTCTTCTTGGGACACACCTTGGTCATGAACTTCTTGATCACTTTGTTGTTGAGTATTAGTCTCGGTTGAGGCTTGTGGTTCTTCTTGACCATTTGACTCTCCCCCGGACGTAGTTGGTTCTTGAGTACCGGCTTGCTCATTGTTCTCCCCCTCATGATCAAGGTGGGTTTCTTGAGTTGGTTCCTCACTTCTTGTTTCTTCATAGCTATCCATACCAAGATTTCTCATCAAGTTCCTAAGACTTGTAGCTCTATCCGTAACAACTTCGGGTAAGTCTTTGACATTCTCCCAATTGTTATCCTTGTAGTAGCTTTGTCCTTCTAGAAACTTAACCTCTCTTGATACCAACACCCTTCTTGTTTCGGGTACATAGCATTTATACCCCTTTTGGGTGTTTGAGTAGCCAATGAACATAGCCTTGGTGCTTTTGGCTTCAAGCTTGTTCCTTTGCTAACTAGGTACAAACACATAGCACACACAACCGAACACTCTTAGATGATTGATAAAAGGATTAGTTTTATTCAATACCTTGAATGGAGATTCATTCTTCAAGACTTGTGTTGGTGTGCGGTTGATAAGATAGCATGCCGTGAGAACTCCATCGGACCAAAACCTCTTTGGTATGTTCATGTGGAACATCATGGACCGTGTCACTTCCATTAAGTGCCGGTTCTTTCTTTCGGCTACGCCATTTTGTTGTGGTGTGTATGGGCATGTGGTTTGATGGAGGATCCCATGCTTGGCTATGTGCTCTTTGAATGCTCTACTTGTGTATTCTCCACCATTGTCGGACCTAAAAGTCTTAATCTTGACATTATAGTGGTTAGTCACATAGTTTTGAAAATTTTGAAAAGCTTCTAATACCCTATCTTTTGTTTGTAAAAGGGTGACCCAAGTGTATTTAGAGCTTTCATCTATGAATGTGACAAAATATGAGTGATTATCCCTAGACTTACAAGGTGATGACCATACGTCCGAATGCACAAGTTCAAAAGGTTTATATGTCATGTTTGATTTTTGAAAAACGGTTCGACAATGTTTACCTAAGATACATGCTTCACAAGTTTCATGATTAAACTTAACATTAGGCAAAATGGTTTTCAAAGCATTTAAATGAGGATGACCAAGTCTATAATGCCAAATTACATTGTTAACTTCGGATAAAACCGTTTTAAAAGCATGACAAAATAAAGCATTAGAAGTTTCAAAGGAGTTTTTCTCTAGGACATAGAGATCGCCTCTTGTGATCCCCTTTCCCACAATCCTTTTACTCTCAATATCCTGAAAAATCACATCATTAGGACCGAAGATAACATTGCAATTTAAGTCACAAGCTATTTGTTTAACGGATAGAAGATTAGATGTGAAACTAGGCATATAAAGGGCCTTAGATTCTCTATCAAATAGCTTAAGGTTCTCTAATCCTTCTATAGGTATTTTACTCCCATTTGCAATGATTACATTCCCTAGAGCCGGTTCTATGTCACTAATCAAGTCTAGGTTACTAATCATGTGATGAGAAGCACCGGAATCAATGACAATAGGTTTACTAAAATCTTTACCAGGGATGTTAGCACTAAGGGAGTAAAAGGGAGTTTTACCAATACCGGAGCCTATTAAAGCCTTGAGAAGAGCATCGAGATCGGATCTCCTCACAAAGTCATCCTTGAAAGGAACAATGGCCGAGCTCTCTTCTTCCTTGTTGCTCCGGTTTGACCCACTTGTACTCGGACCGCCCATGGTATCATCGTTGGAGAAATGTGCCTTGGCATCCTTGAACTTGGCCGGCTTGAGATGAGGGTGAAGGCTCCAACACTTGTCCTTGGTATGTCCCTTCTTCTTGCAGTGGTCACAGAGCAAGGACGTCCTTTCTTCATAGGTCTTTGAAGATGGTTTGAACTCTACCCTGTTGGCCGAGACCAACTCCTTCTTGCTATCAAAAAGGTCTATGGACCCTTGTTCCCTTTGTAATTGAGAGCACACTTCTTCAAGATTTGGTAAAATGTCCGAGCGTAGAAGATGCTTGATGATGTCCTTGTAGCTACCGTTGAGAGTGAGGAGCAAGCCAAAGACTTTGTCTTGCTCTCTTCGTTCGTTTAACACTTTAGGATCCACGGTGCTTGGACGAAGCATCTCTAACTCCGCCCAAAGTGACCTAAACTTCCCAAAGTGTTTAGTGAACTCGGTGTCTTCTTGGTTTAGGTCACTAATGGCCTTCTTGACTTCATACACTCGGCTAAGGTTTGAGATGTTGCCGTAGACGGTTTGGAGAGTGTCCCATAACTCCTTGGCGTTTTCGCAATAGGAGTAAGCCTCCAAAATGGACGGCTCAAGGGATCCTTGGATGATTCCAAGGACCTTTTGGTCTAGTTGGAACCACTTCTCATCGTCGGTTGTGAGTTCGTTGTTGAACTCAATGGGAGCATCTTGCCGAGTGAGTATATGGTTCCAATAGCCGCGGCCACAAAGGGCTATCTTCATGGTTCTTGCCCATAGAAGGTAGTTGATGCCTTTGAGAGTAACCGGACAAAGTGCCTTCTTGGATTCTTTGTCTTCCATGGTTGTATTAGGTGAGTTTTGAAATAACTTGGTTTTGAGATTTCAGATCTAGAAATTTGAACCGAAGGAGTCGAGAGATCGTTACCGAGAGTCGAGGATGCTCGGTGTCGAGGAAAACTTTGTCGAGAGTGGTCGAGAAAAGTGGCCGGGAAAACAAACTTTTGCCGAGAAAACTTTGTCGAGAAAACTTTGTCGAGAGTTGTCGAGGTTTGTCGAGAGTGCACAGTAACCGTGTCGAGGTTTGTCGAGAGTGCACAGTAACCGTGTCGAGGTTTGTCGAGAGCCGAGAATCGTCGGTACCGAGAGTAACCGAGAGAGATTTAGCGGAAGCAGATTAGGTTCCAGAGCAAGGTTGCTCTGATACCATGTTAGATTTAAGAAGATTAAAGTTGAGTTTAGAGATTTGTGTTCTTGAGTTCCATGAAGAACATCAAGAACAATAGAGAGAGAGTGATGAGAGAGAGTGTTTGATCCGAATAGATTTTATTAAGATTAGATAACATTTGTGTTTACAAGGGAAGGATATATAAATAAACAATAAACAAGTCGCCCTAAATGGCATCAAGAGTATATGCTAAAAACGTCCCTATCGGTTTGGTTAGTCGCGCCTCCTTAACTCGGTCCGTGACTTGTACGGCCGAGTGTGCCACACGCTCCTTAAGTTGCACATGTGACCGTACGGACGCCAAGCTTGTAACGGCTCTTTTGCAACGGCTCCTTGCTTCTAGATCCTTCCCTTTGTCTCTCCTTTGGTAAAGGTCATATTGTGAAGAGATTACTTTGGCCAACGCTTGGTCCACAAGTATGGGCACTTATCTTAATGGACAATGTATTCGGATAAGCGCCTTAGTCTCTTTAATAGTATAAACCTCATTGAGGAACTTATAAGCTCTCATGTTGCATTAAACTTGGTTTAGAGTCCTAGAAACGTGTTGTTAGATGTTTCATATGTTCGTCAACTTGTACAAAGCTCATTGAGGAACTTATAAGCACTCATGTTGCATGAATCTTAGTTTAGAGTCCTAGAAACGCGTTGTTAGATGTTTCATAAGTTCGTGAAACTTGTACAAAGCTCATTGAGGAACTTATAAGCACTCACGTTGCATGAAACTTGGTTTAGAGTTTTAGAAACGTGTTGTTAGATGTTTCATACGTTCGTCAAACTTGTACAAAGTTCATTGAAACACTTATAAACTCTCATGTTTCATGAAACTTGGTTTAGAGTACTAGAAACACGATGTTAGATGTTTCATAATTTGGTCAAACTTGTACAAAGCTCATTGAGGAACTTATAAGCACTCATGTTGCATGAAACTTGGTTTAGAGTCCTAGAAACGAGTTGTTAGATGTTTCATACGTTCGTGAAACTTGTACAAAGCTCATTGAGGAACTTATAAGCACTTACGTTGCATGAAACTTGGTTTAGAGTTTTAGAAACGCGTTGTTAGATGTTTCATACGTTCGTCAAACTTGTACAAAGATCATTGAGGAACTTATAAGCTCTCATGTTGCATGAAACTTGGTTTAGAGTCCTAGAAACGCGTTGTTAGATGTTTCATAAGTTCGTGAAAGTTTTACAAAGCTCATTGAGGAACTTATAAGCATTCATGTTGCATGAAACTTTGTTTAGAGTCCTAGAAACGCGTTGTTAGATGTTTCATAAGTTCGTGAAAGTTTTACAAAGCTCATTGAGGAACTGATAAGTATTCATGTTGCATGAAACTTGGTTTAGAGTCACAGAAACGCGTTGTTAGATGTTTCATACGTTCTTCAAACTTGTACAAAGCTCATTGAGGAACTTACAAGAACTCATGTTGCATGTAACTTGGTTTAGAGTCCTAGAAACTCGTTGTTTGATGTTTCATAAGTTTGTGAAACTTGTACAAAACTCATTAATGAACTTATAAGAACTTATGTTGCATGTAACTTGGTTTAGAGTCCTAGAAACGCGTTGTTAGATGTTTCATAAGTTCATGAAACTTGTACAAAGCTCATTGAGGAACTTATAGGCACTCATGTTGCATGAAACTTGGTTTAGAGTCCTAGAAACGCATTGTTAGATGTTTCATAGGTTCGTCAAACTTGTACACAGCTCATTGAGGAACTTATAAGCTCTCATGTTGCATGAAACTTGATTTAGAGTCCTAGAAACGCGTTGTTAGATGTTTCATAAGTTTGTGAAACTTGTACAAAGCTCATTGAGGAACTTATAAGTACTCATGTTGCATGAAACTTGGTTTAGAGTCCTAGAAACGCGTTGTTAGATGTTTCATAAGTTTGTGAAAATTGTACAAAGTTAATTGAGACACTTATAATCACTCATGTTGCATGAAACTTGGTTTAGTCCTAGAAACACGATGTTAGATGTTTCATAAGTTCGTCAAACTTGTATAAACCTCATTGAGGAACTTATAAGCTCTCATGTTGCATTAAACATGGTTTAGATTCCTAGAAACGCGTTGTTAGATGTTTCATATGTTCGTCAACTTGTACAAAGCTCATTGAGGAACTTATAAGCACTCATGTTGCATGAATCTTAGTTTAGAGTCCTAGAAACACGTTGTTAGATGTTTCTTAAGTTCGTGAAACTTGTACAAAGCTCATTGAGGAACTTATAAGCACTCATGTTGCATGAAACTTGGTTTATAGTTTTAGAAACGCGTTGTTAGATGTTTCATACGTTCGTCAAACTTGTACAAAGCTCATTGAGGAACTTATAAGCTCTCATGGTGCATGAAACTTGGTTTAGAGTCCTAGAAACGCGTTGTTAGATGTTTCATAAGTTCGTGAAAGTTTTACAAAGCTCATTGAGGAACTTATAAGCATTCATGTTGCATGAAACTTTGTTTAGAGTCCTAGAAACGCGTTGTTAGATGTTTCATAAGTTCGTGAAAGTTTTACAAAGCTCATTGAGATACTTATAAGCACTCATGTTGCATGAAAATTGGTTTAGAGTCCTAGAAACGCGTTGTTAGATGTTTCATACGTTCTTCAAACTTGTACAAAGCTCATTGAGGAACTTATAAGAACTCATGTTGCATGTAACTTGGTTTAGAGTCCTAGAAACTCGTTGTTTGATGTATCATAAGTTCGTGAAACTTGTACAAAACTCATTAATGAACTTATAAGAACTTATGTTGCATGTAACTTGGTTTAGAGTCCTAGAAACGCGTTGTTAGATGTTTCATAAGTTCATGAAACTTGTACAAAGCTCATTGAAGAACTTATAAGCACTCATGTTGCATGAAACTTGGTTTAGAGTCCTAGAAACGCGTTGTTAGATGTTTCATACGTTCGTCAAACTTGTACAAAGCTCATTGAGGAACTTATAAGCTCTCATGTTTCATGAAACTTGATTTAGAGTCCTAGAAACGCGTTGTTAGATGTTTCATAAGTTAGTAAAACTTGTACAAAGCTCATTGAGGAACTTATAAGCACTCATGTTGCATGAAACTTGGTTTAGAGTCCGAGAAACGCGTTGTTAGATGTTTCATAAGTTCGTGAAAATTGTACAAGGTTAATTGAGACACTTATAATCACTCATGTTGCATGAAACTTGGTTTAGTCCTAGAAACACGATGTTAGATGTTTCATAAGTTCGTCAAACTTGTATAAACCTCATTGAGGAACTTATAAGCTCTCATGTTGCATTAAACTTGGTTTAGAGTCCTAGAAACGCGTTGTTAGATGTTTCATATGTTCGTCAACTTGTACAAAGCTCATTGAGGAACTTATAAGCACTCATGTTGCATGAATCTTAGTTTAGAGTCCTATAAACACGTTGTTAGATGTTTCATAAGTTCGTGAAACTTGTACAAAGCTCATTGAGGAACTTATAAGCACTCACGTTGCATGAAACTTGGTTTAGAGTTTTAGAAATGCGTTGTTAGATGTTTCATACGTTCGTCAAACTTGTACAAAGTTCATTGAGACACTTATAAACTCTCATGTTGCATGAAACTTGGTTTAGAGTACTAGAAACACGATGTTAGATGTTTCATAATATGGTCAAACTTGTACAAAGCTCATTGAGGAACTTATAAAAACTCATGTTGCATGAAACTTGGTTTAGAGTCCTAGAAACACGTTGTTAGATGTTTCATAAGTTCGTGAAACTTGTATAAAGCTCATTGAGGAACTTATAAGCACTCATGTTGCATGACTTGGTTTAGAGTCCTAGAAACGCGTTGTTAGATGTTTCATACGTTCGTGAAACTTGTATAAAGCTCATTGAGGAACTTATAAGCACTTACGTTGCATGAAACTTGGTTTAGAGTTTTAGAAACGCGTTGTTAGATGTTTCATACGTTCGTCAAACTTGTACAAAGTTCATTGAGACACTTATAAACTCTCATGTTGCATGAAACTTGGTTTAGAGTACTAGAAACACGATGTTAGATGTTTCATAATTTGGTCAAACTTGTACAAAGCTCATTGAGGAACTTATAAAAACTCATGTTGCATGAAACTTGGTTTAGAGTCCTAGAAACACGTTGTTAGATGTTTCATAAGTTCGTGAAACTTGTATAAAGCTCATTGAGGAACTTATAAGCACTCATGTTGCATGAAACTTGGTTTAGAGTCCTAGAAACGCGTTGTTAGATGTTTCATACGTTCGTGAAACTTGTATAAAGCTCATTGAGAAACTTATAAGCACTTACGTTGCATGAAACTTGGTTTAGAGTTTTAGAAACGCGTTGTTAGATGTTTCATACGTTCGTCAAACTTGTACAAAGCTCATTGAGGAACTTATAAGCTCTAATGTTGCATGAAACTTGGTTTAGAGTCCTAGAAACGAGTTGTTAGATGTTTTATACGTTCGTCAAACTTGTACAAAGCTTATTGAGGAACTTTTAAGCTCTCATGTTGCATGAAACTTTATTTAGAGTCCTAGAAACGCGTTGTTAGATGTTTCATATGTTCGTGAAACTTGTACAAAGCTCATTCACTACAAGAAATCAGGACTTTTACCACGACCATAATCGTTGTAAAATCGTGGTAAAAAGCAGTTTACCACGATTTTACGACGATTTCCATTTCGTCGTTAATCGATCGAAGTAAAAGCCAAATCGTCGTAAAATCGTGGTAAATTTTACGACGAATCAAATTCGTTGTAAATTCGTGGTAAAATATTCGTTGTAAAATCGTTGTAACAATTACAACGATTTTACAACGGATATTTGGTTGTAAATTTGTATTTATAATAAATCGAAAATTCTCACAATCGTCGTAAATTCGTCCCTAATTAGGGACGATTTTACCACGATTTGTAAAATTTATATTTCTCACAATCGTCGTAAATTCGTCCCTAATTAGGGACGATTTTACCACGATTATAAGAAATATAAATTTTACAAATCGTGGTAAAATCGTCCCTAATTAGGGACGAATTTACGACGATTGTGAGAAATATAAATTTTACAAATCGTGGTAAAATCGTCCCTAATTAGGGACGATTTTACCACGATTGGAAGAAATATAAAATTTTCAAATCGTGGTAAAATCGTCCCTAATTAGGGACGATTTTACCACGATTAATATTATTATAAATAAAAAAAAATAATATTTTATAAAATAAAATATTATTTTTTTAAAATATTTTTATTACAATTTCAAAATACAAAATACAAAAATAATTAGTCGTCTAAATTGAAATTTGGCCCGAAATAGTCCCGCGTTGCGTTCTCGGGATCTACGTTGCTTGTTCCGGGTCGCTCGGTCGTCGGACGGCGGGGATGTGTCTGCATTGCCCGAAGTAGTTCCGGGTTAGATGCAGAAAGCACCGTAAACATGCTGTTGTAGAACTCCATGTTATTCGCCTGAGTCGCATGCAGTTCGAATCTCACCGCAAATCGGCCCGAGATCGGTAATTAGGAGGAGCAAGGGGGACGTCCTGCATGGATCCCATGCCTAGAACCCGTCCTTTCTTCTTAGGAGCAACCTATAAAATTAAAAAATTAATATATGAATGTTTTAAAAAATAATTTTACGTTAAAATTTTACCTCATGATATATTTGATCGAGCTCGGCGGTAGTAAGCGGCTCGCCAGGATATTGAGTGCCTCCCGGGATCTCTGAGATCGTTGAGTCTCGATCTCCGTCTTCCGAGCTTCAAGATCGTTGAATATCCGCTCGGAATGGGAGTCAACGAACTCGCCGGTCTTTTTCCTGTGCGTCTTCTCGAAGACGGCACTGACGGCCGGTTTGTGACCCAGCTCCTTGGCCTACAAACAAATAATAAAATATATGTGCATTAGTATAATATTAGTAATTTGAAAATAAAAATAATTTGGAAGAGTTAGTAAGAAAGAATTACCATTTCGTGGGCCCGACCCGCGAACGGGATTTGTCCGGACGTGTGAGCCATCTGCTTCGGCGTCCCGTCAGGTAGCTTCGCGTTCCTGGAGGTGGAACACTTCTCAGCTACGGTCGCGTTGTGGCCATCCGTCCAATATTTCTTCAAGCCGTCCCATACCGCGACCGAGAGATAAACCGGCTTCCCCGCGTCGCCGACGACTCTCCACTTGTCCTTCCAGTCCGAGACCGTGTTGACGAGACGGAATTTCGCCGTCTTGTTGAACTCCGTCCTCACGGTCTCGTTGATCGAGACATCCCAATGCCACTTTTGCTGCAAAATATGAAAAATTATAAGTTACTAAGCGAATAATACTTTACGCGAATAATAAAATTAAAGTAATAAAAAATAAAAATTAAAGTTAAATAAATAAATTTAATTGAAATTAAATTAGAACATTACCGCGAAACATTTGAACCACGTTCTCTTGATGTGCTCGGGTGTCTTGCTCCAATTGGGATGCGACTCGATGAAGTATCCCTTGATTATGTCCGCGATAGAACACGAGACCCGGTTGTCGTACTTGAACCCGAAAAAAACATTAATTAATTTATTAATATAATAAAAAATAATAATAAAAAAATAAAAAAAATTAAGTTAATTACCGGTAAGTGCCCGGAGACTTGTACGGATCCAACCGGCGGAGATCGTCATGTCCGGGTTGAGCGAGAATATCCTCAACCCGGAGGTTGGAGTACGGCGCGTTTCCGGTACATCCAACTCTGGATGTACGGGGCCGGGATATCGTCGGCTGCGGGGTCCGCGGCGTCGGCGGCGGCGGCGGGCACGGGAGGAGGAGGAGGAGGATGCTCGCCTTGGACAGAGATGTCCGGGAAGCCGAACCGAAGCCGAGCCTTCCCGGGAAGTCGAGCCTTCCGGGAAGCCCTCCTATCCGCCAACATCTGCATGTAGTCCGGCGGTAAGGTCTTCCCTCTCCTACGAGGCATATCTAAGTACCAAAAAAAACATTAAATATTTAAATAATAATAAAATTATATAAGTATTTTAATGACATTATATGTCCTAAACATATAATTCTAAAATTTGAATCATAAAACTAAAATCCGAGCCTAAAACTAAATTCTAAATCCTAAAACTAAATTCCAATTCCTAAAACTAATTCTAAAATCCGGTTTTATAACACATATATTAAAAATATTTACCTTTGGGGATGTTGAAGAGTGTGAAAGTTGTAGAGTTTTAGAGAGAGAAAGTTTTAGAGAGATAGAGAGATTTAGAGAGAATGAGTGAAAATGAAAAATTTTGGTCCACTATATATAGTATAAGCAATCGTCGTAAAATCGTCGTAAATTTACGACGATTTTACGACGATTTCGTCGTTAAATCGTTGTAAAAAAATTGAAACGTTTTGGTTCGTTTCGTTTGCCGCGTTTTGGGAATGATGAAAATAATATAGTGGTAAAATCGTGGTAAATTTACCACGATGTTACCACGACTTATAAGGTAATCGTCGTAAAATAGTGGTAAAATTACCACGATTTTACGACGATTTGATTTAATAAATTCGTTGTTAAATCGTGGTAAATTTACCACGATTTAACAACGATTACCTTATAAGTCGTGGTAAAATCGTGGTAATAGTTGACGTTGACAACCTCGTAGAAACAAAACTCCCGAGGATTTGACGTTTAGAGTTTCATTTTTGGTCGTAAATTCGTTGTTAACTTACCACGAATTTCCATCGATTTTGTGTGAATCGTCGTAAATTCGTGGTAAATTTACCACGAATTTACGACGATTTATTACACTAAATGGATTTTGCTAAAATTCATCTGCCATTTGACTTCATGTTGCATATAATTATGATATTGTATGCATATGAAATCATACTAAGTCGTATGATTGCGTAAAAACAAGTTTTGGTAAAATTAGAACATATAGACATATTAACAACAATATATTATAGTACACTTTATCTTAAACTTTATAAATTCTAAGAATATGTAAACAAAACTTATTGATAAGCAATTTTAACATTGTTTTTATAGTTATTCATTAACTTTAGAGGTCTTAAAGAGTGTTTGTACGTAATATAAGACATACTTTTAAAAATGTTTGGGGTTTAGGGGTTTATACAAAAAGACGTTGTAAAATAGTGGTAAATTTACCACGATTTTACAACGATTACCTTTTAAATCGTCGTAAAATCGTGGTAACTTTACCACGATTTAACAACGTCTTTTTGAACTTTATAAATCGTTGTAAACTCGTGGTAATAGTTGACGTTGACAACCTCGTACAAACAAAACTCCTGAGGATTTGACGTTTAGAGTTTCATTTTTGGTCGTAAATTCGTTGTTAACTTACCACGAATTTCCATCGATTTTGTGTGAATCGTCGTAAATTCGTGGTAAATTTACCACGATTTTACGACGATTGATTACACTAAATGGATTTCGCTGAAATTCATCTGCCATTTGACTTCATGTTGGATATAATTATGATATTGTATGCATATGAAATCATTCAAAGTCGTATCATTGCACAAAAACAAGTTTTGATAAAATTAGAACATATATACATATTAACAACAATATATTATAGTACACTTTATCTTAAACTTTATAAATTCTAAAAATATGTAAACAAAACTTATTGATAAGCAATTTTAACATTGTTTTTATAGTTATTCATTAACTTTAGAGGTCTTAACGAGTGTTTGTACATAATGTAAGACATACCTTTAAAAAAGTTTGGGGTTTAGGGGTTTATACAATAAATCGTTGTAAAATCGTGGTAAATTTACCACGATTTTACAACCATTACCTTTTTGAACTTTATAAATCGTAGTAAAATCGTGGTAATATTTGACGTTGACAACCTCGTACAAACAAAACTCCTAAGGATTTGTGAAATTTACACATATCGTGGTACAATCGTTGTAAAGTTACGACGATTTTACCACGATTTGTTAAATTTACACAATCGTCGTAAATTCGTGGTAAATTTACGACGATTTTACCACGATTTGTTAAATTTACACATATCGTGGTAAAATCGTTGTAAATTTACCACGAATTTACCACGATTGTTAATTTATTTTTTTAAAAAAAAATTAAATACATTATTTTCTTAAAATACATTATTTTCTTATTTATTACTCGGAGTCATCAGCAGACTCATGTTCGTCCTCAGAGTCAGATTCATCAAATTCGTCAGTCTCTTCGACTTCTTCTTCGTCCTCATTCACCTCTTCAGCTTCCCTATTATGTGGATCAACGAGTAAGACCGTGTCCGTGTTTAGTTCTGGCGAAGGAATATCGACGGACGTGTCATTCTGTAGTGGTGATTCTTCTTCCCTGACTATGTACCCTCTCGGGGCAATTTTGATGACGGATAGCCAATGTATTCATGTGGACTTAAGACGCGGATAAGGAATGAAGCTTACTTGCTCAGCTTGCGATGCAAGTATGAAAGGCTCGAACTTGTTGTATCTTCTACTCTTATTGACATCAACGATCCCAGACTTGTTGATTCGTACACCTCTTCCGATCGTAGGATCAAACCACTCGCACTTGAAGAGTACGCACTTCAACATGAGCAACCCGGGAAACGTTATTTCTATGATTTCTTGGATGATTCCGTAGAAATCAATGTCTCCTCTAACACAAACACCGTAGTTAACACTTGTTCGATGTCGCCCGTAATCGTACGCGTGGAAAGCATAACCTCTTGTAAAATACATTGGCGATGTCCGAATCTTCGCAAGGGGACGTTGTAGCATCTCGTGGAACCACACCGGATAAGATTCGTCCTCGTACTCAATCTGCAGACACCAACAATAATTTTGTTTACATATATTATGTTTATATGTAATTTCATATTTGATATTTTCATATACCTGTGTTTGCAACCACATCACAAAGTGTTGAGTTTTACGGGAATCGAGCTCATCTTCGAGATATCCCGGAATCCCTTTTTGAACTTGTTCGACGAAGATACTATATATATATGAAAATATCATAAGTAAACAATATTTCATGAGTGTTGTAATGAATTAAAGAGTATTAAAAAACATTTACTTTTACCTTTCCCATGGAGTAACAATATCGCAATTCAATACAATGTACGTGTGGGCACAATGAATTTCATCCTCGTTGCTCCACCAAACCTCTTTTATGCGTCCGCTAAGCCGACCAATGGGACAAAATATGTCAGGAACTCCTTCCACCGCGTACGTTGTTTGAATGCCTCCGTCATCATATCTCCTCGGCGCTCTTTTACGTGTCCTCACGCTTGGTGCAAAGTAGTACGACGTAAAGTGAGACGTTTCCTCCGTAATACTACCCGCAACGATTGAACCCTCGACTTTAGCTAGATTCTTCGCCTTCCCTTTTAGATGTTTCATAAATCGTTCGAAAGGGTACATCCATCGGAAGTGAACGGGCCCCCTAGTTCGCTTCGTGTGGGAGATGTACCGGTAGGTGCTCCATAACATCAAAAAAGGATGGGGGAAATATCTTCTCCAAATTGCACAAAATGAGAGGAATGTTCTCGTCGAGTTGTGTTATTACTTCATCGTTCAACGTTCTTGTCGAAAGATCACGAAAGAACAACCCAACACCTACACAAATTATATAAAACGTACGTATTACGCTATATTCAGTTATGAAATATTTTATTAGACATTACGTATACGTACCAGCAATTGCTTCGTGCACATTTTGTGGAACAAGTTCGGCCAAGACAAATGGTAGCGATCGTTGCATGAACACATGACAATCGTGACTTTTCATACCGTGAATTTACTACCATCTACACACCGAGACAGATTAGAAACAAAACCATCGGGAAACTTAACTTCAGAGATCACCCACTGGAACAACGACGTCTTCGCTGCACTCGATAATCTGAATATAGGTATTGGGGCTTTTCCGTCATTATCAATGTGCAATTCGGATCTCGCACATATCTCAGCCAAGTCAAGACGTGATTTAAAATTGTCTTTTGTCTTTCCCTGCACATTCAAAAGAGTGTTCATAATGTTATCGAAAAAGTTCTTCTCTATGTGCATCACGTCAAGATTGTGTCGGAGTAGATGATCTTTCCAGTATGGAAGCTCCCAGAAAATGCTTTTCTTATGCCAATTGTGTTCCGTAAGATAACCATCGGGCGATTAGGCGGGACATGCCGCTTCCTCCTTGGGGAACCGTGTAATTCGCACAGTAATGATCCATATGCGCCTCAACTTCTTCGCCCGTGTAATAAACTGGTGGAGGATCACGAACCACTTTGTTCTTTTTAAACAATCGTTTGTTTTTCCGATAAGGGTGGCGCAGACTAAGAAACTTACGGTGACAATCGAACCAACTAGTTTTCCTTCCATGCTTCAATTGGAAGGCGTCAGTACGATGCATGCAGTAAGGACAAGATAGTCGTCCGTGTGTAGTCCAGCCCGACAACATTCCATAAGCGGGAAAGTCGCTAATCGTCCATAGAAGCAACGCACGCATTGTAAAATTCTGTTTCCTCGAACAATCGTAAGTCTTTACTCCAAGTGTGCCATAACTCCTTCAACTCTTCCACCAAAGGCTGTAGAAAAACATCAAGGGATCTTTTTGGATGTTTAGGTCCAGGGACTAAAATACTCGAAATAAAAATTCCCTTTGCATACACATCTCGGTGGGAGGTTATAAGGGGTGACGATGACGGGCCATAAAGAATACCGCCTACGACATACCAAATGGACTAAATCCATCCGTACATAGACCAAGGTAGACGTTACCTTTTCGTCTAGCAAAATCGGGGTACACCGAGTTAAAGTGTTTCCACGCTTTCGCATCGGATGGGTGGGTCACCTCTCCAGGCTTCGTGTATGTTCTCGCATGCCACCTCATCGAAGAAGCTGTCCTCTCCGAGTGATACATCCTTTGTAGCCTGTCGGTTATAGGAAGATACCACATCTTCTGGTACGGTACCCTCTTCCGACCTACTCCTTCTGGCCTATATCTTGGTTTTTTGCAAAAACGACATTCCTCAAGAATGTCGTCGTCTTTCCAAAATATCATACAATTGTCTACACGACATCAATTGATCGATACGGAAGACCAAGACCGATAACCAATTTTTGAACCTCATAAAACGTTTCAGCGCACTAAATTATCAGAGGGTAGATATTCTTTTAACAATGAGGCCCAATCATCCATGCAAACCTCAGATAAGTTATGGTCTGTTTTAATATTCATCATTCTAGCAACTAATGACAATTTAGAGTGCCCTTCTCTACAATTATCATATATTGGTTGATTTGCGGCATTTAACATGTCGTAGAATTTTTTAGCATCTAAATTAGGTTCTTCAACTAAATTTCCATCGGATGCAACTTCGGGACGAAATGCATCGCTAACCATGTCATTTATCCTATCCGGTTCATTTCCATGATCATGATGAAAATTATAAAAATCATACTCATTTTCTACATGCTGGTCATTGTCTACAGATTCCCGATGATAATTACTACTACTAGCAACATTACCAGAATAACCTTCCCCATGCTTGAAACCATATATAATATTGTGGTGTAAATCCTCTATTTAACAAATGCTTCCAAACATTTTCAACCAAAATGAACCGTCTATTGTCGCATTTGATACAAGGACAAAACATCTTACCGCTTTCGATAGTGACAGGTAGATTTGTGGCTTGCTGCATGAATACTTCAACCCCGTCGAGGAACTCCCTTGTCACCGATCCGTCATCGCCTCGATGTATGTACATCCATTTTCGGATTTCGTAAATATCGCCTCCGGACATTTTTTTTAAAAAAGAGTTTTTTTTTGTAAGTGAGAGAGATAGAGAGATGAAAAATTGATGGTGTGATTTATGGTGAAAGATGAGGAGGTATTTATAGGATTTTTAAAAATTTTCCAACTTTTTACCAAGGAAATTTACTACTAATTTACAACGATTCATAATTCTACAAGGAATTAACAACAATTTTACAACGATTTAACGACTAAAATGAAAGTTGTAAATAATTAGGTGCAACAGTAAAATACACGTTCTCAACTACCAGATTAAATGTCTTTAAATCGTTGTTAAAAAGTCCCAAAATAAGCAGTTGTAAATTCGTGGTAAATTAGCAACGATATAGCGACGAAAAATCCTTATAAACCAAAACGTTGTAAAATCGTTGTAAATTTACCACGATTTTACAACGATTTGGTGTTTAATCGGAAATTCGTTGTAAAATCGTCGTAAATTTACGACGATTTTAATCGTCGTAACTTTTACGACGATTTTAACGATTTACGACGATTTTACGACGATTACCAATCGTCGTATCTTTACGTCGTAAAATCGTCGTAAAATCGTCGTAACTTTACGACGACCAAAATTATAAGAACGTTGTAAATTTTTCGTGGTAATTGAGGAACTTATAAGAACTCATGTTGCATGAAACTTGGTTTAGAGTCCTAGAAACGCGTTGTTAGATGTTTCATAAGTTCGTCAAACTTGTACAAAACTCATTGAGGAACTTATAAGAACTCATGTTGCATGTAACTTGGTTTAGAGCCCTAGAAACGAGTTGTTAGATGTTTCATAAGTTCGTGAAACTTGTACAAAGCTCATTGAGATACTTATAAGGACTCATGTTGCATGAAACTTGGTTTAGAGTCCTAGAAACGCGTTGTTAGATGTTTCATAAGTTCGTCAAACTTGTACAAAGCTCATTGAGGAACTTATAACCTCTCATGTTGCATGAAACTTGGTTTAGAGTCCTAGAAACGCGTTGTTAGATGGTTCATATGTTCGTGAAAGTTTTACAAAGCTCATTGAGGAACTTATAAGCATTCATGTTACATGAAACTTGGTTTAGAGTCCTAGAAACGCGTTGTTAGATGTTTCACACGTTCTTCAAACTTGTACAAAGCTCATTGAGGAACTTATAAGCTCACATATTGCATGAAACTTGATTTAGAGTCCTAGAAACGCGTTGTTAGATGTTTCATAAGTTCGTGAAACTTGTACAAAGCTCATTGAGGAACTTATGAGCACTCATGTTGCATGAAACTTGGTTTAGAGTCCTAGAAACGCGTTGTTATATGTTTCATAAGTTCGTGAAACATGTACAAAGCTCATTGAGGAACTTATAAGAACTCATGTTGCATGTAACTTGGTTTAGAGTCCTAGAAACGCGTTGTTAGATGTTTCATAAGTTCACGAAACTTGTACAAAGCTCATTGAGGAACTTATAAGCACTCATGTTGCATGAAACTTGGTTTGGAGTCCTAGAAACGCGTTGTTAGATGTTTCATACGTTCGTCAAACTTGTACAAAGCTCATTGAGGAACTTATAAGCTCTCATGTTGCATGAAACTTGATTTAGAGTCCTAGAAACGCGTTGTTAGATGTTTCATAAGTTCGTGAAACTTGTACAAAGCTCATTGAGGAACTTATAAGCATTCATGTTGCATGAAACTTGATTTAGAGTCCTAGAAACGCGTTGTTAGATGTTTCATGAGTTTGTGAAACTTGTACAAAACTCATTGAGGAACTTATTGTTAGATTTAAGAAGATTAAGAGAGTATTGTGAAGATTAAGAGGGTATTGTGAGATTTGGTTCTTGATGTTTCCTCAAGAACACCAAGAACAAGAGAGAGAGAATAGAGTTTACATTTCATAAGTGTTTATGTTTACAAATGAAGAATAGGTGCTTAAATAAGCAAGACTTGACAAAGGAGAGAGAGAGAGAGACTTGTTTGAATATATCGGCCATATCTTGATCAAATGTATCGGCCAAGTGTGGCCGATATGCTTCCCCCGATATGAGCTCCAATCCGACCGTTGGGAGGACACGGTTTGAATGTATCGGCCAAGTGTGGCCGATATACCTTCCCGATACAAGTTCTTCGCAAACGTCTTCATCTTGTATCGGTCACTCTAGACCGGTACACCTTCTCGATATGGATTCCTTTAGCCATATCGGTCATCTTCTTGACCGATACCTTTGGTCGATACTCCACGCCCTTGTCACCTCAATACCGCACACTAGGTCTTTGTCTTGATGAACACGTTGTGTCCGGACAAAGCCTTGTTCTCTTCATATGTTTTGACCTAATGCCCTTATGGGTTACCATTAGTCTCAACACTCCCCCTCAAGCTTAGCCTAATGAAATGGCTAAGATTGGACATCGCTTAAACAAACCTCATTAAAACCCTTAAACGGGAAAACCACTTGGGATAAAACCGCTTTTAAGGGAAAAAGAGTGTAAGTCTAGCAATTAGGAGTCTTCTACATTTGGCCTTGAGTCCTTTAACTTTGGCCGAAGCTCCCCCTTAAGCTAGAAACGGTTTTGATCTTTGTCCTTGCCGTGTTCTTCAATGGAGGTTCTTTGGATACTAAACCCTTCTTCTTGGTCTTCTTGACTTGGTGTTAAGTTCTTTGATTCTTTGATTTGGTCTTCACGGTTTGTTCTTCACAAACTTGAGTGTGAGACTTAGGGCCGAACATGATGACTTCCTTTCCTTCTCTTTCCTTCTTCTTTGAACTTCCTTCTTGTCTTTGGTCTCTCACTTCTTTGAACCTACAAGGGTCCAAGTGAATTTAGACTTAGTAAAGACAATTTGGATATATAAAGGATAAGCTTAATCTAAAGTCATCTTGATTCTAGTTTTAAGCAATTCCTTTTAACAAGTGATTGATCATAGACTAAGCAAGATTATAAGATGTAGTTCTAGTTTAATGATTCTTATTTAAGTATATTAAAGAGAAGGTTTAGGGACAGCCTTTAATTCGTAGTGGAAAGTCTTTTCCTTGTAGTTGCATCTAGGTTTTGAGCTTTGGCTTCTTCTTGAAGTCTTTGCTTCCTCCTTTGTGCAATTGGAACAAGGTTGAGTTTGGATTTGGCTCTTGCTCTTGATAGATGCATGGCCATAAGAATATTGGACTCGGCTTGGTTCCTTTGATGGATACATGGCCGAGACTTGATGGTTTGGACTTGTTCCTTTGGAGAAGTCTTGACCAAATGATAGATTGGTTCGGCTTTGTTCTTGCTAGAAACTTGGCCGAATGTTGATGATAATGTGGTTCGACTTTGCTCTTGGAAAAGCTTAGCCGAATTGGTGGTCGAGAATATTTAGACGCCCGATGCCCGGGCGCCATGTTGATGTCCGAGCGCCCATGTCCGCCGGTGCCCGAGCGCCGGTGTCCGAGCTCCCATTGTGATGGTTACTTGACTCGGCTTTACTCCTTGATAGATGATTGGCCGAGTCTAGATGAAATATGGCTTGCTCCTTGTAGAAGCCTTAGCCATTCGATGAATTGGCTCGACCTTCCCTTTTTGTGTTGAAAGATACTTTGCCGATTTGACGATGATGAGTGATGTATTTTTCATTTGTATCGGCCACTCTAAACCGATACAACTTCTCGATATGGTGATGAGTGTTGCGTTTTGCTCTTGTATCGGCCACTCTAAACCGATACAACTTCTCGATATAGGCTTGGCGTCTAGTTTTATAACCGATACACCAAGTCGATACTTTAGATGAATGATGGAGATGAATTGAGTTGGTCATGACTTGCTAGATCTTTGACCAATTGTTGGTGACCTTGTCTTTGCTAGGGACTTTGGTCAAGTGTCAAGTGATGGCCAATGTCTTTGCCAAGGACTTGAGCCGATTTTGTGATGGCCTCTGTCTTGTTAAGGACTTGACCGATTGAGATTGGTGTTGATGATGGCCTTGTCTTTGCTAGGGACTTTGGCCGAGTAGTGACCTCGTCTTTGCTATGGACTTTGGTCGATGCTTCTTTCTTCAAGAAGACTCCTTGAATCTCCATCTTAATCATGAAGATGATCTTGATCTTTTCTCCCCCCTCATGGTTAAGATGAGATTCTTCTTTGTTGGTTTTCTCTTCACGGCTTGGCAAGCTTAGTGTGAAGGTTTCTCATTTCTCTTTTGGAAACTTCCTTTGACATTCTCATGTATCTCCTTTCTTCTCTTTCTTTTAAACCGATTGTTGTTTCTCTCAATGCTTAGTGGTTCTTCATTGTGATCTCTTATAGTCTTTGGTACGATGATCCTACATCATCACAAAAACAAAATTGATTTAAGTACAATGATTACCGGCATGATTAGCAACTTAAATCTCATTACAAATGCTTAAATACCAAGAACAAGTACAATGTAAGATTACAATTAAGAGCTTAAGCCCGAGAATAGTATTGCATCTAATCACAAGTTCAAGTTCTAGCTTTTAAGATTAACATGTATGAGTACTTAAGCCAAGAGTGAACTAAGCATAAATGAATATAAACAATAACTTCTTATGAACACTTAATAACTTAAGCAATATCTTAAATACAAATTAGAGAGAAAGGGATTTAGAAATGGCCCTTTTCCGGTTACGTTCTTGAGTAGATGGTCATATGGGAAGGTCATTACACTCTTAGAGCACCTTTATTTTGGTTAGTCTATGATTGAGTTTATGACTTCCCTTATGAAATGCTTTTGATAGCTTAATACCTACACATGAAGCAAGGTTTAGCAACAGGAGTCTTTTGACATTGGCTCCTTGCCATAAGACTTATATGGGACATGGTCTTTTAAAGATTCAAAATCGGACCATGTCCTTAAACACACAAAGAATCATTGTGACTTTTGATGCCTTCATGGTGAGTCACTCCTCTTGGATCATAAACTTAGATGCACTTAAGGCGGTTTATGATCTTACCATTAATTAGATCATTATGACTTATGTATCCGTTTTAGATTACATAAGTTATAAATCATTTCTCCATGTGTTAAAGAATTAGATTCAACATGACCTTTAGAGACCTTAGTCCTTTAGTAAGTCACGTATCTCTTCTTATACACATGTTGACCGAGGAAGCATTGGATTCAACGAGCTCACATGTGTTTAAACACTTAGGGAGTCTCGGTTCTCTTTCCTCTAAGGAGTTTTGGAATCCCTAAGACCGTTGCTTAATCACAAGCGGATCTTTGGTTCCTACTCTTTGTGTAACAAGAATAAGACTTAAACCACTTTACCAAACAAGGACTAGTGATTTGAGTCTTTAAAATCCAAACATGAGCATAGTGACTTGGGGATTAATTGAATTGGAGATTTTAGGAGATAAGGATTTTGTTAAACCTTTCTCACACTTTTAAGACACATGGTCAATGCTCCTTTTCAATCCCTTCATTGTCAAAACATTTTAAAAATCAAAACAACCTTATGTTCATGACACAACAAACACCAAGAAGGGATTTTGAATTCACCAAGTTACTAAAGCTTATGAAAGCTCTATGAACAAGGTTCATACCCTTTAAGCGCACAAGTAACAAGTTTTAATCCTTTAGTGATCATTACATTGTTAACTTGGTCATGGCTGAGAATAAAGCAAGGATTTGTGGATTCAACAAGTTAATTTATCTCATAAGAGAGATTAACAAGGTTCTCTTTTCCTTTAGCTCACAAGTATAAAGTGATTAGCTTTGATAACTTGATCATTGCCTAAATAAAACCTTTAGAGTTTGTTGGATCCAACAAGCATTTGTACTCATAAGAGTCAATAGACAAGGTTCTCATACTCTTGACTCACAAGTTCTAAGCTTTTAGCTTTAAGAACTAGTTCATTGTCTATTAATACCTAAGCATAGTCGGATTTGGATTCAACAAGGTTCCCTTGGACTCATAAGAGTGGAGAATCCATGGTTCTCATCCTCTTGCTTTTGGCCTTACAAAGATGAAGGGTCACTCACAAACAAAATTTAAGAATCATAGAGCTTTAGAACTTTAAGTTCAAACTTTATGAGTCGCTTCGGATTTGGAGTTATTCCCTTCGGATTTGGATACAACATGTCCACTCTCTCGTGGGGGAACATGGATCTCATCCTTTTATCTTTATATCTTAAGAAAAACATAGAGTTTTGGATTCAACAAGCCATTGTTCTTAAAGAATCAATTAACAAAGTTCTCTTACTCTTTAGCTCACAAGTTTCAAGCTTTATGCTTTGAATACTTGGTCATTGTCTAATGCCTAAGTTAGATGGATTTGTATTCATCAAGGTTCCTTTTAAACTCATAAGAGTGAGGAAACAAAGGTTCTCATCCACAACTTTCGGCCTAAACAAAGATCTTAAAGAACAACTCAACCAAAAACATCATGTAGCTAGATTTTCAATCTATGCTCACTATGATTCGGTTTTGATTGGATTGTTCTTGAAAGGAACTTGGATTCAACATGTCTCTTTACTCATTAAGAGACAAAGAGATCATGGTTCTCTTCCTAAGAGGAGCATTGATTCACCAAGATCTTTAAGGGTTTTAACCACTTGGATCTTGGCCATTCTTTTTCTCCTCTAGATCTTTGTGTTTATAAACAAATTAAAGAAGAGATTTTGGGGAAATAATAAGATTAGGAGCATAAATGCTCTGATACCATGTTAGATTTAAGAAGATTAAGAGAGTATTGTGAAGATTAAGAGGGTATTGTGAAGATTAAGAGGGTATTGTGAGATTTGGTTCTTGATGTTTCCTCAAGAACACCAAGAACAAGAGAGAGAGAATAGAGTTTACATTTCATAAGTGTTTATTCTTACAAATGAAGAATAGGTGTTTAAATAAGCAAGACTTGACAAAGGAGAGAGAGAGACTTGTTTGAATATATCGGCCATATCTTGTTCAAATGTATCGGCCAAGTGTGGCCGATATGCTTCCTCCGATATGAGCTCCAATCCGACCGTTGGGAGGACACAGATTGAATGTATCGGCCAAGTGTGGCCGATATACCTTCCCGATACAAGTTCTTCGCAAACGTCTTCATCTTGTATCGGTCACTCTAGACCGGTACACCTTCTCGATATGGATTCCTTTAGCCATATCGGTCATCTTCTTGACCGATACCTTTGGTCGATACTCCACACCCTTGTCACCTCAATACCGCACACTAGGTCTTTGTCTTGAAGAACACGTTGTGTCCGGACAAAGCCTTGTTCTCTTCATATGTTTTGACCTAATGCCCTTATGGGTTACCATTAGTCTCAACACTTATAAGCACTCATGTTGCATGAAACTTGGTTTAGAATCATAGAAACGCGTTGTTAGATGTTTCATACGTTCGTCAAATTTGTACAAAGCTCATTGAGGAACTTATAAGCTCTCATGTTGCATGAAACTTGATTTAGAGCCCTAGAAACGCGTTGTTAGATGTTTCATAAGTTCGTGAAACTTGTACAAAGCTCATTGAGACACTTATAAACACTCATGTTGCATGAAACTTGGTTTAGAGTCCTAGAAACGCGTTTTTAGATGTTTCATAAGTTCGTCAAATTTGTAAAAAGCTCATTGAGACACTTATAAACACTCATGTTGCATGAAACTTGGTTTAGAGTCCTAGAAACGCGTTGTTAGATATTTCATAAGTTCGTCAAACTTGTAAAAAGCTCATTGAGGAACTTATAGAACTCATGATGCATGTAACTTGGTTTAGAGTCCTAGAAACGCGTTGTTAGATGTTTCATAAGTTCGTGAAACTTGTACAAAGCTCATTGAGATACTTATAAGCACTCATGTTGCATGAAACTTGGTTTAGAGTCCTAGAAACGCGTTGTCAGATGTTTCATAAGTTCGTCAAACTTGTACAAAGCTCATTGAGGAACTTATAATCTCTCATGTTGCATGAAACTTGGTTTAGAGTCCTAGAAACGCGTTGTTAGATGTTTCATAAGTTCGTGAAACTTGTACAAAGCTCATTGAGGAACTTATAAGCATTCATGTTGCATGAAACTTGGTTTAGAGTCCTAGAAACGCGTTGTTAGATGTTTCATACGTTCGTCAAACTTGTACATGTTAAGACTAATGATAACATACAAAGGCATTAGATCAAGATACATCAAAGAGGGGGAAAGTATAGTTGAGGCGTGTAGTCGACTACATCACAATGTAGTGAATACATATAGTCGACTACATCACAATGTAGTTGAGTCATGTAGTCGACCAATGTAGTTGAACCATGTAGTCGACTATATCAACCAACTAAAGAGCCGTTAGAGCTATGGACCAAAGGACAAAGGAGTGGTCCCCTTGTTTCTATTTTGAATTCTAGCCGTTGGACTTATCCCTTGTTGCACTTTTCTCTATTTAATGTTGTGTAAACACTTGTAAACATTAAGGAGGTTGTTCCTCTCTTCTCAATACACAAATTATTCTCCCCATTCTCTCTAATCTCAATTAAACACTCAAGATCCGAGATTAACAAACTCGGATCTATACTCTCCCAATCTCAATCATACACTTAGAGCCTCACAAGCTCTCCTTATACTCCAAATTCCAACATGGTATCAGAGCAAAGCTCTTGAGACCCATTGGTAAGTCGCTTCCGCCATTCTCCTCTCTTTAATTTGCTTATATACACAAGGATCTAGGGGAGAAGAGGAATGACCAAGATCCGCTTGTTTAAAGCACTAAGATCTTGGTGAATCAATTCTCCTCTTAGGAAGTGAACCATGATCTCTTTGTCTCTTAATGAGTAAAGAGACATGTTGAATCCAAGTTCCTTTCAAGAACAATTCAATCAAAACCGAATCATAGTGAGCATAAATCAATGGATTTAGCTACATGATGTTTTTGGTTGAGTTGTTCTTAAAGATCCTTGTTAGGCCGAAAGTTAGTGGATGAGAACCATTGCTCGCTCACTCTTATGAGTTCAAAAAGGGACCTTGATGAATCCAAATCCATATAGCCTAGGCATTTAAGCAATGAACAAGTATTCAAAGCTTAAAGCTTGAAACTTGCGAGCTAAAGGGTTAGAGAACCTTGTCTATTGATTCTTCTAAGAACAATAGCTTGTTGAATCCGAAAACTCATTACTTTTCCCTAAGATTCAAAGAGGATGAGAACCATGGATTCCCCACTCTTATGAGCCAAAGGGAACCTTGATGAATCCAAATCCATCTAAGCTTAGGCATTAATAGACAATGAACAAGTTCTTGAAGCTAAAAGGTTAGAACTTGTGAGTCAAAAGAGTGTGAACCTTGTGTGCTCACTCATATGAGTCCAAAGCCACGTGATGAATCCAAAACTCTTTCCTTTTTACGCTTTAAACAAGACCTTTGGAAAGTGAACCATGATCCGCTTAACTCTTAGTGAGTAAAGGACATGTTGAATCCAATTTCCTTGGTAAGTACAAGGCAATCAAAACACAATCATTGTTAGCATAAATCAACAAGATCTAGCTACATGATAGTTTTGGTTGTATTGTCCTTTAAGGTCATTGTCTAACCCAAGACTAATGGATGAGAACCATGGCTTCTAAAAGAACCTTGATGAATTCAATACCATGAAAGTTTCGGTTTAAAAGCATGTTCTTGAGCATATGATGTTTTTCAAAAGTTTTAAAGAACATATGCTCATTTGGTCCGAATTTAAATCTCAAAGACGTAGATGTCATATAGTCATGTGACATAGTCGACTACATGTATCAACTACATTGTGATGTAGTCGACTATATGTCGCCAACGACTATACATCTAAGTCTTGTTTCTTGTCTAAAAGTCTTAAATCACTAGTCATTGTTTAGTAAAGTGATTTGAGACTTGGAAAGATCTAGGATTCAAGGTCCACTTATGTCTTTGTCTAAGACCAAATCACTAGTCCTTGTTTGGTGAAGTGGTTTGAATCTTGGTGAAAGACTAAGTGAACTTAAAACCTTGGTTAATCCAAAAGATCTTCGGTTTAACAAAGGGTAAGGAACCAAGATCCGCTTGTGATAAAGCATATAAGATCTTTGTGTATCCGATACTCTCTAATGATAACCTACAAAGGCATTAGATCAAGATATATCAAAGAGGGGGAGAAGTATAGTTGAGGCGTGTAGTCGACTACATCACAATGTAGTGAATACATATAGTCGACTACATCACAATGTAGTTGAGTCATATAGTCGAGTTGAGTCATATAGTCGACCATGTAGTTGAACCATGTAGTCGACCAATGTAGTGTTAGAGTTATGGACCAAAGGACAAAGGAGTGGTCCCCTTGTTGCTATTTTGAATTCTAGCCGTTGGACTTATCCCTTGTTGCACTTTTCTCTATTTAATGTTGTGTAAACACTTGTAAACATTAAGGAGGTTGTTCCTCTCTTCTCAATACACAAATTATTCTCCCCATTCTCTCTAATCTCAATTAAACACTCAAGATCCGAGATTAACAAACTAGGATCTATACTCTCCCAATCTCAATCACACACTTAGAGCCTCACAAGCTCTCCTTATACTCCAAATTCCAACAGTACAAAGCTCATTGAGGAACATATAAGAACTCATGTTGCATGTAACTTGGTTTAGAGTCCTAGAAACGCGTTGTTAGATGTTTCATAAGTTCGTGAAACTTGTAAAAAACTCATTAATGAACTTATAAGAACTTATGTTGCATGTAACTTGGTTTAGAGTCCTAGAAACGCGTTGTTAGATGTTTCATAAGTTCATGAAACTTGTACAAAGCTCATTGAGGAACTTATAAGCACTCATGTTGCATGAAACTGTGTTTAGAGTCATAGAAACGAGTTGTTAGATGTTTCATACGTTCGTCAAACTTGTACAAAGCTCATTGAGGAACTTTTAAGCTCTCAGGTTGCAGGAAACTTGATTTAGAGTCCCAGAAACGCGTTGTTAGATGTTTCATAAGTTCGTGAAACTTGTACAAAGCTCATTGAGGAACTTATAAGCATTCATGTTGCATGAAACTTGGTTTAGAGTCCTAGAAACGCGTTGTTAGATGATTCATAAGTTCGTGAAACTTGTATAAAGCTCATTGAGGACTTATAAGAACTAATGTTGCATGTAACTTGGTTTAGAGTCCTAGAAACGCGTTGTTAGATGTTTCATAAGTTCGTGAAACTTGTACAAAGCTCATTGAGGAACTTATAAGCACTCATGTTGCATGAAACTTGGTTTAGAGTCCTAGAAACGCGTTGTTAGATGTTTCATACGTTCGTCAAACTTGTACAAAGCTCATTGAGGAAATTATAAGCTCTCATGTTGCATGAAACTTGATTTAGAGTCCTAGAAACGCGTTGTTAGATGTTTCATAAGTTTGTGAAACTTGTACGCAGCTCATTGAGGAACTTATAAGCACTCATGTTGCATGAAACTTGATTTAGAGTCCTAGAAACGCGTTGTTAGATGTTTCGTAAGTTCGTCAAACTTGAACAAAGCTCATTGAAAAACTTATAAACACTCATGTTGCATGAAACTTGGTTTAGAGTCCTAGAAACGAGTTGTTAGATGTTTCATAAGTTCGTCAAACTTGTACAAAGCTCATTGAGATACTTTTAAGCACTCATGATGCATAAAACTTGGTTTAGAGTCCTAGAGACGTGTTGTTAGATGTTTCATACGTTCGTCAAACTTGTACAGAGATCATTGAGGAACTTGTAAGCACTCATATTGCATGTAACTTGGTTTAGAGTCCTAGAAACGCGTTGTTAGTTGTTTCATAAGTTCGTGAAACTTGTACAAAGCTCATTGAGGAACTTATAAGCACTCATGTTGCATGAAACTTGGTTTAGAGTTTTAGAAACGCCTTGTTAGATGTTTCATACGTTCGTCAAACTTGTACAAAGTTCATTGAGACACTTATAAGCTCTCATGTTGCATGAAACTTGGTTTAGAGTCCTATAAACATGATGTTAGATGTTTCATAATTTGGTCAAACTTGTACAAAGCTCATTGAGGAACCTATAAGAACTCATGTTGCATGAAACTTGGCTTAGAGTCCTAGAAACACGTTGTTAGATGTTTCATAATTTCGTCAAACTTGTACAAAGCTCATTGATAAACTTATAAGCACTCATGTTGCATTAAACTTGGTTTAGAGTCCTAGAAACACGTTGTTAGATGTTTCATAAGTTCGTCAGACTTGTACAAAGCTCATTGAGATACTTATAAGAACTTCAGTTGCATGAAACTTGGTTTAGAGTCCTAGAAACACGTTGTTAGATGTTTCATAAGTTCGTCAAACTTGTACAAAGCTCATTGATAAACTTATAAGCACTCATGTTGCATGAAACTTTGTTTAGAGTCCTAGAAACGCGTTGTTAGATGTTTCATACGTTCGTGAAACTTGTACAAAGCTCATTGAGGAACTTATAAGCACTTACGTTGCATGAAACTTGGTTTAGAATTTTAGAAACGCGTTGTTAGATGTTTCATACGTTCGTCAAACTTGTACAAAGCTCATTGAGGAACTTATAAGCACTCATGTTGCATGAAACTTGGTTTAGAGTTTTAGAAACGCGTTGTTAGGTGTTTCATACGTTCGTCAAACTTGTACAAAGTTCATTGAGACACTTCTAAGCTCTCATGTTGCATGAAACTTGGTTTAGAGTCCTAGAAACACGATGTTAGATGTTTCATAATTTGGTCAAACTTGTACAAAGCTCATTGAGGAACTTATAAGCACTCATATTACATGAAACTTTGTTTAGAGTCCTAGAAAAGCGTTGTTAGATGTTTCATACGTTCGTGAAACTTGTACAAAGCTCATTGAGGAACTTATAAGCACTTACGTTGCATGAAACTTGGTTTAGAATTTCAGAAACCCGTTGTTAGATGTTTCAAACGTTCGTCAAACTTGTACAAGCTCATTTAGGAACTTATAAGCTCTCATGTTCCATGAAACTTGGTTTAGAGTCCTAGAAACGCGTTGTTAGATGTTTCATAAGTTCGTGAAACTTGTAAAACCACATTGAGGAACTTATAAGCATTCATGTTGCATGAAACTTGGTTTAGAGTCCTAGAAACGCGTTGTTAGATGTTTCATACGTTCGTCAAACTTGTAAAAAGCTAATTGAAGAACTTATAAGAACTCATGTTGCATGTAACTTGGTTTAGAGTCCTAGAAACGCGTTGTTAGATGTTTCATAAGTTCGTGAAACTTGTACAAAACTCATTAATGAACTTATAAGAACTTATGTTGCATGTAACTTGGTTTAGAGTCCTAGAAACGCGTTGTTAGATGTTTCATAAGTTCATGAAACTTGTACAAAGCTCATTGAGGGACTTATAAGCACTCATGTTGCATGAAACTTTGTTTAGAGTCCTAGAAACGAGTTGTTAGATGTTTCATACGTTTGTCAAACTTGTACAAAGCTCATTGAGGAACTTATAAGCTCTCATGTTGCATGAAACTTGATTTAGAGTCCTAGAAACGCGTTGTTAGATGTTTCATAAGTTCTTGAAACTTGTACAAAGCTCATTGAGGAACTTATAAGCACTCATGTTGCATGAAACTTGGTTTAGAGTCCTAGAAACGTGTTGATAGATGTTTCATAAGTTCGTCAAACTTGTACAAAGCTCATTGAAACACTTATAAACACTCATGTTGCATGAAACATGGTTTAGAGTCCTAGAAACGAGTTGTTAGATGTTTCATAAGTTCGTCAAACTTATACAAACCTCATTGAGATACTTATAAGCACCCATGTTGCATGAAACTTTGCTTAGAGTCCTAGAAACGCGTTGGTAGATGTTTCGTACGTTCGTCAAACTTGTACAAAGCTCATTGAGGAATTTATAAGAACTCATGTTGCATGTAATTATTGGAGCTAATACCTAACCGCAAAAGTATTAGTACATTTTGAGGAGTTTACATGGAGTAAAAGTATCAACATGTAGCCGTATGGATCATCAAGGTATAGACATGAAGTTGGATACGCTTGGAGGAGAATCGGATATGGCCTAAAGTGTGTTTAAGGTCATATCCGAATCTAGCCGAGAAAGGAGTGGCTAAACCGTATGGTGGTCGAAGGCGCTCGATAGCCCGGACATCCGGTACACTCGGCGCCCGATAGAAGTATTCGCTTCCCCGCGGAAGGCGCGAGTTCTCTCGGTCAAGGCTGGTCGTACAAACTTATCCTCCAACGGCTATATGCACTTTTATCTCCTTTATATGTAAAACAAGAAACAAAATGTATTTTCTCATCTTTATGAAATCAAAATATGTTTATCTCTTATTCTCTCTCTATGTTCTTCAAGAACATGAAGAACACCGAGACTAATTCTCTTAAAACACTATCTTCTAATCTCTTAAAACTTAACATGGTATCAGAGCATGTTCGCTCTTGAACCACAAATCTTGTTTCCGCTTTGCTAAATCTCTGTTCTAAATCTCTATTTTTCATAAAGATCCAACCTTTATCTCTGTTTTTACGTCTCTCCCATAAAGATCCAAGCTTTATTGTTGTGACGTGTGATTCCAATCCAAAACACCAAGCTTTCTTACTAAAAGAGGCCGTTTCCTTCAAGATCTGACCTTTTGAGCCATAAAGCTCTGTTTTTTTTTCAGATCTATTCCAAAATACTCTAACTTTGTGCCTTTGAAACCCGGAAACATATAAAGTTTCAATCTTTTTCTCTTCTTTTTTCGGGTTCTTCTCAAAGACACAAGCTTCCCTATTTAAATCGGCTAAATCATCTCAAGATCCAAGCTTTTCTAGTCTAAACTCTGTCTCTACCATAAAAGACATTGTCTTTATTCTGTTTTGGCTCGGACACATCTAAAAGGAACAACCTTTTCTCGGTTCAAAATCAAAATCTTTCAACATGGAAGATAAGGAGAAATCTAAGAAGATACTTTGTCCAGTGACACTAAAGGGGATTAACTATCTCCTATGGGCAAGGACGGTGAAGATTGCCTTATGTGGTCGTGGTCTTTGGAACCACATACTCAAATCACAAGAAGTCATCTCAGATTCTACCCTCACAGAAGGCGATTCTCTTACCACCGAAGGCAAAAGGTTTCAAGAAGACCAGAAAGTGCTCGGAATCATTCAAGGATCTCTTGATCCAGCGATTCTTGAGGCTTACTCATACTACGAGAGTGCCAAAGACTTGTGGGACACTCTCCAAACAGTATATGGCAACATATCCAACCTTAGCCGAGTCTATGAGGTGAAGAAGGCGATAAATGATCTTAATCAAGAAGACATGGAATTCACCAAGCATTTTGGAAGGTTTAGGAGCTTGTGGGGGCAGAGCTGGAAATGTTGCGGCCAAGTACCATTGATCCAAAAGTTCTCAATGAAAGGAGGGAGCAAGACAAAGTCTTTGGCTTGTTGCTCACGCTGAATGGTAGCTACAAGGATGTTATCAAGCATCTTTTGAGATTTGACAAGCTTCCCAATCTTGAAGAAGTGTGTGCTCAGCTGCAAAGAGAGAAAGGATCCATAGAACTCTTTGGCAAAAAGAAGGAGCTGGTCACTGCCAATAAGGTTGCGTACAAGCCAACCGCTAAGACTTATGAAGACAGGAGAAGTCTGTTGTGTGATCACTGCAAGAAGAAGGGGCATTCCAAGGAGAAATGCTGGATCCTGAATCCACATCTCAAGTCGGCCAAGTTCAAAGATGCAAAGGCCAACTTCTCCAACGATGATGCAACCGGTCCAAGCAGCTCCAGCACAATGAGTCTTAAGGATAAGGAGGATGAATCCACAGCTATGGTGCCTTACACGGATGAGTATGTGAGGAAGTCTGATCTAGATGCACTCATTAAAGCCCTTAAGGGCTCTGGTATTGACTCCTTTTACTCCCTTAGTGCTCATAACATTGATAAACCTATTATGCCTATTATTATTGATTAAGGAGTATCTCATCACATGATTAGCAACAAGAACCTGATTAGTAATGTTAAGCCTGCTCTAGGAAATGTTATCATTGCTAATGGTAGTAGGATACCTGTAAAAGGTCTAGGTAGTCTTAGAGTGTTTAATAAAGAATCCCAAGCTTTATATATGCCTAGCTTCACCTCTAATCTGATTTCTGTTAAAAGGATTGCTTGTGATCTAAATTGCAATGTGATTTTCAGCCCAAATGAAGTTATATTTCAGGATATTAAGAGTAAGGAAGTGATTGGAAAGGGAACTACCAAGGGAGATCTCTACATTCTTGACAAAGAAGTGTCAATCTATAATCATCATTCTGCTTTTAATTCTGTCTTATTAAAAGCTAATAATGTTTTGTGGCATTATAGACTAGGCCATCCTCATGTTAAGGCTTTAAAAATACTTTTGCCAAACGTTTCTTTTGATCATAGTAAGTGTGAGTCTTGCATTTTGGGCAAGCACCACAAATCTGTGTTTTCAAACTCTAAAACTCTTTATGAAAACTGTTTTGATCTTGTGCATTCAGACGTTTGGTCATCACCTTGCACTAGAGAAAACCAAGCATATTTTGTGACTTTCATTGATGAAAAATCCAAATATACTTGGCTTACTTTGTTACCATCTAAGGATAGGGTTCTAGATGCTTTTAAAAATTTTGAAACATACATTACTAATCAATACAATGCCAAGATCAAATGTTTCAGATCAGACAATGGTGGGGAATACACAAGCAATGCATTCAAAGAACACATGACTAACAAGGGTATACTTCACCAAACAAGCTGCCCTTATACTCCTCAACAAAACGGTGTAGCCGAGAGGAAAAATAGGCACTTCATGGAAGTAACAAGATCCATGATGTTCCATATGAATGTGCCTAAAAGATTTTGGGTTGATGCTGTCTCAACAGCATGCTATCTCATAAACAGAACTCCAACACAAATTCTTGAAAACCAATCTCCTTATCAGGTATTGAATAAGTCTAAACCATTTATCAATCATCTAAGAGTGTTTGGTTGTTTGTGCTTTGTATTTGTGCTAGGAGAGCAAAGAAACAAGCTGGAGGCAAAGAGCACAAAAGCTATGTTTATTGGCTACTCAAGCACACAGAAAGGGTATAAGTGTTATGTCCCTGAAGCTAGACGTGTCCTTGTCTCAAGGGATGTCAAGTTTATTGAAGGAAAGAGGTACTATGAAGACAATACTTGGGAAAGTGTTAAAGACTTACCTGAATCTACAACAGATAGGGCTACTAGCCTCAGAAACTTGATGAGGAACTTGGGAATGGATATCAATGAAGAATCAAGGGAGGAACCAGAAACTCCTCACCAAGAATCCCACCTTGATCATGAAGGGGGGAACAATGATGACACACCAGAAACTCATAATGGCAATGAGGATCAAAGGGAGGAACCTGAAACTCATGAAGAGCATCAAGGAGAACCAGAGAATACTCAATCCACTCAAGAAACAGTTCATCAAGAAGTACATGATCAAGCTGCTCCTGCTCCAATTCCTGCTCCAATTGTGCTAAGAAGAAGTACTAGGAGTAAGCAACCAAGTTCAAACTGGAAGAACACCAGAGTCTACTTCAACAGCAATGCTGTAGCTCATCCTATCCAAGCTACTTGCTCCATGGCTAGATTTCCCAAAGACCATCAAGTGTTCATTGCCAAAATAGACCAACACTGGATTCCAAGAACGTTTGAAGAAGCTAGTGAACATGAAGTATGGATCAATGCGGTAAAACCTGAGAATCAAGCAATGAAACGTAACCACACATGGGATGAGGCTGATCTTCCTAAAGGAAAGAGGGCAGTAAGCTCAAGGTATGTGTTCACCATTAAATACTTGAGCAATGGTGAAATTGAGAGGCACAAGGCAAGACTGGTGGCAAGAGGGTTTACACAGACTTATGGTGAAGATTACCTTGACACATTTGCTCCTGTTGCCAAGCTACATACTGTGAGAGTAATACTATCTCTAGCCGTGAATCTAGATTGGGATCTTTGGCAAATGGATGTGAAGAATGCTTTCCTTCAACGAGAACTAGAAGAAGAGGTCTACATGACTCCTCCACCTGGATTAGAAGGATCTATAACTCCTGGAAAGGTTTTGAGATTGAGAAAAGCGATCTATGGACTCAAGCAATCTCCAAGGGCATGGTATCACAAGCTTAGTACAACCTTGACATCAAGAGGGTTCAAGATGAGCCAAGCCGAGCATACTCTATTCACCTTACAGTCTAAGGAAGGTATTGTTGTTATCCTCATATACGTAGATGACATAGTCATCTCTGGGGATAACAAGGTAGGTATTGCTGAAACTAAAGAATATCTAAAATATGTGTTTGACATTAAGGATTTAGGAAAAATGAAATACTTCCTTGGAATTGAGATAAGTAGATCCGAAGAGGGTCTCTTTCTCTCTCAAAATATACTCTTGATCTTATTAATGAAACATGTCACATGGATTCCAAGGCTGCAAAGACACCATTGGAAGACGGCTACAAAGTCATAAGAGAGGGGGAGCTTGAAGACCATCCTTTCAAAGACCAAAAACTCTATAGGCGTATTGTGGGTAAGTTCATCTACTTGACTATAACCAGACCTGACATCTGTTTTGCCGTGAACCAGGTGAGCCAACATATGCAGAGGCCAAGGATCCATCATTGGAACATGGTGCAAAGGATACTCAAATATCTCAAGGGGACATCAAGCCAAGGCATATGGATGGGAAGAAACAAGAACACAGAATTGGTTGGCTATTGTGATGCAGACTACGCCGGAGATGTTGATGATAGGAGGTCTACCACTGGCTACTGCACCTTCATTGGAGGAAATCTGGTTACATGGAAGACCAAGAAGCAGAAAATAGTTTCTTGCTCAAGTGCGGAGTCGGAGTATAGAGCCATGAGAAAACTCACCCAAGAGCTCATGTGGTTGAAGAATCTACTTGGGGATCTTGGCATTGACATCAAGAAGCCAATCACCATGCATTGTGACAACAAGGCAGCCATCCACATTGCCTCCAACTCTGTTTTCCATGAGAGGACCAAGCATATAGAGATGGATTGCCACAAAGTTCGAGAACAAATGGTGAAAGGGACAATACTGCCTTGTTAGACAAAGAGTCAAGACCAACTAGCCGATGTATTCACCAAATCTGCAAGCCTAAAGGTGTGTGAGTTTGTGCTACCAAAGCTAGGACTCACCAACTTGATCAAAGACTAGAAGACCCTAACCGTATGCTTCATACTCTTTTTTCTTCAAGGGGTTTTATCCCAAGTGGTTTTCTCTTTGAAGGTTTTAATGAGGTGAAGTGTGCGGTTCCAAGCTTAGCCATTTCCTTGGGCTAAGCTTGAGGGGGAGTATTGGAGCTAATACCTAACCGCAAAGGTATTAGTACATTTTGAGGAATTTACATGGAGTAAAAGTATCAACATGTAGCCGTATGGATCATCAAGGTATAGACATGAAGTCGGATACGCTTGGAGGAGAATCGGATATGGCCTAAAGTGTGTTTAAGGTCATATCCGAATCTAGCAGAGAAAGGAGTGGCTAAACCGTATGGTGGTCGAAGGCGCTCGATAGCCCGGACATCCGGTACACTCGGCGCCCGATAGCAGTATTCGCTTCCCCGCGGAAGGCGGGAGTTCTCTCGGTCAAGGCTGGTCGTACAACCTTATCCTCCAACGGCTATATGCACTTTTATCTCCTTTATATGTAAAACAAGAAACAAAATGTATTTTCTCATCTTTATGAAATCAAAATAAGTTTATCTCTTATTCTCTCTCTATTCTCTCTCAATGTTCTTCAAGAACATGAAGAACACCGAGACTAATTCTCTTAAAACACTATCTTCTAATCTCTTAAAACTTAACAGTAATTTGGTTTAGATTCCTAGAAACGCGTTTTTAGATGTTTCATAAGTTCGTCTACTTGTACAAAGCTCATTGAGACACTTATAAACACTCATGTTGCATGAAACTTGGTTTAGAGTCCTAGAAACGCGTTGTTAGATGTTTCATAAGTTCGTGAAACTTGTACAAAGCTCATTGAGGAACTTATAAGCACTCATGTTGCATGAAACTTGGTTTAGAGTCCTAGAAACGCGTTGTTAGATGTTTCATACGTTCTTCAAACTTGTGCAAAGCTCTTTGAGGAACTTATATGCTCTCATGTTGCATTAAACTTGGTTTAGAGTCCAAGAAACGAGTTGTTAGATGTTTCATAAGTTCGTCAACCTTGTACAAAGCTCATTGAGACACTTATAATCACTGATGTTGCATGAAACATGGATCAGAGTCCTAGAAACACGTTGTTAGATGTTTCATAATTTCGTCAAACTTGTATAAATATCATTGAGGAACTTATAAGCACTCATGTTGTATGAAACATGGTTTAGAGTCCTAGAAACGCGTTGTTAGATGTTTCATAAGTTCGTGAAACTTGTACAAAGCTCGTTGAGGAACTTATAAGCACTCATGTTGCATGAAACTTGCTTTAGAGTCCTAGAAACGCATTGTTAGATGTTTCAAAAGTTCGTCAGACTTGTACAAAGCTCATTGAGATACTTATAAGCACTCATATTGCATGAAACTTGGTTTAGAGTCCTAGAAACGCGTTGTTAGATGTTTCATAAGTTCGTCAAACTTGTACAAAGCTCATTGAGGAACTTATAAGCTCTCATGTTGCATGAAACTTGGTTTAGAGTCCTAGAAACGCGTTGTTAGATGTTTCATACGTTCGTCAAACTTGTACAAAGCTCATTGAGGGATTTATAAGAACTCATGTTGCATGTAACTTGGTTTAGAGTCCTAGAAACGCGTTGTTAGATTTTTCATAAATTCGTGAAACTTGTACAAAGCTCATTGAGGAACTTATAAGCACTCATGTTGCATGAAACTTGGTTTAGAGTCCTAGAAACGCGTTGTTAGATGTTTCATACGTTCGTCAAACTTGTACAAGGCTCATTGAGGAACTTATAAGCTCTCATGCCGCATGAAACTTGATTTAGAGTCCTAGAAACGCGTTGTTAGATGTTTCATAAGTTCTTGAAACTTGTACAAAGCTCATTGAGGAACTTATAAGCACTCATGTTGCATGAAACCTTGTTTAGAGTCCTAGAAACGCGTCGTTAGATGTTTCATAAGTTCCTCAAACTTGCACAAAGCTCATTGAGACACTTATAAACACTCATGTTGCATGAAACTTGGTTTAAAGTCCTAGAAACGCGTTGTTAGATGTTTCATAAGTTTGTCAAATTTATACGAAGCTCATTGAGATACTTATATGCACCCATGTTACATGAAACTTAGTTTAGAGTCCTAGAAACGCGATGTTAGATGTTTCATATGTTCATCAAACTTGTAAAAAGCTCATTGAGGAACTTATAAGCTCTCATGTTGCATGAAACTTGATTTAGAGTCCTAGAAACGAGTTGTTAGATGTTTCATAAGTTCATCAAACTTATACAAAGCTCATTGAGATACTTATAAGCACTCATGTTGCATGAAACTTGGTTTAGAGTCCTAGAAACGCGTTGTTAGATGTTTCATAAGTTCGTCAAACTTGTACAAAACTTATTGAGACACTTATAAACACTCATGATGCATGAAACTTCGTTTAGAGTCCTAGAAACGCGTTGTTAGATGTTTCATACGTTCGTCAAACTTGTACAAAGCTCATTGAGGAACTTATAATAACTCATGTTGCATGTAACTTGGGTTAGAGTCCTAGAAACGCGTTGTTAGATGTTTCATAAGTTCGTGAAACTTGTACAAAGCTCATTGAGGAACTTATAAGCACTTATGTTGCATGAAACTTGGTTTAGAGTCCTAGAAATGCGTTGTTAGATGTTTCATACGTTCGTCAAACTTGTACAAAGCTCATTGAGGAACTTATAAGCTCTCATGTTGCATGAAACTTCATACGTTCGTCAAACTTGTACAAATCTCATTGAGGATCTTATAAGCTCTCATGTTGCATGAAAACTGATTTAGAGTCCTAGAAACGCGTTGTTAGATGTTTCATAAGTTCGTGAAACTTATACAAAGCTCATTGAGATACTTATAAGCACTCATGTTGCATGAAACTTGGTTTAGAGTCCTAGAAACGCGTTGTTAGATGTTTCATAAGTTCGTCAAACTTGTACAATGCTCATTGAAGAACTTATAATCTCTCATGTTGCATGAAACTTGGTTTAGAGTCTTAGAAACGCGTTGTTAGATGTTTCATAAGTTCGTGAAACTTGTACAAAGCTCATTGAGGAACTTATAAGCATTCAAGTTGCATGAAACTTGGTTTATAGTATTAGAAACGCGTTGTTAGATGTTTCATACGTTCGTCAAACTTGTACAAAGCTCATTGAGGAACTCATAAGCACTCATGTCTCATGAAACTTGGTTTAGAGTCCTAGAAACGCGTTGTTAGATTTTTCATAAGTTCGTGAAACTTGTACAAAGCTCATTGAGGAACTTATAAGCACTCATGTTGCATGAAACTTGGTTTAGAGTCCTAGAAACGCGGTGTTAGATGTTTCATACGTTCGTCAAACTTGTACAAGGCTCATTGAGGAACTTATAAGCTCTCATGCCGCATGAAACTTGATTTAGAGTCCTAGAAACGCGTTGCTAGATGTTTCATAAGTTCTTGAAACTTGTACAAAGCTCATTGAGGAACTTATAAGCACTCATGTTGCATGAAACCTTGTTTAGAGTCCTAGAAACGCGTCGTTAGATGTTTCATAAGTTCCTCAAACTTGCACAAAGCTCATTGAGACACTTATAAACACTCATGTTGCATGAAACTTGGTTTAAAGTCCTAGAAACGCGTTGTTAGATGTTTCATAAGTTTGTCAAATTTATACGAAGCTCATTGAGATACTTATATGCACCCATGTTACATGAAACTTAGTTTAGAGTCCTAGAAACGCGATGTTAGATGTTTCATATGTTCATCAAACTTGTAAAAAGCTCATTGAGGAAATTATAAGCACTCATGTTGCATGAAACTTGGTTTAGAGTCCTAGAAACGCGTTGTTAGATGTTTCATAAGTTCGTCAAACTTGTACAAAACTTATTGAGACACTTATAAACACTCATGATGCATGAAACTTGGTTTAGAGTCCTAGAAACGCGTTGTTAGATGTTTCATACGTTCGTCAAACTTGTACAAAGCTCATTGAGGAACTTATAATAACTCATGTTGCATGTAGCTTGGGTTAGAGTCCTAGAAACGCGTTGTTAGATGTTTCATAAGTTCGTGAAACTTGTACAAAGCTCATTGAGGAACTTATAAGCACTCATGTTGCATGAAACTTGGTTTAGAGTCCTAGAAATGCGTTGTTAGATGTTTCATACGTTCGTCAAGCTTGTACAAAGCTCATTGAGGAACTTATAAGCTCTCATGTTGCATGAAACTTCATACGTTCGTCAAACTTGTACAAATCTCATTGAGGAACTTATAAGCTCTCATGTTGCATGAAAACTGATTTAGAGTCCTAGAAACGCGTTGTTAGATGTTTCATAAGTTCGTGAAACTTATACAAAGCTCATTGAGATACTTATAAGCACTCATGTTGCATGAAACTTGGTTTAGAGTCCTAGAAACGCGTTGTTAGATGTTTCATATGTTCGTCAAACTTGTACAATGCTCATTGAAGAACTTATAATCTCTCATGTTGCATGAAACTTGGTTTAGAGTCTTAGAAACGCGTTGTTAGATGTTTCATAAGTTCGTGAAACTTGTACAAAACTCATTGAGGAACTTATAAGCATTCAAGTTGCATGAAACTTGGTTTAGAGTCCTAGAAACGCGTTGTTAGATGTTTCATACGTTCGTCAAACTTGTACAAAGCTCATTGAGGAACTCATAAGCACTCATGTTGCATGAAACTTGGTTTAGAGTCCTAGAAACGCGTTGTTAGATGTTTCATAAGTTCGTGAAACTTGTACAAAGATCATTGAGTAACTTATAAGCACTCATGTTCCATGAAACTTGGTTTAGAGTCCTAGAAACGCGTTGTTAGATGTTTCATACGTTCCTCAAACTTGTACAAAGCTCATTGAGACACATATAAGCTCTCATGGTGCATGAAACTTGGTTTAGAGTCCTAGAAACGCGTTGTTAGATGTTTCATACGTTCGTCAAACTTGTACAAAGCTCATTGAGGAATTTATAAGCACTCATGTTGCATGAAACTTGGTTTAGAGTCCAAGAAACGCGTTGTTAAATGTTTCATAAGTTCGTCAAAATTGTACAAAGCTCAATGAGGAACTTATAAGCACTCATGTTGCATGAAACTTGGTTTAGAGTCCTAGTAACGCATTGTTAGATGTTTCATAAGTTCGTCAAACTTGTACAAAGTTCATTGAGATACTTATAAGCAATCATGTTGCATGAAACTTGATTTAGAGTCCTAGAAACGCGTTGCTAGATGTTTCATACGTTCGTCAAACTTGTGCAAAGCTCTTTGAGGAACTTATAAGCTCTCATGTTGCCTGAAACTTGGTTTAGAGTCCTAGAAACGAGTTGTTAGATGTTTCATAAGTTCGTCAAACTTATACAAAGCTCATTGAGGAACTTATAAGAACTCATGTTGCATGTAACTTGGTTTAGATTCCTAGAAACGCGTTGTTAGATGTTTCATACGTTCGTCAAACTTGTACAAAGCTCATTGAGGAACTCATAAGCACTCATGTTGCATGAAACTTGGTTTAGAGTCCTAGAAACGCGTTGTTAGATGTTTCATAAGTTCGTGAAACTTGTACAAAGATTATTGAGTAACTTATAAGCACTCATGTTCCATGAAACTTGGTTTAGAGTCCTAGAAACGCGTTGTTAGATGTTTCATACGTTCCTCAAACTTGTACAAAGCTCATTGAGACACATATAAGCTCTCATGTTGCATGAAACTTGGTTTAGAGTCCTAGAAACGCGTTGTTAGATGTTTCATACGTTCGTCAAACTTGTACAAAGCTCATTGAGGAATTTATAAGCACTCATGTTGCATGAAACTTGGTTTAGAGTCCAAGAAACGCGTTGTTAAATGTTTCATAAGTTCGTCAAACTTGTACAAAGCTCAATGAGGAACTTATAAGCACTCATGTTGCATGAAACTTGGTTTAGAGTCCTAGTAACGCATTGTTAGATGTTTCATAAGTTCGTCAAACTTGTACAAAGTTCATTGAGATACTTATAAGCAATCATGTTGCATGAAACTTGATTTAGAGTCCTAGAAACGCGTTGCTAGATGTTTCATACGTTCGTCAAACTTGTGCAAAGCTCTTTGAGGAACTTATAAGCTCTCATGTTGCCTGAAACTTGGTTTAGAGTCCTAGAAACGAGTTGTTAGATGTTTCATAAGTTTGTCAAACTTATACAAAGCTCATTGAGGAACTTATAAGAACTCATGTTGCATGTAACTTGGTTTAGATTCCTAGAAACGTGTTGTTAGATGTTTCATAAGTTCGTGAAACTTGTACAAAGCTCATTGAGGAACTTATAAGCACTCATGTTGCATGAAACTTGGTTTAGAGTCCCGAAAACGCCTTGTTCGATGTTTCATACGTTCGTCAAACTTGTACAAAGCTCATTGAGGAACTTATAAGCTCTCATGCCGCATGAAACTTGATTTAGAGTCCTAGAAACACGTTGTTAGATGTTTCATAAGTTCTTGAAACTTGTACAAAGCTCATTGAGGAACTTATAAGCACTCATGTTGCATGAAACCTTGTTTAGATTCCTAGAAAACCGTCGTTAGATGTTTCATAAGTTCGTCAAACTTGCACAAAGCTCATTGAGACACTTATAAACACTCATGTTGCATGAAACTTGGTTTATAGTCCTAGAAACGCGTTGTTAGATGTTTCATAAGTTTGTCAAATTTTTACGAAGCTCATTGAGATACTTATAGGCACTCATGTTACATGAAACTTAGTTTAGAGTCCTAGAAACGCGATGTTAGATGTTTCATATATTCGTCAAACTTGTACAAAGCTCATTGAGGAACTTATAAGCTCTCATGTTGCATGAAACTTAGTTTAGAGTCCTAGAAACGAGTTGTTAGATGTTTCATAAGTTCGTCAAACTTATACAAAGCTCATTGAGATACTTATAAGCACTCATGTTGCATGAAACTTGGTTTAGAGTCCTAGAAACGCATTGTTGATGTTTCATAAGTTCGTCAAACTTGCACAAAGCTTATTGAGACACTTATAAACACTCATGATGCATGAAACTTGGTTTAGAGTCCTAGAAACGTGTTGTTAGATGTTTCATACGTTCTTTAAACTTGTACAAAGCTCATTGAGGAACTTATAAGAACTCATGTTGCATGTAACTTGGGTTAGAGTCCTAGAAACGCGTTGTTAGATGTTTCATAAGTTCGTGAAACTTGTACAAAGCTCATTGAGGAACTTATAAGCACTCATGTTGCATGAAACTTGGTTTAGAGTCCTAGAAATGCGTTGTTAGATGTTTCATACGTTCGTCAAACTTGTACAAAGCTCATTGAGGAACTTATAAGCTCTCATGTTGCATGAAACTTCATACGTTCGTCAAACTTGTACAAATCTCATTGAGGAACTTATAAGCTCTCATGTTGCATGAAAACTGATTTAGAGTCCTAGAAACGCGTTGTTAGATGTTTCATAAGTTCGTGAAACTTATACAAAGCTCATTGAGATACTTATAAGCACTCATGTTGCATGAAACTTGGTTTAGAGTCCTAGAAACGCGTTGTTAGATGTTTCATAATTTCGTCAAACTTGTACAATGCTCATTGAAGAACTTATAATCTCTCATGTTGCATGAAACTTGGTTTAGAGTCTTAGAAACGCGTTGTTAGATGTTTCATAAGTTCGTGAAACTTGTACAAAGCTCATTGAGGAACTTATAAGCATTCAAGTTGCATGAAACTTGGTTTATAGTCCTAGAAACGCGTTGTTAGATGTTTCATACGTTCGTCAAACTTGTACAAAGCTCATTGAGGAACTCATAAGCACTCATGTCTCATGAAACTTGGTTTAGAGTCCTAGAAACGCGTTGTTAGATTTTTCATAAGTTCGTGAAACTTGTACAAAGCTCATTGAGGAACTTATAAGCACTCATGTTGCATGAAACTTGGTTTAGAGTCCTAGAAACGCGGTGTTAGATGTTTCATACGTTCGTCAAACTTGTACAAGGCTCATTGAGGAACTTATAAGCTCTCATGCCGCATGAAACTTGATTTAGAGTCCTAGAAACGCGTTGTTAGATGTTTCATAAGTTCTTGAAACTTGTACAAAGCTCATTGAGGAACTTATAAGCACTCATGTTGCATGAAACCTTGTTTAGAGTCCTAGAAACGCGTCGTTAGATGTTTCATAAGTTCCTCAAACTTGCACAAAGCTCATTGAGACACTTATAAACACTCATGTTGCATGAAACTTGGTTTAAAGTCCTAGAAACGCGTTGTTAGATGTTTCATAAGTTTGTCAAATTTATACGAAGCTCATTGAGATACTTATATGCACCCATGTTACATGAAACTTAGTTTAGAGTCCTAGAAACGCGATGTTAGATGTTTCATATGTTCATCAAACTTGTAAAAAGCTCATTGAGGAAATTATAAGCTCTCATGTTGCATGAAACTTGATTTAGAGTCCTAAAAACGAGTTGTTAGATGTTTCATAAGTTCATCAAACTTATACAAAGCTCATTGAGATACTTATAAGCACTCATGTTGCATGAAACTTGGTTTAGAGTCCTAGAAACGCGTTGTTAGATGTTTCATAAGTTCGTCAAACTTGTACAAAACTTATTGAGACACTTATAAACACTCAAGATGCATGAAACTTGGTTTAGAGTCCTAGAAACGCGTTGTTAGATGTTTCATACGTTCGTCAAACTTGTACAAAGCTCATTGAGGAACTTATAATAACTCATGTTGCATGTAACTTGGGTTAGAGTCCTAGAAACGCGTTGTTAGATGTTTCATAAGTTCGTGAAACTTGTACAAAGCTCATTGAGGAACTTATAAGCACTCATGTTGCATGAAACTTGGTTTAGAGTCCTAGAAATGCGTTGTTAGATGTTTCATACGTTCGTCAAACTTGTACAAAGCTCATTGAGGAACTTATAAGCTCTCATGTTGCATGAAACTTCATACGTTCGTCAAACTTGTACAAATCTCATTGAGGAACTTATAAGCTCTCATGTTGCATGAAAACTGATTTAGAGTCCTAGAAACGCGTTGTTAGATGTTTCATAAGTTCGTGAAACTTATACAAAGCTCATTGAGATACTTATAAGCACTCATGTTGCATGAAACTTGGTTTAGAGTCCTAGAAACGCGTTGTTAGATGTTTCATATGTTCGTCAAACTTGTACAATGCTCATTGAAGAACTTATAATCTCTCATGTTGCATGAAACTTGGTTTAGAGTCTTAGAAACGCGTTGTTAGATGTTTCATAAGTTCGTGAAACTTGTACAAAGCTCATTGAGGAACTTATAAGCATTCAAGTTGCATGAAACTTGGTTTAGAGTCCTAGAAACGGGTTGTTAGATGTTTCATACGTTCGTCAAACTTGTACAAAGCTCATTGAGGAACTCATAAGCACTCATTTTGCATGAAACTTGGTTTAGAGTCCTAGAAACGCGTTGTTAGATGTTTCATAAGTTCGTGAAACTTGTACAAAGATCATTGAGTAACTTATAAGCACTCATTTTCCATGAAACTTGGTTTAGAGTCCTAGAAACGCGTTGTTAGATGTTTCATACGTTCCTCAAACTTGTACAAAGCTCATTGAGACACATATAAGCTCTCATGTTGCATGAAACTTGGTTTAGAGTCCTAGAAACGCGTTGTTAGATGTTTGATACGTTCGTCAAACTTGTACAAAGCTCATTGAGGAATTTATAAGCACTCATGTTGCATGAAACTTGGTTTAGAGTCCAAGAAACGCGTTGTTAAATGTTTCATAAGTTCGTCAAACTTGTACAAAGCTCAATGAGGAACTTATAAGCACTCATGTTGCATGAAACTTGGTTTAGAGTCCTAGTAACACATTGTTAGATGTTTCATAAGTTCGTCAAACTTGTACAAAGTTCATTGAGATACTTATAAGCAATCATGTTGCATGAAACTTGATTTAGAGTCCTAGAAACGCGTTGCTAGATGTTTCATACGTTCGTCAAACTTGTGCAAAGCTCTTTGAGGAACTTATAAGCTCTCATGTTGCCTGAAACTTGGTTTAGAGTCCTAGAAACGAGTTGTTAGATGTTTCATAAGTTCGTCAAACTTATACAAAGCTCATTGAGGAACTTATAAGAACTCATGTTGCATGTAACTTGGTTTAGATTCCTAGAAACGCGTTGTTAGATGTTTCATACGTTCGTCAAACTTGTACAAAGCTCATTGAGGAACTCATAAGCACTCATGTTGCATGAAACTTGGTTTAGAGTCCTAGAAACGCGTTGTTAGATGTTTCATAAGTTCGTGAAACTTGTACAAAGATCATTGAGTAACTTATAAGCACTCATGTTCCATGAAACTTGGTTTAGAGTCCTAGAAACGCGTTGTTAGATGTTTCATACGTTCCTCAAACTTGTACAAAGCTCATTGAGACACATATAAGCTCTCATGTTTCATGAAACTTGGTTTAGAGTCCTAGAAACGCGTTGTTAGATGTTTCATACGTTCGTCAAACTTGTACAAAGCTCATTGAGGAATTTATAAGCACTCATGTTGCATGAAACTTGGTTTAGAGTCCAAGAAACGCGTTGTTAAATGTTTCATAAGTTCGTCAAAATTGTACAAAGCTCAATGAGGAACTTATAAGCACTCATGTTGCATGAAACTTGGTTTAGAGTCCTAGTAACGCATTGTTAGATGTTTCATAAGTTCGTCAAACTTGTACAAAGTTCATTGAGATACTTATAAGCAATCATGTTGCATGAAACTTGATTTAGAGTCCTAGAAACGCGTTGCTAGATGTTTCATACGTTCGTCAAACTTGTGCAAAGCTCTTTGAGGAACTTATAAGCTCTCATGTTGCCTGAAACTTGGTTTAGAGTCCTAGAAACGAGTTGTTAGATGTTTCATAAGTTCGTCAAACTTATACAAAGCTCATTGAGGAACTTATAAGAACTCATGTTGCATGTAACTTGGTTTAGATTCCTAGAAACGCGTTGTTAGATGTTTCATACGTTCGTCAAACTTGTACAAAGCTCATTGAGGAACTCATAAGCACTCATGTTGCATGAAACTTGGTTTAGAGTCCTAGAAACGCGTTGTTAGATGTTTCATAAGTTCGTGAAACTTGTACAAAGATCATTGAGTAACTTATAAGCACTCATGTTCCATGAAACTTGGTTTAGAGTCCTAGAAACGCGTTGTTAGATGTTTCATACGTTCCTCAAACTTGTACAAAGCTCATTGAGACACATATAAGCTCTCATGTTGCATGAAACTTGGTTTAGAGTCCTAGAAACGCGTTGTTAGATGTTTCATACGTTCGTCAAACTTGTACAAAGCTCATTGAGGAATTTATAAGCACTCATGTTGCATGAAACTTGGTTTAGAGTCCAAGAAACGCGTTGTTAAATGTTTCATAAGTTCGTCAAACTTGTACAAAGCTCAATGAGGAACTTATAAGCACTCATGTTGCATGAAACTTGGTTTAGAGTCCTAGTAACGCATTGTTAGATGTTTCATAAGTTCGTCAAACTTGTACAAAGTTCATTGAGATACTTATAAGCAATCATGTTGCATGAAACTTGATTTAGAGTCCTAGAAACGCGTTGCTAGATGTTTCATACGTTCGTCAAACTTGTGCAAAGCTCTTTGAGGAACTTATAAGCTCTCATGTTGCCTGAAACTTGGTTTAGAGTCCTAGAAACGAGTTGTTAGATGTTTCATAAGTTTGTCAAACTTATACAAAGCTCATTGAGGAACTTATAAGAACTCATGTTGCATGTAACTTGGTTTAGATTCCTAGAAACGTGTTGTTAGATGTTTCATAAGTTCGTGAAACTTGTACAAAGCTCATTGAGGAACTTATAAGCACTCATGTTGCATGAAACTTGGTTTAGAGTCCCGAAACGCCTTGTTCGATGTTTCATACGTTCGTCAAACTTGTACAAAGCTCATTGAGGAACTTATAAGCTCTCATGCCGCATGAAACTTGATTTAGAGTCCTAGAAACACGTTGTTAGATGTTTCATAAGTTCTTGAAACTTGTACAAAGCTCATTGAGGAACTTATAAGCACTCATGTTGCATGAAAACTTGTTTAGATTCCTAGAAAACCGTCGTTAGATGTTTCATAAGTTCGTCAAACTTGCACAAAGCTCATTGAGACACTTATAAACACTCATGTTGCATGAAACTTGGTTTATAGTCCTAGAAACGCGTTGTTAGATGTTTCATAAGTTTGTCAAATTTTTACGAAGCTCATTGAGATACTTATAGGCACTCATGTTACATGAAACTTAGTTTAGAGTCCTAGAAACGCGATGTTAGATGTTTCATTTCATGTTCGTCAAACTTGTTCGTCAAAACTCATGTACAAAGGAACTTATAAGCATTTAGTTGCATGAAACTTAGTTTAGAGTCCTATAAGCGAGTCTCAGATGTTGCATGAAACTTAGTTTACAAAGCTCATAGAGATACTTATAAGTTACTCATGTTGCATGAAACTTAAGTTTAGAGTTATACAAAGCTAGAATACTTATAAGCACTCATGAGTTCGTCAAACTTGCACAAAGCTTATTGAGACACTTATAAACACTCATGATGCATGAAACTTGGTTTAGAGTCCTAGAAACGTGTTGTTAGATGTTTCATACGTTCTTTAAACTTGTACAAAGCTCATTGAGGAACTTATAAGAACTCATGTTGCATGTAACTTGGGTTAGAGTCCTAGAAACGCGTTGTTAGATGTTTCATAAGTTCGTGAAACTTGTACAAAGCTCATTGAGGAACTTATAAGCACTCATGTTGCATGAAACTTGGTTTTAGAGTCCTAGAAATGCGTTGTTAGATGTTTCATACGTTCGTCAAACTTGTACAAAGCTCATTGAGGAACTTATAAGCTCTCATGTTCCATGAAACTTCATACGTTCGTCAAACTTGTACAAATCTCATTGAGGAACTTATAAGCTCTCATGTTGCATGAAAACTGATTTAGAGTCCTAGAAACGCGTTGTTAGATGTTTCATAAGTTCGTGAAACTTATACAAAGCTCATTGAGATACTTATAAGCACTCATGTTGCATGAAACTTGGTTTAGAGTCCTAGAAACGCGTTGTTAGATGTTTCATAAGTTCGTCAAACTTGTACAATGCTCATTGAAGAACTTATAATCTCTCATGTTGCATGAAACTTGGTTTAGAGTCTTAGAAACGCGTTGTTAGATGTTTCATAAGTTCGTGAAACTTGTACAAAGCTCATTGAGGAACTTATAAGCATTCAAGTTGCATGAAACTTGGTTTATAGTCCTAGAAACGCGTTGTTAGATGTTTCATACGTTCGTCAAACTTGTACAAAGCTCATTGAGGAACTCATAAGCACTCATGTCTCATGAAACTTGGTTTAGAGTCCTAGAAACGCGTTGTTAGATTTTTCATAAGTTCGTGAAACTTGTACAAAGCTCATTGAGGAACTTATAAGCACTCATGTTGCATGAAACTTGGTTTAGAGTCCTAGAAACGCGGTGTTAGATGTTTCATACGTTCGTCAAACTTGTACAAGGCTCATTGAGGAACTTATAAGCTCTCATGCCGCATGAAACTTGATTTAGAGTCCTAGAAACGCGTTGTTAGATGTTTCATAAGTTCTTGAAACTTGTACAAAGCTCATTGAGGAACTTATAAGCACTCATGTTGCATGAAACCTTGTTTAGAGTCCTAGAAACGCGTCGTTAGATGTTTCATAAGTTCCTCAAACTTGCACAAAGCTCATTGAGACACTTATAAACACTCATGTTGCATGAAACTTGGTTTAAAGTCCTAGAAACGCGTTGTTAGATGTTTCATAAGTTTGTCAAATTTATACGAAGCTCATTGAGATACTTATATGCACCCATGTTACATGAAACTTAGTTTAGAGTCCTAGAAACGCGATGTTAGATGTTTCATATGTTCATCAAACTTGTAAAAAGCTCATTGAGGAAATTATAAGCTCTCATGTTGCATGAAACTTGATTTAGAGTCCTAGAAACGAGTTGTTAGATGTTTCATAAGTTCATCAAACTTATACAAAGCTCATTGAGATACTTATAAGCACTCATGTTGCATGAAACTTGGTTTAGAGTCCTAGAAACGCGTTGTTAGATGTTTCATAAGTTCGTCAAACTTGTACAAAACTTATTGAGACACTTATAAACACTCATGATGCATGAAACTTGGTTTAGAGTCCTAGAAACGCGTTGTTAGATGTTTCATACGTTCGTCAAACTTGTACAAAGCTCATTGAGGAACTTATAATAACTCATGTTGCATGTAACTTGGGTTAGAGTCCTAGAAACGCGTTGTTAGATGTTTCATAAGTTCGTGAAACTTGTACAAAGCTCATTGAGGAACTTATAAGCACTCATGTTGCATGAAACTTGGTTTAGAGTCCTAGAAATGCGTTGTTAGATGTTTCATACGTTCGTCAAACTTGTACAAAGCTCATTGAGGAACTTATAAGCTCTCATGTTGCATGAAACTTCATACGTTCGTCAAACTTGTACAAATCTCATTGAGGAACTTCTAAGCTCTCATGTTGCATGAAAACTGATTTAGAGTCCTAGAAACGCGTTGTTAGATGTTTCATAAGTTCGTGAAACTTATACAAAGCTCATTGAGATACTTATAAGCACTCATGTTGCATGAAACTTGGTTTAGAGTCCTAGTAACGCATTGTTAGATGTTTCATAAGTTCGTCAAACTTGTACAAAGTTCATTGAGATACTTATAAGCAATCATGTTGCATGAAACTTGATTTAGAGTCCTAGAAACGCGTTGCTAGATGTTTCATACGTTCGTCAAACTTGTGCAAAGCTCTTTGAGGAACTTATAAGCTCTCATGTTGCCTGAAACTTGGTTTAGAGTCCTAGAAACGAGTTGTTAGATGTTTCATAAGTTCGTCAAACTTATACAAAGCTCATTGAGGAACTTATAAGAACTCATGTTGCATGTAACTTGGTTTAGATTCCTAGAAACGCGTTGTTAGATGTTTCATACGTTCGTCAAACTTGTACAAAGCTCATTGAGGAACTCATAAGCACTCATGTTGCATGAAACTTGGTTTAGAGTCCTAGAAACGCGTTGTTAGATGTTTCATAAGTTCGTGAAACTTGTACAAAGATCATTGAGTAACTTATAAGCACTCATGTTCCATGAAACTTGGTTTAGAGTCCTAGAAACGCGTTGTTAGATGTTTCATACGTTCCTCAAACTTGTACAAAGCTCATTGAGACACATATAAGCTCTCATGTTGCATGAAACTTGGTTTAGAGTCCTAGAAACGCGTTGTTAGATGTTTCATACGTTCGTCAAACTTGTACAAAGCTCATTGAGGAATTTATAAGCACTCATGTTGCATGAAACTTGGTTTAGAGTCCAAGAAACGCGTTGTTAAATGTTTCATAAGTTCGTCAAACTTGTACAAAGCTCAATGAGGAACTTATAAGCACTCATGTTGCATGAAACTTGGTTTAGAGTCCTAGTAACGCATTGTTAGATGTTTCATAAGTTCGTCAAACTTGTACAAAGTTCATTGAGATACTTATAAGCAATCATGTTGCATGAAACTTGATTTAGAGTCCTAGAAACGCGTTGCTAGATGTTTCATACGTTCGTCAAACTTGTGCAAAGCTCTTTGAGGAACTTATAAGCTCTCATGTTGCCTGAAACTTGGTTTAGAGTCCTAGAAACGAGTTGTTAGATGTTTCATAAGTTTGTCAAACTTATACAAAGCTCATTGAGGAACTTATAAGAACTCATGTTGCATGTAACTTGGTTTAGATTCCTAGAAACGTGTTGTTAGATGTTTCATAAGTTCGTGAAACTTGTACAAAGCTCATTGAGGAACTTATAAGCACTCATGTTGCATGAAACTTGGTTTAGAGTCCCAGAAACGCCTTGTTCGATGTTTCATACGTTCGTCAAACTTGTACAAAGCTCATTGAGGAACTTATAAGCTCTCATGCCGCATGAAACTTGATTTAGAGTCCTAGAAACACGTTGTTAGATGTTTCATAAGTTCTTGAAACTTGTACAAAGCTCATTGAGGAACTTATAAGCACTCATGTTGCATGAAAACTTGTTTAGATTCCTAGAAAACCGTCGTTAGATGTTTCATAAGTTCGTCAAACTTGCACAAAGCTCATTGAGACACTTATAAACACTCATGTTGCATGAAACTTGGTTTATAGTCCTAGAAACGCGTTGTTAGATGTTTCATAAGTTTGTCAAATTTTTACGAAGCTCATTGAGATACTTATAGGCACTCATGTTACATGAAACTTAGTTTAGAGTCCTAGAAACGCGATGTTAGATGTTTCATATGTTCGTCAAACTTGTACAAAGCTCATTTAGGAACTTATAAGCTCTCATGTTGCATGAAACTTAGTTTAGAGTCCTAGAAACGAGTTGTTAGATGTTTCATAAGTTCGTCAAACTTATACAAAGCTCATTGAGATACTTATAAGCACTCATGTTGCATGAAACTTGGTTTAGAGTCCTAGAAACGCATTGTTAGATGTTTCATAAGTTCGTCAAACTTGCACAAAGCTTATTGAGACACTTATAAACACTCATGATGCATGAAACTTGGTTTAGAGTCCTAGAAACGTGTTGTTAGATGTTTCATACGTTCTTTAAACTTGTACAAAGCTCATTGAGGAACTTATAAGAACTCATGTTGCATGTAACTTGGGTTAGAGTCCTAGAAACGCGTTGTTAGATGTTTCATAAGTTCGTGAAACTTGTACAAAGCTCATTGAGGAACTTATAAGCACTCATGTTGCATGAAACTTGGTTTAGAGTCCTAGAAATGCGTTGTTAGATGTTTCATACGTTCGTCAAACTTGTACAAAGCTCATTGAGGAACTTATAAGCTCTCATGTTCCATGAAACTTCATACGTTCGTCAAACTTGTACAAATCTCATTGAGGAACTTATAAGCTCTCATGTTGCATGAAAACTGATTTAGAGTCCTAGAAACGCGTTGTTAGATGTTTCATAAGTTCGTGAAACTTATACAAAGCTCATTGAGATACTTATAAGCACTCATGTTGCATGAAACTTGGTTTAGAGTCCTAGAAACGCGTTGTTAGATGTTTCATAAGTTCGTCAAACTTGTACAATGCTCATTGAAGAACTTATAATCTCTCATGTTGCATGAAACTTGGTTTAGAGTCTTAGAAACGCGTTGTTAGATGTTTCATAAGTTCGTGAAACTTGTACAAAGCTCATTGAGGAACTTATAAGCATTCAAGTTGCATGAAACTTGGTTTATAGTCCTAGAAACGCGTTGTTAGATGTTTCATACGTTCGTCAAACTTGTACAAAGCTCATTGAGGAACTCATAAGCACTCATGTCTCATGAAACTTGGTTTAGAGTCCTAGAAACGCGTTGTTAGATTTTTCATAAGTTCGTGAAACTTGTACAAAGCTCATTGAGGAACTTATAAGCACTCATGTTGCATGAAACTTGGTTTAGAGTCCTAGAAACGCGGTGTTAGATGTTTCATACGTTCGTCAAACTTGTACAAGGCTCATTGAGGAACTTATAAGCTCTCATGCCGCATGAAACTTGATTTAGAGTCCTAGAAACGCGTTGTTAGATGTTTCATAAGTTCTTGAAACTTGTACAAAGCTCATTGAGGAACTTATAAGCACTCATGTTGCATGAAACCTTGTTTAGAGTCCTAGAAACGCGTCGTTAGATGTTTCATAAGTTCCTCAAACTTGCACAAAGCTCATTGAGACACTTATAAACACTCATGTTGCATGAAACTTGGTTTAAAGTCCTAGAAACGCGTTGTTAGATGTTTCATAAGTTTGTCAAATTTATACGAAGCTCATTGAGATACTTATATGCACCCATGTTACATGAAACTTAGTTTAGAGTCCTAGAAACGCGATGTTAGATGTTTCATATGTTCATCAAACTTGTAAAAAGCTCATTGAGGAAATTATAAGCTCTCATGTTGCATGAAACTTGATTTAGAGTCCTAGAAACGAGTTGTTAGATGTTTCATAAGTTCATCAAACTTATACAAAGCTCATTGAGATACTTATAAGCACTCATGTTGCATGAAACTTGGTTTAGAGTCCTAGAAACGCGTTGTTAGATGTTTCATAAGTTCGTCAAACTTGTACAAAACTTATTGAGACACTTATAAACACTCATGATGCATGAAACTTGGTTTAGAGTCCTAGAAACGCGTTGTTAGATGTTTCATACGTTCGTCAAACTTGTACAAAGCTCATTGAGGAACTTATAATAACTCATGTTGCATGTAACTTGGGTTAGAGTCCTAGAAACGCGTTGTTAGATGTTTCATAAGTTCGTGAAACTTGTACAAAGCTCATTGAGGAACTTATAAGCACTCATGTTGCATGAAACTTGGTTTAGAGTCCTAGAAATGCGTTGTTAGATGTTTCATACGTTCGTCAAACTTGTACAAAGCTCATTGAGGAACTTATAAGCTCTCATGTTGCATGAAACTTCATACGTTCGTCAAACTTGTACAAATCTCATTGAGGAACTTCTAAGCTCTCATGTTGCATGAAAAACTGATTTAGAGTCCTAGAAACGCGTTGTTAGATGTTTCATAAGTTCGTGAAACTTATACAAAGCTCATTGAGATACTTATAAGCACTCATGTTGCATGAAACTTGGTTTAGAGTCCTAGAAACGCGTTGTTAGATGTTTCATATGTTCGTCAAACTTGTACAATGCTCATTGAAGAACTTATAATCTCTCATGTTGCATGAAACTTGGTTTAGAGTCTTAGAAACGCGTTGTTAGATGTTTCATAAGTTCGTGAAACTTGTACAAAGCTCATTGAGGAACTTATAAGCATTCAAGTTGCATGAAACTTGGTTTAGAGTCCTAGAAACGCGTTGTTAGATGTTTCATACGTTCGTCAAACTTGTACAAAGCTCATTGAAGAACTCATAAGCACTCATGTTGCATGAAACTTGGTTTAGAGTCCTAGAAACGCGTTGTTAGATGTTTCATAAGTTCGTGAAACTTGTACAAAGATCATTGAGTAACTTATAAGCACTCATGTTCCATGAAACTTGGTTTAGAGTCCTAGAAACGGGTTGTTAGATGTTTCATACGTTCCTCAAACTTGTACAAAGCTCATTGAGACACATATAAGCTCTCATGTTGCATGAAACTTGGTATAGAGTCCTAGAAACGCGTTGTTAGATGTTTCATACGTTCGTCAAACTTGTACAAAGCTCATTGAGGAATTTATAAGCACTCATGTTGCATGAAACTTGGTTTAGAGTCCAAGAAACGCGTTGTTAAATGTTTCATAAGTTCGTCAAACTTGTACAAAGCTCAATGAGGAACTTATAAGCACTCATGTTGCATGAAACTTGGTTTAGAGTCCTAGTAACGCATTGTTAGATGTTTCATAAGTTCGTCAAACTTGTACAAAGTTCATTGAGATACTTATAAGCAATCATGTTGCATGAAACTTGATTTAGAGTCCTAGAAACGCGTTGCTAGATGTTTCATACGTTCGTCAAACTTGTGCAAAGCTCTTTGAGGAACTTATAAGCTCTCATGTTGCCTGAAACTTGGTTTAGAGTCCTAGAAACGAGTTGTTAGATGTTTCATAAGTTCGTCAAACTTATACAAAGCTCATTGAGGAACTTATAAGAACTCATGTTGCATGTAACTTGGTTTAGATTCTTAGAAACGCGTTGTTAGATGTTTCATACGTTCGTCAAACTTGTACAAAGCTCATTGAGGAACTCATAAGCACTCATGTTGCATGAAACTTGGTTTAGAGTCCTAGAAACGCGTTGTTAGATGTTTCATAAGTTCGTGAAACTTGTACAAAGATCATTCAGTAACTTATAAGCACTCATGTTCCATGAAACTTGGTTTAGAGTCCTAGAAACGCGTTGTTAGATGTTTCATACGTTCCTCAAACTTGTACAAAGCTCATTGAGACACATATAAGCTCTCATGTTGCATGAAACTTGGTTTAGAGTCCTAGAAACGCGTTGTTAGATGTTTCATACGTTCGTCAAACTTGTACAAAGCTCATTGAGGAATTTATAAGCACTCATGTTGCATGAAACTTGGTTTAGAGTCCAAGAAACGCGTTGTTAAATGTTTCATAAGTTCGTCAAACTTGTACAAAGCTCAATGAGGAACTTATAAGCACTCATGTTGCATGAAACTTGGTTTAGAGTCCTAGTAACGCATTGTTAGATGTTTCATAAGTTCGTCAAACTTGTACAAAGTTCATTGAGATACTTATAAGCAATCATGTTGCATGAAACTTGATTTAGAGTCCTAGAAACGCGTTGCTAGATGTTTCATACGTTCGTCAAACTTGTGCAAAGCTCTTTGAGGAACTTATAAGCTCTCATGTTGCCTGAAACTTGGTTTAGAGTCCTAGAAACGAGTTGTTAGATGTTTCATAAGTTCGTCAAACTTATACAAAGCTCATTGAGGAACTTATAAGAACTCATGTTGCATGTAACTTGGTTTAGATTCCTAGAAACGCGTTGTTAGATGTTTCATAAGTTCGTGAAACTTGTACAAAGCTCATTGAGGAACTTATAAGCACTCATGTTGCATGAAACTTGGTTTAGAGTCCCAGAAACGCCTTGTTCGATGTTTCATACGTTCGTCAAACTTGTACAAAGCTCATTAGGGAACTTATAAGCTCTCATGCCGCATGAAACTTAATTTAGAGTCCTAGAAACACGTTGTTAGATGTTTCATAAGTTCTTGAAACTTGTACAAAGCTCATTGAGGAACTTATAAGCACTCATGTTGCATGAAACCTTGTTTAGATTCCTAGAAAACCGTCGTTAGATGTTTCATAAGTTCGTCAAACTTGCACAAAGCTCATTGAGACACTTATAAACACTCATGTAGCATGAAACTTGGTTTATAGTCCTAGAAACGCGTTGTTAGATGTTTCATAAGTTTGTCAAATTTTTACGAAGCTCATTGAGATACTTATAGGCACTCATGTTACATGAAACTTAGTTTAGAGTCCTAGAAACGCGATGTTAGATGTTTCATATGTTCGTCAAACTTGTACAAAGCTCATTGAGGAACTTATAAGCTCTCATGTTGCATGAAACTTGGTTTAGAGTCCTAGAAACGAGTTGTTAGATGTTTCATAAGTTCGTCAAACTTATACAAAGCTCATTGAGATACTTATAAGCACTCATGTTGCATGAAACTTGGTTTAGAGTCCTAGAAACGCATTGTTAGATGTTTCATAAGTTCGTCAAACTTGCACAAAGCTTATTGAGACACTTATAAACACTCATGATGCATGAAACTTGGTTTAGAGTCCTAGAAACGTGTTGTTAGATGTTTCATACGTTCGTCAAACTTGTACAAAGCTCATTGAGGAACTTATAAGAACTCATGTTGCATGTAACTTGGGTTAGAGTCCTAGAAACGCGTTGTTAGATGATTCATAAGTTTGTGAAACTTGTACAAAGCTCATTGAGGAACTTATAAGCACTCATGCTGCATGAAACTTGGTTTAGAGTCCTAGAAATGCGTTGTTAGATGTTTCATACGTTTCGTCAAACTTGTACAAAGCTCATTGAGGAACTTATAAGCTCTCATATTGCATGAAACTTCATACGTTCGTCAAACTTGTACAAATCTCATTGAGGAACTTATAAGCTCTCATGTTGCATGAAAATTGATTTAGAGTCCTAGAAACGCGTTGTTAGATGTTTCATAAGTTCGTGAAACTTATACAAAGCTCATTGAGATACTTATAAGCACTCATGTTGCATGAAACTTGTTTAGAGTCCTAGAAACGCGTTGTTAGATGTTTCATAAGTTCGTCAAACTTGTACAAAGCTCATTGAAGAACTTATAATCTCTCATGTTGCATGAAAATTGATTTAGAGTCCTAGAAACGCGTTGTTAGATGTTTCATAAGTTCGTGAAACTTATACAAAGCTCATTGAGATACTTATAAGCACTCATGTTGCATGAAACTTGTTTAGAGTCCTAGAAACGCGTTGTTAGATGTTTCATACGTTCGTCAAACTTGTACAAAGCTCATTGAGGAACTCATAAGCACTCATGTTGCATGAAACTTGATTTAGAGTCCTAGAAACGCGTTGTTAGATGTTTCATAAGTTCGTGAAACTTGTACAAAGCTCATTGAGTAACTTATAAGCACTCATGTTCCATGAAACTTGGTTTACAGTCCTAGAAACGTGATGTTAGATGTTTCATATGTTCGTCAAACTTGTACAAAGCTCATTGAGGAACTTATAAGCTCTCATGTTGCATGAAACTTGGTTTAGAGTCCTAGAAACGAGTTGTTAGATGTTTCATAAGTTCGTCAAACTTATACAAAGCTCATTGAGATACTTATAAGCACTCATGTTGCATGAAACTTGGTTTAGAGTCCTAGAAACGCATTGTTAGATGTTTCATAAGTTCGTCAAACTTGCACAAAGCTTATTGAGACACTTATAAACACTCATGATGCATGAAACTTGGTTTAGAGTCCTAGAAACGTGTTGTTAGATGTTTCATACGTTCGTCAAACTTGTACAAAGCTCATTGAGGAACTTATAAGCACTCATGCTGCATGTAACTTGGGTTAGAGTCCTAGAAACGCGTTGTTAGATGTTTCATACGTTCGTGAAACTTGTACAAAGCTCATTGAGGAACTTATAAGCTCTCATGTTGCATGAAACTTCATACGTTCGTCAAACTTGTACAAATCTCATTGAGGAACTTATAAGCTCTCATGTTGCATGAAAATTGATTTAGAGTCCTAGAAACGCGTTGTTAGATGTTTCTTAAGTTCGTGAAACTTATACAAAGCTCATTGAGATACTTATAAGCACTCATGTTGCATGAAACTTGTTTAGAATTCTAGAAACGCGTTGTTAGATGTTTCATAAGTTCGTCAAACTTGTACAAAGCTCATTGAAGAACTTATAATCTCTCATGTTGCATGAAACTTGGTTTAGAGTCTTAGAAACGCGTTTTTAGATGTTTCATAAGTTCGTGAAACTTGTACAAAGCTCATTGAGGAACTTATAAGCATTCATGTTGCATGAAACTTGGTTTAGAGTCCTAGAAACGCGTTGTTAGATGTTTCATACGTTCGTCAAACTTGTACAAAGCTCATTGAGGAACTCATAAGCACTCATGTTGCATGAAACTTGATTTAGAGTCCTAGAAACGCGTTGTTAGATGTTTCATAAGTTCGTGAAACTTGTACAAAGCTCATTGAGTAACTTATAAGCACTCATGTTCCATGAAACTTGGTTTACAGTCCTAGAAACGTGATGTTAGATGTTTCATATGTTCGTCAAACTTGTACAAAGCTCATTGAGGAACTTATAAGCTCTCATGTTGCATGAAACTTGGTTTAGAGTCCTAGAAACGAGTTGTTAGATGTTTCATAAGTTCGTCAAACTTATACAAAGCTCATTGAGATACTTATAAGCACTCATGTTGCATGAAACTTGGTTTAGAGTCCTAGAAACGCGTTGTTAGATGTTTCATAAGTTCGTCAAACTTGTACAAAGCTTATTGAGACACTTATAAACACTCACGATGCATGAAACTTGGTTTAGAGTCCTAGAAACGCGTTGTTAGATGTTTCATACGTTCGTCAAACTTGTACAAAGCTCATTGAGGAACTTATAAGAACTCATGTTGCATGTAACTTGGGTTAGAGTCCTAGAAACGCGTTGTTAGATGTTTCATAACTTCGTGAAACTTGTACAAAGCTCATTGAGGAACTTATAAGCACTCATGCTGCATGAAACTTGGTTTAGAGTCCTAGAAATGCGTTGTTAGATGTTTCATACGTTCGTCAAACTTGTACAAAGCTCATTGAGGAACTTATAAGCTCTCATGTTGCATGAAACTTCATACGTTCGTCAAACTTGTACAAATCTCATTGAGGAACTTATAAGCTCTCATGTTGCATGAAAACTGATTTAGAGTCCTAGAAACGCGTTGTTAGATGTTTCATAAGTTCGTGAAACTTATACAAAGCTCATTGAGATACTTATAAGCACTCATGTTGCATGAAACTTGGTTTAGAGTCCTAGAAACGCGTTGTTAGATGTTTCATAAGTTCGTCAAACTTGTACAAAGCTCATTGAAGAACTTATAATCTCTCATGTTGCATGAAACTTGGTTTAGAGTCTTAGAAACGCGTTTTTAGATGTTTCATAAGTTCGTGAAACTTGTACAAAGCTCATTGAGGAACTTATAAGCATTCATGTTGCATGAAACTTGGTTTAGAGTCCTAGAAACGCGTTGTTAGATGTTTCAAACGTTCGTCAAACTTGTACAAAGCTCATTGAGGAACTCATAAGCACTCATGTTGCATGAAACTTGGTTTAGAGTCCTAGAAACGCGTTGTTAGATGTTTCATAAGTTCGTGAAACTTGGACAAAGCTCATTGAGTAACTTATAAGCACTCATGTTCCATGAAACTTGGTTTAGAGTCCTAGAAACGCGTTGTTAGATGTTTCATACGTTCCTCAAACTTGTACAAAGCTCATTGAGACACTTATAAGCTCTCATGTTGCATGAAACTTGGTTTAAAGTCCTAGAAACGCGTTGTTAGATGTTTCATACGTATGAAACAAACTTGTACAAAGCTCATTGAGGAATTTATAAGCACTCATGTTGTATGAAACTTGGTTTAGAGTCCTAGAAACGCGTTGTTAAATGTTTCATAAGTTCGTCAAACTTGTACAAAGCTCAATGAGGAACTTATAAGCACTCATGTTGCATGAAACTTGGTTTAGAGTCCCAGTAACGCATTGTTAGATGTTTCATAAGTTCGTCAAACTTGTACAAAGCTCATTGAGATACTTATAAACAATCATGTTGCATGAAACTTGGTTTAGAGTCCTAGAAACGCGTTGCTAGATGTTTCATACGTTCGTCAAACTTGTACAAAGCTCATTGAGATACTTATAAGCACTCATGTTGCATGAAACTTGGTTTAGAGTCCTAGAAATGCGTTGTTAGATGTTTCATACTTTCGTCAAACTTGTACAAAGCTCATTGAGGAACTTATAAGCTCTCATGTTGCATGAAACTTCATACGTTCGTCAAACTTGTACAAATCTCATTGAGGAACTTATAATCTCTCATGTTGCATGAAAATTGATTTAGAGTCCTAGAAACGCGTTGTTAGATGTTTCATAAGTTCGTGAAACTTATACAAAGCTCATTGAGATACTTATAAGCACTCATGTTGCATGAAACTTGTTTAGAGTCCTAGAAACGCGTTGTTAGATGTTTCATAAGTTCGTCAAACTTGTACAAAGCTCATTGAAGAACTTATAATCTCTCATGTTGCATGAAACTTGGTTTAGAGTCTTAGAAACGCGTTTTTAGATGTTTCATAAGTTCGTGAAACTTGTACAAAGCTCATTGAGGAACTTATAAGCATTCATGTTGCATGAAACTTGGTTTAGAGTCCTAGAAACGCGTTGTTAGATGTTTCATACGTTCGTCAAACTTGTACAAAGCTCATTGAGGAACTCATAAGCACTCATGTTGCATGAAACTTGGTTTAGAGTCCTAGAAACGCGTTGTTAGATGTTTCATAAGTTCGTGAAACTTGTACAAAGCTCATTGAGAAACTTATAAGCACTCATGTTCCATGAAACTTGGTTTAGAGTCCTAGAAACGTGATGTTAGATGTTTCATAAGTTCGTCAAACTTGTACAAAGCTCATTGAAGAACTTATAATCTCTCATGTTGCATGAAACTTGGTTTAGAGTCTTAGAAACGCGTTTTTAGATGTTTCATAAGTTCGTGAAACATGTACACAGCTCATTGAGGAACTTATAAGCATTCATGTTGCATGAAACTTGGTTTAGAGTCCTAGAAATGCGTTGTTAGATGTTTCATTCTTTCGTCAAACTTTTACAAAGCTCATTGAGGAACTCATAAGCACTCATGTTGCATGAAACTTGGTTTAGAGTCCTAGAAACGCGTTGTTAGATGTTTCATAAGTTCGTGAAACTTGTACAAAGCTCATTGAGTAACTTATAAGCACTCATGTTCCATGAAACTTGGTTTAGAGTCCTATAAACGCGTTGTTAGATGTTTCATACGTTCCTCAAACTTGTACAAAGCTCATTGAGACACTTATAAGCTCTCATGTTGCATGATACTTGGTTTAGAGTCCTAGAAACGCGTTGTTAAATGTTTCATACGTATGAAACAAACTTGTACAAAGCTCAATGAGGAACTTATAAGCACTCATGTTGCATGAAACTTGGTTTAGAGTCCTAGTAACGCATTGTTAGATGTTTCATAAGTTCGTCAAACTTGTACAAAGCTCATTGAGATACTTATAAGCAATCATGTTGCATGAAACTTGGTTTAGAGTCCTAGAAACGCGTTGCTAGATGTTTCATATGTTCGTCAAACTTGTGCAAACCTCTTTGAGGAACTTATAAGCTCTCATGTTGCCTGAAACTTGGTTTAGAGTCCTAGAAACGAGTTGTTAGATATTTCATAAGTTCGTCAAACTTATACAAAGCTCATTGAGATACTTATAAGCACCCATATTGCATGAAACTTGGTTTAGAGTCCTAGAAACGCGTTGGTAGATGTTTCATACGTTCGTCAAACTTGTACAAAGCTCATTGAGGAATTTATAAGAACTCATGTTGCATGTAATTTGGTTTATATTCCTAGAAACGCGTGTTTAGATGTTTCATAAGTTCGTCTACTTGTACAAAGCTCATTGAGACACTTATAAACACTCATGTTGCCTGAAACTTGGTTTAGAGTCCTAGAAACGAGTTGTTAGATATTTCATAAGTTCGTCAAACTTATACAAAGCTCATTGAGATACTTATAAGCACCCATGTTGCATGAAACTTGGTTTAGAGTCCTAGAAACGCGTTGTTAGATGTTTCATACGTTCGTCAAACTTGTGCAAAGCTCTTTGAGGAACTTATAAGATCGCATGTTGCATTAAACTTGGTTTATAGTCCAAGAAACGAGTTGTTAGATGTTTCATAAGTTCGTCAGACTTGTACAAAGCTCATTGAGACACTTATAATCACTGATGTTGCATGAAACATGGATTAGAGTCCTAGAAACACGTTGTTAGATGTTTCATAATTTCTTCAAACTTGTATAAATATCATTGAGGAACTTATAAGCACTCATGTTGTATGAAACATGGTTTAGAGTCCTAGAAACGCATTTTTTAGATGTTTCATAAGTCCGTCAGACTTCTACAAAGCTCATTGAGATACTTATAAGCACTCATATTGCATGAAACTTTGTTTAGAGTCCTAGAAACGCGTTGTTAGATGTTTCATAAGTTCGTCAAACTTGTACAAAGCTCATTGAGGAACTTATAAGCTCTCATGTTGCATGGAACTTGGTTTAGAGTCCTAGAAACGAGTTGTTAGGTGTTTCATAAGTTCGTCAAACTTGAACAAAGCTCATTGAGGAACTTATAAGAACTCATGATGCATGTAACTTGGTTTAGATTCCTAGAAACGCGTTGTTAGATGTTTCATAAGTTCGTGAAACTTGTACAAAGCTCATTGAGGAACTTATAAGCACTCAAGTTGCATGAAACTTGGTTTAGAGTCCTAGAAACGCGTTGTTAGATGTTTCATACGTTCGTCAAACTTGTACAAAGCTCATTGAGGAACTTATAAGCTCTCATGTCGCATGAAACTTGATTTAGAGTCCTAGAAACACGTTGTTAGATGTTTCATAAATTCTTGAAACTTGTACAAAGCTCATTGAGGAACTTATAAGCACTCAGGTTACATGAAACCTTTTTTAGAGTCCTAGAAACGCGTCGTTAGATGTTTCATAAGTTCGTCAAACTTGCACAAAGCTCATTGAGACACTTATAAACACTCATGTTGCATGAAACTTGGTTTATAGTCCTAGAAACGCGTTGTTAGATGTTTCATAAGTTTGTCAAATTTATACGAAGCTCATTGAGATACTTATAGGCACTCATGTTACATGAAAGTTAGTTTAGAGTCCTAGAAACGCGTTGTTAGATGTTTCATAAGTTCGTCAAACTTATACAAAGCTCATTGAGATACTTATAAGCACTCAAGTTGCATGAAACTTGGTTTAGAGTCCTAGAAACGCGTTGTTAGATGTTTCATAAGTTCGTCAAACTTGTACAAAGCTTATTGAGACACTTATAAACACTCATGATGCATGAAACTTGGTTTAGAGTCCTACAAAATGCGTTGTTAGATGTTTCATACGTTCGTCAAACTTGTACGAAGCTCATTGAGGAACTTATAAGAACTCATGTTGCATGTAACTTGGTTTAGAGTCCTAGAAACGCGTTGTTAGATGTTTCATAAGTGCGTGAAACTTGTACAAATCTCATTGAGGAACTTATAAGCACTGATGCTGCATGAAACTTGGTTTAGAGTCCTAGAAATGCGTTGTTAGATGTTTCATACGTTCGTCAAACTTGTACAAAGCTCATTGAGGAACTTATAAGCTCTCATGTTGCATGAAACTTCATACGTTCGTCAAACTTGTACAAATCTCATTGAGGAACTTATAAGCTCTCATGTTTGATGAAAATTGATTTAGAGTCCTAGAAACGCGTTGTTAGATGTTTCATAAGTTCGTGAAACTTATACAAAGCTCATTGAGATACTTATAAGCACTCATGTTGCATGAAACTTGGTTTAGAGTCCTAGAAACGCGTTGTTAGATGTTTCATAAGTTCGTAAAACTTGTACAAAGCTCATTGAAGAACTTATAATCTCTCATGTTGCATGAAACTTGGTTTAGAGTCTTAGAAATGCGTTGTTAGATGTTTCATAAGTTCGTGAAACTTGTACAAAGCTCATTGAGGAACTCATAAGCACTCATGTTGCATGAAACTTGGTTTAGAGTCCTAGAAACGCGTTGTTAGGTGTCTTTGTGGTGGTATACTTCGACGACATATCGTTCTATAGCAAGTACATGGAGGATCACCTTACACACGTCCACACGGTGCTAGAAGTGCTTAGGAAGGAGCATCTGTTTGCTAACCTGAGCAAATGTACTTTCTGTACTAACCAGATCGTTTTCCTAGGTTTTGTTGTAAGTGCAAATGGTGTTCAGGTAGATGAGGACAAGATCAAGGCTATCAAAGAGTGGCCGAGCCCAAAGAATGTTGGTAAAGTAAGGAGTTTCCACGGACTGGCTGGATTTTACCGGCGATTTGTCAAGGATTTTAGCACCATAGCAGCGCCACTCACCGAAGTCATCAAGAAGGAAGTAGGGTTCAAGTGGGAAGCCGCCCAAGAGCAAGCCTTTCAGGCTCTTAAAGAGAAGCTTATCAATTACCCTCTACTTGCTTTACCTAATTTCTTGAAAACTTTTGAAATTGAGTGTGATGCGTATGGTGTAGGCATTGGAGCTGTTCTAATGCAGGACAAAAGACCCATTGCTTATTTCAGCGAGAAGCTATAAGGCTCAACGATCAATTACCCAACTTATGACAAGGAGCTCTACGCACTGGTGAGGGCTCTACAAACATGGCAGCACTATCTGTGGCCCAAGGAGTTCATTATACACATTGATCATGAGTCCTTGAAGCACCTAAAGGGGCAACAAAAACTGAACAAGCGACATGGGCGTTGGATTGAGTTCATCGAGACCTTCCCCAATGTCATAAAATATAAGAAAGGTAAGGACAATGTGGTCGCTGACGCATTGTCCCGGAGGTATGCTCTTCTTAATACTCTGCCCTCTAAGCTCATTGGATTTAAAACCTTGAAAAACTTGTATGAGACTGATAGTGAGTTTAGCGAGGCATATAGGAAGTGTTGCAAGTTCTCTTGTGATGGATACTATAGGCATGATGGTTATCTCTTTTATCACCATATGTTTTGTGTGCCTAATGTTTCTGTTAGAGAATTGTTAGTCAGGGAATCCCATGGAGGTGGCCTTGCCGGGCATTTTGGAGTTAGCAATACTCTAAACAGCCTACAACAACACTTCTACTGGCCGGGCATGAGGAAGGACGTCGAGAAAATCTGTTCTAGGTGTGCCACATGCAAACATGCTAAGAGTAATGATATGATCATGGATACGCAAGTTTTGGATGAGGTTCCCGAGGAAGCATTGATCGTTCCCGAAGGCCCCATGACGCGATCCAAGACAAGGAAGCTAGCCGGAGCTGTTTGGAAAGTACTTGGCAACGTTAGGAACAAGGAGGAAGACCAACTTACGCAATGCACCTACATCTCAATATCATTTGTGGATTCATCTTGAGGTTGGCCGCAAGCTAAGTTGTTGTACTCTTTTTCCTATACTCGGTTTTTGTCCCATTGGGTTTTCCGAGTAGAGGTTTTAACGAGGCAATGACTTATGCTTACCATGGACGGTCCAAACTCACGTGAATTACATCTACATTATGGTTGGAAATAAATCAAAAGGACATGACCAAACCTCAAGAACATTCTCGCCAACTTGGAAGTCCAAGGGACATTCAAACTCTAATTTATTTTAGTCTTTGGTCTTAGTCTTTGTTTTCATTCCCAAGTAGTCTTTGTTTTCATTTTCGAGGTAGTCTTGTTGACTAGCCTCTTCTCCTTCTTCTTCTTATAAATTCATGTAATCCTTTCATTTTGAACAATCAATCTTTTATCAAACAAATCTTTGAGAAGTTTCTCTCTTGTTCTTTTGTGAACTTTTTCGATCTCTTTGGTGGTTAGCCAACGAAATCACTTCGATCATTGGGTGGTTAGCCTCTTGATCTCAATCGATTCCAAGGTGGTTAGCCGAAGAGTCACAACCGTTCCTTAGGTGGTTAGCCTGCGGTTCGAATCTGGTTTACCGAGTGCCGTTCATAGCCCTCGACGCAGCCATTCACTTTCCCGCCTTGTTCATCCAAGGATCTATCCATTTCAATACCAACAAGAGTGTGCAATCTTTGGGAGTTCGTATCAAGTGGTATCAGAGCCACGCTCTTGAATATCGGTATTTTCTAAGCAAGCTATATCTCTTCACTTCTTTATTCTATATCTTTTCTTTCTATCTTTTGTAAGAAACCAATTCAAAAAAAAAAAAAAAAAAAAGGAAATCGAAAATCAAAAAAAAAAAAAAAAAAAAAAGAAAACAATTTGGTTAAAGAAATTCTTCACTATCTATCTATCTATCTACCTTAGTTTGACGATTTGGTTTTTGACGCTACCATCGAATTGTTTCGATTTAGTTTCTTAAGAACCGAGGAGAACTTCTTGTGTGTGTGTGAGGATATTGTGAGGGTTGTGAGAAACACTTGAGTGAAACACTTGTGAGGAATATTTTTACTAACGTGTTTGTTCTTTTTGCGAGGAAAATGTCTAATGGAAGCAATTTTTCACGGAATGAAAGAGAAGCCGAAATGGCCCGCCAAATGGAAGCCATGTCCACAATGCTAGACGAAATGAGAGACCAAATGGCCACTCTTTCCGTTGGACGAGAAAGAGCTAACCATGGCCATGAAAGAGGAGATAACTCGACGGAGAGTCAAGGATCGGGCAGAATTGATCATCAAAGACGTCATCGAGTACCGCCTAGACATAGGCAACACCGACACAACCAACAACAACAACGAATGGAGCCATACGACAATCCGTTTCACGACCTCACCGTTGGGGAACAAGATAGGCAACCACCGCCAGAGGAAGAAATGAAAATGATCTTGGCGGCTTGAAGCTACGCATTCCACCATTCCATGGGAAAAACGATTCCGATGCTTTCCTTGAGTGGGAAAAAAAGATCGATCTACTCTTCGATTGTCAACACTTTTCCGATCGCAAGAAAGTTAGGTTAGCAGCCACTGGATTTCATGATTATGCTATTGACTGGTGGGATCAATTGGTGACTAACAGAAGCGAAATAGAGAAAACCCCGTAGAGACTTGGGAAGAGATGATGATACTTATGAGAAGACGGTTCATTCCGAGCCATTACCACCGAGAATTGCACCAAAAACTACGAAGGCTATCTCAAGGAAGTAGGAATGTGGAAGATTATTTCCAAGAGATGGAGAAACTCATGCTCAAAGCCGATGTAGATGAACACCGTGATGCAACAATGGCCCGATTCCTATCCGGAATGAATCGAGAATTACAAGATCGTATGGAGATGCAAACTTATGACACCATAGAGGATATGTTGCACAAGGCCATTCTCGTGGAACAACAACTTAGGAGAAAGAGCGTCACAACCAAGCCAAGCTACCCTAAAAGCGAGAAGCCAAGTTACACAAGCCGCACCGATTCCAAGCCAAAATCGGAATTCAAACCTAACGTTTCAAGTCAAGACTACAAGGGTAAGACCGAGGCTTCTACTTCTAGTCGTAACCGTGACATAGAGTGTTTCAGGTGTAAAGGCAAAGGTCATTATGCGAACAAGTGTCCAAACCAGCGCGCCATGTTGATGCTAGATAGCGGCGAAATCGTGACCGAAGATGAGAAGGATTATGACTCCGCACCAATCTATGATGACGATGAAGAACATGCGGTTAAAGGAGAGTTACTTGTGGCAAGACGAGTTCTTCTTTCTCAAGAGAAAAGTCTAGAAGACGAACAACGGGAAAACTTGTTCCACACGCGATGCCATATCAAAGATAAGGTATGTAGCCTAATTATCGATGGCGGAAGTTGTACTAATGTTGCTAGCATGACTTTGGTGAAGAAACTAAACTTGGAGATGAAGAAACATCCACGGCCGTATAGTCTAAGTTGGTTGAGTGACCAAAAACAAACGGTGACACATCAAGTTTTGGTATCTTTGTCTATTGGCCGATATGAGGATGAAATCCTTTGCGATGTGTTATCCATGGAAGCTGGTCACATTCTACTTGGAAGACCATGGCAGTACGATCGAAGGACGGTTCATGATGGGTACACTAACAAGTATTCCTTTGAGTACCAAGGACGGAAGATCACTCTTGCACCTATGTCACCACATGAGGTGTACCTAGATCAGCTCAAGCTTAACCAAGGAAAGAACATTGTGAGTGATCCCCTAAACACTTCTTCTACTAAAAATGAGAGTGAGAGTTCGAGAAAAACCCCACTAAAGGCCTTTGAGAGTAAACCCGTGAGGCAAGAAACTCTTTTTGTGAGACCGAGTGAGATTAAGCATGCTCTTGTTACTAAGCAACCTTTCGTGTTGCTTATCTTTAAAGAGATGCTCTCTTGACTAACCCCGAGCCGGATCTTCCGAGCAATGTGTTGTCTCTTTTGCGGGAATATAGTGATGTCTTTCCGGAAGACAGTCCAGGCGGTCTACCTCCCATTCGTGGAATAGAACATCAAATAGACTTTGTTCCGGAGCAACACTTCCGAACCGGCCCGCTTACTTACGAACCAACCCGGTTGAAACCAAGGAACTCCAGCGACAAGTCGGTGAACTTTTGGAGAAGGGTCATATCCGAGAAAGTATGAGTCCTTGCGCCGTTCCGGTATTACTTGTGCCCAAGAAGGATGGATCTTGGCGGATGTGTGTTGATTGCCGAGCCATCAACAATATTACGGTAAAGTATCGCCATCCAATTCCTAGGCTAGATGACATGTTAGACGAACTTCATGGGTCTAGTGTCTTTTCTAAAATTGATTTGAAAAGTGGATATCACCAAATCCGGATGAAGGAAGGTGATGAATGGAAAACCGCTTTCAAAACTAAGCACGGATTATATGAGTGGCTTGTTATGCCGTTTGGTCTTACGAATGCACCTAGTACTTTCATGCGTCTTATGAATCATGTTCTTAGGTCATTTATAGGTGTCTTTGTTGTTGTTTATTTTGATGACATCTTGGTTTATAGCAAGACCTTGGACGAACATGTGGAGCATTTGCGAAAGGTGTTGAACGTGCTTAGGAAGGAACGCCTCTTTGGCAATTTTAAAAAGTGTTCTTTTTGTTCAAATGACGTGGTGTTTCTAGGTTTTGTTGTGAGTTCACAGGGCATACAGGTCGATGTGAGCAAGATCAAGGCGATCCAAGATTGGCCGAGTCCTAAGACGGTAGGTGAGGTCCGAAGCTTCCACGGTTTAGCCGGTTTCTATAGACGGTTTGTTCGGGACTTCAGCACCATTGCCGCGCCACTAACCGAAGTAATCAAGAAGGACGTGGGTTTTAAATGGGAACAAGCTCAAGAGGACGCTTTCCAACTCCTAAAACACAAGCTTACTCACGCCCCTCTTCTCGTTCTACCTGATTTTATGAAAACATTTGAGATTGAATGCGATGCTTCGGTGTAGGTATAGGAGCCGTGCTCATGCAAGAGAAGAAGCCAATTGCTTTCTTTAGTGAGAAACTCGGAGGAGCTACTCTCAACTACCCGACGTACGATAAGGAGTTCTACGCCTTAGTCCGTGCACTCCAAACATGGCAACACTATCTCTGGCCGAAGGAGTTCGTGATCCACACCGATCATCAATCACTTAGGCACCTAAAGAGCCAACAAAAGTTGAACAAGAGGCATGCCCGTTGGATGGAGTTCGTGGAAACCTTTCCATATGTGATTCAATACAAGCAAGGCAAAGAGAATGTGGTGGCCGATGCTCTATCTCGGAGGTACACTTTGATCTCGACTCTCGATGCCAAGATTCTCGGGTTTGAGATGATTAAGGGGAGCATACGCAACCGATCCAGACTTTCGGGAAGTATTCCTTACTTGTGAAAAGTTTGCTAAAGGAAAGTACTTTAGAAGTGATGGGTTTTTGTTTTATGAAAACCGACTTTGCATTCCCAACTCTTCTTTGCGAGATCTTCTTGTTAGGGAAGCACACGGAGGGGGCTTGATGGGACACTTTGGCGTGGCCAAAACTCTTTCCATTGTGCAAGATCATTTCTTTTGGCCGCACATGAAGCGTGATGTAGAACGAATTTGCAGCCGATGCGATGCACCACATGTAAGCTCGCTAAATCAAAAAGCCAAGGCCAAGGTATGTGTACACTCCTTTACCGATTCCTAGTGCACCATGGACCGACATTTCAATGGATTTTGTCTTAGGTTTACCTCGGACTAGGAATGGTAGAGATTCGGTCTTTGTTGTGGTCGATAGGTTTTCTAAAATGGCACATTTCATACCTTGCCATAAAACTGATGATGCATCTAACATTGCCGACTTATTCTTTAAGGAGATTGTCCGTCTACATGGAATGCCTAGGACTATAGTCTCGGATAGGGATACAAAGTTTCGAGTTATTTTTGGAAGACCCTATGGTCTAAGCTAGGAACTAAGCTTTGTTTCTCTACTACTTGTCATCCGCAAACCGATGGACAAACCGAAGTAGTTAATAGGACTCTAGGGACACTCTTGAGAACCGTGATCAAAAAGAATCTTAAGTCATGGGAGGATTGTTTACCACATGTAGAGTTTGCATATAATCATGCCGTGCATTCTACTACTTGTTTTTCTCCTTTTCAACTTGTTTATGGCTTTAATCCGCTTACACCTCTTGATCTAACTCCTTTACCTTTGAGTGAACGTGTAAGTATGGACGGAAAGAAAAAGGCTGAGTTAGTCAAACTAATGCACGAAAAGGCAAAGCAAAACATCGAGCATAAAACCGAGCAATACCGCAAGCAAGCCAACAAAGGTCGGAACAAAAAGACGTTTGAACCCGGCGACCTTGTTTGGATTTACTTGAGAAAGGAGCCGGTTCCCGGAAGAAAGGAAGTCTAAACTCTTGCCAAGAGTTGATGGACCATTTACTATTTTGGAGCGGTTCCCGGAAGATGCTTACAAAATTGATCTCCAAGGTAAGTATTCTGTTAGCTCTAGCTTCAACATTGCTGATATCATTCCTTTTATTGCAGATGGAGTCGATTTGAGGACAAATCCTTTTCAAGAGGAGGGGGATGATATGATCATGGATACGCAAGTTTTGGATGAGGTTCCCGAGGAAGCATTGATCGTTCCCGAAGGCCCCATGACGCGATCCAAGACAAGGAAGCTAGCCGGAGCTGTTTGGAAAGTACTTGGCAACGTTAGGAACAAGGAGGAAGACCAACTTACGCAATGCACCTACATCTCAATATCATTTGTGGATTCATCTTGAGGTTGGCCGCAAGCTAAGTTGTTGTACTCTTTTTCCTATACTCGGTTTTGTCCCATTGGGTTTTCCGAGTAGAGGTTTTAACGAGGCAATGACTTATGCTTACCATGGACGGTCCAAACTCACGTGAATTACATCTACATTATGGTTGGAAATAAATCAAAAGGACATGACCAAACCTCAAGAACATTCTCGCCAACTTGGAAGTCCAAGGGACATTCAAACTCTAATTTATTTTAGTCTTTGGTCTTAGTCTTTGTTTTCATTCCCAAGTAGTCTTTGTTTTCATTTTCGAGGTAGTCTTGTTGACTAGCCTCTTCTCCTTCTTCTTCTTATAAATTCATGTAATCCTTTCATTTTGAACAATCAATCTTTTATCAAACAAATCTTTGAGAAGTTTCTCTCTTGTTCTTTTGTGAACTTTTTCGATCTCTTTGGTGGTTAGCCAACGAAATCACTTCGATCATTGGGTGGTTAGCCTCTTGATCTCAATCGATTCCAAGGTGGTTAGCCGAAGAGTCACAACCGTTCCTTAGGTGGTTAGCTGCGGTTCGAATCTGGTTTACCGAGTGCCGTTCATAGCCCTCGACGCAGCCATTCAGTTTCCCGCCTTGTTCATCCAAGGATCTATCCATTTCAATACCAACAAGAGTGTGCAATCTTTGGGAGTTCGTATCAAGTAAGGTCCAGCCTCACGGTTTGTATCTTCCTTTACCCATTCCTGAACACCCTTGGACAAATATATCCATGGACTTCGTGATAGGATTGCCTAGGACTAGGACTGGTAGAGACTCGATATTTGTGGTTGTTGATAGGTTTTCAAAAATGGCTCACTTTATTGCCTGTCATAAGACCGATGATGCTGTTAATGTCGCTAACCTGTTCTTTAGAGAAGTTGTTAGGTTGCATGGTATGCCGCTTGTTATTGTGTCTGACAGGGACACGAAGTTTCTCAGCCACTTTTGGAGAACATTGTGGGCCAAACTAGGGACGAAGCTGACCTTTTCCACCACCTGCCACCCGCAGACTGATGGACAGACCGAAGTAGTCAATAGGTCCTTGAGCACGCTGCTCAGGACGATGGTAAGAGGCAATCTCAAGGCGTGGGAGGATTGTCTACCCCACGTTGAGTTTGCTTACAATCATTCTCAACACTCAAGTACGTTGTTTTCTCCGTTTGAACTTGTTTATGGGTTTAACCCGTCTTCACCATTAGATTTGATTGCTTTGCCTTTGAGTGAGAGATGCAGTTTAGATGGCAAAAAGAAAGCAGAAGAAGTAAGGAAGCTCCATGAGAAGGCCCGGATGAACATAGAGCATAAGACCAGATTGTATGCGAGAAAAGCCAACAAGGGGCGCAAAGAAGTCATCTTTGAGGAAGGCGACCTTGTGTGGATCCATCTAAGAAAGGAGCGGTTTCCAACCGAGAGGAAGTCCAAGCTGATGCAAAGAGTAGACGGCCCCTTCAAAGTGCTGAGGCGGATCAACGACAACGCCTACAAGATTGACCTACAAGGGAAGTATACAATTTCGGACTCGTTTAATGTCTCTGACTTATCTCGTTTTATTGCATATTCGGATTTGAGGTCAAATCCTTTTCAAGTGGGGGAGGATGAAGCGATCGTAACCGAGTCATCGGATGAAGAAGTCGCAGACAACACGTTACCGGGTGCCCGACCACTCGACCACCCGACACCGACCACTCGACCACTCGACCACTCGACACCGAGAAAATGCCGAGCACCCGACCAACAAATACCGAGACGATACCGACTGTAACCGAGGGGAGAATCACACGTGCCAAGGAAAAGGAGTTAGCAAGAGGAGTCAAGGCAATGCTCAAAGAGGAAGCACTAAGAGGAGCCACAACTCAGGACGTCTACAACCTTTTCCAAGCAACCGAAATGATGTGAATCTCCCAAGGATTCGACACTCTAAGAAGGGAAGGGGATAATCCTTGATTTCTAAAGTAGTTAAACTTAAGAAATAAGGCTGTGGATTGAAATGGTACTTCTAAGAGATGCGGAAAGCTCTTAGACTACCGAAGTATCCTTGTCTACGAAAGTAATAAAACTTGTGGAACAAGGCGGTGAATTGAATGGTACTTCTAAGAGAGGCGGAAAGCTCTTAGACTACCGAAGTTTGCTTGTAGACGCGAAATCAAAGTCCGACCAAGAACAAGACAAACGATGATCAAACAAGATTCAAGAGAGAGTTCTTAAGTTCTTAGAAAAATGTTTGATGCTTTTATTCATGTTTTTCAACCACAATATATAGAGAAGAAGGTTGTACATGCACAACTTCTTGGAAATAGACAAAACATTGGAAAGAACATGCAACAACATAATAAATAAAATGCATGCAAAGTCTGAAATTTAAACAAGTTTGGAGGGAGTTTTGTTTTGAGCGCCGAGAATTATCATGATGTCTTCTTGGACCAAATAAAATATTATGGGATTCTAAATTGAACCAGGATCACCAAACAATTGAGCTTGTAATTTTCTTCCATCTGGTTTGATCGGAAACCTTGGTTTAGTGCACGTTGGTCCGTATCGAGATAACAACAGATCATCTCTTTTGTAAATTAAATAACTCCATCACCTAGACTCCGATTGCATTCATTCTTCTTGTTGGAGCTTGATAATTGAGATGAGCATCTTTTAGAGGAAGTTTTACTAATTTAGGAGCAATGGTGAAATAGATATGAATTTTTGAATGGAAACACCTCTTGCTGCTTCTCAATATCACATCATCCTCCCTTTCTTCAAAAGGATTTGCCCTCAAATCCGAATAATAAAAGAAATGATAAATAATATAAATCAAACTTAGAGTGGAGCTCAGATACCAAATGATGTGAATCTCCCAAGGATTCGACACTCTAAGAAGGGAAGGGGATAATCCTTGATTTCTAAAGTAGTTAAACTTAAGAAATTAGGCGGTGGATTGAAATGGTACTTCTAAGAGATGCGGAAAGCTCTTAGACTACCGAAGTATCCTTGTCTACGAAAGTAATAAAACTTGTGGAACAAGGCGGTGGATTGAAATGGTACTTCTAAGAGATGCGGAAAGCTCTTAGACTACCGAAGTATCCTTGTCTACGAAAGTAATAAAACTTGTGGAACAAGGCGGTGAATTGAATGGTACTTCTAAGAGAGGCGGAAAGCTCTTAGACTACCGAAGTTTGCTTGTAGACGCGAAATCAAAGTCCGACCAAGAACAAGACAAACGATGATCAAACAAGATTCAAGAGAGAGTTCTTAAGTTCTTAGAAAAATGTTTGATGCTTTTATTCATGTTTTTCAACCACAATATATAGAGAAGAAGGTTGTACATGCACAACTTCTTGGAAATAGACAAAACATTGGAAAGAACATGCAACAACATAATAAATAAAATGCATGCAAAGTCTGAAATTTAAACAAGTTTGGAGGGAGTTCTGTTTTGAGCGCCGAGAATTATCATGATGTCTTCTTGGACCAAATAAAATATTATGGGTTTCTAAATTGAACCAAGATCACAAAACAATTGAGTTTGTAATTTTCTTCCATCTGGTTTGATCGGAAACCTTGGTTTAGTGCACGTTGGTCCGTATCGAGATAACAACAGATCATCTCTTTTGTATATTAAATAACTCCATCACCTAGACTCCGATTGCATTCATTCTTCTTGTAGGAGCTTGATAATTGAGATGAGCATCTTTTAGAGGAAGTTTTACTAATTTAGGAGCAATGGTGAAATAGATATGAACTTTTGAATGGAAACACCTCTTGCTGCTTCTCAAGATCACATCACGAAGAAGGCGAGGTAACGCACTAAGGTACTAGGTGGTTAATTATGTACTCTTTTGTCCTTAGTTGAGAAGGTTTTATCCCACCTTGGGTTTTCCTATCACTAAGGTTTTAACGAGGCAAGTTAATCACCTACACAAAGTACCTTAGTAGTTATCTTGGCTTAGTGCACGGCGAGACATTTAAACACTTGCCATCCTATCCGCATTTTAGTTTTTCTTTACAATTTCCTTTATGTTGGGATTTTCTTTTTTTCTTTACATTTTTCCATTTTGCAAAACCGCGTAAACCCTAAAGGAGCAAGCGACATGTGCTTGTCCTATAAAAGGATTGCGCCTCCTTTCTTTTCATTATCGAAGTTTGTATCAAAGAGTTAACTTGTTTCTTTCGGCTTTGCGAAGAAGCCTCCCCTTTAGATTTTGAGAAGAAGTCTGATCCCCACCGCGAGCCAAGGCTTTGCCGGAGATCTTCTACCCTCTAGTTGGCCTTCCATCGCTTGCTAGAGTTTCCACCACCACCACTTCCTCCTTCCCCACTCACTTCTTGGTTACTACCGCGACTAATTACTCTTCCCCTTCCCCCCCTATTTCACCGCTTCCCTAGTCAGCCTCGTTTGGAGAGACGGTCCCGTAGGCAGCTCGTATCATCTCATGTTGCATGCAACTTGATTTAGAGTCCTAGAAACACGTTGTTAGATGTTTCATAAGTTCGTAAAACTTGTACAAAGCTCATTGAGATACTTATAAGCACTCATGTTGCATGAAACTTGGTTTAGATTCCTAGAAACGCGTTGTTAGATGTTTCATAAGTTCGTCAAACTTGTACAAAGCTCATTGAGAAACTTATAATCTCTCATGTTGCATGAAACTTGGTTTAGGGTCCTAGAAACGCGTTGTTAGATGTTTCATAAGTTCGTGAAACTTGTACAAAGCTCATTGAGGAACTTATAAGCATTCATGTTGCATGAAACTTGGTTTAGAGTCCTAGAAACGCGTTGTTAGATGTTTCATACGTTCGTCAAACTTGTACAAAGCTCATTGAGGAACTTACAAGCACTCATGTTGCATGAAACTTGGTTTAGAGTCCTAGAAACGCGTTGTTATATGTTTCATAAGTTCTTGAAACTTGTACAAAGCTCATTGAGTAACTTATAAGCATTCATGTTGCATGAAACTTGGTTTAGAGTCCTAGAAACGCGTTGTTAGATGTCTCATACGTTCGTAAAACTTGTACAAAGCTCATTGAGGAACTTATAAGCACTCATGTTGCATGAAACTTGGTTTAGAGTCCTAGAAACGCGTTGTTAGATGTTTCATACGTTCGTCAAACTTGTACAAAGCTCATTGAGGAACTTATAAGCTCTCATGTTGCATGAAACTTGATTTAGAGTCCTAGAAACGCGTTGTTAGATGTTTCATAAGTTCGTGAAACTTATGCAAAGCTTATTTAGATACTTATAAGCACTCATGTTGCATGAAACTTGGTTTAGAGTCCTAGAAACGCGTTGTTAGATGTTTCATAAGTTCGTCAAACTTGTACAAAGCTCATTGAGACACTTATAAGCATTCATGTTGCATGAAACTTGGTTTAGAGTCCTAGAAACGCGTTGTTAGATGTCTCATACGTTCGTCAAACTTGTACAAAGCTCATTGAGGAACTTATAAGCACTCATGTTGCATGAAACTTGGTTTAGAGTCCTAGAAACGCGTTGTTAGATGTTTCATAAGTTCGTCAAACTTGTACAAAGCTCATTGAGGAACTTATAAGCTCTCATGTTGCATGAAACTTGATTTAGAGTCCTAGAAACGCGTTGTTAGATGTTTCATAAGTTCGTGAAACTTATACAAAGCTCATTGAGATACTTATAATCTCTCATGTTGCATGAAACTTGGTTTAGAGTCCTAGAAACGAGTTGTTAGATGTTTCATAAGTTCGTCAAACTTGTACAAAGCTCATTGAGACACTTATAAGCATTCATGTTGCATGAAACTTGGTTTAGAGTTCTAGAAACGCGTTGTTAGATGTTTCATACGTTCTTCAAACTTGTACAAAGCTCATTGAGGAACTTATAAGCTCTCATGTTGCATGAAACTTGGTTTAGAGTCCTAGAAACGAGTTGTTAGATGTTTCATAAGTTCGTCAAACTTGTACAAATCTCATTGAGACACTTATAAGCATTCATCTTGCATGAAACTTGGTTTAGAGTCCTAGAAACGCGTTGTTAGATGTTTCATACGTTCTTCTAACTTGTACAAAGCTCATTGAGGAACTTACAAGCACTCATGTTGCATGAAACTTGGTTTAGAGTCCTAGAAACGCGTTGTTAGATGTTTCATAAGTTCTTGAAACTTGTACAAAGCTCATTGAGTAACATATAAGCATTCATGTTGCATGAAACTTGATTTAGAGTCCTAGAAACGCGTTGTTAGATGTCTCATACGTTCGTCAAACTTGTACAAAGCTCATTGAGGAACTTATAAGCACTCATGTTGCATGAAACTTGGTTTAGAGTCCTAGAAACGCGTTGTTAGATGTTTTATAAGTTCGTGAAACTTGTACAAAGCTCATTGAGTAACTTATAAGCACTCATGTTGCATGAAACTTGGTTTAGAGTCCTAGAAACGTGTTGTTAGATGTTTCATACGTTCCTCAAATTTGTACAAAGCTCATTGAGACACTTATAGACACTCATGTTGCATGAGAATTGGTTTAGAGTCCTCGAAACACGTTGTTAGATGTTTCATACGTTCGTCAAACTTGTACAAAGCTCATTGAGGAACTTATAAGCACTCATGTTGCATGAAACTTTGTTTAGAGTCCTAGAAACGCGTTGTTAGATGTTTCATAAGTTCGTCAAACTTGTACAAATCTCATTGAGGAACTTATAAGCACTCATGTTGCATGAAACTTGGTTTAGAGTCCTAGTAACGCATTGTTAGATGTTTCATAAGTTCGTCAAACTTGTAAAAAGCTCATTGAGATACTTATAAGCAATCATGTTGCATGAAACTTGGTTTAGAGTCCTCGAAACGCGTTGCTAGATGTTTCATACGTTCGTCAAACTTGTGCAAACCACTTTGAGGAACTTATAAGCTCTCATGTTGCCTGAAACTTGGTTTAGAGTCCTAGAAACGAGTTGTTAGATGTTTCATAAATTCGTCAAACTTATACAAAGCTCATTGAGATACTTATAAGCACCCATGTTACATGAAACTTGGTTTAGAGTCCTAGAAACGCGTTGGTAGATGTTTCATACGTTCGTTTGTATCAAAGTCCGACCAAGAACAAGACAAACGATGATCAAACAAGATTCAAGAGAGAGTTCTTAAGTTCTTAGAAAAATGTTTGATGCTTTTATTCATGTTTTTCAACCACAATATATAGAGAAGAAGGTTGTACATGCACAACTTCTTGGAAATAGACAAAACATTGGAAAGAACATGCAACAACATAATAAATAAAATGTATGCAAAGTCTGAAATTTAAACAAGTTTGGAGGGAGTTTTGTTTTGAGCGCCGAGAATTATCATGATGTCTTCGTGGACCAAATAAAATATTATGGGCTTCTAAATTGAACCAGGATCACAAAACAATTGAGCTTGTAATTTTCTGCCATCTGGTTTGATCGGAAACCTTGGTTTAGTGCACGTTGGTCCGTATCGAGATAACAACATATCATCTCTTTTGTAAATTAAATAACTCCATCACCTAGACTCCGATTGCATTCATTCTTCTTGAAGGAGCTTGATAATTGAGATGAGCATCTTTTAGAGGAAGTTTTACAAATTTAGGAGCAATGGTGAAATAGATATGAATTTTTGAATGGAAACACCTCTTGCTGCTTCTCAAGATCACATCACGAAGAAGGCGAGGTAACGCACTAAGGTACTAGGTGGTTAATTCTGTACTCTTTTGTCCTTAGTTGAGAAGGTTTTATCCCACCTTGGGTTTTCCTATCACTAAGGTTTTAACGAGGCAAGTTAATCACCTACACAAAGTACCTTAGTAGTTATCTTGGCTTAGTGCACGGCGAGACATTTAAACACTCGCCATCCTATCCGCATTTTAGTTTTTCTTTACAATTTCCTTTATGTTGGGATTTCCTTTTTTCTTTACATTTTTCCATTTTGCAAAACCGCGTAAACCCTAAAGGAGCAAGCGACATGTGCTTGTCCTATAAAAGATTTGCGCCTCCTTTCTTTTCATTATCGAAGTTTGTATCAAAGAGTTAACTTGTTTCTTTCGGCTTTGCGAAGAAGCCTCCCCCTTAGATTTCGAGAAGAAGTCTGATCCCCACCGCGAGCCAAGGCTTTGCCAGAGATCTTCTACCCTCTAGTTGGCCTTCCATCGCTTGCTAGAGTTTCCACCACCACCACTTCCTCCTTCCCCACTCACTTCTTGGTTACTACCGCGACTAATTACTCTTCCCCTTCCCCCCCCCCCTTTTTCACCGCTTCCCTAGTCAGCCTCGTTTGGAGAGACGGTCCCGTAGGCAGCTCGTATCATCTCATGTTGCATGAAACTTGAATTAGAGTCCTAGAAACGCGTTGTTAGATGTTTCATAAGTTCGTAAAACTTGTAAAAAGCTCATTGAGATACTTATAAGCACTCATGTTTCATGAAACTTGGTTTAGATTCCTAGAAACGCGTTGTTAGATGTTTCATAAGTTCGTCAAACTTGTACAAAGCTCATTGAGGAACTTATAATCTCTCATGTTGCATGAAACTTGGTTTAGGGTCCTAGAAACGCGTTGTTAGATGTTTCATAAGTTCGTGAAACTTGTACAAAGCTCATTGAGGAACTTATAAGCATTCATGTTGCATGAAACTTGGTTTAGAGTCCTAGAAACGCGTTGTTAGATGTTTCATACGTTCGTCAAACTTGTACAAAGCTCATTGAGGAACTTACAAGCACTCATGTTGCATGAAACTTGGTTTAGAGTCCTAGAAACGCGTTGTTAGATGTTTCATAAGTTCTTGAAACTTGTACAAAGCTCATTGAGTAACTTATAAGCATTCATGTTGCATGAAACTTGGTTTAGAGTCCTAGAAACGCGTTGTTAGATGTCTCATACGTTCGTAAAACTTGTACAAAGCTCATTGAGGAACTTATAAGAACTCATGTTGCATGAAACTTGGTTTAGAGTCCTAGAAACGCGTTGTTAGATGTTTCATACGTTCGTCAAACTTGTACAAAGCTCATTGAGGAACTTATAAGCTCTCATGTTGCATGAAACTTGATTTAGAGTCCTAGAAACGCGTTGTTAGATGTTTCATAAGTTCGTGAAACTTATGCAAAGCTTATTTAGATACTTATAAGCACTCATGTTGCATGAAACTTGGTTTAGAGTCCTAGAAACGCGTTGTTAGATGTTTCATAAGTTCGTCAAACTTGTACAAAGCTCATTGAGACACTTATAAGCATTCATGTTGCATGAAACTTGGTTTAGAGTCCTAGAAACGCGTTGTTAGATGTCTCATACGTTCGTCAAACTTGTACAAAGCTCATTGAGGAACTTATAAGCACTCATGTTGCATGAAACTTGGTTTAGAGTCCTAGAAACGCGTTGTTAGATGTTTCATAAGTTCGTCAAACTTGTACAAAGCTCATTGAGGAACTTATAAGCTCTCATGTTGCATGAAACTTGATTTAGAGTCCTAGAAACGCGTTGTTAGATGTTTCATAAGTTCGTGAAACTTATACAAAGCTCATTGAGATACTTATAATCTCTCATGTTGCATGAAACTTGGTTTAGAGTTCTAGAAACGAGTTGTTAGATGTTTCATAAGTTCGCCAAACTTGTACAAAGCTCATTGAGACACTTATAAGCATTCATGTTGCATGAAACTTGGTTTAGAGTTCTAGAAACGCGTTGTTAGATGTTTCATACGTTCTTCAAACTTGTACAAAGCTCATTGAGGAACTTATAAGCTCTCATGTTGCATGAAACTTGGTTTAGAGTCCTAGAAACGAGTTGTTAGATGTTTCATAAGTTCGTCAAACTTGTACAAATCTCATTGAGACACTTATAAGCATTCATCTTGCATGAAACTTGGTTTAGAGTCCTAGAAACGCGTTGTTAGATGTTTCATACGTTCTTCAAACTTGTACAAAGCTCATTGAGGAACTTACAAGCACTCATGTTGCATGAAACTTGGTTTAGAGTCCTAGAAACGCGTTGTTAGATGTTTCATAAGTTCGTCAAACTTGTACAGAGTTCATTGAGGAACTTATAAGCACTCATGTTGCATGAAACTTGGTTTAAATTCCTAGAAAAGCGTTGTTAGATGTTTCATAAGTCCGTGAAACTTCTACAAAGCTCATTGAGGAACTTATAAGCACTCATGTTGCATGAAACTTTGTATAGAGTCCTAGAAACGCGTTGTTAGATTTTTCATAAGTTCGTCAACTTGTACAAAGCTCATTGAGGAACTTATAAGCTCTCATGTTGCATGAAACTTGGTTTAGAGTCCTAGAAAAGTGTTGTTAGATGTTTCATACGTTCTTCAACTTGTACAAAGCTCATTGAGGAACTTATAAGCTCTCATGTTGCATGAAACTTGATTTAGAGTCCTAGAAACGCGTTGTTAGATGTTTCATAAGTTCGTGAAACTTATACAAAGCTCATTGAGATACTTATAATCTCTCATGTTGCATGAAACTTGGTTTAGAGTCCTAGAAACGAGTTGTTAGATGTTTCATAAGTTCGTCAAACTTGTACAAAGCTCATTGAGACACTTATAAGCATTCATGTTGCATGAAACTTGGTTTAGAGTTCTAGAAACGCGTTGTTAGATGTTTCATACGTTCTTCAAACTTGTACAAAGCTCATTGAGGAACTTATAAGCTCTCATGTTGCATGAAACTTGGTTTAGAGTCCTAGAAACGAGTTGTTAGATGTTTCATAAGTTCGTCAAACTTGTACAAATCTCATTGAGACACTTATAAGCATTCATCTTGCATGAAACTTGGTTTAGAGTCCTAGAAACGCGTTGTTAGATGTTTCATACGTTCTTCAAACTTGTACAAAGCTCATTGAGGAACTTACAAGCACTCATGTTGCATGAAACTTGGTTTAGAGTCCTAGAAACGCGTTGTTAGATGTTTCATAAGTTGTTGAAACTTGTACAAAGCTCATTGAGTAACATATAAGCATTCATGTTGCATGAAACTTGATTTAGAGTCCTAGAAACGCGTTGTTAGATGTCTCATACGTTCGTCAAACTTGTACAAAGCTCATTGAGGAACTTATAAGCACTCATGTTGCATGAAACTTGGTTTAGAGTCCTAGAAACGCGTTGTTAGATGTTTTATAAGTTCGTGAAACTTATACAAAGCTCATTGAGTAACTTATAAGCACTCATGTTGCATGAAACTTGGTTTAGTGTTGTTAGTCCTAGTTCCTCAAATTTGTACAAAGCTGTTGTTAGATGTTTCATACGTTCCTCAAATTTGTACAAAGCTCATTGAGACTCTTATAAACACTCATGTTGCATGAGAATTGGTTTAGAGTCCTCGAAACGCGTTGTTAGATGTTTCATACGTTCGTCAAACTTGTACAAAGCTCATTGAGGAACTTATAAGCACTCATGTTGCATGAAACTTTGTTTAGAGTCCTAGAAACGCGTTGTTAGATGTTTCATATGTTCGTCAAACTTGTACAAATCTCATTGAGGAACTTATAAGCACTCATGTTGCATGAAACTTGGTTTAGAGTCCTAGTAACGCATTGTTAGATGTTTCATAAGTTCGTCAAACTTGTACAAAGCTCATTGAGATACTTATAAGCAATCATGTTGCATGAAACTTGGTTTAGAGTCCTAGAAACGCGTTGCTAGATGTTTCATACGTTCGTCAAACTTGTGCAAACCACTTTGAGGAACTTATAAGCTCTCATGTTGCCTGAAACTTGTTTAGAGTCCTAGAAACGAGTTGTTAGATGTTTCATAAATTCGTCAAACTTATACAAAGCTCATTGAGATACTTATAAGCACCCATGTTACATGAAACTTGGTTTAGAGTCCTAGAAACGTGTTGGTAGATGTTTCATACGTTCGTTTGTATCAAAGTCCGACCAAGAACAAGACAAACGATGATCAAACAAGATTCAAGAGAGAGTTCTTAAGTTCTTAGAAAAATGTTTGATGCTTTTATTCATGTTTTTCAACCACAATATATAGAGAAGAAGGTTGTACATGCACAACTTCTTGGAAATAGACAAAACATTGGAAAGAACATGCAACAACATAATAAATAAAATGTATGCAAAGTCTGAAATTTAAACAAGTTTGGAGGGAGTTTTGTTTTGAGCGCCGAGAATTATCATGATGTCTTCTTGGACCAAATAAAATATTATGGGCTTCTAAATTGAACCAGGATCACAAAACAATTGAGCTTGTAATTTTCTGCCATCTGGTTTGATCGGAAACCTTGGTTTAGTGCACGTTGGTCCGTATCGAGATAACAACATATCATCTCTTTTGTAAATTAAATAACTCCATCACCTAGACTCCGATTGCATTCATTCTTTTTGAAGGAGCTTGATAATTGAGATGAGCATCTTTTAGAGGAAGTTTTACAAATTTAGGAGCAATGGTGAAATAGATATGAATTTTTGAATGGAAACACCTCTTGCTGCTTCTCAAGATCACATCACGAAGAAGGCGAGGTAACGCACTAAGGTACTAGGTGGTTAATTCTGTACTCTTTTGTCCTTAGTTGAGAAGGTTTTATCCCACCTTGGGTTTTCCTATCATTAAGGTTTTAACGAGGCAAGTTAATCACCTACACAAAGTACCTTAGTAGTTATCTTGGCTTAGTGCACGGCGAGACATTTAAACACTCGCCATCCTATCCGCATTTTAGTTTTTCTTTACAATTTCCTTTATGTTGGGATTTCCTTTTTTCTTTACATTTTTCCATTTTGCAAAACCGCGTAAACCCTAAAGGAGCAAGCGACATGTGCTTGTCCTATAAAAGATTTGCGCCTCCTTTCTTTTCATTATCGAAGTTTGTATCAAAGAGTTAACTTGTTTCTTTCGGCTTTGCGAAGAAGCCTCCCCCTTAGATTTCGAGAAGAAGTCTGATCCCCACCGCGAGCCAAGGCTTTGCCAGAGATCTTCTACCCTCTAGTTGGCCTTCCATCGCTTGCTAGAGTTTCCACCACCACCACTTCCTCCTTCCCCACTCACTTCTTGGTTACTACCGCGACTAATTACTCTTCCCCTTCCCCCCCCCCTTTTTCACCGCTTCCCTAGTCAGCCTCGTTTGGAGTGACGGTCCCGTAGGCAGCTCGTATCATCTCATGTTGCATGAAACTTGATTTAGAGTCCTAGAAACGCGTTGTTAGATGTTTCATAAGTTCGTAAAACTTGTACAAAGCTCATTGAGATACTTATAAGCACTCATGTTTCATGAAACTTGGTTTAGATTCCTAGAAACGCGTTGTTAGATGTTTCATAAGTTCGTCAAACTTGTACAAAGCTCATTGAGGAACTTATAATCTCTCATGTTGCATGAAACTTGGTTTAGGGTCCTAGAAACGCGTTGTTAGATGTTTCATAAGTTCGTGAAACTTGTACAAAGCTCATTGAGGAACTTATAAGCATTCATGTTGCATGAAACTTGGTTTAGAGTCCTAGAAACGCGTTGTTAGATGTTTCATACGTTCGTCAAACTTGTACAAAGCTCATTGAGGAACTTACAAGCACCCATGTTACATGAAACTTGGTTTAGAGTCCTAGAAACGCGTTGTTAGATGTTTCATAAGTTCTTGAAACTTGTACAAAGCTCATTGAGTAACTTATAAACATTCATGTTGCATGAAACTTGGTTTAGAGTCCTAGAAACGCGTTGTTAGATGTCTCATACGTTCGTAAAACTTGTACAAAGCTCATTGAGGAACTTATAAGCACTCATGTTGCATGAAACTTGGTTTAGAGTCCTAGAAACGCGTTGTTAGATGTTTCATACGTTCGTCAAACTTGTACAAAGCTCCTTGAGGAACTTATAAGCTCTCATGTTGCATGAAACTTGATTTAGAGTCCTAGAAACGCGTTGTTAGATGTTTCATAAGTTCGTGAAACTTATACAAAGCTTATTTAGATACTTATAAGCACTCATGTTGCATGAAACTTGGTTTAGAGTCCTAGAAACGCGTTGTTAGATGTTTCATAAGTTCGTCAAACTTGTACAAAGCTCATTGAGACACTTATAAGCATTCATGTTGCATGAAACTTGGTTTAGAGTCCTAGAAACGCGTTGTTAGATGTCTCATACGTTCGTCAAACTTGTACAAAGCTCATTGAGGAACTTATAAGCACTCATGTTGCATGAAACTTGGTTTAGAGTCCTAGAAACGTGTTGTTAGATGTTTCATACGTTCCTCAAATTTGTACAAAGCTCATTGAGACACTTATAAACACTCATGTTGCATGAGAATTGGTTTAGAGTCCTCGAAACGCGTTGTTAGATGTTTCATAAGTTCGTGAAACTTATACAAAGCTCATTGAGATACTTATAATCTCTCATGTTGCATGAAACTTGGTTTAGAGTCCTAGAAACGAGTTGTTAGATGTTTCATAAGTTCGTCAAACTTGTACAAAGCTCATTGAGACACTTATAAGCATTCATGTTGCATGAAACTTGGTTTAGAGTTCTAGAAATGCGTTGTTAGATGTTTCATACGTTCTTCAAACTTGTACAAAGCTCATTGAGGAACTTATAAGCTCTCATGTTGCATGAAACTTAGTTTAGAGTCCTAGAAACGAGTTGTTAGATGTTTCATAAGTTCGTCAAACTTGTACAAATCTCATTGAGACACTTATAAGCATTCATCTTGCATGAAACTTGGTTTAGAGTCCTAGAAACGCGTTGTTAGATGTTTCATACGTTCTTCAAACTTGTACAAAGCTCATTGAGGAACTTACAAGCACTCATGTTGCATGAAACTTGGTTTAGAGTCCTAGAAACGCGTTGTTAGATGTTTCATAAGTTCTTGAAACTTGTACAAAGCTCATTGAGTAACATATAAGCATTCATGTTGCATGAAACTTGGTTTAGAGTCCTAGAAACGCGTTGTTAGATGTCTCATACGTTCGTCAAACTTGTACAAAGCTCATTGAGGAACTTATAAGCACTCATGTTGCATGAAACTTGGTTTAGAGTCCTAGAAACGCGTTGTTAGATGTTTTATAAGTTCATGAAACTTGTACAAAGCTCATTGAGTAACTTATAAGCACTCATGTTGCATGAAACTTGGTTTAGAGTCCTAGAAACGTGTTGTTAGATGTTTCATACGTTCCTCAAATTTGTACAAAGCTCATTGAGACACTTATAAACACTCATGTTGCATGAGAATTGGTTTAGAGTCCTCGAAACGCGTTGTTAGATGTTTCATACGTTCGTCAAACTTGTACAAAGCTCATTGAGGAACTTATAAGCACTCATGTTGCATGAAACTTTGTTTAGAGTCCTAGAAATGCGTTGTTAGATGTTTCATAAGTTCGTCAAACTTGTACAAATCTCATTGAGGAACTTATAAGCACTCATGTTGCATGAAACTTGGTTTAGAGTCCTAGTAACGCATTGTTAGATGTTTCATAAGTTCGTCAAACTTGTACAAAGCTCATTGAGATACTTATAAGCAATCATGTTGCATGAAACTTGGTTTAGAGTCCTAGAAACGCGTTGCTAGATGTTTCATACGTTCGTCAAACTTGTGCAAACCTCTTTGAGGAACTCACTACAAGAAAACACGCAATTTACGACTGCTAAATTAGTCGTTTATTAGTCGTGAATGAACATGAAGCGACTGTTTTACGACTAAAGCAGGTAGTCGGAAATCCTTAGTCGCTACAATACGACTATTACAAGTTGTCGTCAAACAGTCGCAATATAGTCACTGTAGAGTAAGACTATTTAACGACTAAACAACGACTAAAAGAAACGAATAAGCGAACCATTTGATAGTCGTAACGTAGTCGTCAAATATAGTGACTATTTGGCGACTGATTTAAGATTAAAATGTGTTTCTTAAGGTGGTCGGTAAATAGTCGTATACTTTTAGTGACTAAATTACGACCATGTAACGATTAATTTGCTCGAAAAAAATTATTGTATTTAGTCGCAAAATAGACGTTAATAGTTTGCGACTACTCAACGACTGTTTTGCGACTACATAACGACTGAATAATGACTATTTAGCGACTTCATTTAGTTAAAAACTGTACATTTGGTATTTGTTTTGTTTGTTATTGCCATTTTAATTTATTCACTAACCTGCTGTAATCAAAATGATAATGTTATCATAACTTATAATTAACATCAAACAACATACATAAAAGAGAATTCACATACAATAAAATTAACATTAACTTCCAAAAATACTTCTCCACCAAGGACAATTGTGCGACCTTCGCTCGTTGTTCTTCCAAAGCTTTTTGATGCTCTTCTTCCTGCCTTTTATTAGTAAGAGCTTGTTCTTCGATTTGTTGTTGTGCTCTCTTCAGCTGCTCTTGCATAGACATAAACATTAAAGAATCCCCTTGTGTGTTGCTCATGCCAAGACTGTCCTTGAGGCTTCCAAGTCCATAGATATTGCCACGTGAATCCTTTTCAGTAGACTGTGAATAGAAAGAGCAAAACAATAGACAAAACCAATAAAAATTAAAGTGTATGAATGTTGGTTATGAAAAATGTTTTATTTTACCTCAAGAAAGATGGCGGTATATTCATCAGGTGTGAGCTCACGAGGTCGCGAAGCACCGTCTGAAATGGCAGAGTTCTCTTCTTCGAGGCGAGACAATTTATCTTGCAAGTTCTTCTCATAGTTTGACGCAATCTTCTCCGCTTTCTTATCCACATATGTACCATCGGCTTTGTGTGTGTCTTAATGAAAACCTCACCAATAGACACCGGCCTTCCTAATTTGTCTTCCTACAATGTTACAAAACAAAGTTAAAGTTAAAGAGGTGAATAATAATTAAAGGACACATCTATTTTTGTTACTAACCATTCCATATTGGATTTGTTGGTACGAGGTCGGTCCCGATAAGTGGATGTGATGACCGAGACCACCACGTTGAGACATACGAGCCTGAGAATAAGTCAAACTCTTATCTTTTGCTTCGTTTGAATCCCAATATGTAGTCATTTCTTTCCAGAGAGTTTCACCGATCCATGTTGGGCGTTGTCGACTAGTCCTCACAGCAGAAACCATGTCTTTCATACGACGTTGACAGATATTCACAAAATTTTGTTGAACTGTCCCGGTTATCAAAGGATCCCAAGTGTGAGTTTTCTACAAAACAAAGAGTATACATTTATGTTAGGTAAAAAATGTAGAGAACTATGAGAAATGTAGAAAGCTATGAGAAAGCTAAATTTACCGCGAACTCGAGAAAGTATCTCTCTTGTCTATCCCGAGGCACACAAGTCCAGCTATAGAAGGGACCATCAAACTTGTTCGTAAAAACTTTAGTTATCTTACGAACAAGCTTAGAACCCTTGTCGCGAGTAAACCTGCAAAAATACAGAAGCAATGCAAAACAAGAGACAATACAAAACATGAATCAATGAGACAATACACAACGTGAATACACAATGCAAAACAAGAGACAATACAAAACATGAATCAATGAGACAATACACAACGTGAATCAACAATGCAAAACAAGAGACAATACAAAACATGAATCAACAAGTACTCTCAGCCATATGATTAGCAACAAAACACAACAAAACATGAATCAATGAGACAATACAAAACGAATCATTGAATAAAAAGAGTCATACCAAGTAGTGTTTGGCATCGGCGCGGGAGAGAGAACTGTCACAAAGCTCTCACGTCCTGGCATTGTCAACAACGAGTTTAATGTCGTTAGCGTATCCAACTAAAGCTCCGGGACATTGTCCGTAGCGTCGTGGAAGTTATTACCTTCTGAAGACGGACGACTATGGGTTCCAGAATGACGATTTCCAGAGTTCTCTTGATTGGGCGAGTCCTGGAATAGGGTGATAGGCGGTGGATAATCACGGACTCCCGGTGGTGGCGGCTTTGAAGGGCCAGCGTGTTCTTCAGTCGAGTGATTAACCACGGGATTGGCTTGGGCTGGCGTGAATTTGTACGAGCAGAAGAGAAGGTCTTTTAGGCAACGCGGAGTCAACGCAAGCGTTGGGGACAGTTTTCCGCTTTCGGCCTCCATTCATTGTGACGACAGAGAGGAGAAGACGCGGCGAGGAGAGGAGAAGACGCGGCGAGGAGAGGAGAGGAGAATCGCGGCGAGGAGAGGAGAACCGCGGCGAGGAGAAGACGAATCGCGGCGAGGAGAGGAGAAGACGCGGCTAGGAGAGGAGAGGAGAGGAGAATCGCGGCGAGGAGAGGGCGGCGAGGAGAAGACGAATCGCGGCGAGAAGACGAATCGCGGCGAGGAGAGGAGAAGACGAAGACGAATCGCGACGAGAAGAGGAATCGCGGCGAGAGGAGAGGGCGGCGAGGAGAAGACACGGAGAGGAGAGGAGAGGAGAATCGCGGCAAGGAGAGGGCGGTGAGGAGAAGACGAATCGCGGCGACGAGAGGAGAAGAGGCGGCGAGGATTGGAGAAGCTGCGATTAAAGAAATGTCGAAGAAATTAGGTTTAGTAATTGGGGAAAAAATTCAGTCGCTTAATAGTCGCTAAATAAGTAGTCGCTAAACAAATCGCTATATTCCGGTCGCTAAACGGTCGCTAAACATATAGTCGCTAATTAGTCACTAAATTAAATGATTTTACAACAAATTTTACTTAGTATTTACTACTATGTATTACAAAAAAATTAGGAAAACTAATATTTATTTCAATTTTATTTTAATACATTAATAATAATACATTATTTCGAATTTTACAAATACATTATACGACAAATTAATCTTCGTCTTCTGTTTCATCATCAGAAGAAGATAAATTACATTGAAACTCATCTTCTGGTTCTGCATCTCCGACATTGTAATCAAGATTTATTCGGTTAACTCCTTCTTCAAAATTGTCGAGTTCGAGATCTTCAATTGTAGTCAACAGTACACCATCGTCATTTTCTGTTTGCAAAAGTGTTGGTTCGTTGTTCACAAATTGCACCTCTATGTTTTTCCTCGGATTGACATTTACAACATTCAACCACGCTTTTTCGGCTTCTTTACGTACGGGTACGGAATATAATAAACCTGATGCGCTTGAGAGGCTTTTTGCAAGATTAAAAAGTTTAAGTTACATATCAGATATATATATGATAATAATATTATTTAACGTGTATATATATATATGTATATATGTATACGTACCTAAAATAAATGGTTCATACTTATTGTATTTTCTCGATGAAAGAACGTCTACAACACCACCATTGCTCCTACGAGTGCCTCTACCAATAACAAGATCATACCCACCGACACTTAAATAGTGTGATTCTTAAATTGACCATCCCCTCGTACTCAAGTTCCATTATATCGGTTAGAGTTCCATAGAAATCCGCTACATCGATGCATCCGTGTAATTTTCACCTTTAACACCGACCCCGTAGTTACATGTCCTTCGTCCGCCGTGATTTTCCGTATGAAACAAATAACCTCTTGTAAAATACATTGGCCATGTTTTGACCTTGTTCAAAGGTCCATGGACTAGGTCTTGAACCCATGCAGAAATGGATTTGTGGCATTCCAATAAGTAACCTCGCATATATATATGTATGGAAACTAATCGAAAAAACTTGTGTAAAATAGACGTAAATAACATTAACATACATATGACTATATTATTTACTTACATAATATTTCACCCATAAATGATATTCGTCATCTCTTTTTATAGAGAGTTCTTTTTCGGTAAGTCCTGTATATTTGTCTGTGATAAAATCCTCGAATATGCTATATATTCAACAATTATATAAATATGTGTTGAGAAATTGTGTATTTATTTACATGAAAAGGTGAAGAAGTTTATGTACCGCTCAATAGGCTGAAAATAATCACAATTTCTCAGCACATATGAGTGTGCGCATTGATAGTCTCTCTCTGAAAGCCAAAGCTCATGCATTTCCCCACTTGGGCGACCTGGTTGAGTAAATATCAAAGGAACTCCAGGGACATTATATACAGGGACATCACCTTCATCCAATCTAGTTAACCTGCATAATAAATCACTTTTAAGTAATTCACATTAATTAATATATTCCGCAAAGTATATAGTGTTCATTTACCTTGACTTTGTTTGTATATTCGCGGCAAAGTATTGTTCAGAAAAATATGCAATCTCGTCATTGATATATGATTGAACAATTGATCCCGCTGCATACCTTTTGTTCTTCGCTTTGGCTTTCAACTTTTTGAAAAACCTTTCGAAAGGATACATCCACCTATACTGGACAGGACCTCCCAATTCAGCTTCGTATGGGAGATGTATAGATAGGTGTTCCATCACATCGAAAAACGATGGCGGGAAGATCTTCTCCAAATTGCATAGGATTATAATTATGTTATGTTTTAGAATTTGAACGTGAGTTGTGTGCAAAGTTCTCGAACATAAATCTCGAAAAAATGCTCCAACCCCTGCATTATATATATATATATAGGTAATTGCATCGAACTGTTAATTATTCAAAAATTAATATATTAGAACGTAAATGAATTCGTACCTGCTATCGCTTGGTGGACATTGCGGTGTAAGAGTTCTGCAAAGATAAATGGAAGTAGTCGCTCCATAAACACATGACAATCATGGCTCTTCATGCCTGAAAGCTTTCCATTCTTTATATCAACACAATTAGCCAAGTCTGAAGCATAACCATCTGGAAATTAAACCGAATGTTTCAAACATTCGAGTAAACTTGTTCTCGCAACTTCTGTCAATGTATAGGGTGGAAAAGGAGCCCTGCCTTCATTATCAATGTGTAAGTGTGGCCGAGCACAAAATCGTTCAATATCCCATGTTGACATGATGTTGTCTTTTGTTTTGCCCTTCACACTCATAAGAGTATTCATGATGTTATCAAAAAAATTCTTTTCTGTATGCATCACATCAATATTATGTCGAAGATTAAGGTCCCTCCAATACGGCAGCTCCCAAAATATACTTTCCTTGTGCCAATTATGTTCCTTCCCATAGCCACGTATCTTTTTGTCGTGACCATTTCCACCCACGATCTTAGTTCTCGGAGGATTTACACCTTCTATCCGCTCACAGTAAACTTGCTCACCGGTCAAAGACTGAGGTGGGTACTCTCTTGATGCGTCTTTTCCTTTCAAAAAGTCTTTTTTATTCCTTCTTAGTGGATGTCCATAAGGAAGAAATCTTCGATGACAATCAAACCAACATGTCTTCTTTCCATTTGGTAGATAAAAAGACTTTGTATCTTCCATGCAAACCGGACAAGACAATTTACCATGGGTTGTCCATCCTGATAACATGCCATATGCTGGAAAGTCGCTTATCGTCCACATAAGCACTGCTTTTAAATTAAAATTTTGATTTAACGACACATCGTATGCATCGACTCCAGTAGACCACAACTCTTTTAACTCAGCAATAAGAGGTTGGAGAAAGACATCAAGACTAGCTCGCGGATGATTAGGCCCAGAATTCAGAATAGTAAGAAACAAGTACTCTTCATTCATGCACATACCAGGGGGTAGATTATATGGTGTCAAGATCACAAGCCACAATGAATGATTACGAGACATGCCAAATGGATTAAACCCATCTGTACACAATCCAAGGTAAACATTTCGTGGTTCAAAGAAGAAACCGAGGATGTTGATTTTGAAAATATTTCCATTCCGCCGCATCGGAAGGATGACTCATTACTCCCTCATTTGCTTCGTGCGCGGCATGCCATCTCATTGCCGCTTAGTCTTGTGGCTCGATACATTCTCTTCAATCTGTCAAGAATCGGTAAATACCACATACGACTATATGGAACTTTCGTTCTACGTCCGTCGTTCTTAGGTTTCCATCTTTGTGCACCACAAAAAACACATTTTTCTTCGTTTTCGTATTCTTTCCAGAATATCATACAATTGTTAAGACAAACATCAATTGTATGATACGGAAGACCTAAATTACGCATCAACTTCTCGTTTCGTAATGAGAACCGGTAGACTTGTTTCCTTCGGTAAATAATATGTCGTAAATCGCAAACCGAATCTACTAACTTTTCACTCATATTATATTCAGCCTTATTTTGCATGACTCGAGCGCCTAAGGATAACTGCGAGTGACCTTCACGACAACCATCATATAGTGGATCTTTTGCACCTTCTAACAAGTTGTAAAATTTATTTGAATGGTTAAATATTGGTTCTTCTACATTTGCATAACTACCTTCTTGATGATAATTTTCATCAAAGCCCATGTTTTCACGAAATGCATCATTAACTATATCCACATACCTATCTTCAACTACATGGCTCCCACTTATATATGTAGGATCAATGTAGCTAGTTCCTAAATAGATATTGATTTCTTCCCCATGCTTATACCAAACAAAATAATCTGGCATAAACCCTCTACTATAAAGATGGTTCCAAATTTTTGTCCCGGGGAGAAATTTTTCGTTTTTGCAGACACTACAAGGGCAGAAAAACTTACCCCCGTTATCTTGTGTTAGAGACTGACTATTTGCAAACGTCATGAACCGCTCCACTCCTAATCTGAACTCTTCGAAAAATTTCCGGTATCTTCATCGATCCGCCGATACATCCACTCCCGAGAATTGTTATAATGACTCGACATTATACAATCATATGAAAAAGAGAATTTGAGATATCAAATTATATGATAAGAAACGTTTTTTTATGTTGGAGAAGGAGATGTTTGTGGGTTGTTGAGGAAGAGAAGTGGTTGAGCTTTCTTTATAAAGAAACTAATAAGCGACTACATAGCGACTAAAACTATGTAGTCGCCAAAAACCAGTATACCTACCAACAAAACACGTGTTTTTTGCACCTAACAAAGACGACTGATTTCCGACTATATAATGACCCGCCGGAAGAGTAGTTATATAGTCGCTAAAAAAACGACTATTTTACGACTTTTCGAAATAGTCACAAATTAGCGACTAATTACCGACTTCATTCAAAAATATTTTTCTCATAAAGATATTAGTCATATATCAGTCGTTAAATTACGACTACATTACCGATTACTGTTTGTAGTCGTTAAATAACGACTGATATATGACTATATCTCTGTAGTCGTTATACAGTCGTATAATAGTCGTTAAATAGTCATCAAAGTTGGCGACTAATTGTTTAGTCGCTATATGTAATCGGAAAATCGTTGTTTTCTTGTAGTGACTTATAAGCTCTCATGTTGCCTGAAACTTGGTTTAGAGTCCTAGAAACGCGTTGGTAGATGTTTCATACGTTCGTCAAACTTGTACAAAGCTCATTGAGGAATTTATAAGAACTCATGTTTCATGTAATTTGGTTTAGATTCCTAGAAACGCGTGTTTAGATGTTTCATAAGTTCGTCTACTTGTACAAAGCTCATTGAGACACTTATAAACACTCATGTTGCCTGAAACTTGGTTTAGAGTCCTAGAAACGAGTTGTTAGATGTTTCATAAGTCGTCAAACTTATACAAAGCTCATTGAGATACTTATAAGCACCCATGTTGCATGAAACTTGGTTTAGAGTCCTAGAACGCGTTGTTAGATGTTTCATACGTTCGTCAAACTTGTGCAAAGCTCTTTGAGGAACTTATAAGATCGCATGTTGCATTAAACTTGGTTTAGAGTCCAAGAAACGAGTTGTTAGATGTTTCATAAGTTCGTCAGACTTGTACAAAGCTCATTAAGACACTTATAATCACTGATGTTGCATGAAACATGGATTAGAGTCCTAGAAACACGTTGTTAGATGTTTCATAATTTCTTCAAACTTGTATAAATATCATTGAGGAACTTATAAGCACTCATGTTGTATGAAACATGGTTTAGAGTCCTAGAAACGCGTTGTTAGATGTTTCATAAGTTCGTGAAACTTGTACAAAGCTCATTGAGGAACTTATAAGCACTCATGTTGCATGAAACTTGGTTTAGAGTCCTAGAAACGCATTGTTAGATGTTTCATAAGTTCGTCAAACTTGTACAAAGCTCATTGAGGAACTTATAAGCTCTCATATTGCATGAAACTTGGTTTAGAGTCCTAGAAACGAGTTGTTAGATGTTTCATAAATTCGTCAAACTTGTACAAAGCTCATTGAGACACTTATAATCTCTCATGTTGCATGAAACTTGGTTTAGAGTCCTAGAAACGCGTTGTTAGATGTTTCATACGTTTGTCAAACTTGTGCAAACCTCATTGAGGAACTTATAAGCTCTCATTATGCATGAAACTTGGTTTAGAGTCCTAGAAACGCGTTGTTAGATGTTTCATAATTTCGTGAAACTTGTACAAAGCTCATTGAGGAACTTATAAGCAGTCATGTTGCATGAAACTTGGTTTAGAGTCCTAGAAACGCGTTGTTAGATGTTTGATAGGTTCGTCAAACTTGTACAAATCTCATTGAGGAACTTATAAGCTCTCATGTTGCATGAAACTTGATTTAGAGTCCTAGAAACGCGTTGTTAGATGTTTCATAAGTTCGTGAAACTTATACAAACCTCATTGAGATACTTATAAGCACTCATGTTGCATGAAACTTGGTTTAGAGTCCTAGAAACGTGTTGTTAGATGTTTCATAAGTTCTTCAAACTTGTAAAAAGCTCATTGAGGAAGTCATAATCTCTCATGTTGCATGAAACTTGTTTTAGAGTCCTAGAAACGAGTTGTTAGATGTTTCATACGTTCGTCAAACTTGTAAAAAGATCATTGAGATACTTATAAGCACTCATGTTGCATGAAACTTGGTTTAGAGTCCTAGAAACGCGTTGTTAGATACTTCATAGGTTCGTCAAACTTGTACAAAGCTCATTGAGGAACTTATAAACACTCATGTTGCATGAAACTTGGTTTAGAGTCCTCGAAACGTGTTGTTAGATGTTTCATACGTTCTTCAAACTTGTACAAAGCTCATTGAGGAACTTATAAGCACTCATGTTGCATGAAACTTGGTTTAGAGTCCTAGAAACGCGTTGTTAGATGTTTCATAGGTTCGTCAAACTTGTACAAAGCTCATTGAGGAACTTATAAGCTCTCATGTTGCATGAAACTTGATTTAGAGTCCTAGAAACGCGTTGTTAGATGTTTCATACGTTCGTCAAACTTGTGCAAACCTCATTGAGGAACTTATAAGATCTCATGTTGCATGAAACTTTGTTTAGCGTCCTAGAAACGCGTTGTTAGATGTTTCATAATTTCATGAAACTTGTACAAAGCTCATTGAGGAACTTATAATCTCTCATGTTGCATGAAACTTGGTTTAGAGTCCTAGAAACGCGTTGTTAGATGTTTCATATGTTCGTGAAACTTGTACAAAGCTCATTGACGAAATTATAAGCATTCATGTTGCATGAAACTTGGTTTAGAGTCCTAGAACCGCGTTGTTAGATGTTTCATACGTTCGTCAAACTTGTACAAAGCTCATTGAGGAACTTACAAGCACTCATGTTGCATGAAACTTGGTTTAGAGTCCTAGAAACGCGTTGTTAGATGTTTCATAAGGTCATGAAACTTATACAAAGCTCATTGAGATACTTATAAGCACTCATGTTGCATGAAACTTGATTTAGAGTCCTAGAAACGCGTTGTTAGATGTTTCATAAGGTCGTGAAACTTATACAAAGCTCATTGAGATACTTATAAGCACTCATGTTGCATGAAACTTGGTTTGGAGTCCTAGAAACGCGTTGTTAGATGTTTGATAGGTTCGTCAAACTTGTACAAATCTCATTGAGGAACTTATAAGCTCTCATGTTGCATGAAACTTGATTTAGAGTCCTAGAAACGCGTTGTTAGATGTTTCATAAGTTCGTGAAACTTGTACAAACCTCATTGAGATACTTATAAGCACTCATGTTGCATGAAACTTGGTTTAGAGTCCTAGAAACGCGTTGTTAGATGTTTCATAAGTTCGTCAAACTTGTACAAAGCTCATTGAGGAACTTATAATCTCTCATGTTGCATGAAACTTGTTTTAGAGTCATAGAAACGAGTTGTTAGATGTTTCATACGTTCGTCAAACTTGTAAAAAGATCATTGAGATACTTATAAGCACTCATGCTGCATGAAACTTGGTTTAGAGTCCTAGAAACGCGTTGTTAGATACTTCATAGATTCGTCAAACTTGTACAAAGCTCATTGAGGAACTTATAAACACTCATGTTGCATGAGACTTGGTTTAGAGTCCTCGAAACTCGTTGTTAGATGTTTCATACGTTCGTCAAACATGTACAAAGCTCATTGAGGAACTTATAAGCACTCATGTTGCATGAAACTTGGTTTAGAGTACTAGAAACGCGTTGTTAGATGTTTCATAGGTTCGTCAAACTTGTACAAAGCTCATTGAGGAACTTATAAGCTCTCATGTTGCATGAAACTTGATTTAGAGTCCTAGAAACGCGTTGTTAGATGTTTCATACGTTCGTCAAACTTTTGCAAACCTCATTGAGGAACTCATAAGATCTCATGTTGCATGAAACTTTGTTTAGAGTCCTAGAAACGCGTTGTTAGATGTTTCATAATTTCGTGAAACTTGTACAAAGCTCATTGAGGAACTTATAAGCACTCATGTTGCATGAAACTTGGTTTAGAGTCCTAGAAACGCGTTGTTAGATGTTTCATAGGTTCGTCAAACTTGTACAAAGCTCATTGAGGAACTTATAATCTCTCATGTTGCATGAAACTTTATTTAGAGTCCTAGAAACGCGTTGTTAGATGTTTCATAATTTCGTGAAACTTGTACAAAGCTCATTGAGGAACTTATAAGCACTCATGTTGCATGAAACTTGGTTTAGAGTCCTAGAAACGCGTTGTTAGATGTTTGATAGGTTCGTCAAACTTGTACAAATCTCATTGAGGAACTTATAAGCTCTCATGTTGCATGAAACTTGATTTAGAGTCCTAGAAACGCGTTGTTAGATGTTTCATAAGTTCGTGAAACTTATACAAACCTCATTGAGATACTTATAAGCACTCATGTTGCATGAAACTTGGTTTAGAGTCCTAGAAACGTGTTGTTAGATGTTTCATAAGTTCTTCAAACTTGTAAAAAGCTCATTGAGGAACTTATAATCTCTCATGTTGCATGAAACTTGTTTTAGAGTCCTAGAAACGAGTTGTTAGATGTTTCATACGTTCGTCAAACTTGTAAAAAGATCATTGAGATACTTATAAGCACTCATGTTGCATGAAACTTGGTTTAGAGTCCTAGAAACGCGTTGTTAGATACTTCATAGGTTCGTCAAACTTGTACAAAGCTCATTGAGGAACTTATAAACACTCATGTTGCATGAAACTTGGTTTAGAGTCCTCGAAACGTGTTGTTAGATGTTTCATACGTTCTTCAAACTTGTACAAAGCTCATTGAGGAACTTATAAGCACTCATGTTGCATGAAACTTGGTTTAGAGTCCTAGAAACGCGTTGTTAGATGTTTCATAGGTTCGTCAAACTTGTACAAAGCTCATTGAGGAACTTATAAGCTCTCATGTTGCATGAAACTTGATTTAGAGTCCTAGAAACGCGTTGTTAGATGTTTCATACGTTCGTCAAACTTGTGCAAACCTCATTGAGGAACTTATAAGATCTCATGTTGCATGAAACTTTGTTTAGAGTCCTAGAAACGCGTTGTTAGATGTTTCATAATTTCGTGAAACTTGTACAAAGCTCATTGAGGAACTTATAATCTCTCATGTTGCATGAAACTTGGTTTAGAGTCCTAGAAACGCGTTGTTAGATGTTTCATATGTTCGTGAAACTTGTACAAAGCTCATTGACGAAATTATAAGCATTCATGTTGCATGAAACTTGGTTTAGAGTCCTAGAACCGCGTTGTTAGATGTTTCATACGTTCGTCAAACTTGTACAAAGCTCATTGAGGAACTTACAAGCACTCATGTTGCATGAAACTTGGTTTAGAGTCCTAGAAACGCGTTGTTAGATGTTTCATAAGGTCATGAAACTTATACAAAGCTCATTGAGATACTTATAAGCACTCATGTTGCATGAAACTTGATTTAGAGTCCTAGAAACGCGTTGTTAGATGTTTCATAAGGTCGTGAAACTTATACAAAGCTCATTGAGATACTTATAAGCACTCATGTTGCATGAAACTTGGTTTAGAGTCCTAGAAACGCGTTGTTAGATGTTTCATAAGTTCGTCAAACTTGTACAAAGCTCATTGAGACACTTATAAGCATTCATGTTGCATGAAACTTGGTTTAGAGTCCTCGAAACGTGTTGTTAGATGTTTCATACGATCTTCAAACTTGTACAAAGCTCATTGAGGAACTTATAAGCACTCATGTTGCATGAAACTTGGTTTAGAGTCCTAGAAACGCGTTGTTAGATGTTTCATAGGTTCGTCAAACTTGTACAAAGCTCATTGAGGAACTTATAAGCTCTCATGTTGCATGAAACTTGATTTAGAGTCATAGAAACGAGTTGTTAGATGTTTCATACGTTCGTCAAACTTGTAAAAAGATCATTGAGATACTTATAAGCACTCATGCTGCATGAAACTTGGTTTAGAGTCCTAGAAACGCGTTGTTAGATACTTCATAGGTTCGTCAAACTTGTACAAAGCTCATTGAGGAACTTATAAACACTCATGTTGCATGAGACTTGGTTTAGAGTCCTCGAAACTCGTTGTTAGATGTTTCATACGTTCGTCAAACATGTACAAAGCTCATTGAGGAAATTATAAGCACTCATGTTGCATGAAACTTGGTTTATAGTACTAGAAACGCGTTGTTAGATGTTTCATAGGTTCGTCAAACTTGTACAAACTCATTGAGGAACTTATAAGCTCTCATGTTGCATGAAACTTGATTTAGAGTCCTAGAAACGCGTTGTTAGATGTTTCATACGTTCGTCAAACTTGTGCAAACCTCATTGAGGAACTCATAAGATCTCATGTTGCATGAAACTTTGTTTAGAGTCCTCGAAACGCGTTGTTAGATGTTTCATAATTTCGTGAAACTTGTACAAAGCTCATTGAGGAACTTATAAGCACTCATGTTGCATGAAACTTGGTTTAGAGTCCTAGAAACGCGTTGTTAGATGTTTCATAGGTTCGTCAAACTTGTACAAAGCTCATTGAGGAACTTATAAGCTCTCATGTTGCATGAAACTTTATTTAGAGTCCTAGAAACGCGTTGTTAGATGTTTCATAATTTCGTGAAACTTGTACAAAGCTCATTGAGGAACTTATAAGCACTCATGTTGCATGAAACTTGGTTTAGAGTCCTAGAAACGCGTTGTTAGATGTTTGATAGGTTCGTCAAACTTGTACAAATCTCATTGAGGAACTTATAAGCTCTCATGTTGCATGAAACTTGATTTAGAGTCCTAGAAACGCGTTGTTAGATGTTTCATAAGTTCGTGAAACTTATACAAACCTCATTGAGATACTTATAAGCACTCATGTTGCATGAAACTTGGTTTAGAGTCCTAGAAACGTGTTGTTAGATGTTTCATAAGTTCTTCAAACTTGTAAAAAGCTCATTGAGGAACTTATAATCTCTCATGTTGCATGAAACTTGTTTTAGAGTCCTAGAAACGAGTTGTTAGATGTTTCATACGTTCGTCAAACTTGTAAAAAGATCATTGAGATACTTATAAGCACTCATGTTGCATGAAACTTGGTTTAGAGTCCTAGAAACGCGTTGTTAGATACTTCATAGGTTCGTCAAACTTGTACAAAGCTCATTGAGGAACTTATAAACACTCATGTTGCATGAAACTTGGTTTAGAGTCCTCGAAACGTGTTGTTAGATGTTTCATACGTTCTTCAAACTTGTACAAAGCTCATTGAGGAACTTATAAGCACTCATGTTGCATGAAACTTGGTTTAGAGTCCTAGAAACGCGTTGTTAGATGTTTCATAGGTTCGTCAAACTTGTACAAAGCTCATTGAGGAACTTATAAGCTCTCATGTTGCATGAAACTTGATTTAGAGTCCTAGAAACGCGTTGTTAGATGTTTCATACGTTCGTCAAACTTGTGCAAACCTCATTGAGGAACTTATAAGATCTCATGTTGCATGAAACTTTGTTTAGAGTCCTAGAAACGCGTTGTTAGATGTTTCATAATTTCGTGAAACTTGTACAAAGCTCATTGAGGAACTTATAATCTCTCATGTTGCATGAAACTTGGTTTAGAGTCCTAGAAACGCGTTGTTAGATGTTTCATATGTTCGTGAAACTTGTACAAAGCTCATTGACGAAATTATAAGCATTCATGTTGCATGAAACTTGGTTTAGAGTCCTAGAACGGCGTTGTTAGATGTTTCATACGTTCGTCAAACTTGTACAAACCTCATTGAGGAACTTACAAGCACTCATGTTGCATGAAACTTGGTTTAGAGTCCTAGAAACGCGTTGTTAGATGTTTCATAAGGTCATGAAACTTATACAAAGCTCATTGAGATACTTATAAGCACTCATGTTGCATGAAACTTGATTTAGAGTCCTAGAAACGCGTTGTTAGATGTTTCATAAGGTCGTGAAACTTATACAAAGCTCATTGAGATACTTATAAGCACTCATGTTGCATGAAACTTGGTTTAGAGTCCTAGAAACGCGTTGTTAGATGTTTCATAAGTTCGTCAAACTTGTACAAAGCTCATTGAGACACTTATAAGCATTCATGTTGCATGAAACTTGGTTTAGAGTCCTAGAAACGCGTTGTTAGATGTCTCATACGTTCGTCAAACTTGTACAAAGCTCATTGAGGAACTTATAAGCACTCATGTTGCATGAAACTTGGTTTAGAGTCCTAGAAACGCGTTGTTAGATGTTTCATACGTTCGTCAAACTTGTACAAAGCTCATTGAGGAACTTATAAGCTCTCATGTTGCATGAAACTTGATTTAGAGTCCTAGAAACGCGTTGTTAGATGTTTCATAAGTTCGTTAAACTTATACAAAGCGCATTGAGATACTTATAATCTCTCATGTTGCATGAAACTTGGTTTAGAGTCCTAGAAACGAGTTGTTAGATGTTTCATAAGTTCTTCAAACTTGTACAAAGCTCATTGAGACACTTATAAGCATTCATGTTGCGTGAAACTTGGTTTAGAGTTCTAGAAACGCGTTGTTAGATGTTTCATACGTTCTTCAAACTTTTACAAAGCTCATTGATGAACTTATAAGCTCTCATGTTGCATGAAACTTGGTTTAGAGTCCTAGAAACGAGTTGTTAGATGTTTCATACGTTCGTCAAACTTGTACAAAGCTCATTGAGGAACTTATAAGCTCTCATGTTGCATGAAACTTGATTTAGAGTCCTAGAAACGCGTTGTTAGATGTTTCATAAGTTCTATAAACTTATACAAAGCTCATTGAGATACTTATAATCTCTCATGTTGCATGAAACTTGGTTTAGAGTCCTAGAAACGAGTTGTTAGATGTTTCATAAGTTCTTCAAACTTGTACAAAGCTCATTGAGACACTTATAATCATTCATCTTGCATGAAACTTGGTTTAGAGTCCTAGAAACGCGTTGTTAGATGTTTCATACGTTCTTCAAACTTGTACAAAGCTCATTGAGGAACTTACAAGCACTCATGTTGCATGAAACTTGGTTTAGAGTCCTAGAAACGCGTTGTTAGATGTTTCATAAGTTCTTGAAACTTGTACAAAGCTCATTGAGTAACATATAAGCATTCATGTTGCATGAAACTTGGTTTAGAGTCCTAGAAACGGGTTGTTAGATGTCTCATACGTTCGTCAAACTTGTACAAAACTCATTGAGGAACTTATAAGCACTCATGTTGCATGAAACTTGGTTTAGAGTCCTAGAAACGCGTTGTTAGATGTTTCATACGTTCCTCAAATTTGTACAAAGCTCATTGAGACACTTATAAACACTCATGTTGCATGAGAATTGGTTTAGAGTCCTCGAAACGCGTTGTTAAATGTTTCATACGTTCGTCAAACTTGTACAAAGCTCATTGAGGAACATATAAGCACTCATGTTGCATGAAACTTGGTTTAGAGTCCTAGAAACACGTTGTTAGATGTTTCATACGTTCGTCAAACTTGTAAAAAGATCATTGAGATACTTATAAGCACTCATGTTGCATGAAACTTGGTTTAGAGTCCTAGAAACGCGTTGTTAGATGTTTCATACGTTCCTGAAACTTGTCCAAAGCTCATTGAGACACTTATAAACACTCATGTTGCATGAGACTTGGTTTAGAGTCCTCGAAACGCGTTGTTAGATGTTTCATACGTTCGTCAAACTTGTACAAAGCTCATTGAGGAACTTATAAGCAGTCATGTTGCATGAAACTTGGTTTATAGTCCTAGAAACGCGTTGTTAGATGTTTCATAAGTTCATCAAACTTGTACAAAGCTCATTGAGGAACTTATAAGCTCTCATGTTGCATGAAACTTGGTTTAGAGTCCTAGAAACACGTTGTTAGATGTTTCATACGTTCGTCAAACTTGTACAAAGCTCATTGAGGAACTTATAAGCTCTCATGTTGCATGAAACTTGGTTTAGAGTCCTAGAAACGCGTTGTTAGATGTTTCATAAATTCGTCAAACTTGTACAAAGCTCATTGAGACACTTATAAACACTCATGTTGCATGAGACATGGTTTAGAGTCCTCGAAACTCGTTGTTAGATGTTTCATACGTTCGTCAAACTTGTACAAATCTCATTGAGGAACTTATAAGCACTCATGTTGCATGAAACTTGGGTTAGAGTCCAATAAACGCGTTGTTAGATGTTTCATACGTTCGTCAAACTTGTGCAAACCTCATTGAGGAACTTATAAGCTCTCATTATGCATGAAACTTGGTTTAGAGTCCTAGAAACGCGTTGTTAGATGTTTCATAATTTCGTGAAACTTGTACAAAGCTCATTGAGGAACTTATAAGCACTCATGTTGCATGAAACTTGGTTTAGAGTCCTAGAAACGTGTTGTTAGATGTTTCATAGGTTCGACAAACTTGTTCAAATCTCATTGAGGAACTCATAAGCTCTCATGTTGCATGAAACTTGATTTAGAGTCCTAGAAACGCGTTGTTAGATGTTTCATAAGTTCGTGAAACTTATACAAACCTCATTGAGATACTTATAAGCACTCATGTTGCAGTAAACTTGGTTTAGAGTCCTAGAAACGCGTTGTTAGATGTTTCATAAGTTCGTCAAACTTGTACAAAGCTCATTGAGGAACTTATAATCTCTCATGTTGCATGAAACTTGTTTTAGAGTCCTAGAAACGAGTTGTTAGATGTTTCATACGTTCGTCAAACTTGTACAAAGATCATTGAGATACTTATAAGCACTCATGTTGCATGAAACTTGGTTAAGAGTCCTAGAAACGCGTTGTTAGATACTTCATAGGTTCGTAAAACTTGTACAAAGCTCATTGAGGAACTTATAAACACTCATGTTGCATGAGACTTGGTTTAGAGTCCTCGAAACTCGTTGTTAGATGTTTCATACGTTCGTCAAACTTGTACAAAGCTCATTGAGGAACTTATAAGCACTCATGTTGCATGAAACTTGGTTTAGAGTCCTAGAAACGCGTTGTTAGATGTTTCATACGTTCGTCAAACTTGTGCAAACCTCATTGAGGAACTTATAAGATCTCATGTTGCATGAAACTTTGTTTAGATTCCTAGAAACGCGTTGTTAGATGTTTCATAATTTCGTGAAACTTGTTCAAAGCTCATTGAGGAACTTATAAGCACTCATGTTGCATGAAACTTGGTTTAGAGTCCTAGAAACGCGTTGTTAGATGTTTCATAGGTTCGTCAAACTTGTACAAAGCTCATTGAGGAACTTATAAGCTCTCATGTTGCATGAAACTTGATTTAGAATCCTAGAAACGCGTTGTTAGATGTTTCATAAGTTCGTGAAACTTATACAAGGCTTATTGAGGAACTTATAAGCTCTAATGTTGCATGAAACTTGGTTTAGAGTCCTAGAAACGCGTTGTTAGATGTTTCATAAGTTCGTGAAACATCTAACAACGCTCATTGAGGAACTTATAAACACTCATGTTGCATGAGATTTTGTTTAGAGTCCTAGAAACGCTTTGTAAGATGTTTCATACGTTCGTCAAACTTGTACAAAGCTCATTGAGGAACTCATAAGCAATCATGTTGCATGAAACTTGGTTTAGAGTCCTAGAAACGCGTTGTGAGATGTTTCATAAGTTCGTGAAACTCGTACAAAGCTCATTGAGATACTTATAAGCACTCATGTTGCATGAAACTTGGTTTAGAGTCCTAAAAACGCGTTGTTAGATGTTTCATAAGTTCGTCAAACTTGTACAAAGCTCATTGAGGAACTTATAAGCATTCATGTTGCATGAAACTTTATTTAGAGTCCTGGAAACGCGTTGTTAGATGTTTCATACGTTCCTCAAACTTGTACAAAGCTCATTGAGGAACTTATAATCTCTCATGTTGCATGAAACTTGGTTTAGAGTCATAGAAACGCGTTGTTAGATGTTTCATAAGTTCGTCAAACTTGTACAAAGCTCATTAAGACACTTTTAAGCATTCATGTTGCATGAAACTTGGTTTAGAGTCCTAAAACGCGTTGTTAGATGTTTCATACGTTCGTCAAACTTGTACAAAGCTCATTGAGACACTTATAAACACTCATGTTGCATGAGACTTGGTTTAGAGTCCTCGAAACTCGTTGTTAGATGTTTCATACGTTCGTCAAACTTGTACAAAGCTCATTGAGGAACTTATAAGCACTCATGTTGCATGAAACTTGGTGTAGAGTCCTAGAAACGCGTTGTTAGATGTGTCATACGTTCGTCAAACTTGTACAAAGCTCATTGAGGAACTTATAAACATTCATGTTGCATGAAACTTGGTTTAGAGTCCTAGAAACACGTTGTTAGATGTTTCATACGTTCGTCAAACTTGTACAAAGCTCATTGAGGAACTTATAAGCTCTCATGTTGCATGAAACATGGTTTAGAGTCCTAGAAACGAGTTGTTAGATGTTTCATAAGTTCGTCAAACTTCTACAAAGCTCATTGAGACACTTATAAGCATTCATGTTGCATGAAACTTGGTTTAGAGTCCTAGAAACGCATTGTTAGATGTTTCATACGTTCCTCAAACTTGTATAAAGCTCATTGAGGAACTTATAAACACTCATGTTGCATGAGACTTGGTTTAGAGTCCTCGAAACTCGTTGTTAGATGTTTCATACGTTCGTCAAACTTGTACAAAGCTCATTGATGAACTTATAAGCACTCATGTTGCATGAAACTTGGTTTAGAGTCCTAGAAACGCGTTGTTAGATGTTTCATACGTTCGTCAAACTTGTGCAAACCTCATTGAGGAACTTATAAGCTCTCATGTTGCATGAAACTTTATTTAGAGTCCTAGAAACGGGTTGTTAGATGTTTCATAATTTCGTGAAACTTGTACAAAGCTCATTGAGGAACTTATAAGCACTCATGTTGCATGAAACTTGGTTTAGAGTCCTAGAAACGCGTTGTTAGATGTTTCATAGGTTCGTCAAACTTGTACAAAGCTCATTGAGGAACTTATAAGCTCTCATGTTGCATGAAACTTGATTTAGAGTCCTAGAAACGCGTTGTTAGATGTTTCATAAGTTCGTGAAACTTATATACAAAGCTCATTGAGATACTTATAAGCACTCATTTTGCATGAAACTTGGTTTAGAGTCCTAGAAACGCGTTGTTAGATGTTTCATAAGTTCGTCAAACTTGTACAAAGCTCATTGAGGAACTTATAAGCATTCATGTTGCATGAAACTTGGTTTAGAGTCCTAGAAACGCGTTGTTAGATGTTTCATACGTTCCTCAAACTTGTACAAAGCTCATTGAGGAACTTATAATCTCTCATGTTGCATGAAACTTGGTTTAGAGTCCTAGAAACGCGTTGTTAGATGTTTCATAAGTTCGTGAAACTTGTACAAAGCTCATTGAGGAACTTATAAGCATTCATTTTGCATGAAACTTGGTTTAGAGTCCTAGAAACGCTTTGTAAGATGTTTCATTCGTTCGTCAAACTTGTACAAAGCTCATTGAGGAACTCATAAGCAATCATGTTGCATGAAACTTGGTTTAGAGTCCTAGAAACGCGTTGTGAGATGTTTCATAAGTTCGTGAAATTCGTACAAAGCTCATTGAGATACTTATAAGCACTCATGTTGCATGAAACTTGGTTTAGAATCCTAGAAACGCGTTGTTATATGTTTCATAAGTTCGTCAAACTTGTACAAAGCTCATTGAGGAACTTATAAGCTCCCATGTTGCATGAAACTTGGTTTAGAGTCCTAGAAACCCGTTGTTAGATGTTTCATACGTTCGTCAAACTTGTACAAAGATCATTGAGGAACTTATAAGCTCTAATGTTGCATGAAACTTGGTTTAGAGTCCTAGAAACGAGTTGTTAGATGTTTCATAAGTTCGTCAAACTTGTACAAAGCTCATTGAGACACTTTTAAGCATTCATGTTGCTTGAAACTTGGTTTAGAGTCCTAAAAACGCGTTGTTAGATGTTTCATACGTTCGTCAAACTTGTACAAAGCTCATTGAGAAACTTATAAACACTCATGTTGCATGAGACTTGGTTTAGAGTCCTTGAAACGCGTTGTTAGATGTTTCATACGTTCGTCAAACTTGTACAAAGATCATTGAGGAAATTATAAGCACTCATGTTGCATGAAACTTGGTTTAGAGTCCTAGAAACGCGTTGTTAGATGTTTCATAGGTTCGTCAAACTTGTACAAAGCTCATTGAGGAACTCATAAGCAATCATGTTGCATGAAACTTGGTTTAGAGTCCTAGAAACGCGTTGTGAGATGTTTCATAAGTTCGTGAAACTCGTACAAAGCTCATTGAGATACTTATAAGCACTCATGTTGCATGAAACTTGGTTTAGAGTCCTAGAATCGCGTTGTTAGATGTTTCATAAGTTCGTCAAACTTGTACAAAGCTCATTGAGGAACTTATAAGCTCCCATGTTGCATGAAACTTGGTTTAGAGTCCTGGAAACACGTTGTTAGATGTTTCATACGTTCGTCAAACTTGTACAAATATCATTGAGGAACTTATAAGCTCTAATGTTGCATGAAACTTGGTTTAGAGTCCTAGAAACTAGTTGTTAGATGTTTCATAAGTTCGTCAAACTTGTACAAAGCTCATTGAGACACTTTTAAGCATTCATGTTGCATGAAACTTGGTTTAGAGTCCTAAAAACGCGTTGTTAGATGTTTCATACGTTCGTCAAACTTGTACAAAGATCATTGAGGAAATTATAAGCACTCATGTTGCATGAAACTTGGTTTAGAGTCCTAGAAACGCGTTGTTAGATGTTTCATAGGTTCGTCAAACTTGTACAAAGCTCATTGAGGAACTTATAAGCTCTCATGTTGCATGACACTTGATTTAGAGTCCTAGAAACGCGTTGTTAGATGTTTCATAAGTTCGTGAAACTTATACAAAGCTCATTGAGATACTTATAAGCACTCATGTTGCATGAAACTTGGTTTAGAGTCCTAGAAACGCGTTGTTAGATGTTTCATAAGTTCGTCAAATTTGTACAAAGCTCATTGAGGAACTTATAATCTCTCATGTTGCATGAAACTTGGTTTAGAGTCCTAGAAACGCGTTGTTAGATGTTTCATAAGTTCGTGAAACTTGAACAAAGCTCATTGAGGAACTTATAAGCATTCATGTTGCATGAAACTTGGTTTAGAGTCCTAGAAACGCTTTTTAAGATGTTTCATACGTTCGTCAAACTTGTACAAAACTCATTGAGGAACTCATAAGCAATCATGTTGCATGAAACTTGGTTTAGAGTCCTAGAAACGCGTTGTTAGATGTTTCATAAGTTCGTGAAACTTGTACAAAGCTCATTGAGTAACTTATAATCTCTCATGTTGCATGAGAATTGGTTTAGAGTCCTCGAAACGCGTTGTTAAATGTTTCATACGTTCGTCAAACTTGTACAAAGCTCATTGAGGAACATATAAGCACTCATGTTGCATGAAACTTGGTTTAGAGTCCTAGAAACACGTTGTTAGATGTTTCATACGTTCGTCAAACTTGTAAAAAGATCATTGAGATACTTATAAGCACTCATGTTGCATGAAACTTGGTTTAGAGTCCTAGAAACGCGTTGTTAGATGTTTCATACGTTCCTGAAACTTGTCCAAAGCTCATTGAGACACTTATAAACACTCATGTTGCATGAGACTTGGTTTAGAGTCCTCGAAACGCGTTGTTAGATGTTTCATACGTTCGTCAAACTTGTACAAAGCTCATTGAGGAACTTATAAGCAGTCATGTTGCATGAAACTTGGTTTATAGTCCTAGAAACGCGTTGTTAGATGTTTCATAAGTTCGTCAAACTTGTACAAAGCTCATTGAGGAACTTATAAGCTCTCATGTTGCATGAAACTTGGTTTAGAGTCCTAGAAACACGTTGTTAGATGTTTCATACGTTCGTCAAACTTGTACAAAGCTCATTGAGGAACTTATAAGCTCTCATGTTGCATGAAACTTGGTTTAGAGTCCTAGAAACGCGTTGTTAGATGTTTCATAAGTTCGTCAAACTTGTACAAAGCTCATTGAGACACTTATAAACACTCATGTTGCATGAGACATGGTTTAGAGTCCTCGAAACTCGTTGTTAGATGTTTCATACGTTCGTCAAACTTGTACAAATCTCATTGAGGAACTTATAAGCACTCATGTTGCATGAAACTTGGGTTAGAGTCCAATAAACGCGTTGTTAGATGTTTCATACGTTCGTCAAACTTGTGCAAACCTCATTGAGGAACTTATAAGCTCTCATTATGCATGAAACTTGGTTTAGAGTCCTAGAAACGCGTTGTTAGATGTTTCATAATTTCGTGAAACTTGTACAAAGCTCATTGAGGAACTTATAAGCACTCATGTTGCATGAAACTTGGTTTAGAGTCCTAGAAACGTGTTGTTAGATGTTTCATAGGTTCGACAAACTTGTTCAAATCTCATTGAGGAACTCATAAGCTCTCATGTTGCATGAAACTTGATTTAGAGTCCTTGAAACGCGTTGTTAGATGTTTCATAAGTTCGTGAAACATATACAAACCTCATTGAGATACTTATAAGCACTCATGTTGCAGTAAACTTGGTTTAGAGTCCTAGAAACGCGTTGTTAGATGTTTCATAAGTTCGTCAAACTTGTACAAAGCTCATTGAGGAACTTATAATCTCTCATGTTGCATGAAACTTGTTTTAGAGTCCTAGAAACGAGTTGTTAGATGTTTCATACGTTCGTCAAACTTGTACAAAGATCATTGAGATACTTATAAGCACTCATGTTGCATGAAACTTGGTTAAGAGTCCTAGAAACGCGTTGTTAGATACTTCATAGGTTCGTAAAACTTGTTCAAAGCTCATTGAGGAACTTATAAACACTCATGTTGCATGAGACTTGGTTTAGAGTCCTCGAAACTCGTTGTTAGATGTTTCATACGTTCGTCAAACTTGTACAAAGCTCATTGAGGAACTTATAAGCACTCATGTTGCATGAAACTTGGTTTAGAGTCCTAGAAACGCGTTGTTAGATGTTTCATACGTTCGTCAAACTTGTGCAAACCTCATTGAGGAACTTATAAGATCTCATGTTGCATGAAACTTTGTTTAGATTCCTAGAAACGCGTTGTTAGATGTTTCATAATTTCGTGAAACTTGTTCAAAGCTCATTGAGGAACTTATAAGCACTCATGTTGCATGAAACTTGGTTTAGAGTCCTAGAAACGCGTTGTTAGATGTTTCATAGGTTCGTCAAACTTGTACAAAGCTCATTGAGGAACTTATAACCTCTCATGTTGCATGAAACTTGATTTAGAATCCTAGAAACGCGTTGTTAGATGTTTCATAAGTTCGTGAAACTTATACAAGGCTTATTGAGGAACTTATAAGCTCTAATGTTGCATGAAACTTGGTTTAGAGTCCTAGAAACGCGTTGTTAGATGTTTCATAAGTTCGTGAAACATCTAACAACGCTCATTGAGGAACTTATAAACACTCATGTTGCATGAGATTTTGTTTAGAGTCCTAGAAACGCTTTGTAAGATGTTTCATACGTTCGTCAAACTTGTACAAAGCTCATTGAGGAACTCATAAGCAATCATGTTGCATGAAACTTGGTTTAGAGTCCTAGAAACGCGTTGTGAGATGTTTCATAAGTTCGTGAAACTCGTACAAAGCTCATTGAGATACTTATAAGCACTCATGTTGCATGAAACTTGGTTTAGAGTCCTAAAAATGCGTTGTTAGATGTTTCATAAGTTCGTCAAACTTGTACAAAGCTCATTGAGGAACTTATAAGCATTCATGTTGCATGAAACTTTATTTAGAGTCCTGGAAACGCGTTGTTAGATGTTTCATACGTTCCTCAAACTTGTACAAAGCTCATTGAGGAACTTATAATCTCTCATGTTGCATGAAACTTGGTTTAGAGTCATAGAAACGCGTTGTTAGATGTTTCATAAGTTCGTCAAACTTGTACAAAGCTCATTGAGACACTTTTAAGCATTCATGTTGCATGAAACTTGGTTTAGAGTCCTAAAACGCGTTGTTAGATGTTTCATACGTTCGTCAAACTTGTACAAAGCTCATTGAGACACTTATAAACACTCATGTTGCATGAGACTTGGTTTAGAGTCCTCGAAACTCGTTGTTAGATGTTTCATACGTTCGTCAAACTTGTACAAAGCTCATTGAGGAACTTATAAGCACTCATGTTGCATGAAACTTGGTGTAGAGTCCTAGAAACGCGTTGTTAGATGTGTCATACGTTCGTCAAACTTGTACAAAGCTCATTGAGGAACTTATAAACATTCATGTTGCATGAAACTTGGTTTAGAGTCCTAGAAACACGTTGTTAGATGTTTCATACGTTCGTCAAACTTGTACAAAGCTCATTGAGGAACTTATAAGCTCTCATGTTGCATGAAACATGGTTTAGAGTCCTAGAAACGAGTTGTTAGATGTTTCATAAGTTCGTCAAACTTCTACAAAGCTCATTGAGACACTTATAAGCATTCATGTTGCATGAAACTTGGTTTAGAGTCCTAGAAACGCATTGTTAGATGTTTCATACGTTCCTCAAACTTGTATAAAGCTCATTGAGGAACTTATAAACACTCATGTTGCATGAGACTTGGTTTAGAGTCCTCGAAACTCGTTGTTAGATGTTTCATACGTTCGTCAAACTTGTACAAAGCTCATTGATGAACTTATAAGCACTCATGTTGCATGAAACTTGGTTTAGAGTCCTAGAAACGCGTTGTTAGATGTTTCATACGTTCGTCAAACTTGTGCAAACCTCATTGAGGAAATTATAAGCTCTCATGTTGCATGAAACTTTATTTAGAGTCCTAGAAACGGGTTGTTAGATGTTTCATAATTTCGTGAAACTTGTACAAAGCTCATTGAGGAACTTATAAGCACTCATGTTGCATGAAACTTGGTTTAGAGTCCTAGAAACGCGTTGTTAGATGTTTCATAGGTTCGTCAAACTTGTACAAAGCTCATTGAGGAACTTATAAGCTCTCATGTTGCATGAAACTTGATTTAGAGTCCTAGAAACGCGTTGTTAGATGTTTCATAAGTTCGTGAAACTTATATACAAAGCTCATTGAGATACTTATAAGCACTCATTTTGCATGAAACTTGGTTTAGAGTCCTAGAAACGCGTTGTTAGATGTTTCATAAGTTCGTCAAACTTGTACAAAGCTCATTGAGGAACTTATAAGCATTCATGTTGCATGAAACTTGGTTTAGAGTCCTAGAAACGCGTTGTTAGATGTTTCATACGTTCCTCAAACTTGTACAAAGCTCATTGAGGAACTTATAATCTCTCATGTTGCATGAAACTTGGTTTAGAGTCCTAGAAACGCGTTGTTAGATGTTTCATAAGTTCGTGAAACTTGTACAAAGCTCATTGAGGAACTTATAAGCATTCATTTTGCATGAAACTTGGTTTAGAGTCCTAGAAACGCTTTGTAAGATGTTTCATTCGTTCGTCAAACTTGTACAAAGCTCATTGAGGAACTCATAAGCAATCATGTTGCATGAAACTTGGTTTAGAGTCCTAGAAACGCGTTGTGAGATGTTTCATAAGTTCGTGAAATTCGTACAAAGCTCATTGAGATACTTATAAGCACTCATGTTGCATGAAACTTGGTTTAGAATCCTAGAAACGCGTTGTTATATGTTTCATAAGTTCGTCAAACTTGTACAAATCTCATTGAGGAACTTATAAGCTCCCATGTTGCATGAAACTTGGTTTAGAGTCCTAGAAACCCGTTGTTAGATGTTTCATACGTTCGTCAAACTTGTACAAAGATCATTGAGGAACTTATAAGCTCTAATGTTGCATGAAACTTGGTTTAGAGTCCTAGAAACGAGTTGTTAGATGTTTCATAAGTTCGTCAAACTTGTACAAAGCTCATTGAGACACTTTTAAGCATTCATGTTGCTTGAAACTTGGTTTAGAGTCCTAAAAACGCGTTGTTAGATGTTTCATACGTTCGTCAAACTTGTACAAAGCTCATTGAGAAACTTATAAACACTCATGTTGCATGAGACTTGGTTTAGAGTCCTTGAAACGCGTTGTTAGATGTTTCATACGTTCGTCAAACTTGTACAAAGATCATTGAGGAAATTATAAGCACTCATGTTGCATGAAACTTGGTTTAGAGTCCTAGAAACGCGTTGTTAGATGTTTCATAGGTTCGTCAAACTTGTACAAAGCTCATTGAGGAACTCATAAGCAATCATGTTGCATGAAACTTGGTTTAGAGTCCTAGAAACGCGTTGTGAGATGTTTCATAAGTTCGTGAAACTCGTACAAAGCTCATTGAGATACTTATAAGCACTCATGTTGCATGAAACTTGGTTTAGAGTCCTAGAATCGCGTTGTTAGATGTTTCATAAGTTCGTCAAACTTGTACAAAGCTCATTGAGGAACTTATAAGCTCCCATGTTGCATGAAACTTGGTTTAGAGTCCTGGAAACACGTTGTTAGATGTTTCATACGTTCGTCAAACTTGTACAAATATCATTGAGGAACTTATAAGCTCTAATGTTGCATGAAACTTGGTTTAGAGTCCTAGAAACTAGTTGTTAGATGTTTCATAAGTTCGTCAAACTTGTACAAAGCTCATTGAGACACTTTTAAGCATTCATGTTGCATGAAACTTGGTTTAGAGTCCTAAAAACGCGTTGTTAGATGTTTCATACGTTCGTCAAACTTGTACAAAGATCATTGAGGAAATTATAAGCACTCATGTTGCATGAAACTTGGTTTAGAGTCCTAGAAACGCGTTGTTAGATGTTTCATAGGTTCGTCAAACTTGTACAAAGCTCATTGAGGAACTTATAAGCTCTCATGTTGCATGACACTTGATTTAGAGTCCTAGAAACGCGTTGTTAGATGTTTCATAAGTTCGTGAAACTTATACAAAGCTCATTGAGATACTTATAAGCACTCATGTTGCATGAAACTTGGTTTAGAGTCCTAGAAACGCGTTGTTAGATGTTTCATAAGTTCGTCAAATTTGTACAAAGCTCATTGAGGAACTTATAATCTCTCATGTTGCATGAAACTTGGTTTAGAGTCCTAGAAACGCGTTGTTAGATGTTTCATAAGTTCGTGAAACTTGAACAAAGCTCATTGAGGAACTTATAAGCATTCATGTTGCATGAAACTTGGTTTAGAGTCCTAGAAACGCTTTTTAAGATGTTTCATACGTTCGTCAAACTTGTACAAAGCTCATTGAGGAACTCATAAGCAATCATGTTGCATGAAACTTGGTTTAGAGTCCTAGAAACGCGTTGTTAGATGTTTCATAAGTTCGTGAAACTTGTACAAAGCTCATTGAGTAACTTATAAGCACTCATGTTGCATGAAACTTGGTTTAGAGTCCTAGAAACGCGTTGTTAGATGTTTCATACGTTCCTCAAACTTGTACAAAGCTCATTGAGGAACTTATAAGCTCTCATGTTTCATGAAACTTGATTTAGAGTCCTAGAAACGCGTTGTTAGATGTTTCATAAGTTCGTGAAACTCGTACAAAGCTCATTGAGATACTTATAAGCACTCATGTTGCATGAAACTTGGTTTAGAGTCCTAGAAACACGTTGTTAGATGTTTCATAAGTTCGTCAAACTTGTACAAAGCTCATTGAGACACTTATAAGCATTCATGTTGCATGAAACTTGGTTTAGAGTCCTAGAAACGCGTTGTTAGATATTTCATACGTTCGTCAAACTTGTACAAAGCTCATTGAGACACTTATAAACACTCATGTTGCATGAGACTTGGTTTAGAGTCCTCGAAACTCGTTGTTAGATGTTTCATACGTTCGTCAAACTTGTACAAAGCTCATTGAGGAACTTATAAGCACTCATGCTGCATGAAACTTGGTTTAGAGTCCTAGAAACGCGTTGTGAGATGTTTCATACGTTCGTGAAACTCGTACAAAGCTCATTGAGATACTTATAAGCACTCATGTTGCATGAAACTTGGTTTAGAGTCCTAGAAACGCGTTGTTAGATGTTTCATAAGTTCGTCAAACTTGTACAAAGCTCATTGAGGAACTTATAAGCATTCATGTTGCATGAAACTTTATTTAGAGTCCTAGAAACGCGTTGTTAGATGTTTCATACGTTCATCAAACTTGTACAAAGCTCATTGAGGAACTTATAATCTCTCATGTTGCATGAAACTTGGTTTAGAGTCATAGAAACGCGTTGTTAGATGTTTCATAAGTTCGTCAAACTTGTACAAAGCTCATTGAGACACTTTTAAGCATTCATGTTGCATGAAACTTGGTTTAGAGTCATAAAAACGCATTGTTAGATGTTTCATACGTTCGTCAAACTTGTACAAAGCTCATTTTGACACTTATAAACACTCATGTTGCATGAGACTTGGTTTAGAGTCCTCGAAACTCGTTGTTAGATGTTTCATACGTTCGTCAAACTTGTACAAAGCTCATTGAGGAACTTATAAGCACTCATGTTGCATGAAACTTGGTTTAGAGTCCTAGAAACGCGTTGTTAGATGTTTCATACGTTCGTCAAACTTGTACAAAGCTCATTGAGGAACTTATAAGCATTCATGTTGCATGAAACTTGGTTTAGAGTCCTAGAAACACGTTGTTAGATGTTTCATACGTTCGTCAAACTTGTACAAAGCTCATTGAGGAAATTATAAGCACTCATGTTGCATGAAACTTGGTTTAGAGTCCTAGAAACGCGTTGTTAGATGTTTCATAGGTTCGTCAAACTTGTACAAAGCTCATTGAGGAACTCATAAGCAATCATGTTGCATGAAACTTGGTTTAGAGTCCTAGAAACGCGTTGTTAGATGTTTCATACGTTCCTCAAACTTGTACAAAGCTCATTGAGACACTTATAAGCACTCATGTTGCATGAAACTTGGTTTAGAGTCCTAGAATCGCGTTGTTAGATGTTTCATACGTTCGTCAAACTTGTACAAAGCTCATTGAGGAACTTATAAGCACTCATGTTGCATGAAACTTGGTTTAGATTCCTAGAAACGCGTTGTTAGATGTTTCATACGTTCGTCAAACTTGTGCAAACCTCATTGAGGAACTTATAAGCTCTCATGTTGCATGAAACTTTGTTTAGAGTCCTAGAAACGCGTTGTTAGATGTTTCATAATTTCGTGAAACTTGTACAAAGCTCATTGAGGAACTTATAAACACTCATGTTGCATGAAACTTGGTTTAGAGTCCTAGAAACGCGTTGTTAGATGTTTCATAGGTTCGTCAAACTTGTAAAAATCTCATTGAGGAACTTATAAGCTCTCATGTTGCATGAAACTTGATTTAGAGTCCTAGAAACGCGTTGTTAGATGTTTCATAAGTTCGTGAAACTTATATACAAAGCTCATTGAGATACTAATAAGCACTCATTTTGCATGAAACTTGGTTTAGAGTCCTAGAAACGCGTTGTTAGATGTTTCATAAGTTCGTCAAACTTGTACAAAGCTCATTGAGGAACTTATAAGCATTCATGTTGCATGAAACTTGGTTTAGAGTCCTAGAAACGCTTTGTAAGATGTTTCATACGTTCGTCAAACTTGTACAAAGCTCACTGAGGAACTCATAAGCAATCATGTTGCATGAAACTTGGTTTAGAGTCCTAGAAACGCGTTGTTAGATGTTTCATAAGTTCGTGAAACTTGTACAAAGCTCATTGAGTAACTTATAAGCACTCATGTTGCATGAAACTTGGTTTAGAGTCCTAGAAACGCGTTGTTAGATGTTTCATACGTTCCTCAAACTTGTACAAAGCTCATTGAGGAACTTATAAGCATTCATGTTGCATGAAACTTGATTTAGAGTCCTAGAAACGCGTTGTTAGATGTTTCATAGGTTCGTCAAACTTGTACAAAGCTCATTGAGGAACTTATAAGCTCTCATGTTGCATGAAACTTGATTTAGAGTCCTAGAAACGCGTTGTTAGATGTTTCATAAGTTCGTGAAACTTATACAAAGCTCATTGAGATACTTATAAGCACTCATGTTGCATGAAACTTGGTTTAGAGTCTTAGAAACGCGTTGTTAGATGTTTCATAAGTTCGTCAAATTTGTACAAAGCTCATTGAGGAACTTATAATCTCTCATGTTGCATGAAACTTGGTTTAGAGTCCTAGAAACGCGTTGTTAGATGTTTCATAAGTTCGTGAAACTTGTACAAAGCTCATTGAGGAACTTATAAGCATTCATGTTGCATGAAACTTGGTTTAGAGTCCTAGAAACGCTTTGTAAGATGTTTCATACGTTCGTCAAACTTGTACAAAGCTCATTGAGGAACTCATAAGCAATCATGTTGCATGAAACTTGGTTTAGAGTCCTAGAAACGTGTTGTTAGATGTTTCATAAGTTCGTGAAACTTGTACAAATCTCATTGAGTAACTTATAAGCACTCATGTTGCATGAAACTTGGTTTAGAGTCCTAGAAACGCGTTGTTAGATGTTTCATACGTTCCTCAAACTTGTACAAAGCTCATTGAGGAACTTATAAGCTCTCATGTTTCATGAAACTTGTTTTAGAGTCCTAGAAACGCGTTGTTAGATGTTTCATAAGTTCGTGAAACTCGTACAAATCTCATTGAGATACTTATAAGCACTCATGTTGCATGAAACTTGGTTTAGAGTCCTAGAAACGCGTTGTTAGATGTTTCATAAGTTCGTCAAACTTGTACAAAGCTCATTGAGGAACTTATAAGCTCCCATGTTGCATGAAACTTGGTTTAGAGTCCTAGAAACACGTTGTTAGATGTTTCATACGTTCGTCAAACTTGTACAAAGCTCATTAAGGAACTTAAAAGCTCTAATGTTGCATGAAACATGGTTTAGAGTCCTAGAAATGAGTTGTTAGATGCTTCATAAGTTCGTCAAACTTGTACAAAGCTCATTGAGACACTTATAAGCATTCATGTTGCATGAAACTTGGTTTAGAGTCCTAGAAACGCGTTGTTAGATGTTTCATACGTTCGTCAAACTTGTACAAAGCTCATTGAGACAATTATAAACACTCATGTTGCATGAGACTTGGTTTAGAGTCCTCGAAACTCGTTGTTAGATGTTTCATACGTTCGTCAAACTTGTACAAAGCTCATTGAGGAACTTATAAGCACTCATGTTGCATGAAACTTGGTTTAGAGTCCTAGAAACGCGTTGTTGGATGTTTCATACGTTCGTCAAACTTGTGCAAACCTCATTGAGGAACTTATAAGCTCTCATGTTGCATGAAACTTTGTTTAGAGTCCTAGAAACGCGTTGTTAGATGTTTCATAATTTCGTGAAACTTGTACTAAGCTCATTGAGTAACTTATAAGCACTCATGTTGCATGAAACTTGGTTTAGAGTCCTAGAAACGCGTTGTTAGTTGTTTCATACGTTCCTCAAACTTGTACAAAGCTCATTGAGGAACTTATAAGCTCTCATGTTGCATGAAACTTGATTTAGAGTCCTAGAAAAGCGTTGTTAGATGTTTCATAAGTTCGTGAAACTTGTACAAAGCTCATTGAGATACTTATAAGCACCCATGTTGCATGAAACTTGGTTTAGAGTCCTAGAAACGCGTTGTTAGATGTTTCATAAGTTCGTCAAACTTATACAAAGCTCATTGAGACACTTATAAGCATTCATGTTGCATGAAACTTGGTTTAGAGTCCTAGAAACGCGTTGTTCGATGTTTCATACGTTCGTCAAACTTGTACAAAGCTCATTGAGACACTTATAAACACTCATGTTGCATGAGACTTGGTTTAGAGTCCTCGAAACTCGTTGTTAGATGTTTCATACGTTCGTCAAACTTGTACAAAGATCATTGAGGAACTTATAAGCACTCATGTTGCATGAAACTTGGTTTAGATTCCTAGAAACGTGTTGTTAGATGTTTCATACGTTCGTCAAACTTGTGCAAACCTCATTGAGGAAATTATAAGCTCTCATGTTGCATGAAACTTGGTTTAGAGTCCTAGAAACGCGTTGTTAGATGTTTCATAAGTTCGTCAAATTTGTACAAAGCTCATTGAGACACTTATAAGCATTCATGTTGCATGAAACATGTTGCATGAAACTTGGTTTAGAGTCCTAGAAACGCGTTGTTAGATTTTTTATACGTTCTTCAAACTTTTATAAAGCTCATTGAGACACTTATACGCTCTCATGTTGCTTGAAACTTGGTTTAGAGTCCTAGAAACGTGTTGTTAGATGTTTCATATGTTCTTCAAACTTGTACAAAGCTCATTGAGGAACTTATAAGCACTCATGTTCCATGAAACGTGGTTTAGAGTCTTAGAAACACGTTGTTAGATGTTTCATACGTTTGTCAAACTTGTACAAAGCTCATTGAGGAACTTATAAGCTCTCATGTTGCATGAAACTTGATTTAGAGTCCTAGAAACGCGGTTTTAGATGTTTTATAAGTTCGTGAAACTTGTACAAAGCTCATTGAGAAACTTAAAAGCATTCATGTTGCATGAAACTTGGTTTAGAGTCCTAGAAACGCGTTGTAAGATGTTTCATACGTTCGTCAAACTTGTACAAAGCTCATTGAGGAACTCATAAGCAATCATGTTGCATGAAACTTGGTTTAGAGTCCTAGAAACGCGTTGTTAGATATTTCATATGTTCGTGAAACTTGTACAAAGCTCATTGCGTAACTTATAAGCACTCATGTTGCATGAAACTTGGGTTAGAGTCCTAGAAACGCGTTGTTAGTTGTTTCATACGTTCCTCAAACTTGTACAAAGCTCATTGAGGAACTTATAAGCTCTCATGTTGCATGAAACTTGATTTAGAGTCCTAGAAAAGCGTTGTTAGATGTTTCATAAGTTCGTGAAACTTGTACAAAGCTCATTGAGATACTTATAAGCACCCATGTTGCATGAAACTTGGTTTAGAGTCCTAGAAACGCGTTGTTAGATGTTTCATAAGTTCGTTAAACTTATACAAAGCTCATTGAGGAACTTATAAGCTGTCATGTTGCATGAAACTTCGTTTAGAGTCCTAGAAACACGTTGTTAGATGTTTCATAAGTTCGTCAAACTTGTACAAAGCTCATTGAGACACTTATAAGCATTCATGTTGCATGAAACTTGGTTTAGAGTCCTAGAAACGCGTTGTTCGATGTTTCATACGTTCGTCAAACTTGTACAAAGCTCATTGAGACACTTATAAACACTCATGTTGCATGAGAATTGGTTTAGAGTCCTCGAAACTCGTTGTTAGATGTTTCATACATTCGTCAAACTTGTACAAAGATCATTGAGGAACTTATAAGCACTCATGTTGCATGAAACTTGGTTTAGAGTCCTAGAAACGCGTTGTTAGATGTTTCATACGTTCGTCAAACTTGTGCAAACCTCATTGAGGAACTTATAAGCTCTCATGTTGCATGAAACTTGGTTTAGAATCCTAGAAACGCGTTGTTAGATGTTTCATAAGTTCGTCAAATTTGTACAAAGCTCATTGAGACACTTATAAGCATTCATGTTGCATGAAACATGTTGCATGAAACTTGGTTTAGAGTCCTAGAAACGCGTTGTTAGATTTTTCATACGTTCTTCAAACTTTTATAAAGCTCATTGAGACACTTATAAGCACTCATGTTGCATGAAACTTGGTTTAGAGTCCTAGAAACGCGTTATTAGATGTTTCATAAGTTTGTCAAACTTGGACAAAGCTCATTGAGGAACTTATAAGCTCCCATGTTTCATGAAACTTGGTTTAGAGTCCTAGAAACACGTTGTTAGATGTTTCATACGTTCGTCAAACTTGTACAAAGATCATTGAGGAACTTATAAGCTCTAATGTTGCATGAAACTTGGTTTCGAGTCCTAGAAACGAGTTGTTAGATTTTCATAAGTTCGTCAAACTTGTACAAAGCTCATTGAGACACTTTTAAGCATTCATGTTGCATGAAACTTTGTTTAGAGTCCTAAAAACGCGTTGTTAGATGTTTCATACGTTCGTCGAATTTGTACAAAGCTCATTGAGACACTTATAAACACTCATGTTGCATGAGACTTGGTTTAGAGTCCTCGAAACGCGTTGTTAGATGTTTCATATGTTCGTCAAACTTGTACAAAGATCATTGAGGAAATTATAAGCACTCATGTTGCATGAAACTTGGTTTAGAGTCCTAGAAACGCGTTGTTAGATGTTTCATAGGTTCGTCAAAGTTGTACAAAGCTCATTGAGGAACTCATAAGCAATCATGTTGCATGAAACTTGGTTTAGAGTCCTAGAAACGCGTTGTGAGATGTTTCATAAGTTCGTGAAACTTGTACAAAGCTCATTGAGATACTTATAAGCACTCATGTTGCATGAAACTTGGTTTAGAGTCCTAGAATCGCGTTGTTAGATGTTTCATAAGTTCGTCAAACTTGTACAAAGCTTATTGAGGAACTTATAAGCTCCCATGTTGCATGAAACTTGGTTTAGAGTCCTAGAAACACGTTGTTAGATGTTTCATACGTTCGTCAAACTTGTACAAAGATCATTGAGGAACTTATAAGCTCTAATGTTGCATGAAACTTGGTTTAGAGTCCTAGAAACGAGTTGTTAGATGTTTCATAAGTTCGTCAAACTTGTACAAAGCTCATTGAGACACTTTTAAGCATTCATGTTGCATGAAACTTGGTTTAGAGTCCTAAAAACGCGTTGTTAGATGTTTCATACGTTCGTCAAACTTGTGCAAAGCTCATTGAGACACCTATAAACACTCATGTTGCATGAGACTTGGTTTAGAGTCCTAGAAACGCGTTGTTAGATGTTTCATACGTTCGTGAAACTTGTACAAAGCTCATTGAGGAACTTATAAGCACTCATGTTGCATGAAACTTGGTTTAGAGTCCTAGAAACGCGTTGTTAGATGTTTCATAGGTTCGTCAAACTTGTACAAAGCTCATTAAGGAACTTATAAGCTCTCATGTTGCATGAAACTTGATTTAGAGTCCTAGAAACGCGATGTTAGATGTTTCATAAGTTCGTGAAACTTATACAAAGCTCATTGAGATACTTATAAGCACTCATGTTGCATGAAACTTGGTTTAGAGTCCTAGAAACGCGTTGTTAGATGTTTCATAAGTTCGTCAAATTTGTACAAAGCTCATTGAGGAACTTATAATCTCTCATGTTGCATGAAACTTGGTTTAGAGTCCTAGAAACGCGTTGTTAGATGTTTCATAAGTTCGTGAAACTTGTACAAAGCTCATTGAGTAACTTATAAGCATTCATGTTGCATGAAACTTGGTTTAGAGTCCTAGAAACGCTTTGTAAGATGTTTCATACGTTCGTCAAACTTGTACAAAGCTCACTGAGGAACTCATAAGCAATCATCTTGCATGAAACTTGGTTTAGAGTCCTAGAAACGCGTTGTTAGATGTTTCATAAGTTCGTGAAACTTGTACAAAGCTCATTGAGTAACTTAAAAGCATTCATGTTGCATGAAACTTGGTTTAGAGTCCTAGAAACGCGTTGTAAGATGTTTCATACGTTCGTCAAACTTGTACAAAGCTCATTGAGGAACTCATAAGCAATCATGTTGCATGAAACTTGGTTTAGAGTCCTAGAAACGCGTTGTTAGATATTTCATATGTTCGTGAAACTTGTACAAAGCTCATTGCGTAACTTATAAGCACTCATGTTGCATGAAACTTGGGTTAGAGTCCTAGAAACGCGTTGTTAGTTGTTTCATACGTTCCTCAAACTTGTACAAAGCTCATTGAGGAACTTATAAGCTCTCATGTTGCATGAAACTTGATTTAGAGTCCTAGAAAAGCGTTGTTAGATGTTTCATAAGTTCATGAAACTTGTACAAAGCTCATTGAGATACTTATAAGCACCCATGTTGCATGAAACTTGGTTTAGAGTCCTAGAAACGCGTTGTTAGATGTTTCATAAGTTCGTCAAACTTATACAAAGCTCATTGAGGAACTTATAAGCTGTCATGTTGCATGAAACTTCGTTTAGAGTCCTAGAAACACGTTGTTAGATGTTTCATAAGTTCGTCAAACTTGTACAAAGCTCATTGAGACACTTATAAGCATTCATGTTGCATGAAACTTGGTTTAGAGTCCTAGAAACGCGTTGTTCGATGTTTCATACGTTCGTCAAACTTGTACAAAGCTCATTGAGACACTTATAAACACTCATGTTGCATGAGAATTGGTTTAGAGTCCTCGAAACTCGTTGTTAGATGTTTCATACATTCGTCAAACTTGTACAAAGATCATTGAGGAACTTATAAGCACTCATGTTGCATGAAACTTGGTTTAGAGTCCTAGAAACGCGTTGTTAGATGTTTCATACGTTCGTCAAACTTGTGCAAACCTCATTGAGGAACTTATAAGCTCTCATGTTGCATGAAACTTGGTTTAGAGTCCTAGAAACGCGTTGTTAGATGTTTCATAAGTTCGTCAAATTTGTACAAAGCTCATTGAGACACTTATAAGCATTCATGTTGCATGAAACATGTTGCATGAAACTTGGTTTAGAGTCCTAGAAACGCGTTGTTAGATTTTTCATACATTCTTCAAACTTTTATAAAGCTCATTGAGACACTTATAAGCTCTCATGTTGCATGAAACTTGGTTTAGAGTCCTAGAAACGCGTTGTTAGATGTTTCATAAGTTTGTCAAACTTGTACAAAGCTCATTGAGGAACTTATAAGCTCCCATGTTTCATGAAACTTGGTTTAGAGTCCTAGAAACACGTTGTTAGATGTTTCATACATTCTTCAAACTTATACAAATCTCATTGAGGAACTTATAATCTCTCATGTTGCATGAAACTTGGTTTAGAGTCCTAGAAACGCGTTGTTAGATGTTTCATAAGTTCGTGAAACTTGTACAAAGCTCATTGAGGAACTTATAAGCATTCATGTTGCATGAAACTTGGTTTAGAGTCCTAGAAACGCTTTGTAAGATGTTTCATATGTTTGTCAAACTTGTACAAAGCTCATTGAGGAACTCATAAGCAATCATGTTGCATGAAACGTGGTTTAGAGTCCTAGAAACGCCTTGTGAGATGTTGAATACGTTCGTGAAACTCGTACAAAGCTCATTGAGATACTTATAAGTACTCATGTTGCATGAAACTTGGTTTAGAGTCCTAGAAACGCGTTGTTAGATGTTTCATAAATTTGTCAAACTTGGACAAAGCTCATTGAGGAACTTATAAGCTCTAATGTTGCATGAAACTTGGTTTAGAGTCCTAGAAACGAGTTGTTAGATGTTTCATAAGTTCGTCAAACTTGTACAAAGCTCATTGAGACACTTTTAAGCATTCATGTTGCATGAAACTTGGTTTAGAGTCCTAAAAACGCGTTGTTAGTTGTTTCATACGTTCGTCAAACTTGTACAAAGCTCATTGAGACACCTATAAACACTCATGTTGCATGAGACTTGGTTTAGAGTCCTAGAAACGCGTTGTTAGATGTTTCATACGTTCGTGAAACTTGTACAAAGCTCATTGAGGAACTTATAAGCACTCATGTTGCATGAAACTTGGTTTAGAGTCCTAGAAACGCGTTGTTAGATGTTTCATAGGTTCGTCAAACTTGTACAAAGCTCATTAAGGAACTTATAAGCTCTCATGTTGCATGAAACTTGATTTAGAGTCCTAGAAACGAGATGTTAGATGTTTCATAAGTTCGTGAAACTTATACAAAGCTCATTGAGATACTTATAAGCACTCATGTTGCATGAAACTTGGTTTAGAGTCCTAGAAACGCGTTGTTAGATGTTTCATAAGTTCGTCAAATTTGTACAAAGCTCATTGAGGAACTTATAATCTCTCATGTTGCATGAAACTTGGTTTAGAGTCCTAGAAACGCGTTGTTAGATGTTTCATAAGTTCGTGAAACTTGTACAAAGCTCATTGAGTAACTTATTAGCATTCATGTTGCATGAAACTTGGTTTAGAGTCCTAGAAACGCTTTGTAAGATGTTTCATACGTTCGTCAAACTTGTACAAAGCTCACTGAGGAACTCATAAGCAATCATGTTGCATGAAACTTGGTTTAGAGTCCTAGAAACGCGTTGTTAGATGTTTCATAAGTTCGTGAAACTTGTACAAAGCTCATTGAGTAACTTAAAAGCATTCATGTTGCATGAAACTTGGTTTAGAGTCCTAGAAACGCTTTGTAAGATGTTGCATACGTTCGTCAAACTTGTACAAAGCTCACTGAGGAACTCATAAGCAATCATGTTGCATGAAACTTGGTTTAGAGTCCTAGAAACGCGTTGTTAGATGTTTCATAAGTTCGTGAAACTTGTACAAAGCTCATTGAGTAACTTAAAAGCATTCATGTTGCATGAAACTTGGTTTAGAGTCCTAGAAACGCGTTGTAAGATGTTTCATACGTTCGTCAAACTTGTACAAAGCTCATTGAGGAACTCATAAGCAATCATGTTGCATGAAACTTGGTTTAGAGTCCTAGAAACGCGTTGTTAGATATTTCATATGTTCGTGAAACTTGTACAAAGCTCATTGCGTAACTTATAAGCACTCATGTTGCATGAAACTTGGGTTAGAGTCCTAGAAACGCGTTGTTAGTTGTTTCATACGTTCCTCAAACTTGTACAAAGCTCATTGAGGAACTTATAAGCTCTCATGTTGCATGAAACTTGATTTAGAGTCCTAGAAAAGCGTTGTTAGATGTTTCATAAGTTCGTGAAACTTGTACAAAGCTCATTGAGATACTTATAAGCACCCATGTTGCATGAAACTTGGTTTAGAGTCCTAGAAACGCGTTGTTAGATGTTTCATAAGTTCGTCAAACTTATACAAAGCTCATTGAGGAACTTATAAGCTGTCATGTTGCATGAAACTTCGTTTAGAGTCCTAGAAACACGTTGTTAGATGTTTCATAAGTTCGTCAAACTTGTACAAAGCTCATTGAGACACTTATAAGCATTCATGTTGCATGAAACTTGGTTTAGAGTCCTAGAAACGCGTTGTTCGATGTTTCATACGTTCGTCAAACTTGTACAAAGCTCATTGAGACACTTATAAACACTCATGTTGCATGAGAATTGGTTTAGAGTCCTCGAAACTCGTTGTTAGATGTTTCATACATTCGTCAAACTTGTACAAAGATCATTGAGGAACTTATAAGCACTCATGTTGCATGAAACTTGGTTTAGAGTCCTAGAAACGCGTTGTTAGATGTTTCATACGTTCGTCAAACTTGTGCAAACCTCATTGAGGAACTTATAAGCTCTCATGTTGCATGAAACTTGGTTTAGAGTCCTAGAAACGCGTTGTTAGATGTTTCATAAGTTCGTCAAATTTGTACAAAGCTCATTGAGACACTTATAAGCATTCATGTTGCATGAAACATGTTGCATGAAACTTGGTTTAGAGTCCTAGAAACGCGTTGTTAGATTTTTCATACGTTCTTCAAACTTTTATAAAGCTCATTGAGACACTTATAAGCTCTCATGTTGCATGAAACTTGGTTTAGAGTCCTAGAAACGCGTTGTTAGATGTTTCATAAGTTTGTCAAACTTGTACAAAGCTCATTGAGGAACTTATAAGCTCCCATGTTTCATGAAACTTGGTTTAGAGTCCTAGAAACACGTTGTTAGATGTTTCATACATTCTTCAAACTTATACAAATCTCATTGAGGAACTTATAATCTCTCATGTTGCATGAAACTTGGTTTAGAGTCCTAGAAACGCGTTGTTAGATGTTTCATAAGTTCGTGAAACTTGTACAAAGCTCATTGAGGAACTTATAAGCATTCATGTTGCATGAAACTTGGTTTAGAGTCCTAGAAACGCTTTGTAAGATGTTTCATATGTTTGTCAAACTTGTACAAAGCTCATTGAGGAACTCATAAGCAATCATGTTGCATGAAACGTGGTTTAGAGTCCTAGAAACGCCTTGTGAGATGTTGAATACGTTCGTGAAACTCGTACAAAGCTCATTGAGATACTTATAAGCACTCATGTTGCATGAAACTTGGTTTAGAGTCCTAGAAACGCGTTGTTAGATGTTTCATAAATTTGTCAAACTTGGACAAAGCTCATTGAGGAACTTATAAGCTCCCATGTTTCATGAAACTTGGTTTAGAGTCCTAGAAACACGTTGTTAGATGTTTCATACGTTCGTCAAACTTGTACAAAGATCATTGAGGAACTTATAAGCTCTAATGTTGCATGAAACTTGGTTTCGAGTCCTAGAAACGAGTTGTTAGATTTTCATAAGTTCGTCAAACTTGTACAAAGCTCATTGAGACACTTTTAAGCATTCATGTTGCATGAAACTTTGTTTAGAGTCCTAAAAACGCGTTGTTAGATGTTTCATACGTTCGTCAAATTTGTACAAAGCTCATTGAGACACTTATAAACACTCATGTTGCATGAGACTTGGTTTAGAGTCCTCGAAACGCGTTGTTAGATGTTTCATATGTTCGTCATACTTGTACAAAGATCATTGAGGAAATTATAAGCACTCATGTTGCATGAAACTTGGTTTAGAGTCCTAGAAACGCGTTGTTAGATGTTTCATAGGTTCGTCAAAGTTGTACAAAGCTCATTGAGGAACTCATAAGCAATCATGTTGCATGAAACTTGGTTTAGAGTCCTAGAAACGCGTTGTGAGATGTTTCATAAGTTCGTGAAACTTGTACAAAGCTCATTGAGATACTTATAAGCACTCATGTTGCATGAAACTTGGTTTAGTGTCCTAGAATCGCGTTGTTAGATGTTTCATAAGTTCGTCAAACTTGTACAAAGCTCATTGAGGAACTTATAAGCTCCCATGTTGCATGAAACTTGGTTTAGAGTCCTAGAAACACGTTGTTAGATGTTTCATACGTTCGTCAAACTTGTACAAAGATCATTGAGGAACTTATAAGCTCTAATGTTGCATGAAACTTGGTTTAGAGTCCTAGAAACGAGTTGTTAGATGTTTCATAAGTTCGTCAAACTTGTACAAAGCTCATTGAGACACTTTTAAGCATTCATGTTGCATGAAACTTGGTTTAGAGTCCTAAAAACGCGTTGTTAGATGTTTCATACGTTCGTCAAACTTGTACAAAGCTCATTGAGACACCTATAAACACTCATTTTGCATAAGACTTGGTTTAGAGTCCTAGAAACGCGTTGTTAGATGTTTCATACGTTCGTGAAACTTGTACAAAGCTCATTGAGGAACTTATAAGCACTCATGTTGCATGAAACTTGGTTTAGAGTCCTAGAAACGCGTTGTTAGATGTTTCATAGGTTCGTCAAACTTGTACAAAGCTCATTAAGGAACTTATAAGCTCTCATGTTGCATGAAACTTGATTTAGAGTCCTAGAAACGCGATGTTAGATGTTTCATAAGTTCGTGAAACTTATACAAAGCTCATTGAGATACTTATAAGCACTCATGTTGCATGAAACTTGGTTTAGAGTCCTAGAAACGCGTTGTTAGATGTTTCATAAGTTCGTCAAATTTGTACAAAGCTCATTGAGGAACTTATAATCTCTCATGTTGCATGAAACTTGGTTTAGAGTCCTAGAAACGCGTTGTTAGATGTTTCATAAGTTCGTGAAACTTGTACAAAGCTCATTGAGTAACTTATAAGCATTCATGTTGCATGAAACTTGGTTTAGAGTCCTAGAAACGCTTTGTAAGATGTTTCATACGTTCGTCAAACTTGTACAAAGCTCACTGAGGAACTCATAAGCAATCATGTTGCATGAAACTTGGTTTAGAGTCCTAGAAACGCGTTGTTAGATGTTTCATAAGTTCGTGAAACTTGTACAAAGCTCATTGAGTAACTTATAAGCACTCATGTTGCATGAAACTTGGTTTAGAGTCCTAGAAACGCGTTGTTAGATGTTTCATACGTTCCTCAAACTTGTACAAAGCTCATTGACGAACTTATAAGCACTCATGTTGCATGAAACTTGGTTTAGAGTCCTAGAAACGCGTTGTTAGATGTTTCATAGGTTCGTCAAACTTGTACAAAGCTCATTGAGGAACTTATAAGCTCTCATGTTGCATGAAACTTGATTTAAAGTCCTAGAAACGCGTTGTTAGATGTTTCATAATTTCGTGAAACTTGAAAAAAGCTCATTGAGGAACTTATAAGCACTCATGTTGCATGAAACTTTGTTTAGAGTCCTAGAAACGGGTTGTTAGATGTTTCATACGTTCGTCAAACTTGTACAAAGCTCATTGAGGAACTTATAAGCTTTCATGTTGCATGAAACTTGGTTTAGAGTCCTAGAAACGCGTTGTTAGATGTTTCATAAGTTCGTGAAACTTGTACAAAGCTCATTGAGGAACTTATAAGCATTCACGTTGCATGAAACTTGGTTTAGAGTCCTAGAAACGCGTTGTAAGATGTTTCATACGTTCGTCAAACTTGTACAAAGCTCATTGAGGATCTTATAAGCCTTCATGTTGCATGAAACTTGGTTTAGAGTCCTAGAAATGCGTTGTTAGATGTTTCATAAGTTCGTGAAACTTGTACAAAGCTCATTGAGTAGCTTATAAGCACTCATGTTGCATGAAACTTGGTTTAGAGTCCTAGAAACGCGTTGTTAGATATTTCATACGTTCCTCAAACTTATACAAAGCTCATTGAGACACTTATAAACACTCATGTTGCATGACACTTGGTTTGGTGTCCTCGAAACGCGTTGTTAGATGTTTCATAAGTTCGTCAAACTTGTACAAAGCTCATTGAGGAACTTATAAGCACTCATGTTGCATGAAACTTGGTTTAGAGTCCTAGAAACGCGTTGTTAGATGTTTCATACGTTCTTCAAACTTTTATAAAGCTCATTGAGAAACTTATAAGCTCTCATGTTGCATGAAACTTGATTTAGAGTCCTAGAAACGTGTTGTTAGATGTTTCATACGTTCTTCAAACTTGTACAAAGCTCATTGAGGAACTTATAAGCACTCATGTTGCATGAAACGTGGTTTAGAGTCCTAGAAACACATTGTTAGATGTTTCATACGTTCGTCAAACTTGTACAAATCTCATTGAGGAACTTATAAGCTCTCATGTTGCATGAAACTTGATTTAGAGTCCTAGAAACGCGTTGTTAGATGTTTCATAAGTTCGTGAAACTTATACAAAGCTCATTGAGATACTTATAAGTACTCATGTTGCATGAAACTTGGTTTAGAGTCCTAGAAACGCGTTGTTAGATGTTTCATAAGTTCGTGAAACTTATACAAAGCTCATTGAGGAACTTATAAGCACTCATGTTGCATGAAACTTGGTTTAGGGTCCTAGAAACGCGTTGTTAGATGTTTCATAAGTTCGTCAAACTTGTACAAAGCTCATTGAGGAACTTATAAGTTCTCATGTTGCATGAAACTTGGTTTAGAGTCCTAGAAACGCGTTGTTAGATGTTTCATAAGTTCGGGAAACTTATACAAAGCTCATTGAGATACTTATAAGTACTCATGTTGTATGAAACTTGGTTTAGAGTCCTAGAAACGCGTTGTTATAGATGTTTCATACGTTCCTCAAACTTGTACAAAGCTCATTGAAACACTTATAAACACTCATGTTGCATGAGACTTGGTTTAGAGTCCTCGAAACGCGTTGTTAGATGTTTCATACGTTCGTCAAACTTGTACAAAGCTCATTGAGGAACTTGTAAGCACTCATGTTGCATGAAACTTGGTTTAGAGTTCTAGAAACGAGTTGTTAGATGTTTCATAAGTTCGTCAAACTTGTACAAAGCTCATTGAGACACTTATAAGCATTCATGTTGCATGAAACTTGGTTTAGAGTCCTAGAAACGCGTTGTTAGATGTTTCATACGTTCGTCAAACTTGTACAAAGCTCATTGAGACACTTATAAACACTCATGTTGCATGAGACTTGGTTTAGAGTCTTCGAAACTCGTTGTTAGATGTTTCATACGTTCGTCAAACTTGTACAAAGCTCATTGAGGAACTTATAAGCACTCATGTTGCATGAAACTTGGTTTAGAGTCCTAGAAACGCGTTGTTAGATGTTTCATACGTTCGTTAAACTTGTGCAAACCTCATTGAGGAACTTATAAGCTCACATGTTGCATGAAACTTGGTTTAGAGTCCTAGAAACGCGTTGTTAGATGTTTCATAAGTTCGTGAAACTTATACAAAGCTCATTGTGATACTTATAAGTACTCATGTTGCATGAAACTTGGTTTAGAGTCCTAGAAACCCGTTGTTAGATGTTTCATAAGTTCGTGAAACTTGTACAAAGCTCATTGAGGAACTTATAAGCATTCATGTTGCATGAAACTTGGTTTAGAGTCCTAGAAACGCGTTGTAAGATGTTTCATACGTTCGTCAAACTTGTACAAAGCTCATTGAGGATCTTATAAGCCTTCATGTTGCATGAAACTTGGTTTAGAGTCCTAGAAACGCGTTGTTAGATGTTTCATAAGTTCGTGAAACTTGTACAAAGCTCATTGAGTAACTTATAAGCACTCATGTTGCATGAAACTTGGTTTAGAGTCCTATAAACGCGTTGTTGATGTTTCATACGTTCCTCAAACTTGTACAAAGCACATTGAGACACTTATAAACACTCATGTTGCATGACACTTGGTTTAGAGTCCTCGAAACGCGTTGTTAGATGTTTCATACGTTCGTCAAATTTGTACAAAGCTCATTGAGGAACTTATAAGCACTCATCTTGCATAAAACTTGGTTTAGAGTCCTAGAAACGCGTTGTTAGATGTTTCATAAGTTCGTCAAACTTGTACAAAGCTTATTGAGGAACTTATAAGCTCTCATGTTGCATGAAACTTGGTTTAAAGTCCTAGAAACACGTTGATAGATGTTTCATACGTTCGTCAAACTTGTACAAAACTCATTGAGGAACTTATAAGCTCTCATGTTGCATGAAACTTGGTTTAGAGTCCTAGAAACGAGTTGTTAGATGTTTCATAAGTTCGTCAAACTTGTACAAAGCTCATTGAGACACTTATAAGCATTCATGTTGCATGAAACTTGGTTTAGAGTCCTAGAAACGCGTTGTTAGATGTTTCATACGTTCGTCAAACTTGTAGAAAGCTCATTGAGACACTTATAAACACTTATGTTGCATGAGACTTGGTTTAGAGTCCTCGAAACTCGTTGTTAGATGTTTCATACGTTCGTCAAACTTGTACAAAGCTCATTGAGGAACTTATAAGCACTCATGTTGCATGAAACATGTTGCATGAAACTTGGTTTAGAGTCCTAGAAACGCGTTGTTAGATGTTTCATACGTTCTTCAAACTTTTATAAAGCTCATTGAGACACTTATAAGCTCTCAAGTTGCATGAAACTTGGTTTAGAGTCCTAGAAACGCGTTGTTAGATGTTTCATACGTTCGTCAAACTTGTGCAAACCTCATTGAGGAACTTATAAGCTCTCATGTTGCATGAAACTTGGTTTAGAGTCCTAGAAACGCGTTGTTAGATGTTTCATAATTTCGTGAAACTTGTACAAAGCTCATTGAGGAACTTATAAGCACTCATGTTGCATTAAACTTGGTTTAGAGTCCTAGAAACGCGTTGTTAGATGTTTCATAGGTTCGTCATACTTGTACAAAGCTCATTGAGGAACTTATAATCTCTCATGTTGCATGAAACTTGATTTAGAGTCCTAGAAACGCGTTGTTAGATGTTTCATAAGTTCGTGAAAGTTATACAAAGCTCATTGAGATACTTATAAGCACTCATGTTGCATGAAACTTGGTTTAGAGTCCTAGAAACGCGTTGTTAGATGTTTCATAAGTTCGTCAAACTTGTACAAAGCTCATTGAGGAACTTATAATCTCTCATGTTGCATGAAACTTGTTTTAGAGTCCTAGAAACGAGTTGTTAGATGTTTCATAAGTTCGTCAAACTTGTACAAAGCTCATTGAGACACTTATAAGCATTCATGTTGCATGAAACTTGGTTTAGAGTTCTAGAAACGCGTTGTTAGATGTTTCATACGTCCGTCAAACTTGTAGAAAGCTCATTGAGGAACTTATAAGCTCTCATGTTGCATGAAACTTGATTTAGAGTCCTAGAAACGCGTTGCTAGATGTTTCATAAGTTCGGGAAACTTATACAAAGCTCATTGAGATTATCTTATAAGCACTCATGTTGCATGAAACTTGGTTTAGTGTCCTAGAAACGCGTTGTTAGATGTTTCATAAGTTCGTCAAACTTCTACAAAGCTCATTGAGGAACTTATAATCTCTCATGTTGTATGAAACTTGGTTTAGAGTCCTAGAAACACGTTGTTAGATGTTTCCTAAGTTCGTGAAACTTGTACAAAGCTCATTGACGAACTTATAAGCATTCATGTTGCATGAAACTTGGTTTAGAGTCCTAGAAACGCGTTGTTAGATGTTTCATACGTTTTTCAAACTTGTACAAACCTCATTGAGGAACTTATAAGCACTCATGTTGCATGAAACTTGGTTTAGAGTCCTAGAAACGCGTTGTTAGATGTTTCATACGTTCGTCAAACTTGTACAAAGCTCATTGAGGAACTTATAAGCTCTCATGTTGCATGAAACTTGGTTTAGAGTCCTAAACGCGTTGTTAGATGTTTCATAAGTTCGTGAAACTTGTACAAACTCATTGAGACACTTATAAACACTCATGTTGCATGAGACTTGGTTTAGAGTCCTCGAAACGCGTTGTTAGATGTTTCATACGTTCGTCAAACTTGTACAAAGCTCATTGAAGAACTTAAAAGCACTTATGTTGCATGAAACTGTGTTTAGAGTCCTAGAAACGCGTTGTTAGATGTTTCATAAGTTCGTCAAAGTTGTACAAAGCTCATTGAGGAAATTATAAGCGCTCATGTTGCATGAAACTTGGTTTAGAGTCCTAGAAACACGTTGTTAGATGTTTCATACGTTCGTCAAACTTGTACAAAGCTCATTGAGGAACTTATATGCTCTCATGTTGCATGAAACTTGGTTTAGAGTCTTAGAAACGAGTTGTTAGATGTTTCATAAGTTCGTCAAACTTGTACAAAGCTCATTGAGACACTTATAAGCATTCATGTTGCATGAAACTTGGTTTAGAGTCCTAGAAACGCGTTGTTAGATGTTTCATAAGTTCGGGAAACTTATACAAAGCTCATTGAGATACTTATAAGTACTCATGTTGTATGAAACTTGGTTTAGAGTCCTAGAAACGCGTTGTTATAGATGTTTCATACGTTCCTCAAACTTGTACAAAGCTCATTGAAACACTTATAAACACTCATGTTGCATGAGACTTGGTTTAGAGTCCTCGAAACGCGTTGTTAGATGTTTCATACGTTCGTCAAACTTGTACAAAGCTCATTGAGGAACTTATAAGCACTCATGTTGCATGAAACTTGGTTTAGAGTTCTAGAAACGAGTTGTTAGATGTTTCATAAGTTCGTCAAACTTGTACAAAGCTCATTGAGACACTTATAAGCATTCATGTTGCATGAAACTTGGTTTAGAGTCCTAGAAACGCGTTGTTAGATGTTTCATACGTTCGTCAAACTTGTACAAAGCTCATTGAGACACTTATAAACACTCATGTTGCATGAGACTTGGTTTAGAGTCTTCGAAACTCGTTGTTAGATGTTTCATACGTTCGTCAAACTTGTACAAAGCTCATTGAGGAACTTATAAGCACTCATGTTGCATGAAACTTGGTTTAGAGTCCTAGAAACGCGTTGTTAGATGTTTCATACGTTCGTTAAACTTGTGCAAACCTCATTGAGGAACTTATAAGCTCACATGTTGCATGAAACTTGGTTTAGAGTCCTAGAAACGCGTTGTTAGATGTTTCATAAGTTCGTGAAACTTATACAAAGCTCATTGAGATACTTATAAGTACTCATGTTGCATGAAACTTGGTTTAGAGTCCTAGAAACCCGTTGTTAGATGTTTCATAAGTTCGTGAAACTTGTACAAAGCTCATTGAGGAACTTATAAGCATTCATGTTGCATGAAACTTGGTTTAGAGTCCTAGAAACGCGTTGTAAGATGTTTCATACGTTCGTCAAACTTGTACAAAGCTCATTGAGGATCTTATAAGCCTTCATGTTGCATGAAACTTGGTTTAGAGTCCTAGAAACGCGTTGTTAGATGTTTCATAAGTTCGTGAAACTTGTACAAAGCTCATTGAGTAACTTATAAGCACTCATGTTGCATGAAACTTGGTTTAGAGTCCTATAAACGCGTTGTTGATGTTTCATACGTTCCTCAAACTTGTACAAAGCACATTGAGACACTTATAAACACTCATGTTGCATGACACTTGGTTTAGAGTCCTCGAAACGCGTTGTTAGATGTTTCATACGTTCGTCAAATTTGTACAAAGCTCATTGAGGAACTTATAAGCACTCATCTTGCATAAAACTTGGTTTAGAGTCCTAGAAACGCGTTGTTAGATGTTTCATAAGTTCGTCAAACTTGTACAAAGCTTATTGAGGAACTTATAAGCTCTCATGTTGCATGAAACTTGGTTTAAAGTCCTAGAAACACGTTGATAGATGTTTCATACGTTCGTCAAACTTGTACAAAACTAATTGAGGAACTTATAAGCTCTCATGTTGCATGAAACTTGGTTTAGAGTCCTAGAAACGAGTTGTTAGATGTTTCATAAGTTCGTCAAACTTGTACAAAGCTCATTGAGACACTTATAAGCATTCATGTTGCATGAAACTTGGTTTAGAGTCCTAGAAACGCGTTGTTAGATGTTTCATACGTTCGTCAAACTTGTAGAAAGCTCATTGAGACACTTATAAACACTTATGTTGCATGAGACTTGGTTTAGAGTCCTCGAAACTCGTTGTTAGATGTTTCATACGTTCGTCAAACTTGTACAAAGCTCATTGAGGAACTTATAAGCACTCATGTTGCATGAAACATGTTGCATGAAACATGTTGCATGAAACTTGGTTTAGAGTCCTAGAAACGCGTTGTTAGATGTTTCATACGTTCTTCAAACTTTTATAAAGCTCATTGAGACACTTATAAGCTCTCATGTTGCATGAAACTTGGTTTAGAGTCCTAGAAACGCGTTGTTAGATGTTTCATACGTTCGTCAAACTTGTGCAAACCTCATTGAGGAACTTATAAGCTCTCATGTTGCATGAAACTTGGTTTAGAGTCCTAGAAACGCGTTGTTAGATGTTTCATAATTTCGTGAAACTTGTACAAAGCTCATTGAGGAACTTATAAGCACTCATGTTGCATTAAACTTGGTTTAGAGTCCTAGAAACGCGTTGTTAGATGTTTCATAGGTTCGTCATACTTGTACAAAGCTCATTGAGGAACTTATAATCTCTCATGTTGCATGAAACTTGATTTAGAGTCCTAGAAACGCGTTGTTAGATGTTTCATAAGTTCGTGAAAGTTATACAAAGCTCATTGAGATACTTATAAGCACTCATGTTGCATGAAACTTGGTTTAGAGTCCTAGAAACGCGTTGTTAGATGTTTCATAAGTTCGTCAAACTTGTACAAAGCTCATTGAGGAACTTATAATCTCTCATGTTGCATGAAACTTGTTTTAGAGTCCTAGAAACGAGTTGTTAGATGTTTCATAAGTTCGTCAAACTTGTACAAAGCTCATTGAGACACTTATAAGCATTCATGTTGCATGAAACTTGGTTTAGAGTTCTAGAAACGCGTTGTTAGATGTTTCATACGTCCGTCAAACTTGTAGAAAGCTCATTGAGGAACTTATAAGCTCTCATGTTGCATGAAACTTGATTTAGAGTCCTAGAAACGCGTTGCTAGATGTTTCATAAGTTCGGGAAACTTATACAAAGCTCATTGAGATTATCTTATAAGCACTCATGTTGCATGAAACTTGGTTTAGTGTCCTAGAAACGCGTTGTTAGATGTTTCATAAGTTCGTCAAACTTCTACAAAGCTCATTGAGGAACTTATAATCTCTCATGTTGTATGAAACTTGGTTTAGAGTCCTAGAAACACGTTGTTAGATGTTTCCTAAGTTCGTGAAACTTGTACAAAGCTCATTGACGAACTTATAAGCATTCATGTTGCATGAAACTTGGTTTAGAGTCCTAGAAACGCGTTGTTAGATGTTTCATACGTTTTTCAAACTTGTACAAACCTCATTGAGGAACTTATAAGCACTCATGTTGAATGAAACTTGGTTTAGAGTCCTAGAAACGCGTTGTTAGATGTTTCATACGTTCGTCAAACTTGTACAAAGCTCATTGAGGAACTTATAAGCTCTCATGTTGCATGAAACTTGGTTTAGAGTCCTAAACGCGTTGTTAGATGTTTCATAAGTTCGTGAAACTTGTACAAACTCATTGAGACACTTATAAACACTCATGTTGCATGAGACTTGGTTTAGAGTCCTCGAAACGCGTTGTTAGATGTTTCATACGTTCGTCAAACTTGTACAAAGCTCATTGAAGAACTTAAAAGCACTTATGTTGCATGAAACTGTGTTTAGAGTCCTAGAAACGCGTTGTTAGATGTTTCATATATAAGTTCGTCAAAGTTGTACAAAGCTCATTGAGGAAATTATAAGCGCTCATGTTGCATGAAACTTGGTTTAGAGTCCTAGAAACACGTTGTTAGATGTTTCATACGTTCGTCAAACTTGTACAAAGCTCATTGAGACACTTATAAGCATTCATGTTGCATGAAACTTGGTTTAGAGTCCTAGAAACGCGTTGTTAGATGTTTCATACGTCTGTCAAACTTGTACAAAATTCATTGAGACACTTATAAACACTCATGTTGCATGAGACTTGGTTTAGAGTCCTCGAAACTCGTTGTTAGATGTTTCATATGTTCGTCAAACTTGTACAAAGCTCATTGAGGAACTTATAAGCACTCATGTTGCCTGAAACTTGGTTTAGAGTCCTAGAAACGCGTTGTTAGATGTTTCATACGTTCGTCAAACTTGTGCAAACCTCATTGAGGAACTTATAAGCTCTCATGTTGCATGAAACTTGGTTTAGAGTCCTAGAAACGCGTTGTTAGATGTTTCATAATTTCGTGAAACTTGTACAAAGCTCATTGAGGAAATTATAAGGTCTCATGTTGCATGAAACTTGATTTAGAGTCCTAGAAACGCGTTGTTAGATGTTTCATAAGTTCGTGAAACTTATACAAAGCTCATTGAGATACTTATAAGCACTCATGTTGCATGAAACTTGGTTTAGAGTCCTAGAAACGCGTTGTTAGATGTTTCATAAGTTCGTCAAACTTGTACAAAGCTCATTGAGACACTTATAAGCATTCATGTTGCATGAAACTTGGTTTAGAGTCCTAGAAACGCGTTGCTAGATGTTTCATACGTTCGTCAAACTTGTACAAAGCTCATTGAGGAACTTATAAGCTCTCATGTTGCATGAAACTTGATTTAGAGTCCTAGAAACGCGTTGCTAGATTTTTCATAAGTTCGAGAAACTTATACAAAGCTCATTGAGATACTTATAAGCACTCATGTTGCATGAAACTTGGTTTAGTGTCCTAGAAACGCGTTGTTAGATGTTTCATAAGTTCGTCAAACTTCTACAAAGCTCATTGAGGAACTTATAATCTCTCATGTTGCATGAAACCTTGTTTAGAGTCGTAGAAACGTGTTGTTAGATGTTTCCTAAGTTCGTGAAACTTGTACAAAGCCCATTGACGAACTTATAAGCATTCATGTTGCATGAAACTTGGTTTAGAGTCCTAGAAACGCGTCGTTAGATGTTTCATACGTTCGTCAAACTTATACAAAGCTCATTGAGGAATTTATAAGCACTTATGTTGCATGAAACTTGGTTTAGAGTCCTAGAAACGCGTTGTTAGATGTTTCATAAGTTCGTCAAACTTGTACAAAACTCATTGAGGAACTTATAAGCTCTCATGTTGCATGAAACTTGCTTTAGAGTCCTAGAAACACGTTGTTAGATGTTTCATACGTTCATCAAACTTGTACAAAGCTCATTGAGGAACTTATAAGCTCTCATGTTGCATGAAACTTAGTTTAGAGTCCTAGAAACGAGTTGTTAGATGTTTCATAAGTTCGTCAAACTTGTACAAAGCTCATTCATGTTGCATGAAACTTGGTTTAGAGTCCTAGAACCGCGTTGTTAGATGTTTCATTCGTTCGTCGAACTTGTACAAAGCTCATTGAGACACTTATAAACACTCATGTTGCATGAGACTTGTTTTAGACTCCTCGAAACTCGTTGTTAGATGTTTCATACGTTCGTCAAACTTGTACAAAGCTCATTGAGGAACTTATAAGCACTCATGTTGCATGAAACTTGGTTTAGAGTCCTAGAAACGAGTTGTTAGATGTTTCATAAGTTCGTCAAATTTGTACAAAGCTCATTGAGACACTTATAATCATTCATGTTGCATGAAACTTGGTTTAGAGTCCTAGAAACGCGTTGTTAGATGTTTCATAAGTTCGTCAAACTTGTACAAAGCTCATTGAGACACTTATAAACACTCATAAAGCATGAAACTTGGTTTAGAGTCCTAAAAACGCGTTGTTAGATGTTTCATACGTTCGTCAAACTTATACAAAGCTCATTGAGGAACTTATAAGAACTCATGTTGCATGTAACTTGGTTTAGAGTCCTAGAAACGCGTTGTTAGATGTTTCATAAGTTCGTGAAACTTGTACAAAGCTCATTGAGGAACTTATAAGCACTCATCTTGCATGAAACGTGGTTTAGAATCCTAGAAACGCGTTGTAAGATGTTTCATACGTTCGTCAAACTTGTACAAAGCGCATTGAGGAACTTATAAGCACTCTTGTTGCATGAAACTTGGTTGAGAGTTTAAGAAACGCGTTGTTAGATGTTTCATACGTTCGTCAAACTTGTACAAAGCTCATTGAGGAACTTATAAGCTCTCATGTTGCATGAACTTTGGTTTAGAGTCCTAGCAACGAGTTGTTAGATGTTTCATACGTTCGTCAAACTTGTACAAAGCTCATTGAGGAACTTATAAGCACTCATGTTGCATGAAACTTGGTTTAGAGTCCTAGAAACGCGTTGTTAGATGTTTCATAAGTTCGTGAAATTTGTAGAAAGCTCATTGAGGAACTTATAAGCACTCATGTTGCATGAAACTTGGTTTAGAGTCCTAGAAACGCGTTGTTAGATGTTTCATACGTTCGTCAAACTTGTACAAAGCTCATTGAGGAACTTATAAGCTCTCATGTTGCATGAAACTTGATTTAGAGTCCTAGAAATGCGTTGTTAGATGTTTCATAAGTTCGTGAAACTTATACAAAGCTCATTGAGATACTTATAAGCCCTTATGTTGCATGAAACTTGGTTTAGAGTCCTAGAAACGCGTTGTTAGATGTTTCATACGTTCTTCAAACTTGTACAAAGCTCATTGAGACACTTATAAGCTCTCATGTTGCATGAAACTTGGTTTAGAGTCCTAGAAACGTGTTTTTAGATGTTTCATATGTTCTTCAAACTTGTACAAAGCTCATTGAGGAACTTATAAGAACTCATGTTGCATGAAACGTGGTTTAGAGTCCTAGAAACGCGTTGTTAGATGTTTCATACGTTCGTCAAACTTGTACAAAGCTCATTGAGGAACATATAAGCTCTCATGTTGCATGAAACTTGATTTAGAGTCCTAGAAACGCGTTGCTAGATGTTTCATAAGTTCGTAAAACTTATACAAAGCTCATTGAGATTCTTATAAGCACTCATGTTGCATGAAACTTGGTTTAGTGTCCTAGAAACGCGTTGTTAGATGTTTCATAAGTTCGTCAAACTTCTACAAAGCTCATTGAGGAACTTATAATCTCTCATGTTGTATGAAACTTGGTTTAGAGTCCTAGAAACACGTTGTTAGATGTTTCCTAAGTTCGTGAAACTTGTACAAAGCTCATTGACGAACTTATAAGCATTCATGTTGCATGAAACTTGGTTTAGAGTCCTAGAAACGCGTTGTTAGATGTTTCATACGTTCTTCAAACTTGTACAAACCTCATTGAGGAACTTATAAGCACTCATGTTGCATGAAACTTGGTTTAGAGTCCTAGAAACGCGTTGTTAGATGTTTCATACGTTCGTCAAACTTGTACAAAGCTCATTGAGGAACTTATAAGCTCTCATGTTGCATGAAACTTGGTTTAGAGTCCTAGAAACGCGTTGTTAGATGTTTCATAAGTTCGTCAAACTTGTACAAAGCTCATTGAGGAAATTATAAGCGCTCATGTTGCATGAAACTTGGTTTAGAGTCCTAGAAACACGTTGTTAGATGTTTCATACGTTCGTCAAACTTGTACAAAGCTCATTGAGGAACTTATATGCTCTCATGTTGCATGAAACTTGGTTTAGAGTCTTAGAAACGAGTTGTTAGATGTTTCATAAGTTCGTCAAACTTGTACAAAGCTCATTGAGACACTTATAAGCATTCATGTTGCATGAAACTTGGTTTAGTGTCCTAGAAACGCGTTGTTAGATGTTTCATAAGTTCGTCAAACTTCTACAAAGCTCATTGAGGAACTTATAATCTCTCATGTTGCATGAAACCTTGTTTAGAGTCCTAGAAACGCGTTGTTAGATGTTTCCTAAGTTCGTGAAACTTGTACAAAGCCCATTGACGAACTTATAAGCATTCATGTTGCATGAAACTTGGTTTAGAGTCCTAGAAACGCGTTGTTAGATGTTTCATACGTTCTTCAAACTTGTACAAACCTCATTGAGGAACTTATAAGCACTCATGTTGCATGAAACTTGGTTTAGAGTCCTAGAAACGCGTTGTTAGATGTTTCATACGTTCGTCAAACTTGTACAAAGCTCATTGAGGAACTTATAAGCTCTCATGTTGCATGAAACTTGGTTTAGAGTCCTAAACGCGTTGTTAGATGTTTCATAAGTTCGTGAAACTTGTACAAAGCTTATTGAGACACTTATAAACACTCATGTTGCATGAGACTTGGTTTAGAGTCCTCGAAACGCGTCGTTAGATGTTTCATACGTTCGTCAAACTTATACAAAGCTCATTGAGGAATTTATAAGCACTTATGTTGCATGAAACTTGGTTTAGAGTCCTAGAAACGCGTTGTTAGATGTTTCATAAGTTCGTCAAACTTGTACAAAACTCATTGAGGAACTTATAAGCTCTCATGTTGCATGAAACTTGCTTTAGAGTCCTAGAAACACGTTGTTAGATGTTTCATACGTTCGTCAAACTTGTACAAAGCTCATTGAGGAACTTATAAGCTCTCATGTTGCATGAAACTTAGTTTAGAGTCCTAGAAACGAGTTGTTAGATGTTTCATAAGTTCGTCAAACTTGTACAAAGCTCATTCATGTTGCATGAAACTTGGGTTAGAGTCCTAGAACCGCGTTGTTAGATGTTTCATTCGTTCGTCGAACTTGTACAAAGCTCATTGAGACACTTATAAACACTCATGTTGCATGAGACTTGTTTTAGACTTCTCGAAACTCGTTGTTAGATGTTTCATACGTTCGTCAAACTTGTACAAAACTCATTGAGGAACTTATAAGCAATCATGTTGCATGAAACTTGGTTTAGAGTCCTAGAAACGAGTTGTTAGATGTTTCATAAGTTCGTCAAACTTGTACAAAGCTCATTGAGACACTTATAATCATTCATGTTGCATGAAACTTGGTTTAGAGTCCTAGAAACGCGTTGTTAGATGTTTCATAAGTTCGTCAAACTTGTACAAAGCTCATTGAGACACTTATAAACACTCATAAAGCATGAAACTTGGTTTAGAGTCCTAAAAACGCGTTGTTAGATGTTTCATACGTTCGTCAAACTTATACAAAGCTCATTGAGGAACTTATAAGAACTCATGTTGCATGTAACTTGGTTTAGAGTCCTAGAAACGCGTTGTTAGATGTTTCATAAGTTCGTGACACTTGTACAAAGCTCATTGAGGAACTTATAAGCACTCATCTTGCATGAAACGTGTTTTAGAATCTTAGAAACGCGTTGTAAGATGTTTCATACGTTCGTCAAACTTGTACAAAGCGCATTGAGGAACTTATAAGCACTCTTGTTGCATGAAACTTGGTTGAGAGTTTAAGAAACGCGTTGTTAGATGTTTCATACGTTCGTCAAACTTGTACAAAGCTCATTGAGGAACTTATAAGCTCTCATGTTGCATGAACTTTGGTTTAGAGTCCTAGAAACGAGTTGTTAGATGTTTCATACGTTCGTCAAACTTGTACAAAGCTCATTGAGGAACTTATAAGCACTCATGTTGCATGAAACTTGGTTTAGAGTCCTAGAAACGCGTTGTTAGATGTTTCATAAGTTCGTGAAATTTGTAGAAAGCTCATTGAGGAACTTATAAGCATTCATGTTGCATGAAACTTGGTTTAGAGTCCTAGAAACGCGTTGTTAGATGTTTCATACGTTCTTCAAACTTGTACAAACCTCATTGAGGAACTTATAAGCACTCATGTTGCATGAAACTTGGTTTAGAGTCCTAGAAACGCGTTGTTAGATGTTTCATACGTTCGTCAAACTTGTACAAAGCTCATTGAGGAACTTATAAGCTCTCATGTTGCATGAAACTTGGTTTAGAGTCCTAGAAACGCGTTGTTAGATGTTTCATAAGTTCGTCAAACTTGTACAAAGCTCATTGAGGAAATTATAAGCGCTCATGTTGCATGAAACTTGGTTTAGAGTCCTAGAAACACGTTGTTAGATGTTTCATACGTTCGTCAAACTTGTACAAAGCTCATTGAGGAACTTATATGCTCTCATGTTGCATGAAACTTGGTTTAGAGTCTTAGAAACGAGTTGTTAGATGTTTCATAAGTTCGTCAAACTTGTACAAAGCTCATTGAGACACTTATAAGCATTCATGTTGCATGAAACTTGGTTTAGTGTCCTAGAAACGCGTTGTTAGATGTTTCATAAGTTCGTCAAACTTCTACAAAGCTCATTGAGGAACTTATAATCTCTCATGTTGCATGAAACCTTGTTTAGAGTCCTAGAAACGCGTTGTTAGATGTTTCCTAAGTTCGTGAAACTTGTACAAAGCCCATTGACGAACTTATAAGCATTCATGTTGCATGAAACTTGGTTTAGAGTCCTAGAAACGCGTTGTTAGATGTTTCATACGTTCTTCAAACTTGTACAAACCTCATTGAGGAACTTATAAGCACTCATGTTGCATGAAACTTGGTTTAGAGTCCTAGAAACGCGTTGTTAGATGTTTCATACGTTCGTCAAACTTGTACAAAGCTCATTGAGGAACTTATAAGCTCTCATGTTGCATGAAACTTGGTTTAGAGTCCTAAACGCGTTGTTAGATGTTTCATAAGTTCGTGAAACTTGTACAAAGCTTATTGAGACACTTATAAACACTCATGTTGCATGAGACTTGGTTTAGAGTCCTCGAAACGCGTCGTTAGATGTTTCATACGTTCGTCAAACTTATACAAAGCTCATTGAGGAATTTATAAGCACTTATGTTGCATGAAACTTGGTTTAGAGTCCTAGAAACGCGTTGTTAGATGTTTCATAAGTTCGTCAAACTTGTACAAAACTCATTGAGGAACTTATAAGCTCTCATGTTGCATGAAACTTGCTTTAGAGTCCTAGAAACACGTTGTTAGATGTTTCATACGTTCGTCAAACTTGTACAAAGCTCATTGAGGAACTTATAAGCTCTCATGTTGCATGAAACTTGATTTAGAGTCCTAGAAATGCGTTGTTAGATATTTCATAAGTTCGTGAAACTTATACAAAGCGCATTGAGATACTTATAAGCCCTTATGTTGCATGAAACTTGGTTTAGAGTCCTAGAAACGCGTTGTTAGATGTTTCATACGTTCTTCAAACTTGTACAAAGCTCATTGAGACACTTATAAGCTCTCATGTTGCATGAAACTTGGTTTAGAGTCCTTGAAACGTGTTTTTAGATGTTTCATATGTTCTTCAAACTTGTACAAAGCTCATTGAGGAACTTATAAGAACTCATGTTGCATGAAACGTGGTTTAGAGTCCTAGAAACGCGTTGTTAGATGTTTCATACGTTCGTCAAACTTGTACAAAGCTCATTGAGGAACATATAAGCTCTCATGTTGCATGAAACTTGATTTAGAGTCCTAGAAACGCGTTGCTAGATGTTTCATAAGTTCGGCAAACTTATACAAAGCTCATTGAGATATTTATAAGCACTCATGTTGCATGAAACTTGGTTTAGTGTCCCAGAAACGCGTTGTTAGATGTTTCATAAGTTCGTCAAACTTCTACAAAGCTCATTGAGGAACTTATAATCTCTCATGTTGCATGAAACTTGGTTTAGAGTCCTAGAAACGCGTTGTTAGATGTTTCCTAAGTTCGTGAAACTTGTACAAAGCTCATTGACGAACTTATAAGCATTCATGTTGCATGAAAATTGGTTTAGAGTCCTAGAAACGCGTTGTTAGATGTTTCATACGTTCTTCAAACTTGTACAAACCTCATTGAGGAACTTATAAGCACTAATGTTGCATGAAACTTGGTTTAGAGTCCTAGAAACACGTTGTTAGATATTTCATACGTTCGTCAAAATTGTACAAAGCTCATTGAGGAACTTATAAGCTCTCATGTTGCATGAAACTTGGTTTAGAGTCCTAAACGCGTTGTTAGATGTTTCATAAGTTCGTGAAACTTGTACAAAACTCATTGAGACACTTATAAACACTCATGTTGCATGAGACTATGTTTAGAGTCCTCGAAACGTGTTGTTAGATGTTTCATACGTTCGTCAAACTTGTACAAAGCTCATTGAGGAACTTATAAGCACTTATGTTGCATGAAACTTGGTTTAGAGTCCTAGAAACGCGTTGTTAGATGTTTCATAAGTTCGTCAAACTTTTACAAAGCTCATTGAGGAACTTATAAGGGCTCAAGTTGCATGAAACTTGGTTTAGAGTCCTAGAAACACGTTGTTAGATGTTTCATACGTTCGTCAAACTTGTACAAACTCATTGAGGAACTTATTAGCTCTCATGTTTCATGAAACTTGATTTAGAGTCCTAGAAATGCGTTGTTATATGTTTCATAATTTCGTAAAACTTATACAAAGCTCATTTAGATACTTATAAGCCCTTATGTTGCATGAAACTTGGTTTAGAGTCCTATAAACGCGTTGTTAGATGTTTCATAAGTTCGGCAAACTTGTACAAAGCTCATTGAGGAACTTATAATCTTACATGTTGCATGAAACTTGGTTTAGAGTCCTAGAAACGAGTTGTTAGATGTTCCATAAGTTCGTCAAACTTGTACAAAGCTCATTGAGACACTTATAAGCATTCATGTTGCATGAAACTTGGTTTAGAGTCCTAGAAACGCATTGTTAGATGTTTCATACATTCGTAAAACTTGTACAAAGCTCATTGAGGAACTTATAAGCTCTCATGTTGCATGAAACTTGGTTTAGAGTCCTAGAAACGAGTTGTTAGATGTTTTATAAGTTCGTCAAACTTGTACAAATCTCATTGAGACACTTATAAGCATTCATTTTGAATGAAACTTGGTTTAGAGTCCTAGAAACGCGTTGCTAGATGTTTCATAAGTTCGGGAAACTTATACAAAGCTCATTGAGTTACTTATAAGCACTCATGTTGCATGAAACTTGGTTTAGTGTCCTAGAAACGCGTTGTTAGATGTTTCATAAGTTTGTCAAACTTCTACAAAGCTCATTGAGGAACTTACGTTAGATGTTTCATACGTTCTTCAAACTTGTACAAAGCTCATTGAGGAACTTATAAGCTCTCATGTTGCATGAACTTTGGTTTAGAGTCCTAGAAACGAGTTGTTAGATGTTTCATACGTTCGTCAAACTTGTACAAAGCTCATTGAGGAACTTATAAGCACTCATGTTGCATGAAACTTGGTTTAGAGTCCTAGAAACGCGTTGTTAGATGTTTCATAAGTTCGTGAAATTTGTAGAAAGCTCATTGAGGAACTTATAAGCACTCATGTTGCATGAAACTTGGTTTAGAGTCCTAGAAACGCGTTGTTAGATGTTTCATACGTTCGTCAAACTTGTACAAAGCTCATTGAGGAACTTATAAGCTCTCATGTTGCATGAAACTTGATTTAGAGTCCTAGAAATGCGTTGTTAGATATTTCATAAGTTCGTGAAACTTATACAAAGCTCATTGAGATACTTATAAGCCCTTATGTTGCATGAAACTTAGTTTAGAGTCCTAGAAACGCGTTGTTAGATGTTTCATACGTTCTTCAAACTTGTACAAAGCTCATTGAGACACTTATAAGCTCTCATGTTGCATGAAACTTGGTTTAGAGTCCTAGAAACGTGTTTTTAGATGTTTCATATGTTCTTCAAACTTGTACAAAGCTCATTGAGGAGCTTATAAGAACTCATGTTGCATGAAACGTGGTTTAGAGTCCTAGAAACGCGTTGTTAGATGTTTCATACGTTCGTCAAGCTTGTACAAAGCTCATTGAGGAACTTATAAGCTCTCATGTTGCATGAAACTTGATTTAGTGTCCTAGAAACGCGTTGCTAGATGTTTCATAAGTTCGGGAAACTTATACAAAGCTCATTGAGTTACTTATAAGCACTCATGTTGCATGAAACTTGGTTTAGTGTCCTAGAAACGCGTTGTTAGATGTTTCATAAGTTCGTCAAACTTCTACAAAGCTCATTGAGGAACTTATAATCTCTCATGTTGCATGAAACTTAATTTAGAGTCCTAGAAACGCGTTGTTAGATGTTTCCTAAGTTCGTGAAACTTGTACAAAGCTCATTGACGAACTTATAAGCATTCATGTTGCATGAAACTTGGTTTAGAGTCCTAGAAACGCATTGTTAGATGTTTCATACGTTCTTCAAACTTGTACAAACCTCATTGAGGAACTTATAAGCACTCATGTTGCATGAAACTTGGTTTAGAGTCCTAGAAACGCGTTGTTAGATGTTTCATACGTTCGTCAAACTTGTACAAAGCTCATTGAGGAACTTATAAGCTCTCATGTTGCATGAAACTTGGTTTAGAGTCCTAAACGCGTTGTTAGATGATTCATAAGTTCGTGAAACTTGTACAAAGCTCATTGAGACACTTATAAACACTCATGTTGCATGAGACTTGGTTTAGAGTCCTCGAAACGCCTTGTTAGATGCTTCATACGTTCGTCAAACTTGTACAAAGCTCATTGAGGAACTTATAAGCACTTATGTTGCATGAAACTTGGTTTAGAGTCCTAGAAACGCGTTGTTAGATGTTTCATAAGTTCGTCAAACTTGTACAAAGCTCATTGAGGAAGTAATAAGCTCTCATGTTGCATGAAACTTGGTTTAGAGTCCTAGAAACACGTTGTTAGATGTTTCATACGTTCGTCAAACTTGTACAAAGCTCATTGAGGAATTTATAAGCTCTCATGTTGCATGAAACTTGGTTTAGAGTCCTAGAAACGAGTTGTTAGATTTTTCATAAGTTTGTCAAACTTGTACAAAGCTCATTCATGTTGCATGAAACTTGGTTTAGAGTCCTAGAAACGAGTTGTTAGATGTTTCATTTGTTCGTCAAACTTGTACAAAGCTCATTGAGACACTTATAAACACTCATGTTGCATGAGACTTGTTTTAGAGTCCTCGAAACTCGTTGTTAGATGTTTCATACTTTCGTCAAACTTGTACAAAGCTCATTGAGGAACTTATAAGCACTCATGTTGCATGAAACTTGGTTTAGAGTCCTAGAAACGAGTTGTTAGATGTTTCATACGTTCTTCAAACTTTTATAAAGTTCATTGAGACACTTATAAGCTCTCATGTTGCATGAAACTTGGTTTAGAGTCCTAGAAACGTGTTGTTAGATGTTTCATACGTTCTTCAAACTTGTACAAATCTCATTGGGGAACTTATAAGCACTCATGTTGCATGAAACGTGGTTTAGAGTCCTAGAAACGCGTTGTTAGATGTTTCATACGTTCGTCAAACTTGTACAAAGCTCATTGAGGAACTTATAAGCTCGCATGTTGCATGAAACTTGATTTAGATTCCTAGAAACGCGTTGTTAGATGTTTCATAACTTCGTGAAACTTATACAAAGCTCATTGAGGAACTTATAAGCACTCATGTTGCATGAAACTTGGTTTAGAGTCCTAGAAACGCGTTGTTAGATGTTTCATACGTTCGTCAAACTTGTGCAAACCTCATTGAGGAACTTATAAGCTCTCATGTTGCATGAAACTTGGTTTAGAGTCCTAGAAACGCGTTGTTAGATGTTTCATAATTTCGTGAAACTTGTACAAAGCTCATTGAGGAACTTATAAGCACTCATGTTGCATGAAACTTGGTTTAGAGTCCTAGAAACGAGTTGTTAGATGTTTCATAAGTTCGTCAAACTTGTACAAAGCTCATTGAGACACTTATAAGCATTCATGTTGCATGAAACTTGGTTTAGAGTTCTAGAAACGCGTTGTTAGATGTTTCATACGTCTGTCAAACTTGTAGAAAGCTCATTGAGGAACTTATAAGCTCTCATGTTGCATGAAACTTGATTTAGAGTCCTAGAAACGCGTTGCTAGATGTTTCATAAGTTCGGGAAACTTATACAAAGCTCATTGAGATACATATAAGCACTCATGTTGGATGAAACTTGGTTTAGTGTCCTAGAAACGCTTTGTTAGATGTTTCATAAGTTCGTCAAACTTTTACAAAGCTCATTGTGGAACTTATAATCTCTCATGTTGTACGAAACTTGGTTTAGAGTCCTAGAAACACGTTGTTAGATGTTTCCTAAGTTCGTGAAACTTGTACAAAGCTCATTGACGAACTTATAAGCATTCATGTTGCATGAAACTTGGTTTAGAGTCCTAGAAACGCGTTGTTAGATGTTTCATACGTTCTTCAAACTTGTACAAACCTCATTGAGGAACTTATAAGCACTCATGTTGCATGAAACTTGGTTTAGAGTCCTAGAAACGCGTTGTTAGATGTTTCATATGTTCGTCAAACTTGTACAAAGTTCATTGAGGAACTTATAAGCTCTCATGTTGCATGAAACTTGGTTTAGAGTCCTAAACGCGTTGTTAGATGTTTCATAAGTTCGTGAAACTTGTACAAAGCTCATTGAGACACTTATAAACACTCATGTTGCATGAGACTTTGTTTAGAGTCCTCGAAACGCGTTGTTAGATGTTTCATACGTTCGTCAAACTTGTACAAAGCTCATTGAAGAACTTATAAGCACTTATGTTGCATGAAACTTGGTTTAGAGTCCTAGAAACGCGTTGTTAGATGTTTCATAAGTTCGTCAAACTTGTACAAAGCTCATTGAGGAAATTATAAGCGCTCATGTTGCATGAAACTTGGTTTAGAGTCCTAGAAACGCGTTGTTAGTTGTTTCATACGTTCGTCAAACTTGTACAAAGCTCATTGAGGAACTTATATGCTCTCATGTTGCATGAAACTTGGTTTAGAGTCTTAGAAACGAGTTGTTAGATGTTTCATAAGTTCGTCAAACTTGTACAAAGCTCATTGAGACACTTATAAGCATTCATGTTGCATGAAACTTGGTTTAGAGTCCTAGAAACGCGTTGTTAGATGTTTCATACGTCTGTCAAACTTGTACAAAATTCATTGAGACACTTATAAACACTCATGTTGCATGAGACTTGGTTTAGAGTCCTCGAAACTCGTTGTTAGATGTTTCATATGTTCGTCAAACTTGTACAAAGCTCATTGAGGAACTTATAAGCACTCATGTTGCATGAAACTTGGTTTAGAGTCCTAGAAACGCGTTGTTAGATGTTTCATACGTTCGTCAAACTTGTGCAAACCTCATTGAGGAACTTATAAGCTCTCATGTTGCATGAAACTTGGTTTAGAGTCCTAGAAACGCGTTGTTAGATGTTTCATAATTTCGTGAAACTTGTACAAAGCTCATTGAGGAAATTATAAGCACTCATGTTGCATGAAACTTGGTTTAGAGTCCTAGAAACGCGTTGTTAGATGTTTCATAGGTTCGTCAAACTTGTACAAAGCTCATTGAGGAACTTATAAGCTCTCATGTTGCATGAAACTTGATTTAGAGTCCTAGAAACGCGTTGTTAGATGTTTCATAAGTTCGTGAAACTTATACAAAGCTCATTGAGATACTTATAAGCACTCATGTTGCATGAAACTTTGTTTAGTGTCCTAGAAACGCGTTGTTAGATGTTTCATAAGTTCGTCAAACTTCTACAAAGCTCATTGAGGAACTTATAATCTCTCATGTTGCATGAAACCTTGTTTAGAGTCCTAGAAACGCGTTGTTAGATGTTTCCTAAGTTCGTGAAACTTGTACAAAGCCCATTGACGAACTTATAAGCATTCATGTTGCATGAAACTTGGTTTAGAGTCCTAGAAACGCGTTGTTACATGTTTCATACGTTCTTCAAACTTGTACAAACCTCATTGAGGAACTTATAAGAGCTCATGTTGCATGAAACTTGGTTTAGAGTTCTAGAAACACGTTGTTAGATGTTTCATACGTTCGTCAAACTTGTACAAAGCTCATTGAGGAACTTATAAGCTCTCATGTTGCATGAAACTTGGTTTAGAGTCCTAAACGCGTTGTTAGATGTTTCATAAGTTCGTGAAACTTGTACAAAGCTTATTAAGACACTTATAAACACTCATGTTGCATGAGACTTGGTTTAGAGTCCTCGAAACGCGTTGTTAGATGTTTCATACGTTCGTCAAACTTATACAAATCTCATTGAGGAACTTATAAGCACTTATGTTGCATGAAACTTGGTTTAGAGTCCTAGAAACGCGTTGTTAGATGTTTCATAAGTTCGTCAAACTTGTACAAAGCTCATTGAGGAACTTATAAGCTCTCATGTTGCATGAAACTTGCTTTAGAGTCCTAGAAACACGTTGTTAGATGTTTCATACGTTCGTCAAACTTGTACAAAGCTCATTGAGGAACTTATAAGCTCTCATGTTACTTGAAACTTGGTTTATAGTCCTAGAAACGAGTTGTTAGATGTTTCATAAGTTCGTCAAACTTGTACAAAGCTCATTCATGTTGCATGAAACTTGGTTTAGAGTCCTAGAACCGCGTTGTTAGATGTTTCATTCGTTCGTTGAACTTGTACAAAGCTCATTGAGATACTTATAAACACTCATGTTGCATGAGACTTGTTTTAGACTCCTCGAAACTCGTTGTTAGATGTTTCATACGTTCGTCAAACTTGTACAAAGCTCATTGAGGAACTTATAAGCACTCATGTTGCATGAAACTTGGTTTAGAGTCCTAGAAACGAGTTGTTAGATGTTTCATAAGTTCGTCAAACTTGTACAAAGCTCATTGAGACACTTATAATCATTCATGTTGCATGAAACTTGGTTTAGAGTCCTAGAAACGCGTTGTTAGATGTTTTATAAGTTCGTCAAACTTGTACAAAGCTCATTGAGACACTTATAAACACTCATAAAGCATGAAACTTGGTTTAGAGTCCTAAAAACGCGTTGTTAGATGTTTCATACGTTCGTCAAACTTATACAAAGCTCATTGAGGAACTTATAAGAACTCATGTTGCATGTAACTTGGTTTAGAGTCCTAGAAACGCGTTGTTAGATGTTTCATGAGTTCGTGAAACTTGTACAAAGCTCATTGAGGAATTATAAGCACTTATGTTGCATGAACCGTTGTTTAGAATCCTAGAAACGCGTTGTTAGATGTTTCATACGTTCGGAAACTTGTACAAAGCTCATTGAGGAACTTATAAGCACTCTTGTTGCATGAAACTTGGTTGAGAGTTTAAGAAACGCGTTGTTAGATGTTTCATACGTTCGTCAAACTTGTAGAAAGCTCATTGAGACACTTATAAACACTCATGTTGCATGAAACTTGGTTTAGAGTCCTAGAAACGCGTTGTTAGATGTTTCATAAGTTCGTCAAACTTGTACAAAGCTCATTGAGACACTTATAAACACTCATAAAGCATGAAACTTGGTTTAGACTCCTAAAAACGCGTTATTAGATGTTTCATACGTTCGTCAAACTTGTACAAAGCTCATTGAGGAACTTATAAGAACTCATGTTGCATGAAACTTGGTTTAGAATCCTAGAAACGCTTTATTAGATGTTTCATACGTTCGTCAAACTTGTACAAAGCTCATTGAGGAACTTATAAGCTCTCATGTTGCATGAAACTTGGTTTAGAGTCCTAGAAACGCGTTGTTAGATGTTTTATAAGTTCGTCAACTTGTACAAACCTCATTGAGGAACTTATAAGCACTCATGTTGCATGACCCTTGGTTTAGAGTCCTAGAAACGAAATGTTAGATGTTTCATTCCATTCGTCAAACTTGTACAAAGCTCATTGAGGAACTTATAAGCACTCATCTTGCATGAAACTTGGTTTAAAGTTTTAGAAACGCGTTATTAGATGTTTCATACGTTCGTCAAACTTGTACAAAGCTCCTTGAGGAACTTATAATCTCTCATGTTGCATGAAACTGTGTTTAGAGTCCTAGAAACGCGTTGTTAGATGTTTTATAAGTTCGTCAACTTGTACAAAGCTCATTGAGGAACTTATAAGCACTCATGTTGCATGAACCTTGGTTTAGAGTCCTAGAAACGAGTTGTTAGATGTTTCATTCCGTTTGTCAAACTTGTACAAAGCTCATTGAGGAACTTATAAGCACTCATCTTGCATGAAACTTGGTTTAAAGTTTTAGAAACGCGTTGTTAGATGTTTCTAACGTTCGTCAAATTTGTACAAAAGGTCATTGGGGAACTTATAAGCACTCATCTTGCATGAAACTTGGATTAGAGTCCTGGAAACGCGTTGTTAGATGTTTCATAATTTCGTGAAACTTTTACAAATCTCAATGAGGAACTTATAAGCACTCATGTTGCATGAAACTTTGTTTAGAGTCCTAGAAACGCGTTGTTAGATGTGTCATACGTTCGTCAAACTTGTACAAAGCTCATTGAGACACTTAGAAACACTCATATTGCATGAAACTTGGTATAGAGTCCTAGAAACGCGTTGTTAGATGTTTCATAAGTTCGTGAAACTTGTACAAAGTTCATTGAGGAACTTATAAGCACTCATGGTGCATTAAACTTGGTTTAGAGTCCTAGAAACGAGTTGTTAGATGTTTCATACTTTCGTCAAACTTATACAAAGCTCATTGAGGAACTTAAGCTCTCATGGTGCATGAAACTTGGTTTAGAGTCCTAGAAACGCGTTGTTAGATGTTTCATACTTTCGTCAAACTTGTACAAAGCTCATTGAGGAACTTATAAGCTCTCATGTTGCTTGAAACTTGGTTTAGAGTCCTAGAAACGAGTTGTTAGATGTTTCATACGTTCGTCAAACTTGTACAAAGCTCATTGAGGAACTTATAAGCACTCATCTTGCATGAAACATGGTTTAGAGTTTTAGAAACGGGTTGTTAGATGTTTCATACGTTCGTCAAACTTGTACAAAGCTCATTGAAGAACTTATAAGCACTCATCTTGCAAGAAACTTGGTTTAGAGTCCTAGAAACGCGTTGTTAGATATTTCATAATTTCGTGAAACTTGTACAAAGCTCATGGAGACACTTATAAACACTCATGTTGCATGAAACTTGGTTTAGAGTCCTAGAAACGCGTTGTTAGATGTTTCATACGTTCGTTAAACTTGTACATGTTAGATTTTGAGAGAGTAAACCGAGCGTATTTGAGATTTAGGAGAGATTTGGTTTCGGTGTTCTTCATGTTCTTGAAGAACATAAAGAGAGATTAGAGAGAGAATAGAGGATAAACATGTTTATTTGATTTCATAAAGATAAGATTACAAATTTCACAAGGTAAAGTAACATATACGCGGTAACAAGGTTTGACCGAAAATGTCGCGCGCGTCCGCGGGGAAGCGCATTTTACCGAGCGCTGACCGTACTGCGGTAAGGTAACAATCGGGCGCCGGATAAACTTACCGAGCTCCCTATGTACCGCGGTACGGTAAAATGGTAACTTTTGGTTGAGACCAAAACCAACCTCCCTTTCCACTCGTCTACCTTTCCTTTTTCATGGTTACCTCTTAAACCATCCTTCCCAGTCATTAATTTGCCTTTACGAGCTAAACTTGCACTCCAAGCCTTGTAATCTTTGAACCAGACTAAATGCCTTGATGAATGGGCATTAGTCTTAATACTCCCCCTCAATCTTACCCCAATGCAATGGCTAAGCTTGGAACCGCATACTTCACCTCGTTAAAACCTTCAAAGAGAAAACCACTTGGGATAAAACTCTTTGAAGGGAAAAGAGTATGAAGCACACGGTTAGGGTCTTCTAGTTTCTGGTCAAGGTAGTGAGTCCTAGCTTGGGTAGCACGTACTCACATACTTTCAGACTTGCTGACTTGGTGAAGACATCAACTAGTTGGTCTTGGCTCTTTGTGTAGCAGGGAAGGATAGTTCCCTTTACCATTTGTTCCCGGACTTTGTGGCAATCCATCTCTATGTGCTTGGTCCTCTCATAAAACACATAATTGGAGGCAATATGAATGGCTGCCTTGTTGTCACAGTGCATGGTGATTGGCTTCTTGATGTCTATGCCAAGATCCCCAAGGAGATTCTTCAACCACATAAGCTCTTGAGTAAGTTTCCTCATGGCTCTATATTCAGATTCTGCACTTGAACATGACACAATCTTTTGCTTCTTGGTCTTCCAAGTAACTAGATTCCCTCCAATGAAAGTGCAGTATCCTGTAGTGGATCTCCTATCACCCACATCCCCAGCATAGTCAGCATCACAATAGCCAACCACTTCTGAGTTCTGATTCCTTCCCATCCAAATGCCTTGACTTGATGTTCCTTTGAGATACTTGAGTATCCTTTGCACCATGTTCCAGTGATGAATCTTTGGCCTTTGCATGTGTTGGCTAACCTGGTTCACAACAAAACATATGTCAGGCCTAGTTATGGTCAAGTAGATAAACTTACCCACAATGCGCCTATAGAGTTTCTGGTCTTTGAAAGGTTGATCTTCAAGCTCCCCCTCTCTAATGACTTTGTAGCCATCCTCCAATGGTGTTCTTGCAGCCTTGGAATCCATGTGACCTGTTTCAGTAAGAAGATCCAAGGTATACTTCCTTTGGGAGAGAAAGAGACCCTCTTCGGATCTACTTATCTCAATTCCAAGGAAGTATTTCATCTTCCCCAAATCTTTAATATCAAACATAGTCTTTAGATAGTTTTTAGTTTCAGCAATTCCTACCTTGTTATCCCCAGAGATGACTATGTCATCCACGTAGATGAGGATAACCACCATACCTTCCTTAGATTGGAGGGTGAATAGAGTGTGATCGGCTTGACTCATCTTGAATCCCCTTGTCACTAGAGTGGTGCTGAGTTTGTGATACCATGCTCTTGGCGATTGCTTGAGCCCATAGATAGTCTTTCTCAATCTCAATACTTTCCCTGGTGTTATGGAGTCTTCTAATCCAGGAGGTGGAGTCATGTAGACTTCTTCTTCTAACTCTCCTTGAAGGAAAGCATTCTTGACATCCATTTGCCAAAGCTCCCAATCCAGGTTCACGGCTAGAGATAGGATTACTCTCACAGTGTGGAGTTTAGCAACTGGGGAAAAAGTATCCAAATAGTCTTCACCATAAGTCTGTGTAAATCCTCTTGCTACTAGTCTTGCCTTGTGCCTCTCAATGTCACCGTTGCTCAAGTACTTGATTGTGAACACATATCTTGAGCTTACTGCCTTCTTGCCTTTAGGTAGATCAGCCTCATCCCAAGTGTGGTTACGTTCCATTGCTTGATTTTTAGCTTTTACCGCATTAACCCATACTTCATGCTCAATAGCCTCTTCATAGGTTCTTGGAATCCAATGTTGGTCTATTTTGGCGATGAATGCTTGATGATCATATGGGAAAACAGCCATGGAGCACACTGCTTGGATAGGATGGGCTACAACATTGTTGTTGAAGTAGACTCTAGTGTTTTTCCATTTTGAACTTGGCTGCTTGATCCTAGTACTTCTTCTTGGCACAATAGGAGCAGCTTGATCATGTATCTCTTGATGAACTGTTTCTTCAGTGGCTTGAGTATCCTCTAGTTCTCCTTGATGCTCTTCTTGAGTTTCAGGTTCTTCCCTTTGATCCTCATGACCTCTTTGATCATCATAAGTTTCTTGTGTATCATCATTGTTCCCCCCCCCCCTTCATGATCAAGGTGGGAGTCTTGATGCACAGGTTGCTGAGTAGATTATGTCCTTGTTTCTTCATTGATGTCCATTCCCAAATTCTTCATTAGGTTCTTAAGGTTGGTTGCTCTATCCATGGCAGATTCAGGGATATCCTTGACACTTTTCCAAGTGTTGTCTTGATAGCAATTGCTCTATGTTATTATTTGTGTACAAGGAAAGCCTTGTTAGTACTAACCCCTCACAGGAGCTTCCTAGTGAAATGACTAACCTATTGCAGGAATATAGTGACGTTTTTCCCCAGGAAACCCCACCAGGCTTGCCTCCTATACGCGACATTGAGCACCAGATTGATTTTGTGTCGGGTTCCACACTCCCCAATAGACCAGCCTACCGAACCAACCCGGTGGAGACCAAGGAGCTTCAGAAACAGGTGGAGGAGCTAATGAGGAAGGGGCACATCAGAGAGAGCATGAGTCCATGTGTCGTACCGGTGTTGCTTGTGCCCAAGAAGGATGGATCATGGCGCATGTGTGTTGATTGCCGAGCCATCAATAACATCACGGTGAAGTATCGCCACCCTATTCCTTGACTTGATGATATGCTTGATGAATTATGTGGTTCTAACCTTTTCTCTAAGATAGATCTTAAGAGTGGGTATCATCAGATTAGGATAAAGGAGGGTGACGAGTGGAAAACAGCTTTCAAAACTAAGCAAGGATTGTATGAGTGGCTTGTAATGCCGTTCGGTCTAACTAACGCACCAAGTACTTTCATGAGACTAATGAACCATGTGTTGAGGTATTTTATAGGTGTGTTCGTGGTGGTGTACTTCGAAGATATCCTTATCTTTAGCAAGAACTTGGCCGAGCACATTGACCACATACGAGCCGTCCTTGAAGTCCTAAGGAGGGAAAACTTATTCGCCAACATTGATAAATGCACTTTTTGTACTAATCAGGTGGTCTTCTTAGGTTTTGTTGTGACTGCAGAAGGAGTGCAGGTTGATGACGAGAAGATCAAGGCCATCAGGGATTGGCCGAGACCTACCACCGTGGGAGAAGTCCGAAGTTTCCATTGTCTAGCCGGTTTCTATAGGCGCTTTGTCAAGGATTTCAGCACACTTGCAGCACCACTTACGGAAGTCATCAAGAAGGACGTCGGCTTCAAGTGGGGGGAAGCACATGACCAGGCTTTCCAAAGCCTTAAAGAGAAGCTTATCAATTCCCCTTTACTTATGCTGCCTGATTTTCTTAAAGCATTTGAGATTGAGTGCGATGCTTCTGGTGTAGGTATTGGCGCGGTTCTTATGCAGGATAAGAAGCCACTCTGAACTATCCTACCTATGACAAAGAATTATACGCATTGGTGAGGGCCTTGCAAACCTGGAAACATTATATGTTGCCAAAGGAGTTTGTAATCCACACGGACCATGAGTCGCTCAAGCATTTGAAGGGACAACAGAAACTGAACAAGAGGCATGGCCGCTGGATAGAATTCATTGAGACGTTTCCCTATGTCATCAAGTATAAGAAAGGTAAAGACAATGTCGTAGCCGACGCATTGTCTCGGAGGTACACCCTAATCTCAGAATTGACATCTAGACTCATAGGATTTGAAGTGCTTAAAACGTTGTATGAATCTGATTATGAGTTTAGCTCTTATTACTTGAGATGTGCTAAGTTTGCTTGTGAGAACTACTATAGACAGGACGGCTACTTGTTCTTCCACCATAGGCTGTGCATACCTACCGGCTCGGTTAGGGAACTACTTGTCCGAGAAGCCCACGGTGGAGGACTAGCCGGACACTTCGGGGTGGCCAAAACCTTAGCAAGTCTCCAAGCCCACTTCTATTGGCCGCATATGAGAAGAGATGTGGAGAGGATTTGCCTTAGGTGTGTCACTTGTAAACAAGCCAAGAGTAAGGTTCAGCCGCACGGTTTGTATACCCCATTACCCATTTCTTCTCACCCTTGGACTCATATATCTATGGACTTTGTAGTTGGCTTACCTCGAACCAGAAATGGTAGAGATTCTTTGTGGTTGTAGACAGGTTCAGCAAAATGGCCCATTTCATTGCTTGCCACAAGACTGATGATGCCGTAGGTGTAGCTAATCTGTTTTTCAGGGAAGTGGTAAGGCTACATGGCATGCCGCAAGTCATTGTCTCCGACCGTGACACCAAGTTCTTGAGCCATTTTTGGCGTACCTTGTGGGCAAAGCTAGGAACCAAACTATCCTTTTCCACTACATGTCATCCGCAAACGGACGGTCAAACGGAAGTGGTGAATAGGTCGTTATCCACACTCTTGAGAACCCTGGTGAAGAGCAACATCAAGTCATGGGAAGAGTGTCTACCCCATGTTGGGTTCGCTTATAACCACGCTAAGCATTCTTCTACTCTCTATTCTCCTTTTGAATTAGTATAAGGATTTAACCCCATGTCTCCATTAGATCTAATCGCCTTACCTTTGAGTGAAATGTCTAGTGTTGATGGCAAGAAAAAGGCTGAACAGGTTAAGAAAATGCACGAGAAGGCCAAAGAGAACATCGAGAAGAGAACCGAGCAATACGCCAAGCATGCCAACAAGGGCCGCAAGAAAATGGTGTTTCAAGAAGGCGATTTGGTGTGGATCCATCTGAGGAAAGAACGGTTTCCAGCCGAGAGGAAGTCCAAACTCATGCCCAGGGTAGACAGACCACTCAAAGTAACCCGGCGGATCAACGACAATGCCTACAAAATCGACCTCCAAGGTAAGTACACGATATCAGATTCGTTCAATGTTTCTGACTTGTCTCCTTTCGTTAATGATGCAGATTTGAGGACAAATCCTTTTCAAGAAGGAGGGGATGATATGAGCGTGGAACCGGATGCCCGAGCAAAACCGGAACCGGATGCCCGAGCAAAACCGGAGCCCGAGCATCGAGCAAAACCGGAGCCCGATCACCGAGCAAAACCGGAGCCCGATCATCGAGCAAAACCGGAGCCGGATGCCGAACAACCAGAAGGAGCGATCACACGATCGAAAGCCAAGGAACTAGCTAAGGAAGCTCAAGCCATGATCGTGAAGGAAGAACAGAGAGGACAAGCTGGGAGCCTCTTCAACGTATACACAATGGTCTAGAGACAAGACCAAGGTAATTAGGCTAAGCGACTCGGTGATTCAACTTGGTACTCTTTCCCACTGGGTTTTAACGAGGTTAAGGAGATCACCACGTCGGTTGCTTAGCCACATTACCTTGAAGAGTGTAAGAGACGAGGCACTATACACGCTACTCGTCGTTTTAAGTCGCACATCATGCCGTTTTTACATTATTCGCAAAAGACTTGTCGTTGTTGTTTGTTTCCTTATTTAGATTATGCGCTTAAACCTAGGGAAGAGAACGAGTTGTGTTGTCTCTTCCCCTATATAATTGCTGCGCCGTTTTGGTGTAAAGGCAGTCAACTTTTTACCTAAATTCTTCTAGTCGACTCCTCTCGGTTCCTTTGCGAACTTGAGCCGCTTACAAGCATAGTTGCTTCCAAGCGTCTCTTCTATCCATCAAGGCGGTTGTTCCATAGCTTCCTTGAGTCGTTCCCTTTCCCTCCATCGCTTCCACCTCTCCATACCCACCTCCTAACCAGGAGTTATCCTTCGTATCCCCTCTGAATCTATCACGGTGTCATTCCATCGTAGTACTCGCTTTATCACAGAGTTTCGGTCCGAACCAAAGACGTATCACACAACGACAAAACAAACACAACCAAACACTTTTAGGTGATTTATAAAGGGTTTAGATTTATTCAATACCTACTATGGAGATTGATTCTCCAAGATTTGTGTTGGTGTTCTGTTGATAAGATAGCAAGCTGTGGAAACAACATCTGACCAAAATCTTCTAGGTACATTCATGTGGAACATCATGGATCTTGTGACTTCCATCAAGTGCCTATTCTTCCTCTCGGCCACGCCATTTTGTTGAGGAGTGTAGGGGCAGCTTGTTTGGTGTAGAATTTCATGTTTTGCCATATGTTCTTTGAAGGCATTGCTTGTGTATTCCCCACCATTATCTGATCTAAAACACTTAATCTTTGCATTATATTGATTAGTAATGTAGTTTTAAAAATTTTTGAAAGCGTCTAACACCCTATCTTTGGAAATAAGTAAGGTTAGCCAAGTATATTTTGATTTTTCATCTATAAAAGTCACAAAATAAGCTTGGTTTTCTCTGGATTTACAAGGTGAAGACCACACATCAAAATGAACAAGATCAAAACATTTTTCATAAAGCATTTTAGAGTTTGAAAACACAGATTTAAGGTGCTTGCCTAAAATGCAAGACTCACAAGTATTATGATCAAAAGAAACATTTCGCAAAAGGGTTTTTAAAGCTTTAACATGCGGATGACCTAATCTATAGTGCCATAAAACATTATTAGCCTCAACCAAAACAGAGTTAAACGCAGAATTAAAATTGGAGCTTGACACTTCTTTGTCAAGGATGTAAAGGTCTCCTCTTGTGGTTCCTTTCCCAATCACTTCTTTACTTTCAATATCCTGAAATATGACTTCATTAGGGCTAAAAATAACATTGCAATTTAGATCACAAGCAATTCTTTTAACCGAGATGAGATTAGATGTAAAGCTAGGCATGTATAAGGCTTGAGAATCTCTATTGAACAACCTAAGATTGCCTAACCCTATCACAGGAATCCTACTACCATTAGCAATAATCACATTTCCTAGGGCAGGTTTAACATTAGTAATCAAGTTCTTATTGCTAATCATATGGTGAGATGCTCCTGAGTCAATAATGATAGGTTTTATAGGTTTTTCAATGACTTGAGCATTAAGGGAGTAAAGGGAATCCATACCAGAACCCTTAAGGGCTTTGATGAGTGCCTCCAATTCAGATTTCCTCACGTATTCATCTGTGTAAGGCACCATCGCCGTGGATTCCTCTTCCTTATCTTTGGAGCTCATGGTACTAGTGCTAGGACCGGTTGCATCTTCACTTGAGAGATTTGCCTTGGCATCCTTGAATTTGGCTGGCTTGAGATGGGGGTTTAGAATCCAGCATTTGTCCTTGGAGTGCCCTTTCTTCTTGCAATGATCACACAAAGTGGCTCTTCTTTCCTCATGCGTCTTGGAGCTTGATTTGTATGCAACTTTGTTGGCGGTGACCAGCTCCTTCTTGTTGCTGAATAGCTCAATGGATCCTTGCTCTCTTTGTAACTGAGCACACACTTCCTCAAGGTAGGGCAGAGTGTCCGAACGGAGTAAGTGCTTGATCACATCTTTGTAGCTACTATTGAGTGTTAGAAGAAGACCAAAGACCTTCTCTTGCTCTCTTCGCTCATTAAGAATCTTGGGATCAATGGTACTCGGACGTAACATCTCCAGTTCTGCCCATAGACTTCTAAACCTTCCAAAATGCTTAATAAACTCCATATCTTCCTGGTTTATATCGTTAATCGCCTTCTTGACCTCATATATCCGGCTAAGATTGGAAATATTGCCATAAACTGTTTGGAGAGTATCCCAAAGATCCTTAGCACTCTCACATTATGAGTAAGCTTCAAGGATAGACGAATCAAGAGATCCTTGTATGATTCCTAACACCTTTTGGTCCTCTTTGAACCACTTGTTTTCTTCAGTGAGAGATTCACTTTCCGTGAGGGTGATATCCGAGATTGTTGCTTGTGATTTGAGAATGTGGTTCCACAGACCACGACCACAGAGAGCAATCTTCACGTTCCTTGCCCATAAGAGGTAGTTAATCCCTTTGAGAGTGCTAAGAGCAATCTTCTTATGTTCCTTGTCCTCCATGTAGAAAGATGATGACTTTTGATTTTGAACCGAGAAAAGAGTGTAACTTTAGAGGGAAAACAGAGTCTAGAACAAAAGGTCTTGGATTTTTAGATGACCAAGTTGTTTTGAGAGAGAAAGCTTGTGTTTTTGAAGAGAGGCAAAGAAAGACAACAATAAAGTTTGGATCTTTATGTGTTTCTGAGTCTCAAAAGGCACAAAGCTAGAAGATTTGAAGTAGATCTGGAAAAACAGAGGTTTTGAGAATCCAAAGTTCAGATCTTAAGGAATCCGACCCCTTTTGGATGAAAAGTTTTGTGTATAGGCTAGAATATACTTTCACAATGGGAAAGTTTGAATCTTTTGTAACAAAACGTGAAGAACAAGAGAAAGATTTGAACTTTATGAAACAGAAATTGAACAAACAGAGAGTAGAGATATGCGGAAGCTAGATTTATGGTTCAAGAGCAAGTTTGCTCTGATACCATGTTAGATTTTGAGAGAGTAAACCGAGAGTATTTGAGATTTAGGAGAGATTTGGTTTCGGTGTTCTTTATGTTCTTGAAGAACATAAAAAGAGATTAGAGAGAGAATAGAGGATAAACATGTTTATTTGATTTCATAAAGATAAGATTACAAGTTTCACAAGGTAAATTAACATATAGGCAATAATATGATTGTTAATGGATAAGTTACGCGGTGACAAGGTTTGACCGAGAAATGTCGCGCGCGTCCGCGGGGAAGCGCATTTTACCGAGCGCTGACCATACTGCGATAAGGTAACTATCGGGCGCCGGATAAACTTACCGAGCTCCCTATGTACCGCAGTACGGTAAAATAGTAACTTTTGGTTGAGACCAAAACCAGCCTCCCTTTCCACTCGTCTACCTTTCCTTCTTCATGGTTACCTCTTAAACCATCCTTCCCAGTCATTAATTTGCCTTTACGAGCTAAACTTGCACTCCAAGCCTTGTAATCTTTGAACCGGACTAAATGCCTTGATGAATGGGCATTAGTCTTAACAGTACAAAGCACATTGAGGAACTTATAAGCTCTCAGGTTGCATGAAACTTGGGTTAGAGTCCTAGAAACGCGTTGTTAGATGTTTCATAAGTTCGTCAAACTTGTAGAAAGCTCATTGAGACAATTATAAACACTCATAAAGAATGAAACTTGGTTTAGAGTCCTAAAAACGCGTTGTTAGATGTTTCATACGTTCGTCAAACTTGTAGAAAGCTCATTGAGGAACTTATAAGAACTCATGTTGCATGTAACTTGGTTTAGAGTCCTAGAAACGCTTTGTTAGATGTTTCATAAGTTCGTGAAACATGTAAAAAGCTCATTGAGGAACTTATAAGCACTCATGTTGCATGAAACATGGTTTAGAGTCCTAGAAACGCTTTGTTAGATGTTTCATACGTTTGTCAAACTTGTACAAAGCTCATTGAGGAACTTATAAGCACTCATGTTGAATTAAACTTGGTTTAGAGTCCTAGAAAAGCGTTGTTAGATGTTTCATAAGTTCGTGAAACTTGTACAAAGCTCATTGAGGAACTTATAAGCACTCATGTTGCATGAAACTTTGTTTAGAGTCCTAGAAACGCGTTCATAGATGTTTCATACGTTCGTCAAAATTGTAGAAAGCTCATTGAGGAACTTATAAGCTCTCATGTTGCATGAAACTTGGTTTAGAGTCCTAAAAGAGCGTTGTTAGATGTTTCATACGTTCGTCAAACTTGTACAAAGCTCATTGAGGAACTTATAAGTTCTCATGTTGCATGAAACTTGCTTTAGAGTCCTAGAAACGCGTTGTTAGATCTTTCATAAGTTCGTGAAATTTGTACAAAGCTCATTGAGGAACTTATAAGCATTCATGTTGCATGAAACTTGGTTTAGAGTCCTAGAAACGCGTTGTTAGATGTTTCATACATTCGTCAAACTTGTACAAAGCTCATTGAGGAACTTATAAGCACTCATGTTGCATGAAACTTGGTTTAGAGTCCTAGAAACGCGTTGTTAGATGTTTCATACGTTCGTCAAACTTGTACAAACCTCATTGAGGAACTTATAAGCTATCGTGTTGCATGAAACTTGGTTCAGAGTCCTAGAAACGCGTTGTTAGATGTTTCATAATTTATTGAAACTTGTACAAAGCTCATTGAAGAACTTATAAGCACTCATGTTGCATGAAACTTTGTTTAGAGTCCTAGAAACACGTTGTTAGATGTTTCATACGTTCGTCAAACTTGTACAAAGCTCATTGAGGAACTTATAAGCTCTCATGTTGCATGAAACTTGGTTTAGAGTCCTAGAAAAGCGTTGTTAGATGTTTCATACGTTCGTCAAACTTTTACAAAGCTCATTGAGGAACTTATAAGCACTCATGTTGCATGAAACTTGGTTTAGAGTCCTAGAAACGCGTTGTTAGATGTTTCATACGTTCGTCAAAAATTTTACAAAGCTCATTGAGGAACTTATAATCACTCATGTTGCAAGAAACTTTGTTTAGAGTCCTAGAAACGCGTTGTTAGATGTTTCATACGTTCGTCAAACTTGTACAAAGCTCATTGAGGAACTTATAAGCACTCATGTTGCATGAAACTTGGTTTAGAGTCCTAGAAAAGAGTTGTTAGATGTTTCATAAGTTCGTGAAACTTGTACAAAGCTCATTGAGGAACTTCTAAGCACTCATGTTGCATGAAACTTGGTTTAAAGTCCTAGAAAAGCGTTTTTAGATGTTTCATAAGTTCGTGAAACTTGTACATAGCTCATTGAGGAACTTATAAGCACTCATGTTGCATGAAACTTGGTTTAAAGTCCTAGAAACGCGTTGTTAGATGTTTCATACGTTCGTCAAACTTGTACAAAGCTCATTGAGACACTTATAAACACTCATGTTGCATGAAACTTGGTTAAGAGTCCTAGAAACGCGTTGTTAGATGTTTCATAAGTTCGTCAAACTTGTACAAAGCTCATTGAGGAACTTATAAGCTCTCATGTCGCATGAAACTTGGTTTAGAGTCCTAGAAACACGATATTAGATGTTTCATACGTTCGTCAGACTTGTACAAAGCTCATTGAGATACTTATAAGCACTCATATTGCATGAAACTTGGTTTAGAGTCCTAGAAACGCGTTGTTAGATGTTTCATAAGTTCGTCAAACTTGTACAAAGCTCATTGAGACACTTATAAGCACTCATGTTGCATGAAACTTGGTTTAGAGTCCTAAAAACGCGTTGTTAGATGTTTCAAACGTTCGTCAAACTTGTACAAAGCTCATTGAGGAACTTATAAGCTCTCATGTTGCATGAAACTTTGTTTAGAGTCCTAGAAAAGCGTTGTTAGATGTTTCATACGTTCGTCAAACTTGTACAAAGCTCATTGAGGAACTTATAAGCACTCATGTTGCATGAAACTTGGTTTAGAGTCCTAGAAACGCGTTGTTAGATGTTTCATACGTTCGTCAAACTTGTACAAAGCTCATTGAGGAACTTATAAGCACTCATGTTGCATGAAACTTGGTTTAGAGTCCTAGAAACACGTTGTTAGATGTTTCATATGTTCGTCAAACTTGTACAAAGCTCATTGATGAACTTATAAGCTCTCATGTTGCATGAAACTTGGTTCAGAGTCCTAGAAACGCGTTGTTAGATGTTTCATAATTTCGTCAAACTTGTACAAAGCACATTGAGGAGCTTATAAGCACTCATGTTGCATGAAACTTGGTTTAGAGTCCTAGAAACGCGTTGTTAGATGTTTCATAAGTTCGTGAAACTTATACAAAGCTCATTGAGATACTTATAAGCACTCATATTGCAGGAAACTTGGTTTAGAGTCCTAGAAAAGCGTTGTTAGATGTTTCATAAGTTCGTGAAACTTGTACAAAGCTCATTGAGGAACTTATAAGCACTCATGTTGCATGAAACTTGGTTTAAAGTTCTAGAAACGCGTTGTTAGATGTTTCATACGTTCGTCAAACTTGTACAAAGCTCATTGAGACACTTATAAACACTCATGTTGCATGAAACATGGTTTAGAGTCCTAGAAACGCTTTGTTAGATGTTTCATACGTTTGTCAAACTTGTACAAAGCTCATTGAGGAACTTATAAGCACTCATGTTGAATTAAACTTGGTTTAGAGTCCTAGAAAAGCGTTGTTAGATGTTTGATACGTTCGTCAAACTTGTACAAAGCTCATTGAGGAACTTATAAACAACACGTTGCATGAAACTTGGTTAAGAGTCCTAGAAACGCGTTGTTAGATGTTTCATAAGTTCATCAACTTGTACCAAGCTTATTCAGACACTTATAATCACTCATGTTGCATGAAACTTGGTTTAGAGTCTTAGAAACGCGTTGTTAGATGTTTCATAAGTTCGTCAAACTTGTACAAAGCTCATTGAGGAATTTATAAGCACTCATGTTGTATGAAACTTGGTTTAGAGTCCTCGAAACGAGTTGTTAGATGTTTCATAAGTTCGTCGAACTTGTACAAAGCTCATTCAGACACTTATAATCACTCATGTTTCATGAAACTTGGTTTAGAGTCCTAGAAACGCGTTGTTAGATGTTTCATAAGTTCGTCGAACCTGTACAAAGCTCATTGAGGAACTTATAAGCACTCATGTTGTTTGAAACTTGGTTTAGAGTCCTAGAAACACGTTGTTAGATGTCTCATAAGTTTGTCAAACTTGTATAAAGCTCATTGAGGAACTTATAAGCACTCATGTTGCATGAATCTTGGTTTAGTGTCCTAGAAACGCGTTGTTAGATGTCTCATAAGTTTTTCAAACTTGTATAAAGCTCATTGAGGAACTTATAAGCTCTCATGTTGCATTAAACTTGGTTTAGAGTCCTAGAAACACGTTGTTAGATGTTTCATACGTTCGTCAAACTTGTACAAAGCTCATCGAGGAACTTATAAGCACTCATGTCACATGAAACTTGGTTTAGAGTCCTAGAAACACGTTGTTAGATGTTTCATACGTTCTTCAAACTTGTACAAATCTCATTGAGAAACTTATAAGCTCTCATGTTGCATGAAACTTGGTTTAGAGTCCTAGAAACGAGTTGTTAGATGTTTCATAAGTTCGTCAAACTTGTACAAAGCTCATTGAGGAACTTATAAGATTTCATATTGCATGAAACTTGGTTTAGAGTCCTAGAAACGAGTTGTTAGATGTTTCATAAGTTCGTCAAACTTATACAAATCTCATTGAGAAACTTATAAGCTCTCATGTTGCATGAAACTTGGTTTAGAGTCCTAGAAACACGTTACTAGATGTTTCATACGTTCGTCAAACTTGTACAAAGCTCATTGAGGAACTTATAAGCACTCATGTTGCATGAAACTTGGTTTAGAGTCCTAGAAACGTGTTGTTAGATGTTTCATAAGTTCGTCAACTTGTACAAAGCTCATTGAGGAACTTATAAGCACTCATGTTGCATGAAACTTGATTTAAAGTCCTAGAAACGCGTTGTTAGATGTTTCATACGTTCGACAAACTTGTACAAAGCTCATTGAGACACTTATAAACACTCATGTTGCATGAAACTTGGTTAAGAGTCTTAGAAACGCGTTGTTAGATGTTTCATAAGCTCGTCAACTTGTACCAAGCTTATTCAGACACTTATAATCACTCATGTTGCATGAAACTTGGTTTAGTGTCCTAGAAACGCGTTGTTAGATGTTTCATAAGTTCGTCAAACTTGTACAAAGCTCATTGAGGAACTTATAGCTCTCATGTTGCATGAAACTTGGTTTAGAGTCCTAGAAACACGTTATTAGATGTTTCATACGTTCGTCAAACTTGTACAAAGCTCATTGAGGAACTTATAAGCACTCATGTTGAATGAAACTTGGTTTAGAGTCCTAGAAACGTGTTGTTAGATGTTTCATAAGTTCGTCAACTTGTACAAAGCTCATTCAGACACTTATAATCACTCATGTTGCATGAAACTTGGTTTAGAGTCCTAGAAACGCGTTGTTAGATGTTTCATAAGTTCTCGAAACTTGTACAAAGCTCATTGAGTAACTTATAAGCACTCATGTTGCATGATACTTGGTTTAGAGTCCTAGAAACGAGTTGTTAGATATTTCATACGTTCGTCAAACTTGTACAAAGCTCATTGAGGAACTTATAAGCACTCATGTTGCATGAAACTTGGTTTAGAGTCCTAGAAACGAGTTGTTAGATGTTTCATAAGTTCGTCAAACTTGTACAAAGCTCATTGAGACACTTATAAACACTCATGTTGCATGAAACTTGGTTTAGAGTCCTAGAAACGAGTTGTTAGATGTTTCATAGGTTCGTCAAACTTGTACAAAGTTCATTGAGACACTTATAAACACTCATGTTGCATGAAACTTGGTTTAGAGTCCTAGAAACGTGTTGTTAGATGTTTCATACGTTCGTCAAACTTGTACAAAGCTCATTGAGGAACTTATAAGCACTCATGTTGCATGAAACATGGTTTAGAGTCCTAGAAACGCGTTGTTAGATGTTTCATACATTCGTCAAACTTGTACAAAGCTCATTGAGGAACTTTTAAGCTCTCATGTTGCACGAAACTTGGTTTAGAGTCCTAGAAACGCGGTTGTTAGATGTTTCATAAGTTCACCCGTACAAAGCTCATTGAGGAACTTATAAGCACTCATGTTGCATGAAACTTGGTTTAGAGTCCTTGAAAAGTGTTGTTAGATGTTTCATACGTTCGTCAAACTTGTACAAAACTCATTGAGGAACTTTTAAGCACTCATGTTGCATGAAGCTTGGTTTAGAGTCCTAGAAACGCGTTGTTAGATGTGTCATACGATCGTCAAACTTGTACAAAGCTCATTGAGGAACTTATAAGCTCTCATGTTGTATGAAACTTGGTTTAGAGTCCTAGAAAAGTGTTGTTAGATGTTTCATACGTTCGTCAAACTTGTACAAAACTCATTGAGGAACTTTTAAGCACTCATGTTGCATGAAGCCTGGTTTAGAGTCCTTGAAACGCGTTGTTAGATGTTTCATCCGTTCGTCAAACTTGTAAAAAGCTCATTGAGGAACTTATAAGCGCTCTTGTTGCATGAAACTTGGTTTAGAGTCCTAGAAACGTGTTGTTAGATGTTTCATACGTCCGTCAAACTTGTACAAAGCTCATTGAGGAAATTATAAGCTCTCATGTTGCATGAAACTTGGTTCAGAGTCCTAGAAACGCGTTGTTAGATGTTTTATAATTTCGTCAAACTTGTACAAAGCTCATTGAGGAACTTATAAGCACTAATGTTGCATGAAACTTGGTTTAGAGTCCTAGAAACGCGTTGTTAGATGTTTCATAATTTCGTCAAACTTGTACAAAGCTCATTGAGGAACTTATAAGCTCTCATGTTGCATGAAACTTGGTTTAGAGTCCTAGAAACGCGTTTTTAGATGTTTCATACGTTCGTCAAACTTGTACAAAGCTCATTGAGGAACTTATAAGCACTCATGTTGCATGAAACTTGGTTTAGAGTCCTAGAAAAGCGTTGTTAGATGTTTCATAAGTTCGTGAAACTTGTACAAAGCTCATTGAGGAACTTATAAGCACTCATTATGCACGAAACTTGCTTTAAAGTCCTAGAAACGCGTTGTTAGATGTTTCATAAGTTCGTCGAACTTGTACAAAGCTCAATCAGAAACTTATAATCACTCATGTTGCATGGAACTTGGTTTAGAGTCCTAGAAACGAGTTGTTAGATATTTCATACGTTCGTCAAACTTGTAGAAAGCTCATTGAGGAACTTATAAGCACTCATGTTGCATGAAACTTGGTTTAGAGTCCTAGAAACGAGTTGTTAGATGTTTCATAAGTTCGTCGAACTTGTACAAAGCTCATTCAGACACTTATAATCACTCATGTTGCATGAAACTTTGTTTAGAGTCCTAGAAACGCGTTGTTAGTTGTTTCATAAGTTCGCCGAACCTGTACAAAGCTCATTGAGGAACTTATAAGCACTCATGTTGCATGAAACTTGGTTTAGAGTCCTAGAAACGCGTTGTTAGATGTCTCATAAGTTTGTCAAACTTGTATAAAGCTCATTGAGGAACTTATAAGCACTCATGTTTCATGAATCTTGGTTTAGAGTCCTAGAAACGCGTTGTTAGATGTCTCATAAGTTTGTCAAACTTGTATAAAGCTCATTGAGGAACTTATAAGCTCTCATGTTGCATTAAACTTGGTTTAGAGTCCTAGAAACACGTTGTTAGATGTTTCATACGTTCGTCAAACTTGTACAAAGCTCATTGAGGAACTTATAAGCACTCATGTCGCATGAAACTTGGTTTAGAGTCCTAGAAACACGTTGTTAGACGTTTCATACGTTCGTCAAACTTGTACAAATCTTATTGAGGAACTTATAAGCTCTCATGTTGCATGAAACTTGGTTTAGAGTCCTAGAAACGAGTTGTTAGATGTTTCATAAGTTCGTCAAACTTGTACAAAGCTCATTGAGGAATTTATAAGCTCTCATGTTGCATGAAACTTGGTTTAGAGTCCTAGAAACGAGTTGTTAGATGTTTCATAAGTTCGTCAAACTTATACAAAGCTCATTGAGATACTTATAAGCTCTCATGTTGCATGAAACTTGGTTTAGAGTCCTAGAAACGAGTTGTTAGATGTTTCATAAGTTCGTCAAACATGTACAAAGCTCATTGAGACACTTATAAACACTCATGTTGCATTAAACTTGGTTTAGAGTCCTAGAAACGCGTTGTTAGATGTTTTATACGTTCGTCAAACTTGTACAAAGCTCATTGAGGAACTTATAAGAACTCATGTTGCATGTAACTTGGTTTAGAGTCCTAGAAACGCGTTGTTAGATGCTTCATAAGTTCCTGAAACTTGTACAAAGCTCATTGAGTAACTTATAAGCACTCATGTTGCATGAAACTTGGTTTAGAGTCCTAGAAACGAGTTGTTAGGTATTTCATCCGTTCGACAAACTTGTACAAAGCTCATTGAGGAACTTATAAGCACTCAAGTTGCATGAAACTTGGTTTAGAGTCCTAGAAACGAGTTGTTAGATGTTTCATAAGTTCGTCGAACTTGTACAAAGCTCAATCAGAAACTTATAATCACTCATGTTGCATGGAACTTGGTTTAGAGTCCTAGAAACGAGTTGTTAGATATTTCATACGTTCGTCAAACTTGTAGAAAGCTCATTGAGGAACTTATAAGCACTCATGTTGCATGAAACTTGGTTTAGAGTCCTAGAAATGAGTTGTTAGATGTTTCATAAGTTCGTCGAACTTATACAAAGCTCATTCAGACACTTATAATCACTCATGTTGCATGAAACTTGGTTTAGAGTCCTAGAAACGCGTTATTAGATGTTTCATAAGTTCGTCGAACCTGTACAAAGCTCATTGAGGAACTTATAAGCACTCATGTTGCATGAAACTTGGTTTAGAGTCCTAGAACGCGTTGTTAGATGTCTCATAAGTTTGTCAAACTTGTATAAAGCTCATTGAGGAACTTATAAGCACTCATGTTGCATGAATCTTGGTTTAGAGTCCTAGAAACGCGTTGTTAGATGTCTCATAAGTTTGTCAAACTTGTATAAAGCTCATTGAGGAACTTATAAGCTCTCATGTTGCATGATACTTGGTTTAGATTCCTAGAAACGAGTTGTTAGATATTTCATAAGTTCGTCGAACTTATACAAAGCTCATTCAGACACTTATAATCACTCATGTTGCATGAAACTTGGTTTAGAGTCCTAGAAACGCGTTGTTAGATGTTTCATAAGTTCGCCGAACCTGTACAAAGCTCATTGAGGAACTTATAAGCACTCATGTTGCATGAAACTTGGTTTAGAGTCCTAGAACGCGTTGTTAGATGTCTCATAAGTTTGTCAAACTTGTATAAAGCTCATTGAGGAACTTATAAGCACTCATGTTGCATGAATCTTGGTTTAGAGTCCTAGAAACGCGTTGTTAGATGTCTCATAAGTTTGTCAAACTTGTATAAAGCTCATTGAGGAACTTATAAGATCTCATGTTGCATTAAACTTGGTTTAGAGTCCTAGAAACACGTTGTTAGATGTTTCATATGTTCGTCAAACTTGTACAAAGCTCATTGAGGAACTTATAAGCACTCATGTCGCATCAAACTTGGTTTAGAGTCCTAGAAACACGTTGTTAGATGTTTCATACGTTCGTCAAACTTGTACAAATCTCATTGAGGAACTTATAAGCTCTCATGTTGCATGAAACTTGGTTTAGAGTCCTAGAAACGAGTTGTTAGATATTTCATAAGTTCGTCAAACTTATACAAAGCTCATTGAGATACTTATAAGCTCTCATGTTGCATGAAACTTGGTTTAGAGTCCTAGAAACGAGTTGTTAGATGTTTCATAAGTTCGTCAAACATGTACAATGCTCATTGAGACACTTATAAACACTCATGTTGCATGAAACTTGGTTTAGAGTCCTAGAAACGCGTTGTTAGATGTTTCATACGTTCATCAAACTTGTCCAAAACTCATTGAGGAACTTATAAGCTCTCATGTTGCATGAAACTTGGTTTAAATTCCTAGAAAAGCGTTGTTAGATGTTTCATGAGTTCGTGAAACTTGTACAAAGCTGATTGAGGAACTTATAAGCACTCATGTTGCATGAAATTTGGTTTTAAGTCCTAGAAACGCGTTGTTAGATGTTTCATACGTTCGTCAAACTTGTACAAAGCTCATTGAGACACTTATAAACACTCATGTTGCATGAAACTTGGTTAAGAGTCCTAGAAATGCGTTGTTAGATGTTTCATAAGTTCGTCAACTTGTACAAAGCTCATTGAGGAACTTATAAGCACTTATGTTGCATGAAACTTTGTTTAGAGTCTTAGAAACGCGTTGTTAGATGTTTCATAATTCGTCAAACTTGTACAAAGCTCATTGAGGAACTTATAAGCTCTCATGTTGCATGAAACTTGGTTTAGAGTCCTAGAAACACATTATTAAATGTTTCATACGTTCGTCAAACTTGTACAAAGCTCATTGAGGAACTTATAAGCACTCATGTTGCATGAAACTTGGTTTAGAGTCCTAGAAACGCGTTGTTAGATGTTTCATAAGTTCGTCAACTTGTACAAAGCTCATTGAGTAACTTATAAGCACTCATGTTTCATGAAACTTGATTTAGAGTCCTAGAAACGAGTTGTTAGATGTTTCATACGTTCGTCAAACTTGTACAAAGCTCATTGAGGAACTTATAAGCACTCATGTTGCATGAAACTTGGTTTAGAGTCCTAGAAACGAGTTGTTAGATGTTTCATAAGTTCGTCAAACTTGTACAAAGCTCATTGAGACACTTATAAACACTCATGTTGCATGAAACTTGGTTTAGAGTCCTAGAAATGAGTTGTTAGATGTTTCATAAGTTCGTCAAACTTGTACAAAGCTCATTGAGACAGTTATAAACACTCATGTTGCATGAAACTTGGTTTAGAGTCCTAGAAACGCGTTGTTAGATGTTTCATACGTTCGTCAAACTTGTACAAAGCTCATTGAGGAACTTATAAGCACTCATGTTGCATGAAACTTTGTTTAGAGTCCTAGAAACGCGTTGTTATATGTTTCATACGTTTGTCAAACTTGTACAAAGCTCATTGAGGAACTTATAAGCACTAATGTTGCATGAAACCTGGTTTAGAGTCCTAGAAACGCGTTGTTAGATGTTTCATAAGTTCGTCAAACTTGTACATAGCTCATTGAGGAACTTATAAGCTCTCATGTTGCATGAACCTTGGTTTAGAGTCCTAGAAACGCGTTGTTAGATGTTTCATAAGTTCGTCAAACTTGTACAAAGCTCATTGAGACACTTATAAACACTCATGTTGCATGAAACTTGGTTTAGAGTCCTAGAACCGCGTTGTTAGATGTTTCATACGTTCGTCAAAGTTGTACAAAGTTCATTGAGGAACTTATAAGAACTCATGTTGCATGTAACTTGGTTTAGAGTCCTAGAAACGCGTTGTTAGATGTTTCATAAGTTCGTGAAACTTGTACAAAGCTCATTGGGGAACTTATAAGCACTCATGTTGAATGAAACTTAGTTTAAAGTCCTAGAAACGCGTTGTTAGATGTTTCATACGTTCGTTAAACTTGTACAAAACACATTGAGGAACTTATAAGCTCTCATGTTGCATGAAACTTGATTTAGAGTCCTAGAAACGCGTTGTTTGATGTTTCATAAGTTCGTGAAACTTATACAAAGCTCATTGAGATACTAATAAGCACTCATGTTGCATGAAACTTGGTTTAGAGTCCTAGAAACGCGTTGTTAGATGTTTCATACGTTCATCAAACTTGTACAAAGCTCATTGAGGAACTTATAAGCACTCATGTTGCATGAAACTTGGTTTAGAGTCCTAGAAACACGTTGTTAGATGTTTCATAAGTTCGTCAAACTTGTACAGAGTTCATTGTGGAACTTATAAGCACTCATGTTGCATGAAACTTGGTTTAAATTCCTAGAAAAGCGTTGTTAGATGTTTCATAAGTCCGTGAAACTTCTACAAAGCTCATTGAGGAACTTATAAGCACTCATGTTGCATGAAACTTTGTTTAGAGTCCTAGAAACGCGTTGTTAGATTTTTCATAAGTTCGTCAACTTGTACAAAGCTCATTGAGGAACTTATAAGCTCTCATGTTGCATGAAACTTGGTTTAGAGTCCTAGAAAAGTGTTGTTAGATGTTTCATACGTTCTTCAAACTTGTACAAAGCTCATTGAGGAACTTATAAGCACTCAGGTTGCATCAAACTTGGTTTATAGTCCTAGAAACGCGTTGTTAGATGTTTCATAAGTTCGTCAACTTTTACAAAGCTCATTGAGGAACTTATAAGCACTCATGTTGCATGAAACTTTGTTTAGAGTCCTAGAAACGCGTTGTTAGATGTTTCATAAGTTCGTCAACTTGTACAAAGCTCATTGAGAAACTTATAAGTTCTCATGTTGCATGAAACTTGGTTTAGAGTCCTAGAAAAGTGTTGTTAGATGTTTCACACGTTCTTCAAACTTGTACAAAGCTCATTGAGGAACTTATAAGCACTCATGTTGCATGAAACTTGGTTTATAGTACTAGAAACGCGTTGTTAGATGTTTCATAAGTTCGTCAAACTTGTATAAATCTCATTGAGGAACTTATAAGCACTCATGTTGCATGAAATTTGGTTTAAATTCCTAGAAACGCGTTGTTAGATGTTTCATACGTTCGTCAAACTTGTACAAAGCTCATTGAGGAACTTATAAGAACTCATGTTGCATGTAACTTGGTTTAGAGTCCTAGAAACGCGTTGTTAGATGTTTCATAAGTTCGTGAAACTTGTACAAAGCTCATTGGGGAACTTATAAGCACTCATGTTGAATGAAACTTAGTTTAAAGTCCTAGAAACGCGTTGTTAGATGTTTCATACGTTCGTCAAACTTGTACAAAACACATTGAAGAACTTATAAGCTCTCATGTTGCATGAAACTTGATTTAGAGTCCTAGAAACGCGTTGTTTGATGTTTCATAAGTTCGTGAAACTTATACAAAGCTCATTGAGATACTAATAAGCACTCATGTTGCATGAAACTTGGTTTAGAGTCCTAGAAACGCGTTGTTAGATGTTTCATACGTTCATCAAACTTGTACAAAGCTCATTGAGGAACTTATAAGCACTCATGTTGCATGAAACTTGGTTTAGAGTCCTAGAAACACGTTGTTAGATGTTTCATAAGTTCGTCAAACTTGTACAAAGTTCATTGAGGAACTTATAAGCACTCATGTTGCATGAAACTTGGTTTAAATTCCTAGAAAAGCGTTGTTAGATGTTTCATAAGTCCGTGAAACTTGTACAAAGCTCATTGAGGAACTAATAAGCACTCATGTTGCATGAAACTTTGTTTAGAGTCCTAGAAACGCGTTGTTAGATGTTTCATAAGTTCGTCAACTTGTACAAAGCTCATTGAGGAACTTATAAGCTCTCATGTTGCATGAAACATGGTTTAGAGTCCTAGAAAAGTGTTGTTAGATGTTTCATACGTTCTTTAAACTTGTACAAAGCTCATCGAGGAACTTATAAGCACTCATGTTGCATGAAACTTGGTTTATAGTCCTAGAAACGCGTTGTTAGATGTTTCATAAGTTCGTCAACTTGTACAAAGCTCATTGAGGAACTTATAAGCACTCATGTTGCATGAAACTTTGTTTAGAGTCCTAGAAACTCGTTGTTAGATGTTTCATAAGTTCGTCAACTTGTACAAAGCTCATTGAGGAACTTATAAGCTCTCATGTTGCATGAAACTTGGTTTAGAGTCCTAGAAAAGTGTTGTTAGATGTTTCATACGTTCTTCAAACTTGTACAGAGCTCATTGAGGAACTTATAAGCACTCATGTTGCATGAAACTTGGTTTATAGTCATAGAAACGCGTTGTTAGATGTTTCATAAGTTCGTCAAACTTGTATAAATCTCATTGAGGAACTTATAAGCACTCATGTTGCATCGAAATTGGTTTAAAGTCCTAGAAACGCGTTGTTAGATGTTTCATACGTTCGTCAAACTTTTACAAAGCTCATTGAGGAACTTATAAGCACTCATGTTGCATGAAACTTGGTTTAAAGTCCTAGAAAAGCGTTGTTAGATGTTTCATAAGTTCGTGAAACTTGTACAAAGCTCATTGAGGAACTTATAAGCACTCATGTTGCATGAAATTTGGTTTAAAGTCCTAGAAACGCGTTGTTAGATGTTTCGTACGTTCGTCAAACTTGTACAAAGCTCATTGAGACACTTATAAACACTCATGTTGCATGAAACTTGGTTAAGAGTCCTAGAAACGCGTTGTTAGATGTTTCATAAGTTCGTCAACTTGTACAAAGCTCATTGAGGAACTTATAAGCACTCATGTTGCATGAAACTTTGTTTAGAGTCTTAGAAACGCATTGTTAGATGTTTCATAATTCGTCAAACTTGTACAAAGCTCATTGAGGAACTTATAAGCTCTCATGTTGCATGAAACTTGGTTTAGAGTCCTAGAAACACATTATTAGATGTTTCATACGTTCGTCAAACTTGTACAAAGCTCATTGAGGAACTTATAAGCACTCATGTTGCATGAAACTTGGTTTAGAGTCCTAGAAACGCGTTGTTAGATGTTTCATAAGTTCGTCAACTTGTACAAAGCTCATTGAGTAACTTATAAGCACTCATGTTTCATGAAACTTGATTTAGAGTCCTAGAAACGAGTTGTTAGATGTTTCATACGTTCATCAAACTTGTACAAAGCTCATTGAGGAACTTATAAGCACTCATGTTGCATGAAACTTGGTTTAGAGTCCTAGAAACGAGTTGTTAGATGTTTCATAAGTTCGTCAAACTTGTACAAAGCTCATTGAGACACTTATAAAAACTCATGTTGCATGAAACTTGGTTTAGAGTCCTAGAAACGAGTTGTTAGATGTTTCATAAGTTCGTCAAACTTGTACAAAGCTCATTGAGACAGTTATAAACACTCATGTTGCATGAAACATGGTTTAGAGTCCTAGAAACGCGTTGTTAGATGTTTCATACGTTCGTCAAACTTGTACAAAGCTCATTGAGGAACTTAGAAGCACTCATGTTGCATGAAACTTTGTTTAGAGTCCTAGAAAGGCGTTGTTATATGTTTCATACGTTTGTCAAACTTGTACAAAGCTCATTGAGGAACTTATAAGCACTAATGTTGCATGAAACTTGGTTTATATTCCTAGAAACGCGTTGTTAGATGTTTCATAAGTTCGTCAAACTTGTATAAATCTCATTGAGGAACTTATAAGCACTCATGTTGAATGGAAATTGGTTTAAAGTCCTAGAAACGCGTTGTTAGATGTTTCATACGTTCGTCAAACTTTTACAAAGCGCATTGAGGAACTTATAAGCACTCATGTTGCATGAAACTTGGTTTAAAGTCCTAGAAAAGCGTTGTTAGATGTTTCATAAGTTCGTGAAACTTGTACAAAGCTCATTGAGGAACTTATAAGCACTCATGTTGCATGAAATTTTGTTTAAAGTCCTAGAAACGCGTTGTTAGATGTTTCATACGTTCGTCAAACTTGTACAAAGCTCATTGAGACACTTATAAACACTCATGTTGCATGAAACTTGGTTAAGAGTCCTAGAAACGCGTTGTTAGATGTTTCATAAGTTCGTCAACTTGTACAAAGCTCAATGAGGAACTTATAAGCACTCATGTTGCATGAAACTTTGTTTAGAGTCTTAGAAACGCGTTGTTAGATGTTTCATAATTCGTCAAACTTGTACAAAGCTCATTGAGGAACTTATAAGCTCTCATGTTGCATGAAACTTGGTTTAGAGTCCTAGAAACACATTATTAGATGTTTCATACGTTCGTCAAACTTGTACAAAGTTCATTGAGGAACTTATAAGCACTCATGTTGCATGAAACTTGGTTTAGAGTCCTAGAAACGCGTTGTTAGATGTTTTATAAGTTCGCCGAACCTGTACAAAGCTCATTGAGGAACTTATAAGCACTCATGTTGCATGAAACTTGGTTTAGAGTCCTAGAACGCGTTGTTAGATGTCTCATAAGTTTGTCAAACTTGTATAAAGCTCATTGAGGAACTTATAAGCACTCATGTTGCATGAATCTTGGTTTAGAGTCCTAGAAACGCGTTGTTAGATGTCTCATAAGTTTGTCAAACTTGTATAAAGCTCATTGAGGAACTTATAAGCTCTCATGTTGCCTGATACTTGGTTTAGATTCCTAGAAACGAGTTGTTAGATATTTCATAAGTTCGTCGAACTTATACAAAGCTCATTCAGACACTTATAATCACTCATGTTGCATGAAACTTGGTTTAGAGTCCTAGAAACGCGTTGTTAGATGTTTCATAAGTTCGCCGAACCTGTACAAAGCTCATTGAGGAACTTATAAGCACTCATGTTGCATGAAACTTGGTTTAGAGTCCTAGAACGCGTTGTTAGATGTCTCATAAGTTTGTCAAACTTGTATAAAGCTCATTGAGGAACTTATAAGCACTCATGTTGCATGAATCTTGGTTTAGAGTCCTAGAAACGCGTTGTTAGATGTCTCATAAGTTTGTCAAAATTGTATAAAGCTCATTGAGGAACTTATAAGATCTCATGTTGCATTAAACTTGGTTTAGAGTCCTAGAAACACGTTGTTAGATGTTTCATATGTTCGTCAAACTTGTACAAAGCTCATTGAGGAACTTATAAGCACTCATGTCGCATGAAACTTGGTTTAGAGTCCTAGAAACACGTTGTTAGATGTTTCATACGTTCGTCAAACTTGTACAAATCTCATTGAGGAACTTATAAGCTCTCATGTTGCATGAAACTTGGTTTAGAGTCCTAGAAACGAGTTGTTAGATATTTCATAAGTTCGTCAAACTTATACAAAGCTCATTGAGATACTTATAAGCTCTCATGTTGCATGAAACTTGGTTTAGAGTCCTAGAAACGAGTTGTTAGATGTTTCATAAGTTCGTCAAACATGTACAATGCTCATTGAGACACTTATAAACACTCATGTTGCATGAAACTTGGTTTAGAGTCCTAGAAACGCGTTGTTAGATGTTTCATACGTTCATCAAACTTGTCCAAAACTCATTGAGGAACTTATAAGCTCTCATGTTGCATGAAACTTGGTTTAAATTCCTAGAAAAGCGTTGTTAGATGTTTCATAAGTTCGTGAAACTTGTACAAAGCTCATTGAGGAACTTATAAGCACTCATGTTGCATGAAATTTGGTTTTAAGTCCTAGAAACGCGTTGTTAGATGTTTCATACGTTCGTCAAACTTGTACAAAGCTCATTGAGACACTTATAAACACTCATGTTGCATGAAACTTGGTTAAGAGTCCTAGAAATGCGTTGTTAGATGTTTCATAAGTTCGTCAACTTGTACAAAGCTCATTGAGGAACTTATAAGCACTTATGTTGCATGAAACTTTGTTTAGAGTCTTAGAAACGCGTTGTTAGATGTTTCATAATTCGTCAAACTTGTACAAAGCTCATTGAGGAACTTATAAGCTCTCATGTTGCATGAAACTTGGTTTAGAGTCCTAGAAACACATTATTAGATGTTTCATACGTTCGTCAAACTTGTACAAAGCTCATTGAGGAACTTATAAGCACTCATGTTGCATGAAACTTGGTTTAGAGTCCTAGAAACGCGTTGTTAGATGTTTCATAAGTTCGTCAACTTGTACAAAGCTCATTGAGTAACTTATAAGCACTCATGTTTCATGAAACTTGATTTAGAGTCCTAGAAACGAGTTGTTAGATGTTTCATACGTTCGTCAAACTTGTACAAAGCTCATTGAGGAACTTATAAGCACTCATGTTGCATGAAACTTGGTTTAGAGTCCTAGAAACGAGTTGTTAGATGTTTCATAAGTTCGTCAAACTTGTACAAAGCTCATTGAGACACTTATAAACACTCATGTTGCATGAAACTTGGTTTAGAGTCCTAGAAATGAGTTGTTAGATGTTTCATAAGTTCGTCAAACTTGTACAAAGCTCATTGAGACAGTTATAAACACTCATGTTGCATGAAACTTGGTTTAGAGTCCTAGAAACGCGTTGTTAGATGTTTCATACGTTCGTCAAACTTGTACAAAGCTCATTGAGGAACTTATAAGCACTCATGTTGCATGAAACTTTGTTTAGAGTCCTAGAAACGCGTTGTTATATGTTTCATACGTTTGTCAAACTTGTACAAAGCTCATTGAGGAACTTATAAGCACTAATATTGCATGAAACCTGGTTTAGAGTCCTAGAAACGCGTTGTTAGATGTTTCATAAGTTCGTCAAACTTGTACATAGCTCATTGAGGAACTTATAAGCTCTCATGTTGCATGAACCTTGGTTTAGAGTCCTAGAAACGCGTTGTTAGATGTTTCATAAGTTCGTCAAACTTGTACAAAGCTCATTGAGACACTTATAAACACTCATGTTGCATGAAACTTGGTTTAGAGTCCTAGAACCGCGTTGTTAGATGTTTCATACGTTTGTCAAAGTTGTACAAAGTTCATTGAGGAACTTATAAGAACTCATGTTGCATGTAACTTGGTTTAGAGTCCTAGAAACGCGTTGTTAGATGTTTCATAAGTTCGTGAAACTTGTACAAAGCTCATTGGGGAACTTATAAGCACTCATGTTGAATGAAACTTAGTTTAAAGTCCTAGAAACGCGTTGTTAGATGTTTCATACGTTCGTTAAACTTGTACAAAACACATTGAGGAACTTATAAGCTCTCATGTTGCATGAAACTTGATTTAGAGTCCTAGAAACGCGTTGTTTGATGTTTCATAAGTTCGTGAAACTTATACAAAGCTCATTGAGATACTAATAAGCACTCATGTTGCATGAAACTTGGTTTAGAGTCCTAGAAACGCGTTGTTAGATGTTTCATACGTTCATCAAACTTGTACAAAACTCATTGAGGAACTTATAAGCACTCATGTTGCATGAAACTTGGTTTAGAGTCCAAGAAACACGTTGTTAGATGTTTCATAAGTTCGTCAAACTTGTACAGAGTTCATTGAGGAACTTATAAGCACTCATGTTGCATGAAACTTGGTTTAAATTCCTAGAAAAGCGTTGTTAGATGTTTCATAAGTCCGTGAAACTTCTACAAAGCTCATTGAGGAACTTATAAGCACTCATGTTGCATGAAACTTTGTTTAGAGTCCTAGAAACGCGTTGTTAGATTTTTCATAAGTTCGTCAACTTGTACAAAGCTCATTGAGGAACTTATAAGCTCTCATGTTGCATGAAACTTGGTTTAGAGTCCTAGAAAAGTGTTGTTAGATGTTTCATACGTTCTTCAAACTTGTACAAAGCTCATTGAGGAACTTATAAGCACTCAGGTTGCATCAAACTTGGTTTATAGTCCTAGAAACGCGTTGTTAGATGTTTCATAAGTTCGTCAACTTTTACAAAGCTCATTGAGTAACTTATAAGCACTCATGTTGCATGAAACTTTGTTTAGAGTCCTAGAAACGCGTTGTTAGATGTTTCATAAGTTCGTCAACTTGTACAAAGCTCATTGAGAAACTTATAAGCTCTCATGTTGCATGAAACTTGGTTTAGAGTCCTAGAAAAGTGTTGTTAGATGTTTCACACGTTCTTCAAACTTGTACAAAGCTCATTGAGGAACTTATAAGCACTCATGTTGCATGAAACTTGGTTTATAGTCCTAGAAACGCGTTGTTAGATGTTTCATAAGTTCGTCAAACTTGTATAAATCTCATTGAGGAACTTATAAGCACTCATGTTGCATGAAATTTGGTTTAAATTCCTAGAAACGCGTTGTTAGATGTTTCATACGTTCGTCAAACTTGTACAAAGCTCATTGAGGAACTTATAAGAACTCATGTTGCATGTAACTTGGTTTAGAGTCCTAGAAACGCGTTGTTAGATGTTTCATAAGTTCGTGAAACTTGTACAAAGCTCATTGGGGAACTTATAAGCACTCATGTTGAATGAAACTTAGTTTAAAGTCCTAGAAACGCGTTGTTAGATGTTTCATACGTTCGTCAAACTTGTACAAAACACATTGAAGAACTTATAAGCTCTCATGTTGCATGAAACTTGATTTAGAGTCCTAGAAACGCGTTGTTTGATGTTTCATAAGTTCGTGAAACTTATACAAAGCTCATTGAGATACTAATAAGCACTCATGTTGCATGAAACTTGGTTTAGAGTCCTAGAAACGCGTTGTTAGATGTTTCATACGTTCATCAAACTTGTACAAAGCTCATTGAGGAACTTATAAGCACTCATGTTGCATGAAACTTGGTTTAGAGTCCTAGAAACACGTTGTTAGATGTTTCATAAGTTCGTCAAACTTGTACAAAGTTCATTGAGGAACTTATAAGCACTCATGTTGCATGAAACTTGGTTTAAATTCCTAGAAAAGCGTTGTTAGATGTTTCATAAGTCCGTGAAACTTGTACAAAGCTCATTGAGGAACTAATAAGCATTCATGTTGCATGAAACTTTGTTTAGAGTCCTAGAAACGCGTTGTTAGATGTTTCATAAGTTCGTCAACTTGTACAAAGCTCATTGAGGAACTTATAAGCACTCATGTTGCATGAAACATGGTTTAGAGTCCTAGAAAAGTGTTGTTAGATGTTTCATACGTTCTTTAAACTTGTACAAAGCTCATCGAGGAACTTATAAGCACTCATGTTGCATGAAACTTGGTTTATAGTCCTAGAAACGCGTTGTTAGATATTTCATAAGTTCGTCAACTTGTACAAAGCTCATTGAGGAACTTATAAGCACTCATGTTGCATGAAACTTGGTTTATAGTCCTAGAAACGCGTTGTTAGATGTTTCATAAGTTCGTCAACTTGTACAAAGCTCATTGAGGAACTTATAAGCTCTCATGTTGCATGAAACATGGTTTAGAGTCCTAGAAAAGTGTTGTTAGATGTTTCATACGTTCTTTAAACTTGTACAAAGCTCATCGAGGAACTTATAAGCACTCATGTTGCATGAAACTTGGTTTATAGTCCTAGAAACGCGTTGTTAGATGTTTCATAAGTTCGTCAACTTGTACAAAGCTCATTGAGGAACTTATAAGCACTCATGTTGCATGAAACTTTGTTTAGAGTCCTAGAAACTCGTTGTTAGATGTTTCATAAGTTCGTCAACTTGTACAAAGCTCATTGAGGAACTTATAAGTTCTCATGTTGCATGAAACTTGGTTTAGAGTCCTAGAAAAGTGTTGTTAGATGTTTCATACGTTCTTCAAACTTGTACAGAGCTCATTGAGGAACTTATAAGCACTCATGTTGCATGAAACTTGGTTTATAGTCCTAGAAACGCGTTGTTAGATGTTTCATAAGTTCGTCAAACTTGTATAAATCTCATTGAGGAACTTATAAGCACTCATGTTGCATGGAAATTGGTTTAAAGTCCTAGAAACGCGTTGTTAGATTTTTCATACGTTCGTCAAACTTTTACAAAGCGCATTGAGGAACTTATAAGCACTCATGTTGCATGAAACTTGGTTTAAAGTCCTAGAAAAGCGTTGTTAGATGTTTCATAAGTTCGTGAAACTTGTACAAAGCTCATTGAGGAACTTATAAGCACTCATGTTGCATGAAATTTGGTTTAAAGTCCTAGAAACGCGTTGTTAGATGTTTCGTACGTTCGTCAAACTTGTACAAACTCATTGAGACACTTATAAACACTCATGTTGCATGAAACTTGGTTAAGAGTCCTAGAAACGCGTTGTTAGATGTTTCATAAGTTCGTCAACTTGTACAAAGCTCATTGAGGAACTTATAAGCACTCATGTTGCATGAAACTTTGTTTAGAGTCTTAGAAACGCATTGTTAGATGTTTCATAATTCGTCAAACTTGTACAAAGCTCATTGAGGAACTTATAAGCTCTCATGTTGCATGAAACTTGGTTTAGAGTCCTAGAAACACATTATTAGATGTTTCATACGTTCGTCAAACTTGTACAAAGCTCATTGAGGAACTTATAAGCACTCATGTTGCATGAAACTTGGTTTAGAGTCCTAGAAACGCGTTGTTAGATGTTTCATAAGTTCGTCAACTTGTACAAAGCTCATTGAGTAACTTATAAGCACTCATGTTTCATGAAACTTGATTTAGAGTCCTAGAAACGAGTTGTTAGATGTTTCATACGTTCATCAAACTTGTACAAAGCTCATTGAGGAACTTATAAGCACTCATGTTGCATGAAACTTGGTTTAGAGTCCTAGAAACGAGTTGTTAGATGTTTCATAAGTTCGTCAAACTTGTACAAAGCTCATTGAGACACTTATTAAAACTCATGTTGCATGAAACTTGGTTTAGAGTCCTAAAAACGAGTTGTTAGATGTTTCATAAGTTCGTCAAACTTGTACAAAGCTCATTGAGACAGTTATAAACACTCATGTTGAATGAAACATGGTTTAGAGTCCTAGAAACGCGTTGTTAGATGTTTCATACGTTCGTCAAACTTGTACAAAGCTCATTGAGGAACTTAGAAGCACTCATGTTGCATGAAACTTTGTTTAGAGTCCTAGAAAGGCGTTGTTATATGTTTCATACGTTTGTCAAACTTGTACAAAGCTCATTGAGGAACTTATAAGCACTAATGTTGCATGAAACTTGGTTTATATTCCTAGAAACGCGTTGTTAGATGTTTCATAAGTTCGTCAAACTTGTATAAATCTCATTGAGGAACTTATAAGCACTCATGTTGCATGGAAATTGGTTTAAAGTCCTAGAAACGCGTTGTTAGATGTTTCATACGTTCGTCAAACTTTTACAAAGCGCATTGAGGAACTTATAAGCACTCATGTTGCATGAAACTTGGTTTAAAGTCCTAGAAAAGCGTTGTTAGATGTTTCATAAGTTCGTGAAACTTGTACAAAGCTCATTGAGGAACTTATAAGCACTCATGTTGCATGAAATTTGGTTTAAAGTCCTAGAAACGCGTTGTTAGATGTTTCATACGTTCGTCAAACTTGTACAAAGCTCATTGAGACACTTATAAACACTCATGTTGCATGAAACTTGGTTAAGAGTCCTAGAAACGCGTTGTTAGATGTTTCATAAGTTCGTCAACTTGTACAAAGCTCAATGAGGAACTTATAAGCACTCATGTTGCATGAAACTTTGTTTAGAGTCTTAGAAACGCGTTGTTAGATGTTTCATAATTCGTCAAACTTGTACAAAGCTCATTGAGGAACTTATAAGCTCTCATGTTGCATGAAACTTGGTTTAGAGTCCTAGAAACACATTATTAGATGTTTCATACGTTCGTCAAACTTGTACAAAGTTCATTGAGGAACTTATAAGCACTCATGTTGCATGAAACTTGGTTTAGAGTCCTAGAAACGCGTTGTTAGATGTTTCATAAGTTCGTCAAACTTGTATAAATCTCATTGAGGAACTTATAAGCACTCATGTTGCATGAAATTTGGTTTAAATTCCTAGAAACGCGTTGTTAGATGTTTCATACGTTCGTCAAACTTGTACAAAGCTCATTGAGGAACTTATAAGAACTCATGTTGCATGTAAGTTGGTTTAGAGTCCTAGAAACGCGTTGTTAGATGTTTCATAAGTTCGTGAAACTTGTACAAAGCTCATTGGGGAACTTATAAGCACTCATGTTGAATGAAACTTAGTTTAAAGTCCTAGAAACGCGTTGTTAGATGTTTCATACGTTCGTCAAACTTGTACAAAACACATTGAAGAACTTATAAGCTCTCATGTTGCATGAAACTTGATTTAGAGTCCTAGAAACGCGTTGTTTGATGTTTCATAAGTTCGTGAAACTTATACAAAGCTCATTGAGATACTAATAAGCACTCATGTTGCATGAAACTTGGTTTAGAGTCCTAGAAACGCGTTGTTAGATGTTTCATACGTTCATCAAACTTGTACAAAGCTCATTGAGGAACTTATAAGCACTCATGTTGCATGAAACTTGGTTTAGAGTCCTAGAAACACGTTGTTAGATGTTTCATAAGTTCGTCAAACTTGTACAAAGTTCATTGAGGAACTTATAAGCACTCATGTTGCATGAAACTTGGTTTAAATTCCTAGAAAAGCGTTGTTAGATGTTTCATAAGTCCGTGAAACTTGTACAAAGCTCATTGAGGAACTAATAAGCACTCATGTTGCATGAAACTTTGTTTAGAGTCCTAGAAACGCGTTGTTAGATGTTTCATAAGTTCGTCAACTTGTACAAAGCTCATTGAGGAACTTATAAGCACTCATGTTGCATGAAACATGGTTTAGAGTCCTAGAAAAGTGTTGTTAGATGTTTCATACGTTCTTTAAACTTGTACAAAGCTCATCGAGGAACTTATAAGCACTCATGTTGCATGAAACTTGGTTTATAGTCCTAGAAACGCGTTGTTAGATGTTTCATAAGTTCGTCAACTTGTACAAAGCTCATTGAGGAACTTATAAGCACTCATGTTGCATGAAACTTGGTTTATAGTCCTAGAAACGCGTTGTTAGATGTTTCATAAGTTCGTCAACTTGTACAAAGCTCATTGAGGAACTTATAAGCTCTCATGTTGCATGAAACATGGTTTAGAGTCCTAGAAAAGTGTTGTTAGATGTTTCATACGTTCTTTAAACTTGTACAAAGCTCATCGAGGAACTTATAAGCACTCATGTTGCATGAAACTTGGTTTATAGTCCTAGAAACGCGTTGTTAGATGTTTCATAAGTTCGTCAACTTGTACAAAGCTCATTGAGGAACTTATAAGCACTCATGTTGCATGAAACTTTGTTTAGAGTCCTAGAAACTCGTTGTTAGATGTTTCATAAGTTCGTCAACTTGTACAAAGCTCATTGAGGAACTTATAAGCTCTCATGTTGCATGAAACTTGGTTTAGAGTCCTAGAAAAGTGTTGTTAGATGTTTCATACGTTCTTCAAACTTGTACAGAGCTCATTGAGGAACTTATAAGCACTCATGTTGCATGAAACTTGGTTTATAGTCCTAGAAACGCGTTGTTAGATGTTTCATAAGTTCGTCAAACTTGTATAAATCTCATTGAGGAACTTATAAGCACTCATGTTGCATGGAAATTGGTTTAAAGTCCTAGAAACGCGTTGTTAGATTTTTCATACGTTCGTCAAACTTTTACAAAGCGCATTGAGGAACTTATAAGCACTCATGTTGCATGAAACTTGGTTTAAAGTCCTAGAAAAGCGTTGTTAGATGTTTCATAAGTTCGTGAAACTTGTACAAAGCTCATTGAGGAACTTATAAGCACTCATGTTGCATGAAATTTTGTTTAAAGTCCTAGAAACGCGTTGTTAGATGTTTCGTACGTTCGTCAAACTTGTACAAACTCATTGAGACACTTATAAACACTCATGTTGCATGAAACTTGGTTAAGAGTCCTAGAAACGCGTTGTTAGATGTTTCATAAGTTCGTCAACTTGTACAAAGCTCATTGAGGAACTTATAAGCACTCATGTTGCATGAAACTTTGTTTAGAGTCTTAGAAACGCATTGTTAGATGTTTCATAATTCGTCAAACTTGTACAAAGCTCATTGAGGAACTTATAAGCTCTCATGTTGCATGAAACTTGGTTTAGAGTCCTAGAAACACATTATTAGATGTTTCATACGTTCGTCAAACTTGTACAAAGCTCATTGAGGAACTTATAAGCACTCATGTTGCATGAAACTTGGTTTAGAGTCCTAGAAACGCGTTGTTAGATGTTTCATAAGTTCGTCAACTTGTACAAAGCTCATTGAGTAACTTATAAGCACTCATTATTCATGAAACTTGATTTAGAGTCCTAGAAACGAGTTGTTAGATGTTTCATACGTTCATCAAACTTGTACAAAGCTCATTGAGGAACTTATAAGCACTCATGTTGCATGAAACTTGGTTTAGAGTCCTAGAAACGAGTTGTTAGATGTTTCATAAGTTCGTCAAACTTGTACAAAGCTCATTGAGACACTTATAAAAACTCATGTTGCATGAAACTTGGTTTAGAGTCCTAGAAACGAGTTGTTAGATGTTTCATAAGTTCGTCAAACTTGTACAAAGCTCATTGAGACAGTTATAAACACTCATGTTGCATGAAACATGGTTTAGAGTCCTAGAAACGCGTTGTTAGATGTTTCATACGTTCGTCAAACTTGTACAAAGCTCATTGAGGAACTTAGAAGCACTCATGTTGCATGAAACTTTGTTTAGAGTCCTAGAAAGGCGTTGTTATATGTTTCATACGTTTGTCAAACTTGTACAAAGCTCATTGAGGAACTTATAAGCACTAATGTTGCATGAAACTTGGTTTATATTCCTAGAAACGCGTTGTTAGATGTTTCATAAGTTCGTCAAACTTGTATAAATCTCATTAAGGAACTTATAAGCACTCATGTTGCATGGAAATTGGTTTAAAGTCCTAGAAACGCGTTGTTAGATGTTTCATACGTTCGTCAAACTTTTACAAAGCGCATTGAGGAACTTATAAGCACTCATGTTGCATGAAACTTGGTTTAAAGTCCTAGAAAAGCGTTGTTAGATGTTTCATAAGTTCGTGAAACTTGTACAAAGCTCATTGAGGAACTTATAAGCACTCATGTTGCATGAAATTTGGTTTAAAGTCCTAGAAACGCGTTGTTAGATGTTTCATACGTTCGTCAAACTTGTACAAAGCTCATTGAGACACTTATAAACATTCATGTTGCATGAAACTTGGTTAAGAGTCCTAGAAACGCGTTGTTAGATGTTTCATAAGTTCGTCAACTTGTACAAAGCTCAATGAGGAACTTATAAGCACTCATGTTGCATGAAACTTTGTTTAGAGTCTTAGAAACGCGTTGTTAGATGTTTCATAATTCGTCAAACTTGTACAAAGCTCATTGAGGAACTTATAAGCTCTCATGTTGCATGAAACTTGGTTTAGAGTCCTAGAAACACATTATTAGATGTTTCATACGTTCGTCAAACTTGTACAAAGTTCATTGAGGAACTTATAAGCACTCATGTTGCATGAAACTTGGTTTAGAGTCCTAGAAACGCGTTGTTAGATGTTTTATAAGTTCGTCAACTTGTACAAAGCTCATTGAGTAACTTATAAGCACTCATGTTTCATGAAACTTGATTTAGAGTCCTAGAAACGAGTTGTTAGATGTTTCATACGTTCGTCAAACTTGTACAAAGCTCATTGAGGAACTTATAAGCACTCATGTTGCATGAAACTTGGTTTAGAGTCCTAGAAACGAGTTGTTAGATGTTTCATAAGTTCGTCAAACTTGTACAAAGCTCATTGAGACACTTATAAAAACTCATGTTGCATGAAACTTGGTTTAGAGTCCTAGAAACGAGTTGTTAGATGTTTCATAAGTCCGTCAAACTTGTACAAAGCTCATTGAGACAGTTATAAACACTCATGTTGCATGAAACATGGTTTAGAGTCCTAGAAACGAGTTGTTAGATGTTTCATACGTTCGTCAAACTCACTACTAAAAAAATATCATATAGCCACGACCGTATCCGTGGCTATAGCGTTAAATCCGTGGCTATACGTTCGTAGCTAAACAATTCCGTGGCAAACCGTGGCTAAATAGCCACGGATTTTTTCTATAGCCACGGATACGACCGTGGCTATATGATATTTTTTTAGTAGTGACTTGTACAAAGCTCATTGAGGAACTTAGAAGCACTCATGTTGCATGAAACTTTGTTTAGAGTCCTAGAAACGCGTTGTTATATGTTTCATACGTTTGTCAAACTTGTACAAAGCTCATTGAGGAACTTATAAGCACTAATGTTGCATGAAACTTGGTTTAGAGTCCTAGAAACGCGTTGTTAGATGTTTCATAAGTTCGTCAAACTTGTACATAGCTCATTGAGGAACTTATAAGCACTCATGTTGCATGAAACTTGGTTTAAATTCCTAGAAAAGCGTTGTTAGATGTTTCATAAGTCCGTGAAACTTGTACAAAGCTCATTGAGGAACTAATAAGCACTCATGTTGCATGAAACTTTGTTTAGAGTCCTAGAAACGCGTTGTTAGATGTTTCATAAGTTCGTCAACTTGTACAAAGCTCATTGAGGAACTTATAAGCTCTCATGTTGCATGAAACATGGTTTAGAGTCCTAGAAAAGTGTTGTTAGATGTTTCATACGTTCTTTAAACTTGTACAAAGCTCATCGAGGAACTTATAAGCACTCATGTTGCATGAAACTTGGTTTATAGTCCAAGAAACGCGTTGTTAGATGTTTCATAAGTTCGTCAACTTGTACAAAGCTCATTGAGGAACTTATAAGCACTCATGTTGCATGAAACTTTGTTTAGAGTCCTAGAAACTCGTTGTTAGATGTTTCATAAGTTCGTCAACTTGTACAAAGCTCATTGAGGAACTTATAAGCTCTCATGTTGCATGAAACTTGGTTTAGAGTCCTAGAAAAGTGTTGTTAGATGTTTCATACGTTCTTCAAACTTGTACAGCTCATTGAGGAACTTATAAGCACTCATGTTGCATGAAACTTGGTTTATAGTCCTAGAAACGCGTTGTTAGATGTTTCATAAGTTCGTCAAACTTGTATAAATCTCATTGAGGAACTTATAAGCACTCATGTTGCATGGAAATTGGTTTAAAGTCCTAGAAACGCGTTGTTAGATGTTTCATACGTTCGTCAAACTTTTACAAAGCGCATTGAGGAACTTATAAGCACTCATGTTGCATGAAACTTGGTTTAAAGTCCTAGAAAAGCGTTGTTAGATGTTTCATAAGTTCGTGAAACTTGTACAAAGCTCATTGAGGAACTTATAAGCACTCATGTTGCATGAAATTTGGTTTAAAGTCCTAGAAACGCGTTGTTAGATGTTTCATACGTTCGTCAAACTTGTACAAAGCTCATTGAGACACTTATAAACACTCATGTTGCATGAAACTTGGTTAAGAGTCCTAGAAACGCGTTGTTAGATGTTTCATAAGTTCGTCAACTTGTACAAAGCTCAATGAGGAACTTATAAGCACTCATGTTGCATGAAACTTTGTTTAGAGTCTTAGAAACGCGTTGTTAGATGTTTCATAATTCGTCAAACTTGTACAAAGCTCATTGAGGAACTTATAAGCTCTCATGTTGCATGAAACTTGGTTTAGAGTCCTAGAAACACATTATTAGATGTTTCATACGTTCGTCAAACTTGTACAAAGTTCATTGAGGAACTTATAAGCACTCATGTTGCATGAAACTTGGTTTAGAGTCCTAGAAACGCGTTGTTAAATGTTTTATAAGTTCGTCAACTTGTACAAAGCTCATTGAGTAACTTATAAGCACTCATGTTTCATGAAACTTGATTTAGAGTCCTAGAAACGAGTTGTTAGATGTTTCATACGTTCGTCAAACTTGTACAAAGCTCATTGAGGAACTTATAAGCACTCATGTTGCATGAAACTTGGTTTAGAGTCCTAGAAACGAGTTGTTAGATGGTTCATAAGTTCGTCAAACTTGTACAAATCTCATTGAGACACTTATAAAAACTCATGTTGCATGAAACTTGGTTTAGAGTCCTAGAAACGAGTTGTTAGATGTTTCATAAGTTCGTCAAACTTGTACAAAGCTCATTGAGACAGTTATAAACACTCATGTTGCATGAAACATGGTTTAGAGTCCTAGAAACGCGTTGTTAGATGTTTCATACGTTCGTCAAACTTGTACAAAGCTCATTGAGGAACTTATAAGCACTCATGTTGCATGAAACTTGGTTTAGAGTCCTAGAAACGCGTTGTTATATGTTTCATACGTTTGTCAAACTTGTACAAAGCTCATTGAGGAACTTATAAGCACTAATGTTGCATGAAACTTGGTTTAGAGTCCTAGAAACGCGTTGTTAGATGTTTCATAAGTTCGTCAAACTTGTACATAGCTCATTGAGGAACTTATAAGCTCTCATGTTGCATGAACCTTGGTTTAGAGTCCTAGAAACGCGTTGTTAGATGTTTCATAAGTTCGTCAAACTTGTACAAAGCTCATTGAGACACTTATAAACACTCATGTTGCATGAAACTTGGTTTAGAGTCCTAGAACCGCGTTGTTCGATGTTTCATACGTTCGTCAAAGTTGTACAAAGTTCATTGAGGAACTTATAAGAACTCATGTTGCATGTAACTTTGTTTAGAGTCCTAGAAACGCGTTGTTAGATGTTTCATAAGTTCGTGAAACTTGTACAAAGCTCATTGGGGAACTTATATGCACTCATGTTGAATGAAACTTAGTTTAAAGTCCTAGAAACGCGTTGTTAGATGTTTCATACGTTCGTCAAACTTGTACAAAACACATTGAGGAACTTATAAGCTCTCATGTTGCATGAAACTTGATTTAGAGTCCTAGAAACGCGTTGTTTGATGTTTCATAAGTTCGTGAAACTTATACAAAGCTCATTGAGATACTAATAAGCACTCATGTTGCATGAAACTTGGTTTAGAGTCCTAGAAACGCGTTGTTAGATGTTTCATAAGTTCGTCAAACTTGTACAAAGTTCATTGAAGAACTTATAAGCTCTCATGTTGCATGAAACTTGGTTTAGAGTCCTAGAAACGCGTTGTTAGATGTTTCATACGTTCGTCAAACTTGTACAAAGCTCATTGAGGAACTTATAAGCACTCATGTTGCATGAAACTTGGTTTAAAGTCCTAGAAAAGCGTTGTTAGATGTTTCATAAGTCCATGAAACTTGTACAAAGCTCATTGAGGAACTTATAAGCACTCATGTTGCATGAAACTTGGTTTAAAGTCCTAGAAACGCGTTGTTAGATGTTTCATACGTTCGTCAACTTGTACAAAGCTCATTGAGACACTTATAAACACTCATGTTGCATGAAAATTGGTTTAGAGTCCTAGAAAAGTGTTGTTAGATGTTTCATACGTTCTTCAAACTTGTACAAAGCTCATTGAGGAACTTATAAGCACTCATGTTGCATGAAACTTGGTTTAGAGTCCTAGAAACGCGTTGTTAGATGTTTCATAAGTTCGTCAACTTGTACAAAGCTCATTGAGGAACTTATAAGCTCTCATGTTGCATGAAACTTGGTTTAGAGTCCTAGAAAAGTGTTGTTAGATGTTTCATACGTTCTTCAAACTTTTACAAAGCTCATTGAGGAACTTATAAGCACTCATGTTGCATGAAACTTGGTTTATAGTCCTAGAAAAGTGTTGTTAGATGTTTCATACGTTCTTCAAACTTGTATAAATCTCATTGAGGAACTTATAAGCTCTCATGTTGCATGAAACTTAGTTTAGAGTTCTAGAACCACGTTGTTAGATTTTTCATACGTTCGTGAAACTTGTACAAAGCTCATTGAGGAACTTATAAGCACTCATGTTGCATGAAACTTGGTTTAGAGTCCTAGAAACACGTTGTTAGATGTTTCATACGTTCGTAAAACTTGTACAAATCTCATTGAGGAACTTATAAGCTCTCATGTTGCATGAAACTTGGTTTAGAGTCCTAGAAACGAATTGTTAGATGTTTCATAGGTTCGAGAAACTTATACAAAGCTCATTGAGATACTTATAAGCACTCTTGTTGCATGAAGCTTGGTTTAGATTCCTAGAAACGCGTTGTTAGATGTTTCATAAGTTCGTCAAACTTGTACAAAGCTCATTGAGACACTTATAAACACTCATGTTGCATGAAACTTGGTTTAGAGTCCTAGAAACGCGTTGTTAGATGTTTCATACGTTCGTCAAAGTTGTACAAAGTTGATTGAGGAACTTATAAGAACTCATGTTGCATGTAACTTGGTTTAGAGTCCTAGAAACGCGTTGTTAGATGTTTCATAAGTTCGTGAAACTTGTACAAAGCTCATTGGGGAACTTATAAGCCCTCATGTTTCATGAAACTTGGTTTAGAGTCCTAGAAACACGTTGTTAGATGTTTCATACGTTCGTCAAAGTTGTACAAAGTTGATTGAGGAACTTATAAGAACTCATGTTGCATGTAACTTGGTTTAGAGTCCTAGAAACGCGTTGTTAGATGTTTCATAAGTTCGTGAAACTTGTACAAAGCTCATTGGGGAACTTATAAGCACTCATGTTTCATGAAACTTGGTTTAGAGTCCTAGAAACGCGTTGTTAGATGTTTCATACGTTCGTCAAACTTGTACCAAAACTCATTGAGTAACTTATAAGCTCTCATGTTGCATGAAACTTGATTTAGAGTCCTAGAAACGCGTTGTTTGATGTTTCATAAGTTCGTGAAACTTATACAAAGCTCATTGAGATACTAATAAGCACTCATGTTGCATGAAACTTGGTTTAGAGTCCTAGAAACGCGTTGTTAGATGTTTCATACGTTCATCAAACTTGTACAAAGCTCATTGAGGAACTTATAAGCACTCATGTTGCATGAAACTTGGTTTAGAGTCCTAGAAACGCATTGTTAGATGTTTCATAAGTTCGTCAAACTTGTACAAAGCTCATTGAGGAACTTATAAGCACTCATATTGCATGAAACTTGGTTTAGAGTCCTAGAAACGCGTTGTTAGATGTTTCATACCTTCGTCAAACTTGTACAAAGCTCATTGAGGAACTTATAAGCACTCATGTTGCATGAAACTTGGTTTAGAGTCCTAGAAACACGTTGTTAGATGTTTCATAAGTTCGTCAAATTTGAACAAATCTCATTGAGATACTTATAAGTACTCATGTTGCATGAAAATTGGTTTAGAGTCCTAGAAACACGTTGTTAGATGTTTCATAAGTTCGTCAAACTTATACACATCTCATTGAGATTATACTTATAAACACTCATGTTGCATGAAACTTGGTTTAGAGTCCTAGAAACGCGTTGTTAGATGTTTCAAACGTTCATCAAACTTGTACAAAGCTCATTGAGGAACTTATATGAACACATGTTGCATGTAACTTGGTTTAGAGTCCTAGAAACGCGTTGTTAGATGTTTCATAAGTTCGTGAAACTTGTACAAAGGTCATTGGGGAACTTATAAGCACTCATGTTGAATGAAACTTGGTTTAAAGTCCTAGAAACGCGTTGTTAGATGTTTCATACGTTCGTCAAACTTGTACAAAACACATTGAGGAACTTATAAGCTCTCATGTTGCATGAAACTTGATTTAGAGTCCTAGAAACGCGTTGTTTGATGTTTCATAAGTTCGTGAAACTTATACAAAGCTCATTGAGATACTAATAAGCACTCATGTTGCATGAAACTTGGTTTAGAGTCCTAAAAACGCGTTGTTAGATGTTTCATAAGTTCGTCAAACTTGTACAAAGCTCATTGAGGAACTTATAAGCTCTCATGTTGCATGAAACTTGGTTTAGAGTCCTAGAAACGCGTTGTTAGATGTTTCATACGCTCGTCAAACGTGTACAAAGCTCATTGAGGAACTTATAAGCACTCATGTTGCATGAAACTAAAGTCCTAGAAAAGCGTTGTTAGATGTTTCATAAGTTCGTGAAACTTGTACAAAGCTCATTGAGGAACTTATAAGCACTCATGTTGCATGAAACTTGGTTTAAAGTCCTAGAAACGTGTTGTTAGATGTTTCATACGTTCGTCAAACTTGTACAAAGCTCATTGAGACACTTATAAACACTCATGTTGCATGAAACTTAGTTAAGAGTCCTAGAAACGCGTTGTTGGATGTTTCATAAGTTCGTCAACTTGTACAAAGCTCATTGAGGAACTTATAAGCACTCATGTTGCATGAAACTTTGTTTAGAGTCCTAAAAACGCGTTGTTAGATGTTTCATACGTTCGTCAAACTTGTACAAAGCTCATTGAGGAACTTTTAAGCTCTCATGTTGCATGAAACTTGGTTTAGAGTCCCAGAAACGCGTTGTTAGATGTTTCATAAGTTCGTGAAACTTATACAAAGCTCATTGAGATATTTATAAGCACTCATGTTGCATGAAACTTGGTTTAGAGTCCTAGAAACGCGTTGTTAGATGTTTCATACGTTCATCAAACTTGTACAAAGCTCATTGAGGAACATATAAGCACTCATGTTGCATGAAACTCTGTTTAGAGTCCTAGAAACGCGTTGTTAGATGTTTCATTTGTTCTTTAAACTTGTACAAAGCTCATTGAGACACTTGTAAACACTCAAGTTGCATGAAACTTGATTTAGAGTCCTAGAAACGCGTTGTTAGATGTTTCATACGTTCATCAAACTTGTACAAAGCTCATTGAGGAACTTATAAGCACTCATGTTGCATGAAACTTGGTTTAGAGTCCTAGAAACGCGTTGTTAGATGTTTCATAAGTTCGTCAAACTTGTACAAAGTTCATTGAAGAACTTATAAGCTCTCATGTTGCATGAAACTTGGTTTAGAGTCCTAGAAACGCGTTGTTAGATGTTTCATACGTTCGTCAAACATGTACAAAGCTCATTGAGGAACTTATAAGCACTCATGTTGCATGAAACTTGGTTTAAAGTCCTAGAAAAGCGTTGTTAGATGTTTCATAAGTCCGTGAAACTTGTACAAAGCTCATTGAGGAACTTATAAGCACTCATGTTGCATGAAACTTGGTTTAAAGTCCTAGAAACGCGTTGTTAGATGTTTCATACGTTCGTCAAACTTGTACAAAGCTCATTGAGACACTTATAAACACTCATGTTGCTTGAAACTTGGTTAAGAGTCCTATAAACGGGTTGTTAGATGTTTCATAAGTTCGTCAACTTGTACAAAGCTCATTGAGGAACTTATAAGCACTCATGTTGCATGAAACTTTGTTTAGAGTCCTAGAAACGCGTTGTTAGATGTTTCATAAGTTCGTCAACTTGTACAAAGCTCATTGAGGAACTTATAAGCTCTCATGTTGCATGAAACTTGGTTTAGAGTCCTAGAAAACTGTTGTTAGATGTTTCATACGTTCATCAAACTTGTACAAAGCTCATTGAGGAACTTATAAGCACTCATGTTGCATGAAACTTGGTTTAGAGTCCTAGAAACGCGTTGTTAGATGTTTCATAAGTTCGTCAAACTTGTACAAAGTTCATTGAAGAACTCATAAGCTCTCATGTTGCATGAAACTTGGTTTAGAGTCCTAGAAACGTGTTGTTAGATGTTTCATACGTTCGTCAAACATGTACAAAGCTCATTGAGGAACTTATAAGCACTCATGTTGCATGAAACTTGGTTTAGAGTCCTAGAAAAGCGTTGTTAGATGTTTCATAAGTCCGTGAAATTTGTACAAAGCTCATTGAGGAACTTATAAGCACTCATGTTGCATGAAACTTGGTTTAAAGTCCTAGAAACGCGTTGTTAGATGTTTCATACGTTCGTCAAACTTGTACAAAGCTCATTGAGACACTTATAAACACTCATGTTGCTTGAAACTTGGTTAAGAGTCCTATAAACGGGTTGTTAGATGTTTCATAAGTTCTTCAACTTGTACAAAGCTCATTGAGGAACTTATAAGCTCTCATGTTGCATGAAACTTGGTTTAGAGTCCTAGAAAAGTGTTGTTAGATGTTTTATACGTTCTTCAAACTTGTACAAAGCTCATTGAGGAACTTATAAGCACTCATGTTGCATGAAACTTGGTTTATAGTCCTAGAAACGCGTTGTTAGATGTTTCATAAGTTCGTCAAACTTGTATAAATCTCATTGAGGAACTTATAAGCTCTCATGTTGCATGAAACTTGTTTTAGAGTCCTAGAAACACGTTGTTAGATTTTTCATACGTTCGTCAAACTTGTACAAAGCTCATTGAGGAACTTATAAGCACTCATGTTGCATGAAACTTGGTTTAGAGTCCTAGAAACACGTTGTTAGATGTTTCATACGTTCGTAAAACTTGTACAAAGCTCATTGAGGAACTTATAAGCTCTCATGTTGCATGAAACTTGGTTTAGAGTCCTAGAAACGAGTTGTTAGATGTTTCATAGGTTCGAGAAACTTATACAAAGCTCATTGAGATACTTATAAGCACTCTTGTTGCATGAAGCTTTGTTTAGATTCCTAGAAACGCGTTGTTAGATGTTTCATAAGTTCGTCAAACTTGTACAAAGCTCATTGAGACACTTATAAACACTCATGTTGCATTAAACTTGGTTTAGAGTCCTAGAAACGCGTTGTTAGATGTTTCATACGTTCGTCAAAGTTGTACAAAGTTGATTGAGGAACTTATAAGAACTCATGTTGCATGTAACTTGGTTTAGAGTCCTAGAAACGGGTTGTTAGATGTTTCATAAGTTCGTGAAACTTGTACAAAGCTCATTGGGGAACTTATAAGCACTCATGTTTCATGAAACTTGGTTTAGAGTCCTAGAAACGCGTTGTTAGATGTTTCATACGTTCGTCAAACTTGTACCAAAACTCATTGAGGAACTTATAAGCTCTCATGTTGCATAAAACTTGATTTAGAGTCCTAGAAACGCGTTGTTAGATGTTTCATAAGTTCATGAAACTTATACAAAGCTCATTGAGATACTTATAAGCACTCATATTGCATGAAACTTGGTTTAGAGTCCTAGAAACGCGTTGTTAGATGTTTCATACGTTCATCAAACTTGTACAAAGCTCATTGAGGAACTTATAAGCACTCATGTTGCATGAAACTTGGTTTAGAGTCCTAGAAACGCATTGTTAGATGTTTCATAAGTTCGTCAAACTTGTACAAAGCTCATTGAGGAACTTATAAGCACTCATGTTGCATGAAACTTGGTTTAGAGTCCTAGAAACGCGTTGTTAGATGTTTCATACCTTCGTCAAACTTGTACAAAGCTCATTGAGGAACTTAGAAGCACTCATGTTGCATGAAACTTGGTTTAGAGTCCTAGAAACACGTTGTTAGATGTTTCATAAGTTCGTCAAATTTGAACAAATCTCATTGAGATACTTATAAGTACTCATGTTGCATGAAAATTGGTTTACAGTCCTAGAAACACGTTGTTAGATGTTTCATAAGTTCGTCAAACTTATACAAATTTCATTGAGATTATACTTATAAACACTCATGTTGCATGAAACTTGGTTTAGAGTCCTAGAAACGCGTTGTTAGATGTTTCAAACGTTCGTCAAACTTGTACAAAGCTCATTGAGGAACTTATAAGAACACATGTTGCATGTAACTTGGTTTAGAGTCCTAGAAACGCGTTGTTAGATGTTTCATAAGTTCGTGAAACTTGTACAAAGCTCATTGGGGAACGTATAAGCACTCATGTTGAATGAAACTTGGTTTAAAGTCCTAGAAACCCGTTGTTAGATGTTTCATACGTTCGTCAAACTTGTACAAAACACATTGAGGAACTTATAAGCTCTCATGTTGCATGAAACTTGATTTAGAGTCCTAGAAACGCGTTGTTTGATGTTTCATAAGTTCGTGAAACTTATACAAAGCTCATTGAGATACTAATAAGCACTCATGTTGCATAAAACTTGGTTTTGAGTCCTAGAAACGCGTTGTTAGATGTTTCATACGTTCATCAAACTTGTACAAAGCTCATTGAGGAACTTATAAGCACTCATGTTGCATGAAACTTGGTTTAGAGTCCTAGAAACGCATTGTTAGATGTTTCATAGTTCGTCAAACTTGTACAAAGCTCATTGAGGAACTTATAAGCACTCATGTTGCATGAAACTTGGTTTAGAATCCTAGAAACCCGTTGTTAGATGTTTCATACGTTCGTCAAACTTGTACAAAACACATTGAGGAACTTATAAGCTCTCATGTTGCATGAAACTTGATTTAGAGTCCTAGAAACGCGTTGTTTGATGTTTCATAAGTTCGTGAAACTTATACAAAGCTCATTGAGATACTAATAAGCACTCATGTTGCATAAAACTTGGTTTTGAGTCCTAGAAACGCGTTGTTAGATGTTTCATACCTTCGTCAAACTTGTACAAAGCTCATTGAGGAACTTATAAGCACTCATGTTGCATGAAACTTGGTTTAGAGTCCTAGAAACACGTTGTTAGATGTTTCATAAGTTCGTCAAATTTGAACAAATCTCATTGAGATACTTATAAGTACTCATGTTGCATGAAAATTGGTTTAGAGTCCTAGAAACACGTTGTTAGATGTTTCATAAGTTCGTCAAACTTATACAAATTTCATTGAGATTATACTTATAAACACTCATGTTGCATGAAACTTGGTTTAGTGTCCTAGAAACGCGTTGTTAGATGTTTCAAACGTTCGTCAAACTTGTACAAAGCTCATTGAGGAACTTATAAGAACACATGTTGCATGTAACTTGGTTTAGAGTCCTAGAAACGCGTTGTTAGATGTTTCATAAGTTCGTGAAACTTGTACAAAGCTCATTGGGGAACGTATAAGCACTCATGTTGAATGAAACTTGGTTTAAAGTCCTAGAAACCCGTTGTTAGATGTTTCATACGTTCGTCAAACTTGTACAAAACACATTGAGGAACTTATAAGCTCTCATGTTGCATGAAACTTGATTTAGAGTCCTAGAAACGCGTTGTTTGATGTTTCATAAGTTCGTGAAACTTATACAAAGCTCATTGAGATACTAATAAGCACTCATGTTGCATAAAACTTGGTTTAGAGTCCTAGAAACGCGTTGTTAGATGTTTCATACGTTCATCAAACTTGTACAAAGCTCATTGAGGAACTTATAAGCACTCATGTGCATGAAACTTGGTTTAGAGTCCTAGAAATGCGTTGTTAGATGTTTCATACTTTCGTCAAACTTGTACAAAACCCATTGAGGAACTTATAATCTCTCATGTTTCATGAAACTTGATTTAGAGTCCTAGAAACGCGTTGTTAGATGTTTCATAAGTTCGTGAAACTTATACAAAGCTCATTGAGATACTTATAAGCACTCATATTGCATGAAACTTGGTTTAGAGTCCTAGAAACGCGTTGTTAGATGTTTCAAATGTTCATCAAACTTGTACAAAGCTCATTGAGGAACTTATAAGCACTCATGTTGCATGAAACTTGGTTTAGAGTCCTAGAAACGCGTTGTTAGATGTTTCATAAGTTCGTCAAACTTGTACAAAGCTCATTGAGGAACTTATAAGCTCTCATGTTGCATGAAACTTGGTTTAGAGTCCTAGAAACGCGTTGTTAGATGTTTCATACGTTCGTCAAACTTGTACAAAGCTCATTGAGGAACTTATAAGCACTCATGTTGCATGAAACTTGGTTTAAAGTCCTAGAAAAACGTTGTTAGATGTTTCATAAGTTCGTGAAACTTGTACAAAGCTCATTGAGGAACTTATAAGCACTCATGTTGCATGAAACTTTGTTTAGAGTCCTAAAAACGCGCTGTTAGATGTTTCATACGTTCGTCAAACTTGTACAAAGCTCATTGAGGAACTTATAAGCTCTCATATTGCATGAAACTTGGTTTAGAGTCCCAAAAACGCGTTGTTAGATGTTTCATAAGTTCGTGAAACTTATACAAAGCTCATTGAGATACTTATAAGCACTCATGTTGCATGAAACTTGGTTTAGAGTCCTAGAAACGAGTTGTTAGATGTTTCATAGGTTCGTCAAACTTATACAAAGCTCATTGAGATACTTATAAGCACTCTTGTTGCATGAATCTTGGTTTTGAGTCCTAGAAACGCGTTGTTAGATGTTTCATAAGTTCGTCAAACTTGTACAAAGCTCATTGAGACACTTATAAACACTCATGCTGCATGAAACTTGGTTTAGAGTCCTAGAAACGCATTGTTAGATGTTTCATACGTTCGTCAAAGTTGTACAAAGTTCATTGAGGAACTTATAAGAACTCCCGTTGCATGTAACTTGGTTTAGAGTCCTAGAAACGCGTTGTTAGATGTTTCATAAGTTCGTGAAATTTGTACAAATCTCATTGGGGAACTTATAAGCACTCATGTTGCATGAAACTTGGTTTAGAGTCCTAGAAACGCGTTGTTAGATGTTTCATACGTTCGTTAAACTTGTACAAAATTCATTGAGGAACTTATAAGCTCTCATGTTGCATGAAACTTGATTTAGAGTCCTAGAAACGCGTTGTTAGATGTTTCATAAGTTCGTGAAACTTATACAAAGCTCATTGAGATACTTATAAGCACTCATGTTGCATGACACTTGGTTTAGAGTCCTAGAAACGCGTTGTTAGATGTTTCATACGTTCATCAAACTTGTACAAAGCTCATTGAGGAACTTATAAGAGAAATTCCTTAAAATACCATCAAAATAAGTTTTTGTTTTAAAAATACCATTAAAAAGTTTTTTATAACAAAAATACCATTAAAATGTTTTTTATAACAAAAATACCATCAAAAAGTAGTAGTTTACAAAAATACCACAAACTCAAAAAACGAGTTTTAACACTTTTAGATTATAAATTTTTTCATTTGGGTTCGCTATATAGTGTTTAGGGTATAGTTTAGAAGGGGTAGGGTTTAGTTTTTTGGAGATTTTGGGTGTAATTTTGAAAATTTAAGATTTTTGGTATTTATGAGAAAAAAACTTTTTAATGGTATTTGTAAAACTTTTCAAAATTTGTGCTATTTGTGTTATAAAAACTTGTTTTGGTGGTATTCATAAGAATTGCCCAACTTATAAGCTCTCATGTTGCATGAAACTTGGTTTAGAGTCCTAAAAACGCGTTGTTAGATGTTTCATAAGTTCGTGAAACTTGTACAAAGCTCATTGAGGAACTTATAAGCACTCATGTTGCATGAAACTTTGTTTAGAGTCCTAAAAACGCGTTGTTAGATGTTTCATACGTTCGTCAAACTTGTACAAAGCTCATTGAGGAACTTAAAAGCTCTCATGTTGCATGAAACTTGGTTTAGAGTCCTAGAAACGCGTTGTTAGATGTTTCATAAGTTCGTGAAACTTATACAAAGCTCATTGAGATACTTATAAGCACTCAGGTTGCATGAAACTTGGTTTAGAGTCCTAGAAACGCGTTGTTAGATGTTTCATACGTTCATCAAACTTGTACAAAGCTCATTGAGGAACTTATAAGCACTCATGTGGCATGAAACTTGGTTTAGAGTCCTAGAAACGCGTTATTAGATGTTTCATAAGTTTGTCAAACTTGTACAAAGCTCATTAAGGAACTTATAAGCTCTCATGTTTCATGAAACTTGGTTTAGAGTCCTAGACACACGTTGTTAGATTTTTCATACGTTCGTCAAACTTGTACAAAGCTCATTGAGGAACTTATAAACACTCATGTTGCATGAAACTTGCTTTAGAGTCCTAGAAACACGTTGTTAGATGTTTCATACGTTCGTCAAACTTGTATAAAGCTCATTGAGGAACTTATAAGCTCTCATGTTGCATGAAACTTGGTTTAGAGTCCTAGAAACAAGTTGTTAGATGTTTCATAGGTTCGTCAAACTTATACAAAGCTCATTGAGATACTTATAAGCACTCTTGTTGCATGAACCTTGGTTTAGAGTCCTAGAAACGCGTTGTTAGATGTTTCATAAGTTCGTCAAACTTGTACAAAGCTCATTGAGACACTTATAAACACTCATGTTGCATGAAACTTGGTTTAGAGTCCTAGAAACGCGTTGTTAGATGTTTCATAAGTTCGTGAAACTTGTACAAATCTCATTGGGGAACTTATAAGCACTCATGTTGCATGAAACTTGGTTTAGAGTCCTAGAAACGCGTTGTTAGATGTTTCATACGTTCATCAAAGTTGTACAAAGTTCATTGAGGAACTTATAAGAACTCATGTTGCATGTAACTTGGTTTAGAATCCTAGAAACGCGTTGTTAGATGTTTCATAAGTTCGTGAAACTTGTACAAAGCTCATTGGGGAACTTATAAGCACTCATGTTGCATGAAACTTGGTTTTGAGTCCTAGAAACGCGTTGTTAGATGTTTCATACGTTCGTGAAACTTATACAAAGCTCATTGAGATACTTATAAGCACTCAGGTTGTATGAAACTTGGTTTAGAGTCCTAGAAACGCGTTGTTAGATGTTTCATAAGTTCGTCAAACTTGTACAAAGCTCATTGAGGAACTTATAAGCTCTCATGTTACATAAAACTTGGTTTAGAGTCCTAGAAACACGTTGTTAGATGTTTCATACGTTCGTCAAACTTATTCAAAGCTCATTGAGGAACTTATAAGCACTCATGTTGCATGAAACTTGGTTTAGAGTCCTAGAAACGCGTTGTTAGATGTTTCATAAGTTCGTCAAACTTGTACAAAGCTCATTGAGGAACTTATAAGCTCTCATGTTGCATGAAACTTGGTTTAGAGTCCTAGAAACACGTTGTTAGATGTTTCATACGTTCGTCAAACTAGTACAAAGCTCATTGAGGAACTTATAAGCTCTCATGTTGCATATAACTTGGTTTAAAGTCCTAGAAAAGCGTTGTTAGATGTTTCATAAGTTCGTGAAACTTGTACAAAGCTCATTGAGGAAATTATAAGCACTCATGTTGCATGAAACTTGGTTTAAAGTCCTAGAAACGCGTTGTTAGATGTTTCATACGTTCGTCAAACTTGTACAAAGCTCATTGAGATACTTATAAGCACTCATGTTGCATGAAAATTGGTTTAGAGTCCTAGAAACACGTTGTTATAGTTCGTCAAACTTATACAAATCTCATTGAGATTATACTTATAAACACTCATGTTGCAAGAAACTTGGTTTAGAGTCCTAGATAAGCGTTGTTAGATGTTTCATACGTTCGTCAAACTTGTACAAAACTCATTGAGGAACTTATAAGCTCTCATGTTTCATGAAACTTGATTTAGAGTCCTAGAAACGCGTTGTTAGATGTTTCATAAGTTCGTGAAACTTATACAAAGCTCATTGAGATACTTATAAGCACTCATGTTGCATGAAACTTGGTTTAGAGTCCTAGAAACGTGTTGTTAGATGTTTCATACGTTCATCAAACTTGTACAAAGCTCATTGAGGAACTTATAAGCACGCATGTTGCATGAAACTTGATTTAGAGTCCTAGAAACGCGTTGTTAGATTTTTCATAAGTTCGTCAAACTTGTACAAAGCTCATTGAGGAACTTATAAGCTCTCATGTTGCATGAAACTTGGTTTAGAGTCCTAGAAACGCGTTGTTAGATGTTTCATACGTTCGTCAAACTTGTACAAAGCTCATTGAGGAACTTATAAGCACTCATGTTGCATGAAACTTGGTTTAAAGTCCTAGAAAAGCGTTGTTAGATGTTTCATAAGTTCGTGAAACTTGTACAAAGCTCATTGATGAACTTATAAGCACTCATGTTGCATGAAACTTGGTTTAAAGTCCTAGAAACGCTTTGTTAGATGTTTCATACGTTCGTCAAACTTGTACAAAGCTCATTGAGAAACTTATAAACACTCATGTTGCATGAAACTTGGTTAAAAGTCCTAGAAACGCGTTGTTAGATGTTTCATAAGTTCGTCAACTTGTACAGAGCTCATTAAGGAACTTATAAGCACTCATGTTGCATGAAACTTTGTTTAGAGTCCTAAAAACGCGTTGTTAGATGTTTCATACGTTCATCAAACTTTTACAAAGCTCATTGAGGAACTTATAAGCACTCATGTTGCATGAACCTTGGTTTAGAGTCCTAGAAACACGTTGTTAGATGTTTCATACGTTCGTCAAACTTGTACAAAGCTCATTGAGACACTAATAAACACTCATGTTGCATGAAACTTGGTTTAGAATCCTAGAAACGCGTTGTTAGATGTTTCATACGTTCATCAAACTTGTACAAAGCTCATTGAGGAACTTATAAGCTCTCATGTTGCATGAAACTTGGTTTAGAGTCCCAGAAACACGTTGTTAGATGTTTCATAAGTTCGTCAAACTTGTACAAAGCTCATTGAGGAACTTATAAGCACTCATGTTGCATGAAACTTGGTTTACACGTTGTTAGATGTTTCATAAGTTCGTCAAACTTGTACAAAGCTCATTGAGGAACTTATAAGCACTCATGTTGCATGAAACTTGGTTTAGAGTCCTAGAAACGTGTTGTTAGATGTTTCATAAGTTCGTCAAACTTGTACAAAGCTAATTGAGGAACTTATAAGCACTCATGTTGCATGAAACTTGATTTAGAATCCTAGAAACGCGTTGTTAGATGTTTCATACGTTCATCAAACTTGTACAAAGCTCATTGAGGAACTTATAAGCACTCATGTTGCATGAAACTTGGTTTAGAGTCCTAGAAACGCGTTGTTAGATGTTTTATAAGTTCGTTAAACTTGTACAAAGCTCATTGAGGAACTTATAAGCTCTCATGTTGCATGAAACTTGGTTTAGAGTCCTAGAAACGCGTTGTTAGATGTTTCATAAGTTCGTGAAACTTATACAAAGCTCATTGAGATACTTATAGGCACTCATGTTGCATGAAACTTGGTTTAGGGTCCTAGATAAGCGTTGTTAGATGTTTCATACGTTCGTCAAACTTGTACAAAGCTCATTGAGGAACTTATAAGAACTCATGTAGCATGTAACTTGGTTTAGAGTCCTAGAAACGCGTTGTTAGATGTTACATAAGTTCGTGAAACTTGTACAAAGATCATTGGGGAACTTATAAGCACTCATGGTGCATGAAACTTGGTTTAGAGTCCTAGAAACGCGTTGTTAGATGTTTCATACGTTCATCAAACTTGTACAAAGCTCATTGCGGAACTTATAAGCACTCAGGTTACATGAAACTTGGTTTACAGTCCTAGAAACGCGTTGTTAGATGTTTCATAAGTTCGTCAAACTTGTACAAAGCTCATTGAGGAACTTATAAGCTCTCATGTTGCATGAAACTTGGTTTAGAGTCCTAGAAACGCGTTGTTAGATGTTTCATACGTTCGTCAAACTTGTACAAAGCTCATTGAGGAACTTATAAGCACTCATGTTGCATGAAACTTGGTTTAAAATCCTAGAAAAGCGTTGTTAGATGTTTCATAAGTTCGTCAAACTTGTACAAAGCTCATTGAGGAACTTATAACCTCTCATGTTGCATGAAACTTGATTTAGAGTCCTAGAAACGCGTTGTTAGATGTTTCATAAGTTCGTGAAACTTATACAAAGCTCATTGAGATACTTATAAGCACTCATGTTGCATGAAACTTGGTTTAGAGTCCTAGAAACGCGTTGTTAGATGTTTCATACGTTCATCAAACTTGTACAAAGCTCATTGAGGAACTTATAAGCACTCATGTTGCATGAAACTTGGTTTACAGTCCTAGAAACGCGTTGTTAGATGTTTCATAAGTTCGTCAAACTTGTACAAAGCTCATTGAGGAACTTATAAGCTCTCATGTTGCATGAAACTTGGTTTAGAGTCTTAGAAAAACGTTGTTAGATGTTTCATACGTTCGTAAAACTTGTACAAAGCTCATTGAGGAACTTATAAGCACTCATGTTGCATGAAACTTGGTTTAAAGTCCTAGAAAAGCGTTGTTAGATGTTTCATAAGTTCGTCAAACTTAAACAAAGCTCATTAAGGAACTTATAAGCACTCATGTTGCATGAAACTTGGTTTAAATTCCTAGAAACGCGTTGTTAGATGTTTCATACGTTCGTCAAACTTGTACAAAGCTCATTGAGACACTTATAAACACTCATGTTGTATGAAACTTGGTTAAGAGTCCTAGAAACGCGTTGTTAGATGTTTCATAAGTTCGTCAACTTGTACAAAGCTCATTGAGGAACTTATAAGCACTCATGTTGCATGAAACTTTGTTTAGAGTCCTAAAAACGCGTTGTTATATGTTTCATAAGTTCGTCAAACTTGTACAAAGCTCATTGAGGAACTTATAAGCACTCATGTTGCATGTCCTAGAAACGCGTTGTAACATGTTTCATACGTTCGTCAAACTTGTACAAAGCTCATTGAGGAACTTATAAGCACTCATGTTGCATGAAACTTGGTTTACAGTCCTAGAAACGCGTTGTTAGATGTTTCATAAGTTCGTAAAACTTGAACAAATCTCATTGAGATACTTATAAGCACTCATGTTGCATAAAAATTGGTTTAGAGTCCTAGAAACACGTTGTTAGATGTTTCATAAGTTCGTCAAACTTAAACAAATATCATTGAGATTATACTTATAAACACTCATGTTGCATGAAACTTGGTTTAGATTCCTAGAAACGCGTTGTTAGATGTTTCATATGTTCGTCAAACTTGTACAAAGCTTATTAGGGAACTTATAAGAACTCATGTTGCATGTAACTTGGTTTAGAGTCCTAGAAACGCGTTGTTAGATTTTTCATAAGTTCGTGAAACTTGTACAAAGCTCATTGGGGAACTTATAAGCACTCATGTTGCATGAAACTTGGTTTACAGTCCTAGAAACGCGTTGTTAGATGTTTCATACGTTCGTCAAACTTGTACAAAACTCATTGAGGAACTTATAAGCTCTCATGTTGCATGAAACATGATTTAGAGTCATAGAAACGCGTTGTTAGATGTTTCATAAGTTCGTGAAACTTATACAAAGCTCATTGAGATACTTATAAGCACTCATGTTGCATGAAACTTGGTTTAGAGTCCTAGAAACGCGTTGTTAGATGTTTTATACGTTCATCAAACTTGTACAAAGCTCATTGAGGAACTTATAAGCTCTCATGTTGCATGAAACTTGGTTTAGAGTCCTAGAAACGCGTTGTTAGATGTTTCATAAGTTCGTCAAACTTGTACGAAGCTCATTGAGGAACTTATAAGCACTCATGTTGCATGAAACTTGGTTTAGAGTCCTAGAAACGTGTTGTTAGATGTTTCATACTTTCGTCAAACTTGTACAAAGCTCATTGAGGAACTTATAAGCACTCATGTTGCATGAAACTTGATTTAGAGTCCTAGAAACGCGTTGTTAGATGTTTCATAAGTTCGTGAAACTTATACAAAGCTCATTGAGATACTTAGATGTTTCATAATTTCGTCAACTTGTACAAAGCTCATTGAGGAACTTATAAGCACTCATGTTGCATGAAACTTTGTTTAGAGTCCTAAAAATGCGTTGTTAGATGTTTCATACGTTCGTCAAACTTGTACAAAGCTCATTGAGGAACTTATAGGCTCTCATGTTGCATGATGTTAGATTTTAAGATGATTAAGAAGATTAAGAAGATTAATGAGATTCGGTTCTTGATGTTTTCTCAAGAACACCAAGAACACCAAGAACAAGGGAGAGAATATAGAGAATAGATTTTCATTTCATAAGTGTGTTAAGCTCAAATTACAAAAGGAGATAACATATATTAAAACATAAGGCTAGAAGAAGAATGTCGCCAACAGCTAGATTTCAAACGGCTACAAAGGGAACACTCCTTTGTCCTTCGGTCCATAGCTCTAACGGCTATTTAGTCTTGAGATATAGTCGACTACATGACTCAACTACATTGTGATGTAGTCGACTATATGGATTAACTACCTTGGTATATACACTTCAATGATGTAGTCGACTATATGTATTAACTACCTTGGTATAGACACTTCAATACTCCCCCACAAGCTTAGCCTAATGCAATGGCTAAGCTTGGAACATGCATACCCTTGCCTCATTAAAAACCTTGGTGAGAAAACCCATTGGGACAAAACTCACCTAAGGGAAAAGAGTACAAAGATATGCGGTTAGAGACTTAGGCCTTAGGAGCCATTGTGAGTCCAAGTCTTGGTAGAATTGACTCACACACTTTCAAGCTTGCGGATTTGGTGAAGATGTCCGCGAGTTGGTCTTGGGTCTTGGTTTAACACGGTAGAATGTTGCCCTTGACCATTTGCTCTCTAACCTTGTGACAATCCACCTCTATGTGTTTAGTCCTCTCATGGAAGACCGAGTTTGTTGCTATGTGAATGGCTGCTTGATTATCACAATGCATGGTCATTGGTGCTTCAATCTTGACTCCTAAATCTCCTAGAAAGTTCTTTAGCCACATGAGTTCTTGAGTCAACTTCCTCATGGCTCTATACTCGGCTTCGGCGGTTGAGCAAGATACTATCTTTTGCTTCTTTGTCTTCCATGTGACAAGGTTGCCACCAATGAAGGTGCAATAGCCGGTGGTTGACCGTCTACTCTCTAGATCCCCGGCGTAATCCGCGTCACAATAACCAAGGACCTCCGTGTTCTTGTTGCAACCCATCCAAATACCCAAACTTGAGGTTCCTTTAAGATAACCCAAGATCCTCATGATCATGTTCCAATGGTGTTGCTTCGGCTTTTGCATGTGTTGGGAGACTTGGTTCACAGCAAAGCATAGGTCCGGTCTAGTGATCGTCAAGTAGATGACTTTACATACTAACCGTCTATAAAGCATTGGGTCTTGGTATAGTTGATAATCCTCACTTCCTTCTTGAATGGTCTTGTAGCCGTCTTCAAGAGGAGTCTTAGCCACCTTTGTACCTATCATATTGACAACACTTAAAAGATCATGGGTGTACTTCCTTTGGGAAAGAAATAGACCTTCTTTAGATCTACAAACTTCAATACCAAGGAAGTACTTAAGAAATCCTAGGTCCTTAATGTCAAATTTAGATTTAAGGAAAGATTTGGTTTCTTGAATACCTCCCTTGTTGTTTCCGGAGATGATGATGTCGTCTACGTACACTCAAACTTGTACAAAGCTCATTGAGGAACTTATAAGCACTCATGTTGCATGAAACTTGGTTTAGAGTCCTAGAAACGCGTTGTTAGATGTTTCATATGTTCGTCAAACTTGTACAAAGCTCATTGAGACAATTATAAACACTCATGTTGCATGAAACTTGGTTAAGAGTCCTAGAAACGCGTTGTTAGATGTTTCATAAGTTCGTCAACTTGTACAAAGCTCATTGAGGAACTTATAAGCACTCATGTTGCATGAAACTTTGTTTAGAGTCCTAAAAACGCGTTGTTAGATGTTTCATACGTTCGTCAAACTTGTACGAAGCTCATTGAGGAACTTATAAGCTCTCATGTTGCATGAAACTTGGTTTAGAGTCCTAGAAAAGTGTTGTTAGATGTTTCATACATTCCTCAAACTTGTACAAAACTCATTGAGGAACTTATAAGCACTCATGTTGCATGAAACTTGGTTTAGAGTCCTAGAAACGCGTTGTTAGATGTTTCATACGTTCGTCAAACTTGTACAAAGCTCATTGAGGAACTTATAAGCACTCATGTTGCATGAAACTTGGTTTAGAGTCCTAGAAACACGTTGTTAGATGTTTCATACGTTCGTCAAACTTGTACAAAGCTCATTGAGGAACTTAGAAGCTCTCATGTTGCATGAAACTTGGTTCAGAGTCTTAGAAACGCGTTGTTAGATGTTATAATTTCGTCAAACTTGTACAAAACTCATTGAGGAATTTATAAGCACCCATGTTGCATGAAACTTGGTTTATAGTCCTAGAAACGCGTTGTTAGATGTTTCATAATTTCGTCAAACTTGTACAAAGCTCATTGAGGAACTTATAAGCACTCATGTTGCATGAAACTTGGTTTAGAGTCCTAGAAACGCGTTGTTAGATGTTTCATAAGTTCGTCAAACTTGTACAAAGCTCATTGAGGAACTTATAAGCTCTCATGTTGCATGAAACTTGGTTTAGAGTCCTAGAAACACGTTGTTAGATTTTTCATACGTTCGTCAAACTTGTACAAAGCTCATTGAGGAACTTATAAGCACTCATGTTGCATGAAACTTGGTTTAGAGTCCTAGAAACACGTTGTTAGATGTTTCATACGTTCGTCAAACTTGTATAAAGCTCATTGAGGAACTTATAAGCTCTCATGTTGCATGAAACTTGGTTTAGAGTCCTAGAAACGAGTTGTTAGATGTTTCATAGGTTCGTCAAACTTATACAAAGCTCATTGAGATACTTATAAGCACTCTTGTTGCATGAACCTTGGTTTAGAGTCCTAGAAACGCGTTGTTAGATGTTTTATAAGTTCGTCAAACTTGTACAAAACTCATTGAGACACTTATAAACACTCATGTTGCATGAAACTTGGTTTAGAGTCCTAGAAACGCGTTGTTAGATGTTACATACGTTCGTCAAAGTTGTACAAAGTTCATTGAGGAACTTATAAGAACTCATGTTGCATGAAACTTGGTTTAGAATCCTAGAAACGCGTTGTTAGATGTTTCATACGTTCGTCAAACTTGTATAAAACTCATTGAGGAACTAATAAGCACTCATGTTGCATGAAACTTGGTTTAGAGTCCTAGAAACGCGTTGTTAGATGTTTCATACGTTCGTCAAACTTGTACAAAGCTCATTGAGGAACTTATAAGCACTCATGTTGCATGAAACTTGGTTTAGAGTCCTAGAAACACGTTGTTAGATGTTTCATACGTTCGTCAAACTTGTACAAAGCTCATTGAGGAACTTATAACCTCTCATGTTACATGAAACTTGGTTCGAGTCCTAGAAACGCTTTGTTAGATGTTTCATAATTTCGTCAAACTTATACAAAACTCATTGAGGAATTTATAAGCACCCATGTTGCATGAAACTTGGTTTATAGTCCTAGAAACGCGTTGTTAGATGTTTCATAATTTCGTCAAACTTGTACAAAGCTAATTGAGGAACTTATAAGCTCTCATGTTGCATGAAACTTGCTTTAGAGTCCTAGAAACGCGTTGTTAGATGTTTCATACGTTTGTCAAACTTGTACAAAGCTCATTGAAGAACTTATAAGCACTCATGTTGCATGAAACTTGGTTTAAAGTCCTAGAAAAGCGTTGTTAGATGTTTCATAAGTTTGTGAAACTTGTACAAAGCTCATTGAGGAACTTATAAGCACTCATGTTGCACGAAACTTGGTTTAAAGTCCTAGAAACGCGTTGTTAGATGTTTCATACGTTCGTCAAACTTGTACAAAGCTCATTGAGACACTTATAAACACTCATGTTGCACGAATCTTGGTTAAGAGTCCTAGAAACGCGTTGTTAGATGTTTCATAAGTTCGTCAACTTATACAAAGCTTATTCGGACACTTATAATCACTCATGTTGCATGAAACTTGGTTTAGAGTCTTAGAAACGCGTTGTTAGATGTTTCATAATTCGTCAAACTTACAAAGCTTATTGAGGACTTATAAGCTCTCATGTTGCATGAAACTCTGTTTAGAGTCCTAGAAACACATTATTAGATGTTTCATACGTTCGTCAAAGTTGTACAAAGCTCATTGAGGAACTTATAAGCACTCATGTTGCATGAAACTTGGTTTAGAGTCCTAGAAACGCGTTGTTAGATGTTTCAAACGTTCATCAAACTTGTACAAAGCTCATTGAGGAACTTACAAGCACTCATGTTGCATGAAACTTGGTTTAGAGTCCTAGAAACGCGTTGTTAGATGTTTCATAAGTTCGTCAAATTTGTACAAAGCTCATTGAGGAATTTATAAGCTCTCATGTTGCATGAAACTTGGTTTAGAGTCCTAGAAATGCGTTGTTAGATGTTTCATACGTTCGTCAAACTTGTACAAATTCATTGAGGAACTTATAAGCACTCATGTTGCATGAAACTTGGTTTAAAGTCGTAGAAAAGCGTTGTTAGATGTTTCATAAGTTCGTGAAACTTGTACAAAGCTCATGGAGGAACTTATAAGCACTCATGTTGCATGATACTTGGTTTAAAGTCCTAGAAACGCGTTGTTAGATTTTTCATAAGTTCGTCAAACTTGTACAAAGCTCATTGAGACACTTATATATACTTATGTTGCATGAAACTTGGTTAAGTGTCCTAGAAACGCGTTGTTAGATGTTTCATAAGTTCGTCAACTTGTACAAAGCTCATTGAGGAACTTATAAGCACTCATGTTGCATGAAACTTTTTTTAGAGTCCTAGAAACGCGTTGTTAGATGTTTCATACGTTCGTCAAACTTGTACAAAGCTCATTAAGGAACTTATAAGCTCTCATGTTGCATGAAACTTGGTTTAGAGTCCTAGAAAAGTGTTGTTAGATGTTTCATACATTCCTCAAACTTGTACAAAACTCATTGAGGAACTTATAAGCACTCATGTTGCATGAAACTTGGTTTAGAGTCCTAGAAACGCGTTGTTAGATGTTTCATACGTTCGTTAAACTTGTACAAAGCTCATTGAGGAACTTATAAGCATTCATGTTGCATGAAACTTGGTTTAGAGTCCTAGAAACACGTTGTTAGATGTTTCATACGTTCGTCAAACTTGTACAAAGCTCATTGAGGAACTTATAAGCTCTCATGTTACATGAAACTTGGTTCAGAGTCCTAGAAACGCGTTGTTAGATGTTTCATAATTTCGTCAAACTTGTAAAAAACTCATTGAGGAATTTATAAGCACCCATGTTGCATGAAACTTGGTTTATAGTCCTAGAAACGCGTTGTTAGATGTTTCATAATTTCGTCAAACTTGTACAAAGCTTATTGAGGAACTTATAAGCTCTCATGTTGCATGAAACTTGCTTTAGAGTCCTAGAAACGCGTTGTTAGATGTTTCATACGTTTGTCAAACTTGTACAAAGCTCATTGAAGAATTTATAAGCACTCATGTTGCATGAAACTTGGTTTAAAGTCCTAGAAAAGCGTTGTTAGATGTTTCATAAGTTTGTGAAACTTGTACAAAGCTCATTGAGGAACTTATAAACACTCATGTTGCACGAAACTTGGTTTAAAGTCCTAGAAACGCGTTGTTAGATGTTTCATACGTTCGTCAAACTTGTACAAAGCTCATTGAGACACTTATAAACACTCATGTTGCACGAATCTTGGTTAAGAGTCCTAGAAACGCGTTGTTAGATGTTTCATAAGTTCGTCAACTTGTACAAAGCTTATTCAGACACTTATAATCACTCATGTTGCATGAAACTTGGTTTAGAGTCTTAGAAACGCGTTGTTAGATGTTTCATAATTCGTCAAACTTACAAATCTCATTGAGGACTTATAAGCTCTCATGTTGCATGAAACTCTGTTTAGAGTCCTAGAAACACATTATTAGATGTTTCATACGTTTGTCAAACTTGTACAAAGCTCATTGAGGAACTTATAAGCACTCATGTTGCATGAAACTTGGTTTAGAGTCCTAGAAACGCGTTGTTAGATGTTTCAAACGTTCATCAAACTTGTACAAAGCTCATTGAGGAACTTACAAGCACTCATGTTGCATGAAACTTGGTTTAGAGTCCTAGAAACGCGTTGTTAGATGTTTCATAAGTTCGTCAAACTTGTACAAAGCTCATTGAGGAACTTATAAGCTCTCATGTTGCATGAAACTTGGTTTAGAGTCCTAGAAATGTGTTGTTAGATGTTTCATACGTTCGTCAAACTTGTACAAAGCTCATTGAGGAACTTATAAGCACTCATGTTGCATGAAACTTGGTTTAAAGTCCTAGAAAAGCGTTGTTAGATGTTTCATAAGTTCGTGAAACTTGTACAAAGCTCATTGAGGAACTTATAAGCACTCATGTTGCATGAAACTTGGTTTAAAGTCCTAGAAACGCGTTGTTAGATTTTTCATACGTTCGTCAAATTTGTACAAAGCTCATTGAGACACTTATAAACACTTATGTTGCATGAAACTTGGTTAAGAGTCCTAGAAACGCGTTGTTAGATGTTTCATAAGTTCGTCAACTTGTACAAAGCTCATTGAGGAACTTATAAGCACTCATGTTGCATGAAACTTTGTTTAGAGTCCTAGAAACGCGTTGTTAGATGTTTCATACGTTCGTCAAACTTGTACAAAGCTCATTGAGGAATTTATAAGCTCTCATGTTGCATGAAACTTGGTTTAGAGTCCTAGAAAAGTGTTGTTAGATGTTTCATACATTCCTCAAACTTGTACAAAGCTCATTGAGACACTTATAATCACTCATGTTGCATGAAACTTGGATTAGAGTCCTAGAAACGCGTTGTTAGATGTTTCATACGTTCGTCAAACTTGTACAAAGCTCATTGAGGAACTTATAAGCACTCATGTTGCATGAAACTTGGTTTAGAGTCCTAGAAACACGTTTTTAGATGTTTCATACGTTCGTCAAACTTGTACAAAGCTCATTGAGGAACTTATAAGCTCTCATGTTACATGAAACTTGGTTCAGAGTCCTAGAAACGCGTTGTTAGATGTTTCATAATTTCGTCAAACTTGTACAAAACTCATTCAGGAATTTATAAGCACCCATGTTGCATGAAACTTGGTTTATAGTCCTAGAAACGCGTTGTTAGATGTTTCATAATTTCGTCAAACTTGTACAAAGCTTATTGAGGAACTTATAAGCTCTCATGTTGCATGAAACTTGCTTTAGAGTCCTAGAAACGCGTTGTTAGATGTTTCATACGTTTGTCAACGTTGTACAAAGCTCATTGAAGAACTTATAAGAACTCATGTTGCATGAAACTTGGTTTAAATTCCTAGAAAAGCGTTGTTAGATGTTTCATAAGTTTGTGAAACTTGTACAAAGCTCATTGAGGAACTTATAAGCACTCATGTTGCACGAAACTTGGTTTAAAGTCCTAGAAACGCGTTGTTAGATGTTTCATACGTTCGTCAAACTTGTACAAAGCTCATTGAGACACTTATAAACACTCATGTTGCATGAATCTTGGTTAAGAGTCCTAGAAACGCGTTGTTAGATGTTTCATAAGTTCGTCAACTTGTACAAAGCTTATTCGGACACTTATAATCACTCATGTTGCATGAAACTTGGTTTAGAGTCTTAGAAACGCGTTGTTAGATGTTTCAAAATTCGTCAAACTTACAAAGCTCATTGAGGACTTATAAGCTCTCATGTTGCATGAAACTCTTTTTAGAGGCCTAGAAACACATTATTAGATGTTTCATACGTTCGTCAAACTTGTACTAAGCTCATTGAGGAACTTATAAGCACTCATGTTGCATGAAACTTGGTTTAGAGTCCTATAAACGCGTTGTTAGATGTTTCAAACGTTCATCAAACTTGTACAAAGCTCATTGAGGAACTTACAAGCTCTCATGTTGCATGAAACTTGGTTTAGAGTCCTAGAAACGCGTTGTTAGATGTTTCATAAGTTCGTCAAACTTGTACAAAGCTCATTGAGGAACTTATATGCTCTCATGTTGCATGAAACTTGGTTTAGAGTCCTAGAAATGCGTTGTTAGATGTTTCATACGTTCGTCAAACTTGTACAAAGCTCATTGAGGAACTTATAAGTACTCATGTTGCATGAAACTTGGTTTAAAGTCCTAGAAAAGCGTTGTTAGATGTTTCATAAGTTCGTGAAACTTGTACAAAGCTCATTGAGGAACTTATAAGCACTCATGTTGCATGAAACTTGGTTTAAAGTCCTAGAAACCGGTTGTTAGATTTTTCATACGTTCGTCAAACTTGTACAAAGCTCATTGAGACACTTATAAACACTTATGTTGCATGAAACTTGGTCAAGAGTCCTAGAAATGCGTTGTTAGATGTTTCATAAGTTCGTCAACTTGTACAAAGCTCATTGAGGAACTTATATGCACTCATGTTGCATGAAACTTTGTTTAGAGTCCTAGAAACGCGTTGTTAGATGTTTCATACGTTCGTCAAACTTGTACAAAGCTCATTGAGGAACTTATAAGCACTCATGTTGCATGAAACTTGGTTTAGAGTCCTAGAAACACGTTGTTAGATGTTTCATACGTTCGTCAAACTCGTACAAAGCTCATTGAGGAACTTATAAGCTCTCATGTTACATGAAACTTGGTTCAGAGTCCTAGAAACGCGTTGTTAGATGTTTCATAATTTCGTCAAACTTGTACAAAACTCATTGAGGAATTTATAAGCACCCATGTTGCATGAAACTTGGTTTAGAGTCCTAGAAACGCGTTGTTAGATGTTTCATAATTTCGTCAAACTTGTACAAAGCTCATTGAGGAACTTATAAGCTCTCATGTTGCATGAAACTTGCTTTAGAGTCCTAGAAACGCGTTGTTAGATGTTTCATACGTTTGTCAAACTTGTACAAAGCTCATTGAAGAACTTATAAGCACTCATGTCGCATGAAACTTGGTTTAAAGTCCTAGAAAAGCGTTGTTAGATGTTTCATAAGTTTGTGAAACTTGTACAAAGCTCATTGAGGAACTTATAAGCACTCATGTTGCACGAAACTTGGTTTAAAGTCCTAGAAACGCGTTGTTAGATGTTTCATACGTTCGTCAAACTTGTACAAAGCTCATTGAGACACTTATAAACACTCATGTTGCATGAATCTTGGTTAAGAGTCCTAGAAACGCGTTGTTAGATGTTTCATAAGTTCGTCAACTTGTACAAAGTTTATTCAGGAAATTATAAGCTCTCATGTTGCATGAAACTTGGTTTAGAGTCCTAGAAACGCGTTGTTAGATGTTTCATACGTTCGTCAAACTTGTACAAAGCTCATTGAGGAAATTATAAGCTCTCATGTTGCATGAAACTTGGTTTAGAGTCCTAGAAAAGTGTTGTTAGATGTTTCATACGTGTTAGAATTAAGAAGAGAATATAAACTATATGAGAGATTAGAGAGATTGTGTTCTTGAGTTCCCTCAAGAACATCAAGAACAAGAGAGAGAGTATAGAGAGAGAGTAAGTAGAATCGGTTTCATATGATTAAGTGTGTTAAAGATTAATGTTACAAAAGAGAATTATATATATTAAAAGAAACAAAGAGATATGCTAAAGATGTCGTCGCCAACGGCTCTTTTTCAAACGGCTCCAAAGGTAACATCCTTTTATCCTTTGGTGAAGGCTTCGACATATAGTCTTGAGATATAGTCGACTATATGACTCAACTGCATTGTGATATAGTCGACTATATGTATTAACTACATTGGTATAGTCACTCCTTCGGGTAAAGCCTTTTGGTCACATAGTCGACTATATGACTCAACTACATTGTCACATAGTCGACTATATGTATTAACCACATTGGTATAGTCACTTCAATACTCCCCCGCAAGCTTAGCCTAATGCAATGGCTAAGCTTGGAACCCGCATACCCTTGCCTCATTAAAAACCTTGGTGAGAAAACCCATTGGGACAAAACTCACCCAAGGGAAAAGAGTACAAAGATATGCGGTTAGGGACTTAGGCTTTAGGAGCCATTGTGAGTCCAAGTCTTGGTAGAATTGACTCACACACTTTCAAGCTTGCGGATTTGGTGAAGATGTCCGCGAGTTGGTTTTGGCTCTTGGTGTAACACGGTAGAATAGTGCCCTTGGCCATTTGCTCTCTAACCTTGTGACAATCCACCTCTATGTGTTTAGTCCTCTCATGGAAGACCGAGTTTGTTGCTATGTGGATGGCCGCTTGATTATCACAATGCATGGTCATTGGTGCTTCAATCTTGAATCCCAAATCTCCTAGCAAGTTCTTTAGCCACATGAGTTCTTGAGTCAACTTCCTCATGGCTCTATACTCGGCTTCGGCGGTTGAGCGAGATACTATCTTTTGCTTCTTTGTCTTCCATGTGACAAGGTTGCCACCAATGAAAGTGCAATAGCCGGTGGTTGACCGTCTACTCTCTAGACCCCCGGCGTAATCCGCGTCACAATATCCAATGACATCCGTATTCTTGTTGCAACCCATCCAAATACCCAAACTTGAGATTCCTTTAAGATAACCCAAGATCCTCATGATCATGTTCCAATGGTGGTTCTTCGGATTTTGCATGTGTTGAGAGACTTGGTTCACGGCAAAGCATAGGTCCGGTCTAGTGATCATCAAGTAGATGAGTTTACCTACTAGCCGTCTATAGAATCTAGAGGAGTCTTAGCCACCTTTGTACCTACCATATTGACAACACTTAAAAGATCATGGGTGTACTTTCTTTGGGAAAGAAATAGACCTTCTTTAGATCTACAAACTTCAATCCCAAGGAAATACTTAAGAAATCCTAGGTCTTTAATGTCAAATTTTGATTTAAGGAAGGATTTGGTTTCTTGAATACCTCCCTTGTTGTTTCCGGAGATAATGATGTCGTCTACGTACACTAGTACCACTACTATACCTTCTTGGTTTTGTAGGGTAAAGAGAGTATGCTCGGCTTGTGATCTCTTGAATCCTTTTGCCATCAATGTTGAGCTAAGCTTGTGATACCACGCTCTAGGTGATTGCTTGAGACCGTAGATGGCTTTTCTTAACCGTAGAACTTTCCGGGAGTGATTTCTAGGCCGGGTAGTAGAGTCATGTAGACTTCCTCTTAAAGTTCTCCTTGTAGAAAGGCATTCTTCACATCCATTTGAAAGAGATCCTATGATAGGTTAGTGGAAAGTGATAAGATTACCCGAAGTTTTGCAACCGGGGCAAATGTGTCTAGATAGTCCTCTCCATACGTTTGAGTAAAGCCTCTTGCTACCAATCTTGCCTTGTGTCTTTCTATCTCTCCATTGCTTAGATATTTGATGGTGAAGACATATCTTGAGCTCACGGCCTTCTTCCCTTTTGGTAGATTGGTTTCATAGAAAGTTTTATTGTCTTCCATGGCCTTGTTCTCGGCTTCCACCGCTTTAACCCAAACTTCCTCCTTCATTGCCTCTTCATAAGTCCTTGGAATAACTTGTTGATCCATGGAGGTGGTAAAGGCTTTGTGTTCCTTTGGAAACCTTACGAAAGAACACACGGCTTGAGTAGGATGTGCCTCGGCATTGCTATTAAAGTACACCCTTGTGTTGACCCAATTGGATGGATGCCTCTTGACTCTAGTGCTCCTTAGAACCAGCGGCTCTTCTTCTTGGGAGACATCTTGGTCATGAAGTTCTTGATCATGACTTTGATCACTTTGTTGTTGAGTATGAGTCTCGTTTGAGGCTTGTGGTGACTCTCCCCCGGACGTAGTTGGTTCTTGAGTACCGGCTTGCTCATTGTTCTCCCCCTCATGATCAAGGTGGGTCTCTTGAGTTGGTTCATCACTCCTTGTTTCTTCATGACTATCCATACCAAGATTCTTCATCAAGTTCCTAAGACTTGTAGCTCTATCCGTAACAACTTCGGGTAAGTCCTTTACATTCTCCCAATTGTTTTCCTTGTAATAGCTTTGTCCTTCTAGAAACTTGACCTCTCTTGATACGAATACCCTTCTTGTTTCGGGTACATAGCATTTATACGCCTTTTGGGTGTTTGAGTAGCCAATGAACATAGCCTTGGTGCTTTTGGCTTCTAGCTTGTTCCTTTGATCACTAGATGGTTAATAAAAGGATTAGTCTTATTCAATACCTTGAATGGAGATTCATTCTTCAACACTTGTGTTGGTGTGCGGTTGATAAGATAGCATGCCGTGAAAACCCGATCGGACCAAAACCTCTTTGGTATGTTCATGTGGAACATCATGGACCGTGTCACTTCCATTAAGTGCCGGTTCTTCCTTTCGGCTACACCATTTTGTTGTGGTGTGTATGGACATGTGGTTTGATGGAGGATCCCATGCTTGGCTATGTGTTCTTTAAAAGCTCTACTTGTGTATTCTCCACCATTGTCGGACCTAAAAGTCTTAATCTTGACATTATAGTGGTTAGTCACATAGTTTAGAAAATTTTGAAAAGCTTCTAATACCCTATCTTTTGTTTGTAAAAGGGTGACCCAAGTGTATTTAGAGCTTTCATCTATGAATGTGACAAAGTATGAGTGATTATCCCTAGACTTACAAGGTGATGACCAAACATCCGAATGCACAAGTTCAAAAGGTTTATAAGTCATGTTTGATTTTTGAAAAACGGTTCGGCAATGTTTACCTAAGATACATGCTTCACAAGTTTCATGATTAAACTTAACATTAGGCAAAATGGTTTTCAAAGCATTTAAACGAGGATGACCAAGCCTATAATGCCAAATAACATTGTTTACTTCGGATAAAACCGTTTTAAAAGCATGACAAAATAAAGCATTAGAAGTATTAAAAGAGTTTTTCTCTAGGCCATAGAGATCGCCTCTTGTGATTTCTTTTCCCACAATCCTTTTACTCTCAATATCCTGAAAAATCACATCATTAGGACCAAATATAACATTGCAATTCAAATCACAAGCTATTTGTTTAACGGATAGAAGATTAGTGAAACTAGGCATGTAAAGGGTCTTAGATTCTTTATCAAATAGCTTAAGATTTCCTAATCCTTCTATAGGTATCTTATTCCCATTTGCAATAATTACATTAGAGCTGGTTCTATGTTACTAATCAAGTCAAGGTTACTAATCATGTGATGAGAAGCACCGGAATCAATAACAATAGGTTTACTAGGCTCTTTATCAAGAATGTTAGCACTAAGGGAGTAAAAGGGGTTTTTACCAATACCGGAGCCTTTTAGAGCTTTGAGAAGGGCATCAAGATCGGATCTCCTCACGAAGTCATCTTTGAAAGGGACCATGGCCGAGCTCTCCTCCTCCTCCGGTTTGATCCACTTGTACTCGGACTGCTCATGGTGTCATCGTTGGAGAAGTGAGCCCTGACGTCCTTGAACTTAGCCGGCTTGAGATGAGGGTGGAGAATCCAGCACTTGTCCTTCGTATGCCCCTTCTTCTTGCAGTGATCACACGTCAAGGCCCTCCTTTCTTCATATGTCTTGGAAGTTGGTTTAAACGCCACCTTGTTTGCGGTTACTAGTTCCCTCTTCAAGGTTTGGTAGGATATCGGCTCGGAGAAGATGCTTGGTAATCTCCTTGTAGATGTCGTTGAGTGTTAGAAGCAAACCAAAGACCTTGTCTTGCTCTCTTCGTTCCTTTAGCACCTTTGGGTCAATCGTGCTTGGACGGAGCATCTCCAATTCGGCCCATAGAGACCTAAACTTTCCAAAATGCTTTGTGAACTCGGTGTCTTCTTGGTTAAGGTCGTTGATAGCCTTCTTGACTTCATACACCCTACTTAAGTTTGATGTGTTGCCGTAAAAGGTTTGGAGAGTGTCCCATAACTCCTTGGCACTCTCACAATACGAATAGGCTTCCAAGATAGATGGCTCAAGGGATCCTTGGATGATTCCAAGGACTGTTTCGTCTAGTTGGAACCATTTCTCATCATCCTTTGTGAGCTCGTTGTTGAACTCAATGGGAGTATCTTGCCGAGTAAGGATATGGTTCCAATAACCGCGACCACAAAGAGCAATCTTCATTGTTCTTGCCCATAGGAGGTAGTTGATACCTTTCAAGGTAACCGGACAAGGATTCTTCTTTGATTCTTTGTCTTCCATGGTTTACCGAGTGAAACCGAGAGTCGTCGAGCACCGAGAAAGCCAATACCAAGAATCACCGAGCAACGAGGAATCCCGTACCGAGAATCGCCGAGCAACAAGGAATCGCGGACCGAGAGATTTTGAGCAGAAGAAAAATAGGTTCAAGAGCTATTAGGCTCTGATACCATGTTAGAATTAAGAAGAGAATATAAGATTATATGAGAGATTAGAGAGATTGTGTTCTTGAGTTCCCTCAAGAACATCAAGAACAAGAGAGAGAGAGAGTATAGAGAGAGAGTAAGTAGAATCGGTTTCATAAGATTAAGTGTGTTAAAGATTAATGTTACAAAAGAGAATTACATATATTAAAAGAAAAAAAAGATATGCTAAAGATGTCGTCGCCAACGGCTCTTTTCAAACGACTCCAAAGGTAACATCCGTTTATCCTTTGGTCAATAACTCTAACGGCTCTTTCCTTGGTGAAGGCTTCGACATATAGTCTTGAGATAAAGTCGACTATATGACTCAACTACATTGTGATATATTCGACTATATGTATTAACTACATTGGTATAGTCACTCCTTCGGGTAAAGCCTTTTGGTCACATAGTCGACTATATGACTCAACTACATTGTCACATAGTCGACTATATGTATTAACCACATTAGTATAGTCACTTCAATAATACGTTCGTCAAACTTGTACAAAACTCATTGAGGAACTTATAAGCACTCATGTTGCATGAAACTTGGTTTAGAGTCCTAGAAACACGTTGTTAGATGTTTCATACGTTCGTCAAACTTGTACAAAGCTCATTGAGGAACTTATAAGCTCTCATGTTGCATGAAACTTGGTTCAGAGTCCTAGAAACGCGTTGTTAGATGTTTCATAATTTTGTCAAACTTGTACAAAACTCATTGACGAATTTATAAGCATTCATGTTGCATGAAACTTGGTTTAGAGTCCTTGAAACGCGTTGTTAGATGTTTCATAATTTCGTAAAACTTGTACAAAGCTCATTGAGGAACTTATAATCTCTCATGTTGCATGAAACTTGGTTTAGAGTCCTAGAAACGCGTTGTTAGATGTTTCATACGTTCGTCAAACTTGTACAAAGCTCATTGAAGAACTTATAAGCACTCATGTTGCATGAAACTTGCTTTAGAGTCCTAGAAAAGCGTTGTTAGATGTTTCATAAGTTCGTGAAACTTGTACAAAGCTCATTGAGGAACTTATAAGCACTCATGTTGCACGAAACTTGGTTTAAAGTCCTAGAAACGCGTTGTTAGATGTTTCATACGTTCGTCAACTTGTACAAAGCTTATTCAGACACTTATAATCACCCATGTTGCATGAAACTTGGTTTAGAGTCTTAGAAACGCGTTGTTAGATGTTTCATAATTCATCAAACTTGTACAAAGCTCATTGACGAACTTATAAGCTCTCATGTTGCATGAAACTTGGTTTAGAGTCCTAGAAACACATTATTAGATGTTTCATACGTTCGTCAAACTTGTACAAAGCTCATTGAGGAACTTATAAGCACTCATGTTGCATGAAACTTAATTTAAAGTCTTAGAAACGCGTTGTTAGATGTTTCATAAGTTCGTCAACTTGTACAAAGCTCATTCAGACACTTATATTCACTCATGTTGCATGAAACTTGGTTTAGAGTCCTAGAAACGCGTTGTTAGATGTTTCATAAGTTCGTGAAACTTTTACAAAGCTCATTGAGTAACTTATAAGCACTCATGTTGCATGAAACTTGGTTTATATTCTTAGAAACGCGTTGTTAGATGTTTGATACGTTCGTCAAACTTGTACAAAGCTCATTGAGGAACTTATAAGCACTCATGTTGCATGAAACTTAGTTTAGAGTCCTAGAAACGAGTTGTTAGATGTTTCATAAGTTCGTCAAACTTGTACAAAGCTCATTGAGACACTTATAAACACTCATGTTGCATGAAACTTGGTTTAGAGTCCTATAAACATGTTGTTAGATGTTTCATACGTTCGTCAAACTTGTACAAAGCTCATTGAGGAACTTATAAGCACTCATGTTGCATGAAACTTGGTTTAGAGTCCTAGAAACGCGTTGTTAGATGTTTCATACGTTCGTCGAACTTGTACAAAGCTCATTGAGGAACTTATAAGCTCTCATGTTGCACGAAACTTGGTTTATAGTCCTAGAAACGCGTTGTTAGATGTCTCATAAGTTTGTCAAACTTGTATAAAGCTCATTGAGGAACTTATAAGCTCTCATGTTGCATTAAACTTGGTTTAGAGTCCTAGAAACACGTTGTTAGATGTTTCATACGTTCGTCAAACTTGTACAAAGCTCATTGACGAACTTATAAGCACTCATGTCGCATGAAACTTGGTTTAGAGTCCTAGAAACACGTTGTTAGATGTTTCATACGTTCGTCAAACTTGTACAAATCTCATTGAGGAACTTATAAGCACTCATGTTGCACGAAACTAGGTTTAAAGTCCTAGAAACGCGATGTTAGATGTTTCATACGTTCGTCAAACTTGTACAAAGCTCATTGAGACACTTATAAGCACTCATGTTGCATGAAACTTGCTTTAGAGTCCTAGAAAAGCGTTGTTAGATGTTTCATAAGTTCGTGAAACTTGTACAAAGCTCATTGAGGAACTTATAAGCACTCATGTTGCACGAAACTTGGTTTAAAGTCCTAGAAACGCGTTGTTAGATGTTTCATACGTTCGTCAACTTGTACAAAGCTTATTCAGACACTTATAATCACCCATGTTGCATGAAACTTGGTTTAGAGTCTTAGAAACGCGTTGTTAGATGTTTCATAATTCATCAAACTTGTACAAAGCTCATTGACGAACTTATAAGCTCTCATGTTGCATGAAACTTGGTTTAGAGTCCTAGAAACACATTATTAGATGTTTCATACGTTCGTCAAACTTGTACAAAGCTCATTGAGGAACTTATAAGCACTCATGTTGCATGAAACTTAATTTAAAGTCTTAGAAACGCGTTGTTAGATGTTTCATAAGTTCGTCAACTTGTACAAAGCTCATTCAGACACTTATATTCACTCATGTTGCATGAAACTTGGTTTAGAGTCCTAGAAACGCGTTGTTAGATGTTTCATAAGTTCGTGAAACTTTTACAAAGCTCATTGAGTAACTTATAAGCACTCATGTTGCATGAAACTTGGTTTATATTCTTAGAAACGCGTTGTTAGATGTTTGATACGTTCGTCAAACTTGTACAAAGCTCATTGAGGAACTTATAAGCACTCATGTTGCATGAAACTTAGTTTAGAGTCCTAGAAACGAGTTGTTAGATGTTTCATAAGTTCGTCAAACTTGTACAAAGCTCATTGAGACACTTATAAACACTCATGTTGCATGAAACTTGGTTTAGAGTCCTATAAACATGTTGTTAGATGTTTCATACGTTCGTCAAACTTGTACAAAGCTCATTGAGGAACTTATAAGCACTCATGTTGCATGAAACTTGGTTTAGAGTCCTAGAAACGCGTTGTTAGATGTTTCATACGTTCGTCGAACTTGTACAAAGATCATTGAGGAACTTATAAGCTCTCATGTTGCACGAAACTTGGTTTATAGTCCTAGAAACGCGTTGTTAGATGTCTCATAAGTTTGTCAAACTTGTATAAAGCTCATTGAGGAACTTATAAGCTCTCATGTTGCATTAAACTTGGTTTAGAGTCCTAGAAACACGTTGTTAGATGTTTCATACGTTCGTCAAACTTGTACAAAGCTCATTGACGAACTTATAAGCACTCATGTCGCATGAAACTTGGTTTAGAGTCCTAGAAACACGTTGTTAGATGTTTCATACGTTCGTCAAACTTGTACAAATCTCATTGAGGAACTTATAAGCACTCATGTTGCACGAAACTAGGTTTAAAGTCCTAGAAACGCGTTGTTAGATGTTTCATACGTTCGTCAAACTTGTACAAAGCTCATTGAGACACTTATAAACACTCATGTTGCATGAAACTTGATTTAGAGTCCTAGAAACGCGTTGTTAGATGTTTCATAAGTTCGTCAACTTGTACAAAGCTTATTCAGACACTTATAATCACTCATGTTGCATGAAACTTGGTTTAGAGTCTTAGAAACGCGTTGTTAGATGTTTCATTATTCATCAAACTTGTACAAAGCTCATTGACGAACTTATAAGCTCTCATGTTGCATGAAACTTGGTTTAGAGTCCTAGAAACACATTATTAGATGTTTCATACGTTCGTCAAACTTGTACAAAGCTCATTGAGGAACTTATAAGCACTCATGTTGCATGAAACTTAATTTAGAGTCTTAGAAATGCGTTGTTAGATGTTTCATAAGTTCGTCAACTTGTACAAAGCTCATTCAGACACTTATAATCACTCATGTTGCATGAAACTTGGTTTAGAGTCCTAGAAACGCGTTGTTAGATGTTTCATAAGTTCGTGAAACTTTTACAAAGATCATTGAGTAACTTATAAGCACTCATGTTGCATGAAACTTGGTTTATATTCTTAGAAACACGTTGTTAGATGTTTCATACGTTCGTCAAACTTGTACAAAGCTCATTGAGGAACTTATAAGCACTCATGTTGCATGAAACTTAGTTTAGAGTCCTAGAAACGAGTTGTTAGATGTTTCATAAGTTCGTTAAACTTGTACAAAGCTCATTGAGACACTTATAAACACTCATGTTGCATGAAACTTGGTTTAGAGTCCTATAAACATGTTGTTAGATGTTTCATACGTTCGTCAAACTTGTACAAAGCTCATTGAAGAACTTATAAGCACTCATGTTGGATGAAACATGGTTTAGAGTCCTAGAAACGCGTTGTTAGATGTTTCATACGTTCGTCGAACTTGTACAAAGCTCATTGAGGAACTTATAAGCTCTCATGTTGCACGAAACTTGGTTTATAGTCCTAGAAACGCGTTGTTAGATGTCTCATAAGTTTGTCAAACTTGTATAAAGCTCATTGAGGAACTTATAAGCTCTCATGTTGCATGAAACTTGGTTTAGAGTCCTAGAAACGCGTTTTTAAATGTTTCATAAGTTCGTCAAACTTGTACAAAGCTGATTGAGGAACTTATAAGCACTCATCTTGCATGAAACTTGGTTCAAAGTCCTAGAAACGCATTGTTAGATGTTTCATAATTTTTTGAAACATGTCCAAAGCTCATTGAGGAACTTATAAGCACTCATGTTGCATGAAACTTGGTTTAGAGTCCTAGAAACGCGTTGTTAGATGTTTCATAAGTTCGTGAAACTTTTACAAAGCTCATTGAGTAACTTATAAGCACTCATGTTGCATGAAACTTGGTTTATATTCTTAGAAACGCGTTGTTAGATATTTCATACGTTCGTCAAACTTGTACAAAGCTCATTGAGAAACTTATAAGCACTCATGTTGCGTGAAACTTAGTTTAGAGTCCTAGAAACGAGTTGTTAGATGTTTCATAAGTTCGTCAAACTTGTACAAAGCTCATTGAGACACTTATAAACACTCATGTTGCATGAAACTTGGTTTAGAGTCCTATAAACACGTTGTTAGATGTTTCATACGTTCGTCAAACTTGTACAAAGCTCATTGAGGAACTTATAAGCACTCATGTTGCATGAAACTTGGTTTAGAGTCCTAGAAACGCGTTGTTATATGTTTCATACGTTCGTCGAACTTGTACAAAGCTCATTGAGGAACTTATGAGCTCTCATGTTGCCCTAAACTTGGTTTATAGTCCTAGAAACGCGTTGTTAGATGTCTCATAAGTTTGTCAAACTTGTATAAAGCTCATTGAGAAAGTTATAAGCTCTCATGTTGCATTAAACTTGGTTTAGAGTCCTAGAAACACGTTGTTAGATGTTTCATACGTTCGTCAAACTTGTACAAAGCTCATTGAGGAACTTATAAGCACTCATGTCGCATGAAACTTGGTTTAGAGTCCTAGAAACACGTTGTTAGATGTTTCATACGTTCGTCAAACTTGTACAAATATCATTGAGGAACTTATAAGCTCTCATGTTGCATGAAACTTGGTTTAAAGTCCTAGAAACGCGTTGTTAGATGTTTCATAAGTTCGTCAAACTTGTACAAAGCTCATTGAGGAACTTATAAGCTCTCATGTTGCATGAAAATTGGTTTAGAGTCCTAGAAACGAGTTGTTAGATGTTTCATAAGTTCGTCAAACTTATACAAAGCTCATTGAGATACTTATAAGCTCTCATGTTGCATGAAACTTGGTTTAGAGTTCTAGAAACGAGTTGTTAGATGTTTCATAAGTTCGCCAAACTTGTACAAAGCTCATTGAGACACTTATAAACACTCATGTTGCATGAAACTTGGTTTAGAGTCCTAGAAACGCGTTGTTAGATGTTTCATACGTTCGTCAAACTTGTACAAAGCTCATTGAGGAACTTATAAGAACTCATGTTGCATGTAACTTGGTTTAGAGTCCTAGAAACGCGTTGTTAGATGCTTCATAAGTTCGTGAAACTTGTACAAAGCTCATTGAGGAACTTATAAGCACTCGTGTTGCATGAAATTTGGTTTAGAGTCCTAGAAACACGTTGTTAGATGTTTCATACGTTCGTTAAACTTGTACAAAGCTCATTGAGACACTTATAATCACTCATGTTGCATGAAACTTGGTTTAGAGTCCTAGAATTGCGTTGTTAGATGTTTCATAAGTTCGTAAAACTTGTACAAAGCTCATTGAGAAACTTATAAGCACTCATATTGCATGAAACTTGGTTTAGAGTCCTAGAAACGCGTTGTTAGATGTTTCATACGTTCGTCAAACTTGTACAAAGCTCATTGAGGAACTTATAAGCTCTCATGTTGCATGAAACTTGGTTTAGAGTCCTAGAAACGCGTTTTTAAATGTTTCATAAGTTCGTCAAACTTGTACAAAGCTCATTGAGAAACTTATGAACACTCATGTTGTATGAAACTTGGTTTAGAGTCCTAGAAACGCGTTGTTAGATGTTTCATACGTTCGTCATGTTGAGATTTGAAGATAATAATGGAGAGGATATAGAGAATGTGAAGATTTGTAGAGTATAAGTGTTTGGGAGATTATGTTTATGAGAGAATTTGTGTAGAGATATGTGTAGAGTTTATGTTTAGAGAGAGAGAGTAATGGCGATTTTATTATCATCGGAAGAGAGGCTTAGCCTCCTTAAGTTTTCTTTACAAGGTTACAAGATATATATAGGAAGAGAGAGAGGACGTAGGGTTTTCAAGATAAGATCTTTGACTACTTTAATTTGAATTGTGGATAACTTTGATTGGTCAACATCTTATCCAATTGGCATCTTTGACCATGCTTTAGCATCTTATCCTTTTCCTTGACACATAGGCTTCCTTTTGGCGCCTAATTCTCTCTTATATATTTGAATCTTTTCCTTGTAATGCACTCTTCTTCTTCTACTTAATTTGTGTTTGACCTAATGCCCTTTAGGGTTATCATTAGTCTCAACACTCCCCCTCAAGCTTAGCCTAATGAAATGGCTAAGATTGGACATTGCTTAAACAAACCTCATTAAAACCCTTAAACGGGAAACCCACTTGGGATAAAACCTTGTTTAAGGCAAAAAGAGTGTAAGTCTAGCAATTAGGGGTCTTCTAATCTTGGCCTTGAGTACTTTGACTTTGGCCGAAGCTCCCCTTAAGCTAGAACCGGTTTTGATCTTTGTCTTTGCCGTGTCCTTCAATGGGGGTTCTTTTAATACTCAACACTTCTTCTTGATCTTCTTGACTTGGTGTTGAGTTCTTTGATTCTTTGATTTGGTCTTCAGGGTTTGTTCTTCACAAACTTGAGTGTGAGATTTTGAGCCGAACATGATGACTCCCTTTCCTTCTCTTTGCTTCTTCTTTGAACTTCCTTCTTGTCTTTGGTCTATTACTCCTTTGAACCTTCAAGGATCCAAGTGAATATAGACTTAGTAAAGGCAATTTGGATATATATAAAGGATAAGCTTAATCTAAACTAGGTACTTGGCCGAGCCTAGTGTTGATGTAGTGATTTGGTCTTGTCATTGCTAGAGCCTTGACCAAGCCACATGATTTTGAGTTCCTTTCTTCAAGGACTCGGTTTTGATGATTAATGATGATTGAATGGATTGGCCTTGCTTCTTTGTGGAGGCTTGGGAAAGTGAATGATGAAAGCTCTTTGACATCTTGAGCAAGCTTTTATCTTTCTACAAGTGTCCTTAGCTATGTTGCGGTTTCTTCTTTTCTTCTTTGTTGTCTTAAGCTTCAAGGAAGCCTAGATTGACTTTCGGTTTTACACCATCTTGGTATTTGACCAAGAGTCTTTAGTCTTTGGCTTCATATTTGGACGAGAGTGGTGACTTTGTATCTTCTTGATACTTAGCGGGATTGAGGTTTGGTCTTGTCCTTTGTGTAGAAGACTTGACCGAGATCAGGATGGATGGTTTAAACCTCTTTCTTCAAGAGTTTCTTCCTTGGATTGAATCAGACACGACTTGATGATTGTTGTATATTGGCTCCATTTGGTTATGAGGAGTGAGTGAAGGATCTCACGCTCTCTCACGGCTCTTTCTCCCCCTCTCATGAACAATATGGAGACCATACTCCTTTCTCGGCTTTGTTTTTCACAAGCTTCAATGAGAAAGGTTTCTCATCTTCTCTTTAGGACATCATCTTTGGCGGTAGACAATTTCCTCTTACTTCTTTTCTCTTTAGCACTTTATGTTCCTTCTTTATGCTTAGAGGTTTTCTCATGAAAATCTTCTTAAGGTTTGGACATGATGATCCTACATCATACCAAAAACAAAATTGATTAAGTATCATGATTAACCGGCATAATGTAGGAGCTTTAAACACTTTACAATCTATTAGATACTTTCACAATCATAAGCATGATACAATGGAGGATTTAAGACATTAGATAACAAGATTCCCTAAGCCTTTTGATTAAATCCGAGAATATAAGTATCTTAGCAAATTCAAGTTCTAGTTCCTATAGATTTGTAAAGTTTAGGCCTTTAAACATGCAATTTATGGCACATATAATGAAGCATAAAGACTACTTAAGCCTAGTATCTAATAATACGGTTTAAAGAGAGTAAGGGTTTAGAATTAGCCCTCTTTTTATGTTCCTTTGGAGATGGTCATTTAGAGATGGTCATTTATCCCTTTAGAGCACCTAAATGGTTAGTCTATGATTGGGTTCATGACTTCTCTTTATGAAAAATTCTCTTGTTTCTTCGTTACCTACACATAGATTCAAGTTAGCAACAAGGGTCTTTTTAAGTATGGTTCCTTACCATGAAGACATATAAGAAGGTTATGATCTTAGGTGCTTTATAAGCGGATCATAAACTCAAAACAATCAAACAAAGTTCATAACTTGATGCCTTCTTGGCGGTTAATGAACTTAAAACATTAGACCATCAAATCAAATGTTCCTATTTGGATAACATAAGTCATGAATCATTTCTCCATAAGCCTAAAGAATCGGATTCAAAGATCTTCCAAAGGATTTTTAATCTTATGATTAGTCCATGAATCTTTTCCCTAAAGCATATGTTAAGCAAGGAGTTAATAGATTCAACAAGTTCACATGTGTTTCAACACTTTAGTGATTCTTGGTTCTCTTTCCTTTAATAGAGTTTTGGATATCATAAGATCTTAATAGCTTAATCACAAGCGGATCTTTGGTTCCTACCCCTTTTAAAAAATGAAAGTCTTTAGGATTCATTATGGCCTTGAGTGCATTTAGTCTTATAGACATATGCGGACCTAGTGTCCTTGACTTTTCAAGACACAAATCACTTAGCCAAATTAAGGATTGGTGATTTAGTCTTTAGCAAGAATAAGACTTGGACGATTTAGTGGAGTATGAAGAAGATAAGGAGAATGGAGTCTTGAGCTGAATCCTCAATGATCTTAGGATTCAAGGCAACTACTATTTCCCTTATTTCCCTCTTGTGTTTCCACTTACACAACCACCACTAATCATCTTCATTGTCTTTAGAGATTTGAAATTCAAACAAGAGCATGTATTGACTTAGAGATTATAAAGATTGAAGCTTTAAGATGAAAGATTAAATCTTTCCCTTATAAAGACAATTAGTCTTACTTCATCAAATCTCTTCATTGTCAAAACTTTTAAAGATGAAAAACCGACTAGTACATGCTCGTAAATTTAAATAATGCGAACAGATTTGGATTCAACAAGTCAATTAAGCACCAAAATGCTTTTTTGAACAAGGATCACTCTCTTTTAGCTCCCAAGTGCCAAGATTTTAACTTGATAACTTGGTCCTTGCCTAAATAAAGCTTAGAGTAATTCGGATTCAACATACCTTTGTTCTCATAAGAGACAATAGCACGGTTCCTTACTCTTTGACTCTCAAGTTCTAAGCCTTTTATGCTTAGGAGGAGACTTGGTCATTGTCTAAAATAGGTTTCGTATTCAACACTAAGTTATACTTTTCATGAGTTAACATAAGTGGTTTACTAACCTTTAAACTCTCAATCTTCAAGTTTTGTTCTTGAATACTTGGTCATTGTTTTATACCAAAGTTAAATAGATCTTTGATTCATCAAGGTTCCTTTAGACTCATAAGAGTGAGGAAGCCATGGTTCTCATCTTTTAACTTTCAGCCTTATACAAAGATTAATAAAAGAGACTACACAATCAAGACATCGATTTTTCATGTAGCTAGATCTTAAAAGATCAAATCGTTTCATTAATCGGTCTTTGATTAGTATGTTTCTTTAATAAGGATTTCGATTCCACGAGTTCTCATCTTCTCATAAGAGTAGTGAGTTACTCGTTTCTCTTCCTTGAGTCTTTGTACGAAAGGAAAGCAAAGAGTTTCGGATTCAACATGTTTTGTTCTCACAAAAGACAATCTACATGGTTCTCATACTCTTTTAGCTCACAAGTTCCAAGCTTTGATGCTTTGGATACTTGTTCATAGCCTAAATGCCTAAGTTAAGTGATTATTGGATTCATCAAGGTTCCTTAAACTCATATGAGCAAGAAATCCATGGTTCTCAATCTCTAACTTTCGGTTATCCATAGATCTTTTCAAAGAAACACACTTTCACAACCATGTTTTTAAACATGTAGCTAGATATTAAAGATCCAATCTTTCCATGAACAGATTGCGCTCGGTGTGCTCTAAGAAAGGTATTACCAAGATCTATGGATCTATACTGTAAAATAAAGTAGAAGATTTGGATTCATCTAGCTACAAATACTCATAGGAGTATCATAGACATGGTTCTCTCTTCTTTAAGAAAGACATAGGCTGAATCGGATTCAACAAGATTCATAGCTTTAAGAGCTCATCTTGGTTCTCTTTTGAATTCGGGACCTATTCTAACGAATGAACACATATTCTAGAGAAAAGGAATGGATTCAACATGTTCATAAATCTCCTAAGAGTTGATTTGAACAATGGTTCCCTTACCTTACAAGATTCATCGCCTTCAAGGCTTGTCTTGCTTCTCTTAGATCTATGAACCACTAAACTATTGCGGAAGAACACATCAAGAGCTTCATGCTCTGATACCATGTTGAGATTTGAAGATAATAATGGAGAGAATATAGAGAATGTGAAAATTTGTAGAGTATAAGTGTTTGGGAGATTATGTTTATGAGAGAATTTGTGTAGAGATATGTGTAGAGTTTATGTTTAGAGAGAGAGAGAGAGAGAGAGAGTAATGGCGATTTTATTATTATGAGAAGAGAGGCTTAGCCTCCTTAAGTAGGGTTTTCAAGATAGGATCTTTGACTACTTTAATTTGAATTGTGGATAACTTTGACTGGTCAACATCTTATCCAATTGGCATCTTTGACCATGCTTTAGCATCTTATCCTTTTCCTTGACACATAGGCTTCCTTTTGGCGCCTAATTCTCTCTTATATATTTGAATCTTTTCCTTGTAATGCACTCTTCTTCTTCTACTTGTTATGTTTTTGACCTAATGCCCTTTAGGGTTATCATTAGTCTCAACACGTCAAACTTGTACAAAGCTCATTGAGGAACTTATAAGAACTCATGTTGCATGTAACTTGGTTTAGAGTCCTAGAAACGCGTTGTTAGATGTTTCATAAGTTCGTGAAACTTGTACAAAGCTCATTGGGGAACTTATAAGCACTCATGTTGCATGAAACTTGGTTTAGAGTCCTAGAAACGAGTTGTTTGATGTTTCATACGTTCGTCAAACTTGTATAAAACTCATTGAGGAACTTATAAGCTCTCATGTTGCATGAAACTTGATTTAGAGTCCTAGAAACGCGTTGTTAGATGTTTCATACGTTCATCAAACTTGTACAAAGCTCATTGAGGAACTTATAAGCACTCATGTTGCATGAAACGAGTTGTTGGTTTAGAGTCCTAGAAACGAGTTGTTAGATGTTTCATAAGTTCGTCAAACTTGTACAAAGCTCATTGAGGAACTTATAAGCACTCATGTAGAGTGCATAAAACTTGGTTTAGAGTCCTAGAAACGCGTTGTTAGATGTTTCATACGTTCGTCAAACTTGTACAAAGCTCATTGAGGAACTTATAAGCACTCATGTTGCATGAAACTTGGTTTAGAGTCTTAGAAACACGTTGTTAGATGTTTCATAAGTTCGTCAAACTTAAACAAATCTCATTGAGATACTTATAAGCACTCATGTTGCATGAAAATTGGTTTAGAGTCCTAGAAACACGTTGTTAGATGTTTCATAAGTTCGTCAAACTTATACAAATCTCATTGAGGAACTTATAAGCACTCATCTTGCATGAAACTTGGTTTAGAATCCTAGAAACGCGTTGTTAGATGTTTCATACGTTCGTCAAACTTTTACAAAGATCATTGAGGAACTTATAAGCACTCATGTTGCATGAAACTTGGTTTAGAGTCCTAGAAACGCGTTGTTAGATGTTTCATACATTCTTCAAACTTGTACAAAACTCATTGAGACACTTATAAACACTCATGTTGCATGAAACTTGGTTTAAAGTCCTAGAAAAGCGTTGTTAGATGTTTCATACGTTCGTCAAACTTGTACAAAGCTCATTGAGACACTTATAAACAATCATGTTGCATAAAACTTGGTTTAGAGTCCTACAAACGAGTTGTTAGATGTTTCATAAGTTTGTCAAACTTGTATAAAGCTCATTGAGGAACTTATAAGCTCTCATGTTGCATTAAACTTTGTTTAGAGTCCTAGAAACACGTTGTTAGATGTTTCATGCGTTCGTCAAACTTGTACAAAGCTCATTGAGGAACTTATAAGCACTCATGTCGCATGAAACTTGCTTTAGAGTCATAGAAACACGTTGTTAGATGTTTTATACTTTCGTCAAATTTGTACAAATCTCATTGAGGAACTTATAAGCTCTCATGTTGCATGAAACTTGGTTTAGAGTCCTAGAAACGAGTTGTTAGATGTTTCATAAGTTCGTCAAACTTGTACAAAGCTCATTGAGGAACTTATAAGCTCTCATGTTGCATGAAACTTGGTTTAGAGTCCTAGAAACGAGTTGTTAGATGTTTCATAAGTTCGTCAAACTTATACAAAGCTCATTGAGATACTTATAAGCTCTCTTGTTGCATGAAACTTGGTTTAGAGTCCTAGAAACAAGTTGTTAGATGTTTCATAAGTTCGTCAAACTTGTACAAAGCTCATTGAGACACTTATAAACACTCATGTTGCATGAAACTTGGTTTAGAGTCCTAGAAACGCGTTGTTAGATGTTTCATACGTTCGTTAAACTTGTACAAAGCTCATTGAGACACTTATAATCACTCATGTTGCATGAAACTTGGTTTAGAGTCCTAGAATTGCGTTTTTAGATGTTTCATAAGTTCGTGAAACTTGTACAAAGCTCATTGAGAAACTTATAAGCACTCATGTTGCATGAAACTAGGTTTAGAGTCCTAGAAAGGCGTTGTTAGATGTTTCATACGTTTGTTAAACTTGTACAAAGCTCATTGAGACACTTATAATCACTCATGTTGCATGAAACTTGGTTTAGAGTCCTAGAATTGCGTTGTTAGATGTTTCATAAGTTCGTGAAACTTGTACAAAGCTCATTGAGAAACTTATAAGCACTCATGTTGCATGAAACTTGGTTTAGAGTCCTAGAAACGCGTTGTTAGATGTTTCATACGTTCGTCAAACTTGTACAAAGCTCATTGAGGAACTTATAAGCACTCATGTTGCATGAAACTTGGTTTAGAGTCCTAGAAACGCGTTGTTAGATGTTTCATATATACGTTCGTCAAACTTGTACAAAACTCATTGAGGAACTTATAAGCTCTCATGTTGCATGAAACTTGGTTCAGAGTCCTAGAAACACGTTGTTAGATGTTTCATAAGTTCGTCAAACTTGTACAAAGCTCATTGAGGAACTTATAAGAACTCATGTTGCATGTAACTTGGTTTAGAGTCCTAGAAACGCGTTGTTAGATGTTTCATAAGTTCGTGAAACTTGTACAAAGCTCATTGGGGAACTTATAAGCACTCATGTTGCATGAAACTTGGTTTACAGTCCTAGAAACACGTTGTTAGATGTTTCATACGTTCGTCAAACTTGTACAAATCTCATTGAGGAACTTATAAGCTCTCATGTTGCATGAAACTTGGTTTAGAGTCCTAGAAACGAGTTGCTAGATGTTTCATAAGTTCGTCAAACTTGTACAAAGCTCATTGAGACACTTATAAACACTCATGTTGCATGAAACTTGGTTTAGAGTCCTAGAAACGAGTTGTTAGATGTTTCATAAGTTCGTCAAAGTTGTACAAAGCTCATTGAGACACTTATAAACACTCATGTTGCATGAAACTTGGTTTAGAGTCCTAGAATTGCGTTGTTAGATGTTTCATACGTTCGTCAAACATGTACAAAGCTCATTGAGGAACTTATAAGCACTCATGTTGCATGAAACTTGGTTTAGAGTCCTAGAAACGCGTTGTTAGATGTTTCATAAATTCGTGAAACTTGTCCAAAGCTCATTGAGGAACTTATAAGCACTCATGTTGCATGAAACTTGGTTTAGAGTCCTAGAAACGAGTTGTTAGATGTTTCATAAGTTCGTCAAACTTGTACATCGCTCATTGAGGAACTTATAAGCTCTCATGTTGCATGAAACTTGGTTTAGAGTCCTAGAAACGAGTTGTTAGATGTTTCATAAGTTCGTCAAACTTTTACAAAGCTCATTGAGACACTTATAAACACTCATGTTGCATGAAATTTGGTTTAAAGTCCTAGAAAAGCGTTGTTAGATGTTTCATACGTTTGTCAAACTTGTACAAAGCTCATTGAGGAACTTATAAGCACTCATGTTGCATGAAACTTGGTTTAGAGTCCTAGAAACTCGTTGTTAGATGTTTCATACGTTCGTCAAACTTGTACAAAGCTCATTGAGGAACTTATAAGCACTCATGTTGCATGAAACTTGGTTTATAGTCCTAGAAACACGTTGTTAGATGTTTCATACGTTCGTCAAACTTGTACAAAGCTCATTGAGGAACTTATAAGCACTCATGTTGCATGAAACTTGGTTTAGAGTCCTAGAAACACGTTGTTAGATGTTTCATACGTTTATCAAACTTGTACAAAGCTCATTGAGGAACTTATAAGCTCTCATGTTGCATGAAACTTGGTTTAGAGTCCTAGAAACGAGTTGTTAGATGTTTCATAAGTTCGTCAAACTTGTACAAAGCTCATTGAGACACTTATAAACACTCATGTTGCATGAAATTTGGTTTAAAGTCCTAGAAAAGCGTTGTTAGATGTTTCATACGTTTGTCAAACTTGTACAAAGCTCATTGAGGAACTTATAAGCACTCATGTTGCATGAAACTTGGTTTAGAGTCCTAGAAACGCGTTGTTAGATGTTTCATACGTTCGTCAAACTTGTACAAAGCTCATTGAGGAACTTATAAGCACTCATGTTGCATGAAACTTGGTTTATAGTCCTAGAAACACGTTGTTAGATGTTTCATACGTTCGTCAAACTTGTACAAAGCTCATTGAGGAACTTATAAGTACTCATGTTGCATGAAACTTGGTTTAGAGTCCTAGAAAAACGTTGTTAGATGTTTCATACGTTTATCAAACTTGTACAAAGCTCATTGAGGAACTTATAAGCTCTCATGTTGCATGAAACTTGGTTTAGAGTCCTAGAAACGAGTTGTTAGATGTTTCATAAGTTCGTCAAACTTGTACAAAGCTCATTGAGACACTTATAAACACTCATGTTTCATGAAACTTGGTTTAGAGTCCTAGAAACGCGTTGTTAGATGTTTCATAAGTTCGTCAAAGTTGTACAAATTTAGTGAGGAACTTATAAGAACTCATGTTGCATGTAACGTTTTTTAGAGTCCTAGAAACGCGTTGTTAGATGTTTCATAAGTTCGTGAAACTTGTACAAAGCTCATTGGGAAACTTATAAGCACTCATGTTGCATGAAACTTGGTTTAGAGTCCTAGAAACGCGTTGTTAGATGTTTCATACGTTCGTCAAACTTGTACAAAACTCATTGAGGAACTTATAAGCTCTCATGTTCCATGAAACTTGATTTAGAGTCCTAGAAACGTGTTGTTATATGTTTCATAAGTTCGTGAAACTTATACTTGGTTTAAAGCTCATTGAGATACTTATAAGCACTCATGTTGCATGAAACTTGGTTTAGAGTCATAGAAACGCATTGTTAGATGTTTCATACGTTCATCAAACTTGTACAAAGTTCATTGAGGAACTTATAAGCACTCATGTTGCATGAAACTTGGTTTAGAGTCCTAGAAACGCGTTGTTAGATGTTTCATAAGTTCGTCAAACTTGTACAAAGCTCATTGAGGAACTTATAAGCACTCATGTTGCATAAAATTTGGTTTAGAGTCCTAGAAACGCGTTGTTAGATGTTTCATACGTTCGTCAAACTTGTACAAAGCTCATTGAGGAACTTATAAGCACTCATGTTGCATGAAACTTGGTTTAGAGTCCTAGAAACACGTTGTTAGATGTTTCATAAGTTCGTCAAACTTAAACAAATCTCATTGAGATACTTATAAGCACTCATGTTTCATGAAAATTGGTTTAGAGTCATAGAAACACGTTGTTAGATGTTTGATAAGTTGGTCAAACTTATACAAATCTCATTGATGAACTTATAAGCACTCATGTTGCATGAAACTTGGTTTAGAGTCCTAGAAACGCGTTGTTAGATGTTTCATACGTTCGTCAAACTTAAACAAAGCTCATTGAGGAACTTATAAGCACTCATGTTGCATGAAAATTGGTTTAGAGTCCTAGAAACGCGTTGTTAGATGTTTCATAAGTTCGTGAAACTTGTACAATGCTCATTGAGGAACTTATAAGCACTCATGTTGCATGAAACTTGGTTTATAGTCCTAGAAACGCGTTTTTAGATGTTTTATATGTTCGTCAAACTTGTACAAAGCTCATTGAGGAAATTATAAGCTATCATGTTGCATGAAACTTGATTTAGAGTCCTAGAAACGCGTTGTTAGATGTTTCATAAGTTCCTGAAACTTGTAAAATGCTCATTGAGGAACTTATAAGCACTCATGTTGCATGAAACTTGGTTTAGAGTCCTAGAAACACGTTTTTAGATGTTTCATACGTTCGTCAAACTTATACAAAGCTCATTGAGGAACTTATAAGCTCTCATGTTGCATGAAACTTGATTTAGAGTCCTAGAAACGCGTTGTTAGATGTTTCATAAGTTCGTGAAACTTATACAAAGCTCATTGAGATACTTATAAGCTCTCATGTTGCATGAAACTTGGTTTAGGATCCTAGAAACGCGTTGTTAGATGATTCATACGTTCTTCAAACTTGTACAAAACTCATTGAGACACTTATAAACACTCATGTTGCATGAAACTTGGTTTAAAGTCCTAGAAAAACGTTGTTAGATGTTTCATACGTTCGTCAAACTTGTACAATGCTCATTGAGACACTTATAAACACTCATGTTGCATGAAACTTGGTTTAGAGTCCTAGAAACGCGTTGTTAGATGTTTCATACGTTCGTCAAACTTGTACAAAGCTCATTGAGGAACTTATAAGCACTCATGTTGCATGAAACTTGGTTTAGAGTCCTAGAAACGCGTTGTTAGATGTTTCATAAGTTCGTCAAACTTGTACAAAGCTCATTGAGGAACTTATAAGCACTCATGTTGCATAAAACTTGGTTTAGAGTCCTAGAAACGCGTTGTTAGATGTTTCATACGTTCGTCAAACTTGTACAAAGCTCATTGAGGAACTTATAAGCACTCATGTTGCATGAAACTTGGTTTAGAGTCCTAGAAACACGTTGTTAGATGTTTCATAAGTTCGTCAAACTTAAACAAATCTCATTGAGATACTTATAAGCACTCATGTTTCATGAAAATTGGTTTAGAGTCCTAGAAACACGTTGTTAGATGTTTCATAAGTTCGTCAAACTTATACAAATCTCATTGAGGAACTTATAAGCACTCATGTTGCATGAAACTTGGTTTAGAGTCCTAGAAACGCGTTGTTAGATGTTTCATACGTTCGTCAAACTTGTACAAAGCTCATTGAGGAACTTATAAGCACTCATGTTGCATGAAAATTGGTTTAGAGTCCTAGAAACGCGTTGTTAGATGTTTCATAAGTTCGTGAAACTTGTACAATGCTCATTGAGGAACTTATAAGCACTCATGTTGCATGAAACTTGGTTTATAGTCCTAGAAACGCGTTTTTAGATGTTTTATATGTTCGTCAAACTTGTACAAAGCTCATTGAGGAAATTATAAGCTCTCATGTTGCATGAAACTTGATTTAGAGTCCTAGAAACGCGTTGTTAGATGTTTCATAAGTTCACTGAAACTTGTAAAATGCTCATTGAGGAACTTATAAGCACTCATGTTGCATGAAACTTGGTTTAGAGTCCTAGAAACACGTTGTTAGATGTTTCATACGTTCGTCAAACTTGTACAAAGCTCATTGAGGAACTTATAAGCTCTCATGTTGCATGAAACTTGATTTAGAGTCCTAGAAACGCGTTGTTAGATGTTTCATAAGTTCGTGAAACTTATACAAAGCTCATTGAGATACTTATAAGCCCTCATGTTGCATGAAACTTGGTTTAGAGTCCTAGAAACGCGTTGTTAGATGTTTCATACGTTCTTCAAACTTGTACAAAACTCATTGAGACACTTATAAACACTCATGTTGCATGAAACTTGGTTTAAAGTCCTAGAAAAACGTTGTTAGATGTTTCATACGTTCGTCAAACTTGTACAATGCTCATTGAGACACTTAAAAACACTCATGTTGCATGAAACTTGGTTTAGAGTCCTAGAAACGCGTTGTTAGATGTTTCATACATTCGTCAAACTTGTACAAAGCTCATTGAGGAACTTATAAGCACTCATGTTGCATGAAACTTGGTTTAGAGTCCTAGAAACGCGTTGTTAGATGTTTCATAAGTTCGTCAAACTTGTACAAAGCTCATTGAGGAACTTATAAGCACTCATGTTGCATAAAACTTGGTTTAGAGTCCTAGAAACGCGTTGTTAGATGTTTCATACGTTCGTCAAACTTGTACAAAGCTCATTGAGGAACTTATAAGCACTCATGTTGCATGAAACTTGGTTTAGAGTCCTAGAAACACGTTGTTAGATGTTTCATAAGTTCGTCAAACTTAAACAAATCTCATTGAGATACTTATAAGCACTCATGTTTCATGAAAATTGGTTTAGAGTCCTAGAAACACGTTGTTAGATTTTTCATAAGTTCGTCAAACTTATACAAATCTCATTGAGGAACTTATAAGCACTCATGTTGCATGAAACTTGGTTTAGAGTCCTAGAAACGCGTTGTTAGATGTTTCATACGTTCGTCAAACTTGTACAAAGCTCATTGAGGAACTTATAAGCACTCATGTTGCATGAAAATTGGTTTAGAGTCCTAGAAACGCGTTGTTAGATGTTTCATAAGTTCGTGAAACTTGTACAATGCTCATTGAGGAACTTATAAGCACTCATGTTGCATGAAACTTGGTTTATAGTCCTAGAAACGCGTTTTTAGATGTTTTATATGTTCGTCAAACTTGTACAAAGCTCATTGAGGAAATTATAAGCTCTCATGTTGCATGAAACTTGATTTAGAGTCCTAGAAACGCGTTATTAGATGTTTCATAAGTTCCTGAAACTTGTAAAATGCTCATTGAGGAACTTATAAGCACTCATGTTGCATGAAACTTGGTTTAGAGTCCTAGAAACACGTTGTTAGATGTTTCATACGTTCGTCAAACTTGTACAAAGCTCATTGAGGAACTTATAAGCTCTCATGTTGCATGAAACTTGATTTAGAGTCCTAGAAACGCGTTTTTAGATGTTTCATAAGTTCGTGAAACTTATACAAAGCTTATTTAGATACTTATAAACCCTCATGTTGCATGAAACTTGGTCTAGAGTGTTAGAATTTATGAGTGTAAACGGAGAGTATTTGAGATTTAGAGAAGATTATGAATCGGTGTTCTTCATGTTCTTGAAGAACATGAAGAGAGATTAGAGAGAGAATATGTGATAAACATGTTTATTGATTTCATAAAGTTAAGATTACAGGATTACAAGGAAAAACTTGATATAGGCAAAAGCTAATATGACCGTTAAAAGATAAGATCGCCAAAAGGTGTTTGACCGGAAGGAATCGCGCGCGTCCGCGGGGAGGCGCATTTTATCGGGGGCTGACCGTACCGCGGTAAGTAAACTATCGGGCGCCGGATAAACTTACCGAGCTCCCAATGTACCGCGGTACGGTGAAATGGTAACTTTTGGTTGAGACCAAAACCTGACTTCCTTTCCACTCGTCTACCTTTCCTCCTTCATGGTTACCTCTTAGACTATCCTTCTCAGTCAATACTTTGCCTAGACGAGTTACCTTGCACTCCACGTCTTGTAATCTTTGAACCGGACTAAATGCCTTGACGGATAGGGCATTAGTCTTCACACTCCCCCCTCAAGCTTAGCCCAATGAAATGGCTAAGCTTGGAACCGCATACTTCACCTCGTTAAAACCTTCAAAGAGAAAACCACTTGGGATAAAACTCCTTGAAGGAAAAAGAGTATGAAAGCATACGGTTAGGGTCTTCTAGTTTCTGGTCAAGGTGGTGAGTCCTAGCTTGGGTAGCACGTACTCACATACTTTCGGACTTGCTGATTTGGTAAAGACATCGGCTTGTTGGTCTTGGCTCTTGGTGTAGCGAGGAAGAATAGTCCCCTTTACCATTTGTTCCCGGACTTTGTGGCAATCCATCTCTATGTGCTTGGTCCTCTCATGAAACACAGAATTGGAGGCAATATGAATGGCTGCCTTGTTGTCACAGTGCATGGTGATTGGCTTCTTGATGTCTATGCCAAGATCCCCAAGGAGATTCTTCAACCACATAAGCTCTTGAGTAAGCTTCCTCATGGCTCGTATTCAGATTCTGCACTTGAACATGACACAATCTTTTGCTTCTTGGTCTTCCAAGTAACTAGATTCCCTCCAATGAAAGTGCAGTATCCTGTAGTGGATCTCCTATCATCCACATCTCCAGCATAGTCAGCATCACAATAGCCTACCACTTCTGTGTTCTGATTTCTTCCCATCCAAATGCCTTGGTTTGATGTTCCTTTGAGATACTTGAGTATCCTTTGCACCATGTTCCAGTGATGAATCTTTGGCCTCTGCATGTGTTGGCTAACCTGGTTCACAGCAAAACATATATCAGGTCTAGTTATGGTCAAGTAGATAAACTTACCCACAATACGCCTATAGAGCTTCTGGTCTTTGAAAGGTTGGTCTTCAAGCTCCCCCTCTCTAATGACTTTGTAGCCATCCTCCAAAGGTTTCTTTGCAGCCTTGGAATCCATGTGACCTGTTTCATTAAGAAGATCCAAGGTATACTTCCTTTGGGAGAGAAAGAGATCCTCTTCGGATCTACTTATCTCAATTCCAAGGAAGTATTTCATCTTCCCCAAATCTTTAATATCAAACATAGTCTTTAGATAGTTCTTAGTTTCAGCAATTCCTACCTTGTTATCCCCCAGAGATGACTATGTCATCCACGTAGATGAGGATAACTACAATACCTTCCTTTGATTGGAGAGTGAATAAAGTGTGATCGGCTTGACTCATCTTGAATCCCCTTGTCACTAGAGTGGTGCTTGAGTTTGTGGTACCATGCTCTTGGAGATTGCTTGAGCCCATAGATAGCCTTTCTCAATCTCAATACTTTCCACTGGTGTTATGGAGTCTTCTAAGCCGGGAGGTGGAGTCATGTAGACTTCTTCTTCTAACTCTCCTTGAAGGAAATCATTCTTGACATCCATTTGCCAAAGATCCCAATCCAGGTTCACTGCTAGAGATAGGATTACTCTCACCGTGTGGAGTTTAGCAAGCAGGGCAAAAGTATCCAAATAGTCTTCACCATAAGTCTGTGTAAATCCTCTTGCCACTAGTCTTGCCTTGTGCCTCTCAATGTCACCATTGCTCAGGTACTTGATTGTGAACACGTATCTTGAGCTTACTTGCCTTCTTGCCTTTAGGTAGATCAGCCTCATCCCAAGTGTGGTTACGTTCCATTGCTTGATTTTCGGCTTTTACCGCATTAACCCATACTTCATGCTCAATAGCCTCTTCATAGGTTCTTGGAATCCAATGTTGCTCTATTTTGGCAATGAATGCTTGATGGTCATGTGGAAAAACAGCCATGGAGCACACTTGCTTGGATAGGATGGGCTACAACATTCTTGTTGAAGTAGACTCGGTGTTTTTTCCAGTTTGAACTTGGCTGCTGATCCTAGTACTTCTTCTTGGTACCACAGAGCAGCTTGATCATGTATCTCTTGATGAACTATTTCTTGAGTGACTTGAGTATCCTCTGGTTCTCCTTGATGCTCTTCTTGAGTTTCAGGTTCTTCCCTTTGATCCTCATGAGTCTCCTGTGTATCATCATTGTTCCCCCTTCATGATCAAGGTGGGAGTCTTGTTCGAGCGCAGTTGCTTTGAGTGGATTCTGTCCTTGCTTCTTCATTGATGTTCATCCCCAAGTTCCTCATCAAGTTTCGAGGCTAGTGGCTCTATCTGTGGCAGCCTCGGGTAAGTCTTGAACACTTTCCCGGTATTGTCTTCATAGTAGCTCTTTCCTTCAATAAACTTGACATCTCTTAATACAAGGACACGTCTAGCTTCGGGGACATAGCACTTATACCCTTTCGTGTGCTTGAGTAGCCAATAAACATAGCTTTTGTGCTCTTTGCATCCAACTTGTTTCTTTGCTCTCCTGGCACAAATACAAAACACAAACAACCAAACACTCTTAGATGATTGATAAATGGTTTAGACTTATTCAATACCCCGATAGGGGGATTGGTTTTCAAGGATCTGTGTTGGTGTTCTGTTTATTAGATAGCATGCTTTGTTGAGACAAGCATCAACCCAAAATCTCTTAGGCACATTCATGTGGAACATCATGGATCTTGTTACTTCCATCAAGTGCCTATTCTTCCTCTCGGCTACACCGTTTTGTTGAGGAGTATATGGGCAGCTTGTTTGGTGAATTATACCCTTATTGGCCATGTGTTCTTTGAATGCATTGCTTGTGTATTCCCCACCATTGTCTGATCTGAAACATTTTATCTTGGCATTGTATTGATTAGTAATGTAAGTTTCAAAATTTTTAAAAGCATCTAGCACCCTATCCTTAGATGGTAACAATGTAAGCCAAGTATATTTGAATTTTTCATCAATGAAAGTCACAAAATATGCTTGGTTTTCTCTAGATTTGCAAGGTGAAGACCAAACATCCGAATGCACAAGATCAAAACAGTTTTCATAAAGAGTTTTAGAGTTTGAAAACACAGATTTGTGGTGCTTGCCCAAAATGCAAGACTCACATTTATTATGATCAAAAGATACGTTTGTGATGTGATCTTGAGAAGCAGAAGGACGTGTTTTCATTCCAAAATTCATATCTATTTAACCATTGCTCCTAAATTCATGAAACTTCCTTTAAAAGATGCTCATCTCAATTATCAAGCTCATACAATAAGAATCAATGCAATCGGAGTCTAGGTTATGGAGTTATTTAATTTACAAAAGAGGTGATCTGCTGTTATCTCGATACGGACCAACGTGCACTAAACTAAGGTTTCCGATCAAACCATTTGGAAGAAAATTACAAGCTCAATTGTTTTGTGAACGTGGTTAAATTTCGAAGCCCGTAATATTTTATTTGGCCCAAGAAGACCTCATGATGATTCTAGGCGCTCAAAAAAAAACTCCCTACAAACTTGTTTAAATATCAGACTTTGCATGCATTTCATTTATTACGTTGTTGCATGTTCTTTCCAATGTTTTGTCTATTTCCAAGAAGTTGTGCATGTACAACCTTCTTCTCTATATATTGTGGTTGAAAAACATGAATAAAATCATCAAACATTTTTCTAAGAACTTAAGAACTCTCTCTTGAATCTTGTTTGATCATCGTTTATCTTGTTCTTGGTCGGACTTTGATTTCGCGTCTACAAGCAAACTTCGGTAGTCTAAGAGCTTTCCGCCCCTCTTAGAAGTACCATTCAATCCACCGCCTTGTTCCACAAGTTTTATTACTTTCGTAGACAAGGATACTTCGGTAGTTTAAGAGCTTTCCGCATCTCTTAGAAGTACCATTTCAATCCACCGCCTAATTTCTTAAGTTTAGCTACTTTAGAAATTAAGGATTATCCCCTTCCCTTCTTAGAGTGTCGAATCCTTGGGAGATTCACATCATTTGGTATCAGAGCTCCACTCTAAGTTTGGTTTATATTATTTATCATTTTTTTGTTATTCGGATTTGAGGGCAAATCCTTTTGAAGAAAGGGAGGATGATGTGATCTTAAGAAGCAGTTGGACGTGTTTTTATTCCAAAATTCATATCTATTTCACCATTGCTCCTAAATTCGTTAAACTACCTTTAAAAGATGCTCATCTCAATTATCAAGCTTCTACAAGAAGAATGAATGCAATCGGAGTCTAGGTAATGGAGTTATTTAATTTACAAAAGAGGTGATCTGTTGTTATCTCGATACGGACCAACGTGCACTAAAACAAGGTTTCCGATCAAACCAGATGGAAGAAAATTACAAACTCAATTGTTTTGTGAACGTGGTTCAATTTCTAAGCCCATAATATTTTATGTGGCCCAAAAAGACCTCATGATGATTCTAGGCTCTCAAAAGGACGTGCTTTCATTCGACACTCTAAGAAGGGAAGGGGATAATCCTTGATTTCTAAATTAGCTAAACTTAAGAAATTAGGCGGTGGATTGAAATGGTACTTCTAAGAGATGCGAAAAGCCCTTAAACTACCGAAGTATCCTTGTCTACGAAAGTAATAAAACTTGTGGAACAAGGCGGTGGATTGAATGGTACTTCTAAGAGGGACGGAAAGCTCTTAGACTACCGAAGTTTGCTTGTAGACGCGAAATCAAAGTCCGACCAAGAACAAGACAAACGATGATCAAACAAGATTCAAGAGAGAGTTCTTAAGTTCTTAGAAAAATGTTTGATGATTTATTCATGTTTTTCAACCACAATATATAGAGAAGAAGGTTGTACATGCACAACTTCTTGGAAATAGACAAAACATTGGAAAGAACATGAAACAACATAATAAATGAAATGCATGCAAAGTCTGAAATTTAAACAAGTTTGGAGGGAGTTTTGTTTTGAGCGCCGAGAAATTTCATGATTTCTTCCTGGACCAAATAAAATATTATGGACTTCTAAATTGAACCAGGATCACAAAACAATTGAGCTTGTAATTTTCTTCCAACTGGTTTGATCGGAAACCTTGGTTTTGTGTACGTTGGTCCGTATCGAGATAACAACATATCATCTCTTTTGTAAATTAAATAACTCCATCACCTTAACTCTTATTGCATTCATTCTTCTTGTAGAATCTTGATAATTGAGATGAGCATCTTGTAAAAGTAGTTTCACGAATTTAGGAGCAATGGTGAAATAGATATGAATTTTGGAATGAAAGCACGTCCTTCTGCTTCTCAAGATCACATCATCACTCTGATACCTGCTCTGAGATATGAATTTTGGAATAAAAACACGTCCAGCTGCTTCTCAATGATGTGAATCTCCCAAGGATTCGACACTCTAAGAAGGGAAGGGGATAATCCTTGATTTCTAAAGTAGTTAAACTTAAGAAAATAGGCGGTGGATTGAAATGGTACTTCTAAGAGATGCGGAAAGCTCTTAGACTACCGAAGTATCCTTGTCTACGAAAGTAATAAAACTTGTGGAACAAGGCGGTGGATTGAATGGTACTTCTAAGAGAGGCGGAAAGCTCTTAGACTACCGAAGTTTGCTTGTAGACGCGAAATCAAAGTCCGACCAAGAACAAGACAAACGATGATCAAACAAGATTCAAGAGAGAGTTCTTAAGTTCTTAAATTTTTTTCGATGATTTTATTCATGTTTTTCAACCACAATATATAGAGAAGAAGATTGTACATGCACAACTTCTTGGAAATAGACAAAACATTGGAAAGAACATGCAACAACATAATAAATGAAATGCATGCAAAGTCTGAAATTTAAACAAGTTTGGTGGGAGTTTTGTTTTGAGCGCCTAGAATTATCATGAGGTCTTCTTGGGCCAAATAAAATACTATGGGCTTCGAAATTGAACCAGGATCACAAAACAATTGATCTTGTAATTTTGTTCCATCTGGTTTGATCGGAAACCTTGGTTTAGTGCACGTTGGTCCGTATCGAGATAACAGCAGATCACCTCTTTTGTAAATTAAATAACTCCATTACCTAGACTCCGATTGCATTCATTCTTCTTGTAGAACCTTGATAATTGAGATGCGCATCTTTTAAAGGTAGTTTCACGAATTTAGGAGCAATGGTGAAATAGATATGAAATTTGGAATGAAAACACATCTTGTTGCTTCTCAAGATCACATCATCCTCCCTTTCTTCAAAAGGATTTGCCCTCAAATCCAAATAACAAAAGAAATGATAAATAATATAAACCAAACTTAGAGTGGAGCTCTGATACCAAATGATGTGAATCTCCCAAGGATTCGACACTCTAAGAAGGAAAGGGGATAATCCTTGATTTCTAAAGTAGTTAAACTTAAGAAATTAGGCGGTGGATTGAAATGGTACTTCTAAGAGATGCGGAAAGCTCTTAGACTACCGAAGTATCCTTGTCTACGAAAGTAATAAAACTTGTGGAACAAGGCGGTGGATTGAATGGTACTTCTAAGAGAGGCGGAAAGGTCTAAGACTACTGAAGTTTGCTTGTAGACGCGAAATCAAAGTCCGACCAAGAACAAGACAAACGATGATCAAACAAGATTCAAGAGAGAGAGTTCTTAAGTTCTTAGAAAAATGTTTGATGATTTTATTCATGTTTCCAACCACAATATATAGAAAAGAAGGTTGTACATGCACAACTTCTTGGAAATAGACAAAACATTGGAAAGAACATGAAACAACATAATAAATGAAATGCATGCAAAGTCTGAAATTTAAACAAGTTTGGAGGGAGTTTTGTTTTGAGAGCCTAGAATCATCATGAGGTCTTTTTGGACCACATAAAATACTATGGGCTTTGAAATTGAACCAGGATCACAAAACAATTGATCTTGTAATTTTTTTCCATCTGGTTTGAACGGAAACCTTGGTTTAGTGCACGTCGGTCCGTATCGAGATAACAGCAGATCACCTCTTTTGTAAATTAAATAACTCCATTACCTAGACTCCGATTGCATTCATTCTTCTTGTAGAACCTTGATAATTGAGATGAGCATCTTTTAAAGGTAGTTTCACGAATTTAGGAGCAATGGTGAAATAGATATGAATTTTGGAATGAAAACACATCTTGCTGCTTCTCAAGATCACATCATCTTTTTTTTTTTTTTTTTTTTAGATTCACATCATTGAGCCAATGGACGTGCTCTGATACCAAATGATGTGAATCTCCCAAGGATTCGACACTCTAAGAAGGGAAGGGGATAATCCTTGATTTCCAAAGTAGCTAAACTTAAGAAATTAGGCGGTGGATTGAAATGGTACTTCTAAGAGATGCGGAAAGCTCTTTGCTCATCCCCAACAGTCTTGGTTTGTAGGTTCAATGCTCTTCTTGCAACAAGTAACTCTCCTTGGAGTGGCATTTCCAGTCTTTCTTCTTCTAAATCAGTCAACTCTCCTTTGAATTCCACCTCTCCATTTTCTCTAATGATTATTGCTCGTTTGTTGGTACAAGTGCTGGCATAATGACCATATCCTTTACAAGTGTAGCATTGAATGTCTCGGGCTCTAGAGGTAGTAGTTGCTTCTTTTCCTTTCGCACTTTGTTCTTCTATCTTTGGTTTGGAAAAAACTTTAGCATCCTTTGGCTTATCATCTCTCTGGTAGCTTGGTTTGCTGGACCCGTAGCTAGTCTTATAACCCTTTCGTTTGATTTGTTTTTCAAACATGATTGCCTTGTGGAGAAGTTCTTCCATCTCCAAGTAATGATGAACTTCTAGTCTGTCAATGATATCTCTGTTCAGCCCTCCCATGAATCTAGCCATTGTTGCTTCTCTATCTTCTTGAATATCAGCTCTTAACATAAGAGTCTCCAACTCCTTGTAATACTCTTCAACATACCTACTTCCTTGGGACAAGGTTCTGAGTTTGAAATGCAGTTCTCTATGATAATGGCTTGGCACAAATCTCTTCCTCATGATTATCTTCATCTGATTCCATGTCTCAATAGGAAAATTTCTTGCTCTTCTTCTTGTAGTAACCAAGTTATCCCACCAACTCAAAGCATAGTCTTTAAACTCAGTAGGTGCAAGCTTTAGTTTGTACTCTGTGGTGTAGTTTCTACAATTGAAAACAAGTTCAATCTTCTCTTCCCACTCTAGATACTCTTCAGGATCAGCAGTCCCTCTAAACTCAGGAATCTTAAGCTTTAAACCACCAAGAGAGTCATTGGTTTGTGATTCTAGGCTCTGATACCAAATGATGTGAATCTCCCAAGGAATCGACACTCTAAGAAGGGAAGGGGATAATCCTTGATTTCTAAAGTAGCTAAACTTAAGAAATTAGGCGGTGGATTGAAATGGTACTTCTAAGAGATGCGGAAAGCTCTTAAACTACCGAAGTATCCTTGTCTACGAAAGTAATAAAACTTGTGGAACAAGGCGGTGGATTGAATGGTACTTCTAAGAGGGGCGGAAAGCTCTTAGACTACCGAAGTTTGCTTGTAGACGCGAAATCAAAGTCCGACCAAGAACAAGACAAACGATGATCAAACAAGATTCAAGAGAGAGAGTTCTTAAGTTCTTAGAAAAATGTTTGATGATTTTATTCATGTTTTTCAACCACAATATATAGAGAAGAAGGTTGTACATGCACAACTTCTTGGAAATAGACAAAACATTGGAAAGAACATGCAACAACATAATAAATGAAATGCATGCAAAGTCTGAAATTTAAACAAGTTTGTAGGGAGTTTTGTTTTGAGCGCCTAGAATCATCATGAGGTCTTCTTGGGCCAAATAAAATATTATGGGCTTCGAAATTTAACCACGTTCACAAAACAATTGTTCTTGTAATTTTCTTCCAACTGGTTTGATCGGAAACCTTAGTTTAGTGCACGTTGGTCCGTATCGAGATAACAGCAGATCACCTCTTTTGTAAATTAAATAACTCCATAACCTAGACTCCGATTTCATTGATTCTTATTGTATGAGCTTGATAATTGAGATGAGCATCTTTTAGAGGAAGTTTCATGAATTTAGGAGCAATGGTTAAATAGATATGAATTTTGGAATGAAAACACGTCCTTCTGCTTCTCAAGATCACATCATCCTCCCTTTCTTCAAAAGGATTTGCCCTCAAATCTGAATAACAATAGAAATGATAAATAATATAAACCAAACTTAGAGTGGAGCTCTGATACCAAATGATGTGAATCTCCCAAGGATTCGACACTCTAAGAAGGGATGGGGATAATCCTTGATTTCTAAAGTAGTTAAACTTAAGAAATTAGGCGGTGGATTGAAATGGTACTTCTAAGAGATGCGGAAAGCTCTTAGACTACCGAAGTATCCTTGTCTACGAAAGTAATAAAACTTGTGGAACAAGGTGGTGGATTGAATGGTACTTCTAAGAGAGGCGGAAAGCTCTTAGACTACCGAAGTTTGCTTGTAGACGCGAAATCAAAGTCCGACCAAGAACAAGACAAATGATGATCAAACAAGATTCAAGAGAGATTTCTTAAGTTCTTAAAAAAAATGTTTGATGATTTTATTCATGTTTCCAACCACAATATATAGAAAAGAAGGTTGTACATGCACAACTTCTTGGAAATAGACAAAACATTGGAAAGAACATGAAACAACATAATAAATGAAATGCATGCAAAGTCTGAAATTTAAACAAGTTTGGAGGGAGTTTTGTTTTGAGAGCCTAGAATCATCATGAGGTCTTTTTGGGCCACATAAAATATTATGGGCTTAGAAATTGAACCACGTTCACAAATCAATTGAGTTTGTAATTTTCTTCCATCTGGTTTGATCGGAAACCTTGTTTTAGTGCACGTTGGTCCGTATCGAGATAACAGCATATCACCTCTTTTGTAAATTAAATAACTCCATTACCTAGACTCCGATTGCATTCATTCTTCTTGTAGAAGCTTGATAATTGAGATGAGCATCTTTTAAAGGTAGTTTAACGAATTTAGGAGCAATGGTGAAATAGATATGAATTTTGTAATAAAAACACCTCCAACTGCTTCTCAAGATCACATCAGTTTGGTAAAAGAGTTTTTGAAGCCTTAACATGAGGATGGCCTAATCTATAATGCCACAAAACATTATTAGCTTCTAACAAGACAGAATTGAAAGCAAAATGATGATTAGAGCTTGACACTTCTTTGTCAAGAATGTAGATGTCTCCCCTGGTTGTTCCCTTTCCAATTACTTCCTTACTTTCAATATCCTGAAATATAACTTCATTTATGAGTGAGAGAGGCTTGGTAATTGTGAGTCATGGAGGATGAGAACCTTGTCTCTTAGCTTTTATGAGTGAGAGAGGCTTGTTGAATCCAAGATCCTCCCTTTTCTTTTGTTTAGGCACAAAGATCCAAGGATAGGAACCATGATTCGCCATCCTCTCTTGAGTGATAAGAACATGTTTAATCCAAATCTAAAATTAATCATCCCAAATCCAAATCGACTCTTGTATGCTTGGTCTTTTAAGATCTAAAAGCTACTTGATGCTTCCAAGGTTTGTTTGAGATGATACTTAATAAGATCTTTGGTAGGCCGAGAGTTAAAGGTAGAGAACCATGGATTCCTCACTCTTATGAGTATAAAGGAACCTTGATGAATCCAAAAATCATTTAACTTAGGCTTTAGACAATGACCAAGTATTCAAGAACAAAACTTGAATCTTGAGAGTTAAAAGAGAAGAGAACCTTGTGTATTGTTTTCTTTTTGAGAACAATAACATGTTGAATCCGGAATCTCTTCTTCCTTTTATGGAATAAACCCATAGATCTCAAGGAAGAGAACCAAGAATCTCCTTACTCTTATGAGATAAAGAGAACTTGTTAAATCCAAATCCTATCTAAGATCGCACTAAATAAAATCGGTTCATGGAAAGATTGGATCTTTAAGATCTAGCTATATGTTAAAACCATGATTTTGAATGTGTGTTTCTTAGAAAATATCTATGAGTAGAAAATATCTACTCTTATGAGTTTAAGGAACCTTGATGAATTCAAAATCTCTTTAACTTAGGCATTAGACTATGAACAAGTATTCAAGATCAAAGCTTGAAACTTGTGAGTCAATAGGGTAAAGAGAACCTTGTTTGCCAAACTATTATGAAGTTAAGCAACTTGATGAATCCAAAATTCCTATCTTTATGCAATGAACAAGTACTTAAAGCATCAAAGCTTGAAACTTGTGAGCTAAATGAGTAAGGAACCGTGCATATTGTCCCTTATGGGAACAAATGTATGTTAGATCCAAAACTCTAAGCTTTATTTAGGCAAGAATTATGAGCATGTACTAGTCGGTTTTTCATGTTTAAAAGTTTTGACAATGAAGAGATTTGATGAAGTAAGACTATGTCTTTATAAGGGAAAGATCTAATCTTTCATCTTAAAACTTCAATCTTTATAATCTCCAAGTCAATACATGCTCTTGTGTGAATTTCAAAATCTCTAAGGACAATGAAAAGATAAGTTAATGGCGGTTTGTTGTTTAAAAAGAGAAATAAGGTTGTTAGTAGTTGCCTCATTAGATAACTAATGAATGATCTCTTTGGAGACATTGAATCCAATGATCTTTAGATCACTTTGGATTTGGTTAATCACTCTATATTCCTTATCTCTTTTATATCCCATTAGCAAATCCGAGTCCTCTTTGAGTTCATTCGAATGGTGCCTAACTAGATTCCTAGTGAATGATAGTTTTATATGCATCTTGTTAATGAATTCACTAATATTCAAAGCTCTAATCGCCGGTTCTTAATTGAAACGATTAGATGCTTAGTGTTTTTAGTAGATCATAAGATACAAGACTTTCATAAGTTTTTGGTTAATCTAATTGATCTAGTTTTAAAAGGAATAGGGAACCAAGTAATCTTTTGATAAGATCTTGATGAATTCCAAAACTCTCTTAGAGGATCGAGAACCGAGTTTCGTTAAGTGTTAATACACATTTGAACTCGTTGAATCCATGTTATCCTCGGCTAACATAAGCCTAAAGAGGTGAACCATGATTTTATAAAAGGTGAAACCTTCAAAAGTCATGATGAATCCAATTTAGACATATGGGGAAATGATTCATAAACATTTCTATCTAAATCAGATAATGTATAATGATGATCTATGTTGAAATCATAAACCGCCTTTGAGCATCTAAGCTTATGATAAAAGATGAGTATCTTGCTATGACAACATTCAAAGTTACAAGGATTCTTGTTTTATGTTTTCTAAGATCATGGTCCGCCTAGTGCATCTAAGACCATGGTCCCCTTGTTAAATCTAAAGGCAAGAAGCCATATAAGACTCTTGTTGCTAACCTTTACTTATGTGTAGGTATCAAGCAATGGAGAACCCACATAAGAGAAGTCATAAACTCTAGTATAGACTAATCGGTTAAGATGCTCTAAAGAGCATAATGACTTCTCCTTATGGCCATCTCTCAAGGAGCTAAACCTAGAAAAGGCTATCTCTAAAATCTCTCTACTCTTATTTGTATTAATAGATACTTGTTTAAGTGTTCATGTGTGCTTGGAATTGTTATATGCTTTGATCGCTCATGTTCACAATTCATAGAACTATAGCTAATTCTTGAACTTGTGTTGAGATTCAATTCTACATTCCTTGTGATAATTATTAGTAGTTAAATGGTTGTAACTAAAATATTGTCAACACCTTGCCGTTTCCATTGTACTTAAATCAAAACTTGTCTTTGTAATGGTGTAGGATCACTATGTCTAAAGAAAAGAAGAGATCCGCAATGATTAACCTTAAGCATGGGTAGTAGACTAAAAGAGAAAGAAAGAAAGAAGAAATAAAGACGAGGAAGAGATGGCTAAAGAAAAGGTATCCAAAGAGAAGATGAGAAACCTCTTTCTCAAAGAAGCTTGTGAAGGACAAAGCCGAGAAAGGAGGAAAGTCCATATACTTCCATGTTAATCATGAAGGGGGAGAAGAAGTGCTAGATCACACACCTCATCATGATCAAATGGAAGCCAATTACCATCATCATCTCGGCCAAGTATTCACAAGACAAAGCCGAGTCAACCCATCACCAACCGGCTCAAGTCTCTAGCAAAGACAAAGGCCATCACTTGACACTTGATCAAAGTCCCTAGCAAAGCTTGCTCAAGATGTCAAAGAGCTTGTTCATCATTCACTTAGCCTAGCCTCCACAAAGAAGCAAGGCATTCCATTCAACCATCACCAAAACCGAGTCCTTGAAGAAAGGAACTCATCATTATGTAGTCTCGGCCAAGTATGTAGAAAAGTCTCGGCCAAATCTCGTCCATGTATCCATCAAGGAACCAAGCCGAGTCCAATGATCTTGTGTCCATGCATCTACCAAGAACAAACCATTCATCACAATCCGTCTCTCGGAAACCAGCGCCCGGGCACCGAGCACCAAAGGCGCCCGGGCACTGAGCACCAAAGGCGCCCGGGCGCCGAGCACCAAAGGCGCCCGGGCACCGAGCACCAAAGACGCCCGATCATTGTGCGCCTATCAAATTCTCAATCAACAATTCGGCTAAAGCATCCTCCAAAGAGTAAAGCCGAACCAATTCTATCCTTGTTCCAATTGCACAAAGAAGAAAGTGCAACTACAAGAAAACCGAAACCACTACGAACTAAAGCCTGTCCCTTAAACCTTTACTCTCTTCATTATGATTAGCATATTCATAGAACTAGAGCTGCATCCTATATACTTGCTTAGTTCTTTGACAAAACTAATCATTGCCCTTGTTAAAATTTGTTTAGTCTATTAAAGCCTATGTGAAATCATTTGAAATTTGTTAAGGAACTTAGGTTTAAATAGCAAAATTACTCATTGATTCTTTAAGTTAGATTTAAGCTTCTTATGCATATCTATCTAATCATATCATAGTATCCGTTCACTAAACTCTATGTATTTCTTGGAAACTCTATGTATTTCTTGGAAACTCTTGAAGGTTCAAAGGAAACAAGAGTGAAGTGATCATTCTCGGCTACTTGGATGACAAGAAGAAAGAACGTTACTAAGGAGAAATGAAGAGCAGAAGGAGGAAGCCAAAAGTGTTCGGCCATTTCCACTCACATTCAAGCTTGTGAAGAACAAAGCCGTGAAGAGGAAGTAAAGATTGAAGCTTGAAGAAAGCATAGAAGTAACTTCATCATCTAAGTGTGAAGAGCATAATCATGATGAGAAGTTTAAAGAACCCTTATGAAGAAACGGTAAAGGCAAGAGCTTGAACCGGTTTCTACTTAAGGGGGAGTTTGTTTGGCGAGCTAGAAAGAGTTCATTTGAGAAGACTTTGAAGACAAGTCAAGAAGAATTCAAGGATCAAGAAAGAAGACCTCTATCACACTAACTTATACTCTTTTTCCCTTCGGTGTAGTTTTATCCCAATGGGTTTTCTCACGAAGGTTTTAATGAGGTTTGTTGGTGTGATGTCCAAGCTTAGTCATTTCATTAGGCCAAGCTTGAGGGGGAGTGTTAAGACTAATGATAACCCTAAAGGGCATTAGGTCGAAACACGAAGTAAACAAGGGTTGGCACCATAAGTATGAACCGTGAAGAACAAGTCTCGGTCAACAAAGAAGTCAACACTTGAATTCAAATAAGCAACGGTCATTAAGGAGAATAAAAGGGAGATAAGTGATTAGGGGGCGTGATAATGTGATAAGCCATAAGCGATAAGGAAGCGTGATAAGGTGATAAGCCATAAGTGATAAGGAAGCAAGGATAAGGATGTGCTGGTGACAGCTCATGGACATCTCACACTTTGACTACACATGCTTGGTCTTGACCTCACATGCTTGGTCTTGACCAAGCTTATCCATTACTTTAACCTAGATACCCCTCTCCTTGTATTTCCCTATATAATCTCCTTGTATGCACATTATTGTAATTAAGGAGGTTTAACCTCTCTTCTCCAAACAAATATACTCTCTCTCTTGTTTATTCTCTCCTTAGCCGAAATCTCTCTCACTAAACTCTCAAAACAAATTCTCACCAAATCTGATTCTCTCATGATTCTCTCATCCTAAACTTCAAATCTCTACACTTATAAGCACTCATGTTGCATAAAACTTTGTTTAGAGTTTTAGAAACGCGTTGTTAGATGTTTCATACGTTCGTCAAACTTGTACAAAGCTCATTGAGAAACTTATAAGCACTCATGTTGCATGAAACTTGGTTTAGATTCCTAGAAACACGTTGTTAGATGTTTCATAAGTTCGCCAAACTTAAACAAATCTCATTGAGATATTTATAAGCACTCATGTTGCATGAAAATTGGTTTAGAGTCCTAGAAACACGTTGTTAGATGTTTCATAAGTTCGTCAAACTTATACAAATCTCATTGAGGAACTTATAAGCACTCATGTTGCATGAAACTTGGTTTAGAGTCCTAGAAACGCGTTGTTAGATGTTTCATACGTTCGTCAAACCTGTACAAAGCTCATTGAGCAACTTATAAGCACTCATGTTGCATGAAAATTGGTTTGGAGTACTAGAAATGAGTTGTTAGATGTTTCATAAGTTCGTGAAACTTGTACAATGCTCATTGAGGAACTTATAAGAACTCATGTTGCATGAAACTTCGTTTATAGTCCTAGAAACGCGTTTTTAGATGTTTCATACGTTCATCAAACTTGTACAAAGCTCATTGAGGAACTTATAAGCACTCATGTTGCATGAAACTTGGTTTAGAGTCCTAGAAACGCGTTGTTAGATGTTTCATAAGTTCGTCAAACTTGTTCAAACCTCATTGAGGAACTTATAAGCACTCATGTTGCATAAAACTTGGTTTAGAGTCCTAGAAACGTGTTGTTAGATGTTTCATACGTTCGTCAAACTTGTACAAAGCTCATTGAGGAACTTATAAGCACTCATGTTGCATGAAACTTGGTTTAGAGTCCTAGAAACACGTTGTTAGATGTTTCATAAGTTCGTCAAACTTAAACAAATCTCATTGAGATACTTATAAGCACTCATGTTGCATGAAAATTGGTTTAGAGTCCTAGAAACACGTTTTTAGATGTTTCATAAGTTCGTCAAACTTATACAAATCTCATTGAGGAACTTATAAGCACTCATGTTGCATGAAACTTGGTTTAGAGTCCTAGAAACGCGTTGTTAGATGTTTCATACGTTCGTCAAACTTGTACAAAGCTCATTGAGGAACTTATAAGCACTCATGTTGCATGAAAATTGGTTTAGAGTCCTAGAAACGCGTTGTTAGATGTTTCATAAGTTCGTCAAACTTGTACAAAGCTCATTGAGGAACTTATAAGCACTCATGTTGCATAAAACTTGGTTTCGAGTCCTAGAAACGCGTTGTTAGATGTTTCATACGTTCGTCAAACTTGTACAATGCTCATTGAGGAACTTATAAGCACTCATGTTGCATGAAACATGGTTTAGAGTCCTAGAAACACGTTGTTAGATGTTTCATAAGTTCGTCAAACTTAAACAAATCTCATTGAGATACTTATAAGCACTCATGTTGCATGAAAATTGGTTTAGAGTCCTAGAAACACGTTGTTAGATGTTTCATAAGTTCGTCAAACTTATACAAATCTCATTGAGGAACTTATAAGCACTCATGTTGCATGAAACTTGGTTTAGAGTCCTAGAAACGCGTTGTTAGATGTTTCATACGTTCGTCAAACTTGTACAAAGCTCATTGAGGAACTTATAAGCACTCATGTTGCATGAAAATTGGTTTAGGGTCCTAGAAACGCGTTGTTAGATGTTTAATAAGTTTGTGAAACTTGTACAATGCTCATTGAGGAACTTATAAGCACTCATGTTGCATGAAACTTGGTTTATAGTCCAAGAAACACGTTTTTAGATGTTTCATATGTTCGTCAAACTTGTACAAAACTCATTGAGGAACTTATAAGCTCTCATGTTGCATGAAACTTGGTTTATAGTCCTAGAAACGCGTTGTTAGATTTTTCAAAAGTTCGTCAACCTTGTATAAATCTCATTGAAGAACTTATAAGCTCTCATGTTGCATGAAACTTGGTTTAGAGTCCTAGAAACACGTTGTTAGATGTTTCATACGTTGGTCAAACTTGTACAAAGCTCATTGAGGAACTTATAAGCACTCATGTTGCATGAAACTGGGTTTAGAGTCCTAGAAACACGTTGTTAGATGTTTCATACGTTCGTCAAACTTGTACAAAGCTCATTGAGGAACTTATAAGCTCTCATGTTGCATGAAACTTGATTTAGAGTCCTAGAAACGAGTTGTTAGATGTTTCATAGGTTCGTCAAACTTATACAAAGCTCATTGAGATACTTATAAGCACTCTTGTTGCATGAACCTTGGTTTAGAGTCCTAGATACGCGTTGTTAGATGTTTCATAAGTTCGTCAAACTTGTACAAAGCTCATTGAGACACTTATAAACACTCATGTTGCATGAAACTTAGTTTAGAGTCCTAGAAACGCGTTGTTAAATGTTTCATACGTTCGTCAAACTTGTACAAAGCTCATTGAGGAACTTATAAAAACTCATGTTGCATGTAACTTGGTTTAGAGTCCTAGAAACGCGTTGTTAGATGTTTCATAATTTCGTGAAACTTGTACAAGGCTCATTGGGGAACTTATAAGCACTCATGTTGCATGAAACTTGGTTTAGAGTCCTAGAAACGCGTTGTTAGATGTTTCATACGTTCGTCAAAATTGTACAAAACTCATTGAGGAACATATAAGCTCTCATGTTGCATGAAACTTGATTTAGAGTCATAGAAACGCGTTGTTAGATGTTTCATAAGTTCATGAAACTTATACAAAGCTCATTAAGATACTTATAAGCACTCATGTTGCATGAAACTTTGTTTAGAGTCCTAGAAACGCGTTGTTAGATGTTTCATACGTTTTTTAAACTTGTATAAAGCTCATTGAGGAACTTATAAGCACTCATGTTGCATGAAAATTTGATGCGGGAGCAAATGTTATAAATGTTATAAATGAAGAGGGAGCAGATGTTATAAGGGTTATAACAAAAGAGGGAGCAGATGTTATAAGGGTTATAACAAAAGGCGAAAAGGAAAGTGGGCTTTTTTCTCACTATGCTGGTCCAAGTCCAATCAATTGAATAAGATTAAATGAAGACTAAGGGGGCTGAATGGAGTCAAAGAGTCATTTTCGTCACATTTAAAGACTACAATTATCTAAGTGTTTTAATTACTCATTTTAGAAGTTTGAATGTCTTTTAGGGATCCCAAAGGTCTTGTATACCTTTGGTTGCATTTATTTCAAGTTTCTATGTAATTCCTCTATATAAGGAGGCTCTCTTCCATTGAATAAATCAGATTATTGAGTATAAGAATTTGGAGAGTCTTTGTGACCCCTTGGATCTGTTTAGATCATATTACTTTATCTGTTGGTTTTGGGAGAGCCATTGGTGGTGTTCTTTGAGCGTCTTTATCACTTGTTGTGGTGCAAGTGTGGTGTTAGCTCAACGGGTTTCTTTATCGATTCTGGTGCTTCGGCTTTACGAATCGTGGTGATCTATCCCGTTTCTTCCTTAGCCACTTCTATCCTGTTTCGTTTTATCATTCACTCCGTTCGCTTCCGAGTTTAACGCATCAAAGTGGTATCAGAGCTAATCCAGGTTGTTGGAGTGAAGTCATCATGGATTTTCCTAGAGGATTGACTCTTGAGCAAGCACAAGCTGAGCGTATGACCAGAGAAATGACGGATCTACGAGAGCAAGTGCAAGAGATGGTTCAAGCTTTCAATAACATGAACGTGCAAGGGCAGCCAAGGAGACAAAGGGTTGCACAAGACCGTTCATCTTCGGATGAAAGTGAATTTTCTTCTCATGGTTCTGATCTTGATCCAGATATTGTCATGGAACGTGGGAGAAGAAGAAGGGACAACCGTCCACAACATCATCAACGTCATTATGAGAAAGAACTTAAGGTGGAATATCCAGATTTTCAAGGTAATCTAAATCCAGACGATTTCCTTGATTGGCTTAGATCCATGGATAGAGCCTTTGAATATAGCACATATGACGATGAGAAGAAGTTTAAGGTAGCAACTTTGAGGTTCAAGGGTTATGCTAGAATTTGGGGGGATACTCTTAAGTCACAGCGTGTTAGAGAAGGAAAGACCCGTATTAGGTCTTGGGAGAAGCTGAAGCGACTTATGAAGAGAAGATTCTTACCCGATGATTACAAGCAAGATTTGTACTTGAAGCTTACACACTTGCAACAAGAGAAGAGCACCGTTGAGGAGTATACAAGAGAGTTTGATCTTCTACAACTAAGGTGTGATGTTCAAGAGCCACAAGAGAGGACCATGGCACGTTTTGTACATGGATTGAATGAAGATATTGCATCTAAGGTGCAGCTACAATCTTTCTGGACTCTTGATGACGTGAAGAAGCTTGCTATCAAGGTGGAGAAGCAGGTTAAAGGGGGAAATAAGCCATACACTAGACCTTTCAACTCTGGTTCTTCTTTTACTCCAAAGGTGGGTGTTAAGAGTGAAGCTAGCAGCAGCACCAAAAAGGTTGATTCAAAGGTCACTACCACACCTACTGATCTTGCTACGATGAAGAAGTGCTTTAAGTGTCAAGGCTTTGGGCATTTTCAAGCTGATTGTCCCAATCGAAGGATTATGACAATACAAGAAATCCAAGAGATTGAGGAAGAATTGAAGAAGGAGTCTCTAGATTTGGATGTTGTGGATCAGAAAGTTCAAGATGATTGTGATGAAGTCATTGAACACCCTGATCATGGAGACTTATTGGTGATTAGAAGAGCTTTGCATTATGTTCCTATAAGAGAAGAAGCACAACGAGAGAACATTTTTGAAACTCGTTGCACGATTTTGGGGAAAGTATGCAGCGTGATCATTGATAGTGGGAGTTGTACTAATGTGGCGTCTAGTACACTTGTGGAGAAGCTAAACTTGCCTACTACAATGCATAAGCAACCATACAAGCTGAAGTGGTTGAATGATGGAAGTAAACTTCAGGTGTCTAAGCAAGTTCTGGTTTCATTCTCTATTGGAAAGAACTACCAAGATAAGGTGCTTTGTGATGTTATTCCAATGGATGCTTGTCACTTGTTACTTGGGAGGCCTTTGGAGTTTGATAGGAGAGCTATGCATGATGGGTACAAGAATACTTATTCTTTCCACAAGGATAAGAAGCAGATCACATTGGCTCCATTGGTACCTACTCTACGTGATGAAACAGAGAAAATACAAGAAAAGAAGAGTAGAGAAAGTCTTTTCTTAGGAGAATCTCGGGTTGTGAGGAAACTTGATGAGGGCAAGGAAGTTTTTGCGCTGTTGGTGGTTGAGAAGAATGATGTTATAAAAGTTATAAGCACACATCCAATGATGCAGCAGCTATTAAAAGAGTTCATTGATGTGTTTCCCGAAGATTTACCACCCGGTTTGCCTCCTCTAAGGGGTATTGAGCATCAATTTGATTTGTTACCTGGTGCACCTCTTCCAAACCGACCAGCTTATAGATGTAACCCGAAGGAAGCTAAAGAGTTGCAGAGACAAGTTGAAGAGCTGATTACAAGAGGCTATGTAAGGGAGAGCATGAGTCCATGTTCTGTGCCTGCTCTACTTGTTCCCAAGAAGGATGGCTCAATGAGGATGTGTGTGGACAGCCGAGCTATCAACAAGATTACCGTTAAGTATCGTTATCCTATACCAAGATTGGATGATATGCTGGATGAGCTTAATGGATCAAAGGTGTTTTCAAAGATTGATCTAAGAAGTGGATATCATCAAATCAGAATGAAGGAAGGAGATGAGTGGAAAACAACATTCAAGACAAAGAATGGGTTGTTTGAATGGCTTGTTATGCCCTTTGGTCTATCTAATGCACCTAGCACCTTCATCGGGCTTATGAATCGGTACTACGCAACTTTATTGGGAAGTTTGTGGTGGCAGATGCACTCTCAAGGAGGTATGCTTTGATCTCTATCTTTGATTCTCGGATTATGGGTTTTGAGATGTTGAAAGAACTCTATGATGAAGATCTAGACTTTACACAAGTCTACAATGAGTGCAAAAAGGGAGTTTCAAATCAGTTTCTACTACAAGATGGGTTTCTTTTCAAAGGAAACAAGCCGTGTGTTCCTAAGAGTTCTATGAGGGAGTTATTGATTCGTGAGGCACATGGTGGTGGCTTAGCTGGTCATTTTGGAATCAATAAGACGCTAGACATGCTGCAAGAGCATTTCTTTTGGCCGAAGATGGCGAAGGATGTTCATACTATAGTGGAGAGGTGTGCAACTTGTCAAAGGATGAAAAGTCATTTCCAACCGGGACTTTACACTCCTTTACCAGTTCCTATGCAGCCTTGGGATGATGTGAGCATGGATTTCATTGTGGGATTGCCAAGAACTCAGAGGGGAAAGGATTCAATCATGGTGGTTGTTGATCGGTTCAGCAAGATGGCAAACTTTATACCTTGTCACAAGACGGATAATGCAAGTAATGTTGCTGATTTGTACTTTAAGGAGGTTGTGCGTCTTCATGGAGTTCCAAAGACCATTGTTTATGATCGTGATTCAAAGTTTCTAAGCTACTTTTGGAAGACTTTGTGGAGATTACTTGGTACTAAGCTTCTCTTTAGTACTTCTTGTCATCCACAAACCGATGGCCAAACGGAGGTAACAAACAGAACTTTGACTATGCTTTTGAGGGGTTTAATCAAGAAGAACTTGAAGGAATGGGATTTGAAGTTGGCTCAAGCTGAGTTTGCTTACAATAGATCAACGAGCTACACTACAAAACGGTCACCTTTTGAGGTAGTGTATGGCGAGAATCCTCTCTCTCCCATTGATCTAGTTCCTTTACCCTGCGGCTTTCAAGCAAACTATGAAGCAACCGAGAGAGTTAAGACAATGAAGAAGCTGCACGAATATGTTCGAGCTGAGATTGAGAAGGCTAATGAGAAGTAGAAAAACAAAGCCAACAAGCACCGACGAGTTAAGTCTTTTCAACCTGGTGATCTGGTTTGGTTGCACTTGAGAAAGGAGAGGTTTCCAACTAAGCGCAAGTCAAAGCTCATGCCAAGATCAAATGGTCCATTCAAGGTACTTGAGAAGTATGGAGAGAATGCTTACAAACTTGAACTTCCAGGTGAATATGGAGTTTCAGCTACTTTCAACGTGGGGGATCTTTCTCCATATGTTGAGGATGAAGAGTTGCTGGATTTGAGGTCAAATCCTTTTGAACCCGGAGAGAATGATGCGGGAGCAAATGTTATAAATGTTATAAATGAAGAGGGAGCAGATGTTATAAGGGTTATAACAAAAGAGGGAGCAGATGTTATAAGGGTTATAACAAAAGGCGAAAAGGAAAGTGGGCTTTTTTCTCACTATGCTGGTCCAAGTCCAATCAATTGCATAAGATTAAATGAAGACTAAGGGGGCTGAATGGAGTCAAAGAGTCATTTTCGTCACATTTAAAGACTACAATTATCTAAGTGTTTTAATTACTCATTTTAGAAGTTTGAAAGTCTTTTAGGGATCCCAAAGGTCTTGTATACCTTTGGTTGCATTTATTTCAAGTTTCTATGTAATTCCTCTATATAAGGAGGCTCTCTTCCATTGAATAAATCAGATTATTGAGTATAAGAATTTGGAGAGTCTTTGTGACCCCTTGGATCTGTTTAGATCATATTACTTTATCCGTTGGTTTTGGGAGAGCCAATGGTGGTGTTCTTTGAGCGTCTTTATCACTTGTTGTGGTGCAAGTGTGGTGTTAGCTCGGCGGGTTTCTTTATCGATTCTGGTGCTTCGGCTTTACGAATCGTGGTGATCTATCCCGTTTCTTCCTTAGCCACTTCTATCCTGTTTCGTTTTATCATTCACTCCGTTCGCTTCCGAGTTTAACGCATCAAAATTGGTTTAGAGTCCTAGAAACGCGTTGTTAGATGTTTCATAAGTTCGTGAAACTTGTACAATGCTCATTGAGGAACTTATAAGCACTCATGTTGCATGAAACTTGGTTTATAGTCCTAGAAACGCGTTTTTAGATGTTTCATATGTTCGTCAAACTTGTACAAAGCTCATTGAGGAACTTATAAGCTCTCATGTTGCATGAAACTCGATTTAGAGTCCTAGAAACGCGTTGTTAGATGTTTCATAAGTTCGTGAAACTTGTACAATGCTCATTGAGGAACTTATAAGCACTCATGTTGCATGAAACTTGGTTTATAGTCCTACAAACACGTTGTTAGATGTTTCATACGTTCGTCAAACTTGTACAAAGCTCATTGAGGAACTTATAAGCTCTCATGTTGCATGAAACTTGATTTAGAGTCCTAGAAACGCGTTGTTAGATGTTTCATAAGTTCGTGAAACTTATACAAAGCTCATTGAGATACTTATAAGCCCTCATGTTGCATGAAACTTGGTTTAGAGTCCTAGAAACGCGTTGTTAGATGTTTCATACGTTCTTCAAACTTGTACAAAACTCATTGAGACACTTATAAACACTCATGTTGCATGAAACTTGGTTTAAAGTCTTAGAAAAGCGTTGTTAGAAGTTTCATACGTTCGTCAAACTTGTACAAAGCTCATTGAGGAACTTATAAGCACTCATGTTGCATAAAACTTAGTTTAGAGTCCTAGAAACGCGTTTTTAGATGTTTCATACGTTCGTCAAACTTGTACAAAGCTCATTGAGGAACTTATAAGCACTCATGTTGCATGAAACTTGGTTTAGAGTCCTAGAAACACGTTGTTAGATGTTTCATAAGTTCGTCAAACTTAAACAAATCTCATTGAGATACTTATAAGCACTCATGTTGCATGAAAATTGGTTTAGAGTCCTAGAAACACGTTGTTAGATGTTTCATACGTTCTTCAAACTTGTACAAAACTCATTGAGACACTTATAAACACTCATGTTGCATGAAACTTGGTTTAAAGTCTTAGAAAAGCGTTGTTAGTTGTTTCATACGTTCGTCAAACTTGTACAAAGCTCATTGAGGAACTTATAAGCACTCATGTTGCATTAAACTTGGTTTATAGTCCTAGAAACGCGTTGTTAGATGTTTCATAAGTTCGTCAAACTTGTATAAATCTCATTGAGGAACTTATAAGCTCTCATGTTGCATGAAACTTGGTTTAGAGTCCTAGAAACACGTTGTTAGATGTTTCATACGTTCGTCAAACTTGTACAAAGCTCATTGAGGAACTTATAAGGACTCATGTTGCATGAAACGTGGTTTAGAGTCCTAGAAACACGCTGTTAAATGTTTCATATGTTCGTCAAACTTGTACAAAGCTCATTGAGGAACTTATAAGCTCTCATGTTGCATGAAACTTGGTTTAGAGTCCTAGAAACGAGTTGTTAGATGTTTCATAGGTTCGTCAAACTTATACAAAACTCATTGAGATACTTATAAGCACTCTTGTTGCCTAAACCTTGGTTTAAAGTCCTAGAAAAGCGTTGTTAGATGTTTCATAAATTCGTCAAACTTGTACAAAGGTCATTGAGACACTTATAAACACTCATGTTGCATGAAACTTGGTTTAAAATCCTAGAAACGCGTTGTTAGATGTTTCATACGTTCGTCAAACTTGTACAAAGCTCATTGAGGAACTTATAAGAACTCATGTTGCATATAACTTGGTTTAGAGTCCTAGAAACGCGTTTTTAGATGTTTCATACGTTCGTCAAACTTGTACAAAGCTCATTCAGGAACTTATAAGCTCTCATGTTGCATGAAACTTGATTTAGAGTCCTATAAACGCGTTGTTAGATGTTTCATAAGTTCGTGAAACTTATACAAAGCTCATTGAGATACTTATAAGCCCTCATGTTGCATGAAACTTGGTTTAGAGTCCTAGAAAAGCGTTGTTAGATGTTTCATACATTCGTCAAACTTGTACAAAGCTCATTGAGGAACTTATAAGCACTAATGTTGCATGAAACTTGGTTTAGAGTCCTAGAAACACGTTGTTAGATGTTTCATAAGTTTGTCAAACTTGTACAAAGCTAATTGAGACACTTATAAACACTCATGTTGCATGAAACTTGGTTTAGAGTCCTATAAACGCGTTGTTAGATGTTTTATAAGTTCGTCAAACTTGTACAGAGCTCATTGAGGAACTTCTAAGCACTCATGTTGCATGAAACTTGGTTTAGAGTCCTAGAAACGCGTTGTTAGATGTTTTATAAGTTCGTGAAACTTGTACAAGGCTCATTGGGGAACTTATAAGCACTCATGTAGCATGAAACTTGGTTTAGAGTCCTAGAAACGCGTTGTTAGATGTTTCATACGTTCGTCAAACTTGTACAAAACTCATTGAGGAACTTATAAGCTCTCATGTTGCATGAAACTTGATTTAGAGTCCTAGAAACGCGTTGTTAGATGTTTCATAAGTTCATGAAACTTATACAAAGCTCATTGAGATACTTATAAGCACTCATGTTGCATGAAACTTGGTTTAGAGTCCTAGAAACGCGTTGTTAGATGTTTCATACGTTCATCAAACTTGTACAAAGCTCATTGAGGAACTTATAAGCACTCATGTTACATGAAACTTGGTTTAGAGTCCTAGAAACGCGTTGTTAGATGTTTCATACGTTCGTCAAACTTGTACAAAGCTCATTGAGGAACTTATAAGAACTCATGTTGCATATAACTTGGTTTAGAGTCCTAGAAACGCGTTTTTAGATGTTTCATACGTTCGTCAAACTTGTACAAAGCTCATTGAGGAACTTATAAGCTCTCATGTTGCATGAAACTTGATTTAGAGTCCTATAAACGCGTTGTTAGATGTTTCATAAGTTCGTGAAACTTATACAAAGCTCATTGAGATACTTATAAGCCCTCATGCTGCATGAAACTTGGTTTAGTGTCCTAGAAACGCGTTGTTAGATGTTTCATACGTTATTCAAACTTGTACAAAAGTCATTGAGACTCTTATAAAAACTCATGTTGCATGAAACTTGGTTTAAATTCCTAGAAAAGCGTTGTTAGATGTTTCATACGTTCGTCAAACTTGTACAAAGTTCATTGAGACACTTATAAACACTCATGTTGCATGAAACTTGGTTTAGAGTCCTAGAAACGCGTTGTTAGATGTTTCATACGTTCGTCAAACTTGTACAAAGCTCATTGAGGAACTTATAAGCCCTCATGTTGCATGAAACATGGTTTAGAGTCCTAGAAACACGTTGTTAGATGTTTCATAAGTTCGTCAAACTTAAACAAATCTCATTGAGATACTTATAAGCACTCATGTTGCATGAAAATTGGTTTAGAGTCCTAGCAACACGTTGTTAGATGTTTCATAAGTTCGTCAAACTTAAACAAATCTCATTGAGATACTTATAAGCACTCATGTTGCATGAAAATTGGTTTAGAGTCCTAGAAACACGTTGTTAGATGTTTCATAAGTTCGTGAAACTTATACAAATCTCATTGAGGAACTTGTAAGCTCTCATGTTGCATGAAACTTGGTTTAGAGTCCTAGAAACACGTTGTTAGATATTTCATACGTTCGTCAAACTTGTACAAAGCTCATTGAGGAACTTATAAGCACTCATGTTGCATGAAACTTGGTTTAGAGTCCTAGAAACACGTTGTTAGATGTTTCATACGTTCGTCAAACTTGTACAAAGCTCATTGAGGAACTTATAAGCTCTCATGTTGCATGAAACTTGATTTAGAGTCCTAGAAACGAGTTGTTAGACGTTTCATAGGTTCGTCAAACTTATACAAAGCTCATTGAGATACTTATAAGCACTCTTGTTGCATGAACCTTGGTTTAGAGTCCTAGACACGCGTTGTTAGATGTTTCATAAGTTCGTCAAACTTGTACAAAGCTCATTGAGACACTTATAAACACTCATGTTGCATGAAACTTAGTTTAGAGTCCTAGAACGCGTTGTTAGATGTTTCATACGTTCGTCAAACTTGTACAAAGCTCATTGAGGAACTTATAAGAACTCATGTTGCATGTAACTTGGTTTAGAGTCCTAGAAACGCGTTGTTAGATGTTTCATAATTTCGTGAAACTTGTACAAGGCTCATTGGGGAACTTATAAGCACTCATGTTGCATGAAACTTGGTTTAGTGTCCTAGAAACGTTTTGTTAGATGTTTCATACGTTCGTCAAACTTGTACAAAACTCATTGAGGAACATATAAGCTCTCATGTTGCATGAAACTTGATTTAGAGTCATAGAAACGCGTTGTTAGATGTTTCATAAGTTCATGAAACTTATACAAAGCTCATTGAGATACTTATAAGCACTCATGTTGCATGAAACTTTGTTTAGAGCCCTAGAAACGCGTTGTTAGATGTTTCATACGTTCATCAAACTTGTACAAAGCTCATTGAGGAACTTATAAGCACTCATGTTACATGAAACTTGGTTTAGAGTCCTAGAAACGCGTTGTTAGATGTTTCATAAGTTCGTCAAACTTGTACAATGCTCATTGAGGAACTTATAAGCACTCATGTTGCATGAAACTTGGTTTAGAGTCCTAGAAACGCGTTGTTAGATGTTTCATACGTTCGTCAAACTTGTACAAAGCTCATTGAGGAACTTATAAGCACTCATGTTGCATGAAACATGATTTAGAGTCCTAGAAACACGTTGTTAGATGTTTTATAAGTTCGTGAAACTTATACAAAGCTCATTGAGATACTTATAAGCCCTCATGTTGCATGAAACTTGGTTTAGAGTCCTAGAAACGCGTTGTTAGATGTTTCATGCGTTATTCAAACTTGTACAAAACTCATTGAGACACTTATAAAAACTCATGTTGCATGAAACTTGGTTTAAATTCCTAGAAAAGCGTTGTTAGATGTTTCATACGTTCGTCAAACTTGTACAAAGCTCATTGAGACACTTATAAACACTCATGTTGCATGAAACTTGGTTTAGAGTCCTTGAAACGCGTTGTTAGATGTTTCATACGATCGTCAAACTTGTACAAAGCTCATTGAGACACTTATAAACAGTCATGTTGCATGAAACTTGGTTTAGAGTCCTAGAAACGCGTTGTTAGATGTTTCATAAATTCGTGAAACTTGTACAAAGCTCATTGAGGAACTTATAAGCACTCATGTTGCATAAAACTTGGTTTAGAGTCCTAGAAACGCGTTGTTAAATGTTTTATAAGTTCGTCAAACTTAAACAAATCTCATTGAGATACTTATAAGCACTCATGTTGCATGAAAATTGGTTTAGAGTCCTAGAAACACGTTGTTAGATGTTTCATAAGTTCGTCAAACTTATAAAAATCTCATTGAGATACTTATAAGCACTCATGTTGCATGAAATTTGATTTAGAGTCCTAGAAACGCTTTGTTAGATGTTTCATAAGTTCGTGAAACTTGTACAAAGCTCATTGAGGAACTTATAAGCACTCATGTTCCATGAAACTTGGTTTAGAGTCCTAGAAACGCGTTGTTAGATGTTTCATAAGTTCGTCAAACTTGTACAAAGCTCATTGAGGAACTTATAAGCACTCATGTTGCATAAAACTTAGTTTAGAGTCCTAGAAACGCGTTGTTAGATGTTTCATACGTTCGTCAAACTTGTACAAAGCTCATTGAGGAACTTATAAGCACTCATGTTGCATGAAACTTGGTTTAGAGTCCTAGAAACACGTTGTTAGATGTTTCATACGTTCGTCAAACTTGTACAAAACTCATTGAGGAACTTATAAGTTCTCATGTTGCATGAAACTTGGTTTAGAGTCCTAGAAACGCATTGTTAGATATTTCATACGGTCATCAAACTTGTACAAAGCTCATTGAGGAACTTATAAGAACTCATGTTGCATGTAACTTGGTTTATAGTCCTAGAAACACGTTGTTAGATGTTTCATAAGTTCGTGAAACTTGTACAAAGCTCATTGAGGAACTTATAAGCACTCATGTTGCATGAAACTTGGTTTAGAGTCCTAGAAACGCGTTGTTAGATGTTTCATAAGTTCGTGAAACTTGTACAAAGCTCATTGAGGAACTTATAAGCACTCATGTTCCATGAAACTTGGTTTAGAGTCCTAGAAACGCGTTGTTAGATGTTTCATAAGTTCGTCAAACTTGTACAAAGCTCATTGAGGAACTTATAAGCACTCATGTTGCATAAAACTTAGTTTAGAGTCCTAGAAACGCGTTGTTAGATGTTTCATACGTTCGTCAAACTTGTACAAAGCTCATTGAGGAACTTATAAGCACTCATGTTGCATGAAACTTGGTTTAGAGTCCTAGAAACACGTTGTTAGATGTTTCATACGTTCGTCAAACTTGTACAAAACTCATTGAGGAACTTATAAGTTCTCATGTTGCATGAAACTTGATTTAGAGTCCTAGAAACGCATTGTTAGATATTTCATACGGTCATCAAACTTGTACAAAGCTCATTGAGGAACTTATAAGAACTCATGTTGCATGTAACTTGGTTTATAGTCCTAGAAACGCGTTGTTAGATGTTTCATAAGTTCGTGAAACTTGTACAAAGCTCATTGAGGAACTTATAAGCATTCATGTTGCATGAAACTTGGTTTAGAGTCCTAGAAACGCGTTGTTAGATGTTTCATAAGTTCGTGAAACTTGTACAAAGCTCATTGAGGAACTTATAAGCACTCATGTTGCATGAAATTTGGTTTAGAGTCCTAGAAATGCGTTGTTAGATGTTTCATACGTTCGTCAAACTTGTACAAAGCTCATTGAGGAACTTATAAGCTCTCATGTTACATGAAACTTGGTTTAGAGTCCTAGAAACGCGTTGTTAGATGTTTCATAAGTTCGTGAAACTTGTACAAAGCTCATTGACGAACTTATAAGCACTCATGTTTCATGAAACTTGGTTTAGAGTCCTAGAAACGCGTTGTTAGATGTTTCATAAGTTCGTCAAACTTGTATAAAGCTCATTGAGGAACTTATAAGCTCTCATGTTGCATTAAACTTGGTTTAGAGTCCTAGAAACACGTTGCTAGATGTTTCATACGTTCGTGAAACTTGTACAAAGCTCATTGAGGAACTTATAAACTCTCATGTTGCATGAAACTTGATTTAGAGTCCTAGAAACGCGTTGTTAGATGTTTCATAAGTTCGTGAAACTTTTACAAAACTCATTGAGATACTTATAAGCACTCATGTTGCATGAAACTTGGTTTAGAGTCCTAGAAACGCCGTTTTAGATGTTTCATACGTTCGACAAACTTGTATAAAGCACATTGAGGAACTTATAAGCTCTCATGTTGCATGAAACTTGGTTTAGAGTCCTAGAAACGCGTTGTTAGATGATTCATAAGTTCGTGAAACTTGTACAAAGCTCATTGAGGAACTTATAAGCACTCATGTTGCATGAAACTTGGTTTAGAGTCCTAGAAACGCGTTGTTAGATGTTTCATATGTTCGTCAAACTTGTACCAAGCTCATTGAGGAACTTATAAGCTCTCATGTTGCATGAAACTTGGTTTAGAGTCCTAGAAACGCGTTGTTAGATGTTTCATAAGTTCGTCAAACTTGTACAAAGCTCATTGAGGAACTTTTAAGAACTCATGTTGCATGAAACTTGGTTTAGAGTCCTAGAAACGCGTTGTTAGATGTTTCATACGTTCGTCAAACTTGTACAAAGCTCATTGAGGAACTTATAAGCACTCATGTTGCATGAAACTTTGTTTAGAGTCCTAGAAACGCGTTGTTAGATGTTTCATAAGTTCATGAAACTTATACAAAGCTTATTGAGATACTTATAAGCACTCATGTTGCATGAAACTTGGTTTAGAGTCCTAGAAACGCGTTGTTAGATGTTTCATACGTTCGTCAAACTTGTACAAAACTTATTGAGGAACTTATAAGCTCTCATGTTGCATGAAACTTGATTTAGAGTCCTAGAAACGCGTTGTTAGATGTTTCATAAGTTCATGAAACTTATACAAAGCTCATTGAGATACTTATAAGCACTCATGAAATTGTTGAGGAGAAAACACACAAGGAGGAAAAGACTTGGCGGATTTATGTATGGCACAACATGGCGTGACCTACAAGGCACGGTCAACGTTGGTCAATGGCGCCAAGGTCTCCAACGGTCATAAGAAGGATAAGGAAGAAAGAAGATAAGCGTTAAAATGGAGGGAAAGTGCTTTTGACCGAGAAAGAACCAATCCGAGCAGTACACGGTAAAAGCGCATCCGGTAAGCCAATCATCGGGCTCCAGCGCATGCGGTACGCGCTACATCGGGCTACGAGAATGGACAGCGCATAAAAGCGTCCGGTACGGACGCCAACGTACAAAACGGATCTTTGACTCGTCTTATCTTTTAACGGCTCTTTCTCTAGGGCTTTTCTTCTCTTTATCTTCCTCCTATATATACCAATGTATCCTCCTATGTATTAACTTATGAAATACAATATTCTCTCCAATAAACATTATGAAACCGAAAGCTTTTATTCTCCGCTAATCTCTAATGGTTCCTTAAACCATTCTAGATTCACAAACACAAATCTCTACATGGTATCGAGCATTTTTGCTCCTAAATCTCTTTTTCCGCAACCAAAAGCTCATAACTTTGGATCTAAAACATCAAAGTTATCATCTTTCTCTTCAAAACTTTCGGTTTTCTTCTTATTTCTCGCAAAAATCTCTTGGCTTTGGTGAAATCTCATCAAAGTCACTCTTTTTCTTCAAAATCTCTCTCTTTTGTTGATAAATATCATCAAAGGAGCTACCTTTTTCACTTTAATCTTATAGATCTAGCCGGATCTATTCTCAAAATTCTCTGTTTTACCAAGATCTAGTCTTTATCATGGAAGACAACAAGGAAAGTTTCAAGTTTTACATTGCACCGGTTACAATAAAGGGGATCAACTACCTACTTTGGACAAGAACAATCAAAACCGCCTTGTGTAGTCGCGGTCTTTGGAGCCATGTCCTGAAGAATCAAGCTCCAATAGATGCGGAAACGGCGAGTGGAGAGGAGACCATTACCACCGAAGAAGGAAAATGGTTCCAAGAAAATCAGAAAGTTCTTGGAATCATTCAAAGCTCGCTAGATCCATCCATCCTAGAGGCGTATTCCTATTGTGAGACGGCAAAGGAACTTTGGGATACCTTGCAAACCGTATATGGCAACATCTCAAATCTCAGCCGAGTTTATGAGGTAAAGAAAGCTCTCACGGATCTCTCTCAAGAAGACATGGAGTTTACCCAACACTTTGGCAAGTTTCGAGCTTTATGGGCGGAACTTGAAATGCTAAGGCCAAGTTCCGTGGATGCCAAGGTGCTAAATGAGAGAAAGGAACAAGATAAAGTCTTCGGCTTACTCTTGACCCTAAACTCAAGCTATAAAGACCTCATTAAGCACCTTCTTAGGGCGGATACTCTGTCATCTCTGGAAACGGTGTGTTCTCAGCTACAAAGAGAACAAGGATCCCATGAGTTATTCGGAGGAAAAAAGGAGTTGGTTACCGCCAACAAAGCTGTCTACAAGCCGAATGAAGATACGAGGGCAATGGTTTGTGAACATTGCAAGAAGAAGGGTCATATCAAAGACAAGTGCTGGATTCTCCATCCTCATCTCAAGCCGAACAAATTCAAGGACCAAAAGGCGAATCTCTCTCAAGATGACTCGGTCACACCAAGCGGTTCATCAAGTCAAGGCAAGGATGATGATTCATTAGCCGTGGTTCCCTTCAACGATGAGTATGTCAAGAAATCCGACTTGGAAGCTCTCATTAAGGCCCTTAAGGGGTCCGATATGGTTTATAATATCTCTTTGAATGCTAGGATAGAACGGCCATTAGTGGTAGATTCGGGTGCATCTCACCACATGATTAGTAGTCCAAATCTTATGAAAAATATCAAACCAACTATAGGAAACGTGATAGTTGCAAATGGTTGTAAGGTACCGATTAAGGGTTTAGGTAAACTTAGGTTATTCAATAGAGATATGAATGCTCTTTATATGCCTACCTTTACCTCAAATCTCTTATCCGTTAAACGCATATCAACCGATTTGAATTGCAATGTTACTTTTGGTCCTAATAGTGTTATTTTCAGGATATTGACTCTAAGAAAATCATTGGTAAGGGAAGCACAAAAGGGGATCTCTATGTGCTTGAAGGAAATCCAAGCTCCCATCTATCTTATGCATTCAATTCTGTCTTAGTAGAAGCTAATTGTTAGTTTTAAGAAGATTATATGAGTTTAGAGATTTGTGTTCTTGAGTTCCATGAAGAACATCAAGAACAAGAGAGAGAGAGAGAATAGAGAGAGATTAATCGGAAAAGATTATGTGATATTAGATTAGATTGTTTTTGTCGTTACAACATAGGATAAATATATAAGGAATAGCATCTTAAAATAGCATCATGTGAAGATGCCAAAACCGTCCACATCTTCCTCGGTTCAATGCGCCAAACGTCGCTTTCTCCTCGGTTAGACGCGCATCCTTAGAGCCACCCGTGACTTGTACGGACGGCGTGAACTCCACACGCCCAACGGCTCTTTGGTGTAACGGTAACTTGGTTTCTAGATCCTTCCTTTGTTTCTCTTGTCCTCTTGTAACGGTAACAAAAGAGATAGCTTGGGTCCTTTGCCTTTGACCACAAGCTAGGTCTTTGCCTTGGTGAACGAGTGTGTCCGGGCAAAGCCTTGGTCTCTTTTCAACACTCCCCCGCAAGCTTAGCCTAATGCAATGGCTAAGCTTGGAACCCGCATAACCTTGCCTCGTTAAAACCTTGGTGAGAAAACCACTTGGGATAAAACTCACCTAAGGGAAAAGAGTGCAAGCTTATGCGGTTGGAGACTTAGGCTTTGGTAGCCCGTGTGAGTCCTAGTCTTGGTAGGATGGACTCACAAACCTTCAAGCTTGCTGATTTGGTGAAGATGTCCGCGAGTTGATCTTCACTTTTGGTGTAGCAAGGTAAGATGGTCCCTTTGACCATTTGCTCTCTAACCTTGTGACAATCCACCTCTATGTGCTTGGTCCGTTCATGGAAGACCGAGTTGGTTGCTATGTGGATGGCCGCTTGGTTGTCACAATGCATAGTCATTGGTGCTTCAATCTTGAAACCCAAATCCCCTAGCAAGTTCTTTAGCCACATGAGTTCTTGAGTTAGCTTCCTCATGGCTCTATACTCGGCTTCGGCGGTTGAGCAAGACACTATCTTTTGCTTCTTTGTCTTCCATGTGACAAGGTTGCCTCCAATGAAGGTGCAATACCCGGTGGTTGACCGCCTGTCTTCTAGGTTCCCGGCATAGTCCGCGTCACAATACCCAACAACCTCCGTGCTTTTGTTGCAACCCATCCATATACCCAAGCTTGAAGTTCCCTTAAGGTATCCCAAGATCCTCATGATCATGTTCCAATGATGTTGCTTCGGTCTTTGCATATGTTGGGAGACTTGATTCACGGCAAAGCATAGATCCGGCCTAGTGATGGTAAGGTAGATGAGCTTTCCCACTAGCCGTCTATATAGCATCGGATCTTTGTATGGTTGATCGTCTTCACTACCCTCTTGAATGGTCTTGTAGCCGTCTTCAAGGGGTGTCTTGGCCACCTTGGTACCTGCCATATTGACAACACTTAAAACATCATGGGTGTACTTCCTTTGGGAGAGAAATAGACCTTCCTTTGATCTACAAACTTCAATCCCAAGGAAGTACTTAAGCAAACCGAGATCTTTGATATCAAATTTAGACTTAAGAAAAGACTTGGTTTCTAGAATACCTCCCTTGTTGTTTCCGGAGATGATGATGTCATCTACGTATACAAGTACTACTACTATACCTTCTTGGTTTTGTAGTGTGAAGAGTGTGTGCTCGGCTTGTGATCTCTTGAATCCTCTTGCCATCAATGTTGAGCTAAGCTTGTGGTACCAAGCTCTTGGTGATTGCTTGAGACCGTAGATAGCCTTTCTTAATCTTAAGACTTTCCCGGGGTAATTTCTACTCCGGGTGGTGGAGTCATGTATACCTCTTCCTCAAGCTCTCCTTGTAGGAAGGCGTTCTTCACATCCATTTGAAAGAGATCCCAAGACAAGTTAGTAGCCAAGGATAGAATGACCCTAACCGTGTGAAGTTTGGCAACCGGTGCAAAGGTATCCAAGTAATCCTCTCCATAGGTTTGGGTGAAGCCTCTTGCCACAAGTCTTGCCTTGTACCTTTCAATATCCCCATTGCTTAGGTACTTGATGGTGAACACGTATCTAGAGCTCACAGTCTTCTTGCCCTTGGGAAGATCAATTTCATAGAAGGTTTCATTGTCTTCCATTGCCTTGTTCTCGGCTCTAACCGCATTGATCCACACTTCTTCCTTCATTGCTTCTTCATATGTCCTTGGTATCACATGTTGATCCATGGCGGTAAGGAAGGCTCGGTGTTCCTTGGGAATTCTAGCAAGAGAGCATGTTGCTTGAGTAGGATGGGCCACCGCCTTGCTATTGTAGTAGACCCTTGTGTTTACCCAATTAGATGGATGCTTCTTTACCCTAGTGCTTCTCCTTAGAGTCGGCTCCGTTTGAATACTAGTCGGCTCCGGTGGTACACTTCCTCCTTGACCCACTTCTTGATCATGATCATCTTGAGCATGTCCTTGGTCTTCTTGTGGTGTAGTTTGTTGGTGAGCATTTGATTCTCCCCCGGACTCATTAGACTCTTGAGGTTCGGAGTTGGCTTGCTCATTTATGTTCTCCCCCTCATGATCAAGAGGAGTGGGTTGTTGATTTGGTATGTCTTGGCTTGGCTCTTCTTCAAAGTTCATGCCAAGATTCTTCATTAGGTTCCTTAGGCTTGTGGCTCTATCCGTGACTTTCTCGGGTAAGTCCTTCACACTATCCCAATTCTTGTCTTCATAGAAGCTTTTGCCTTCAAGGAACTTGACGTCTCTTGAGACTATGACCCTTCTTGTCTCGGGTACATAACATTTGTATCCTTTTTGTGTGTTGGAGTAGCCTATGAACATGGCCTTGATGCTCTTTGCTTCAAGTTTGTTCCTTTGTTCACTAGGCACAAAAACAAAACACACACAACCAAAAACTCTTAGATGGTTAAGAATAGGCTTACTTTTATTCAAAACTTGAAAGGGAGATTGGTTGTTTAAGATTTGAGTAGGGGTTCGGTTGATGAGATAACACGCGGTTAAAACACCATCCGACCAAAACCGTTTTGGGATGTTCATGTGGAACATCATTGACCGTGTGACCTCCATGAGATGCCTATTCTTCCTCTCGGCCACACCGTTTTGTTGCGGTGTATATGGACATGTGGTTTGGTGAAGAATCCCATGGTTGGCTATGTGTTCTTTGAATGCTCGGCTTGTGTACTCCCCCCCATTATCCGACCTAAAGGTTTTAATCTTAGCATTGTAATGGTTAGTCACATAGTTTTGAAAGTTTTTAAAAGCCTCTAATACCCTATCTTTAGTTTGTAAAAGTGTAACCCAAGTGTATTTAGAGCTTTCATCTATAAATGTGACAAAATAAGCTTGATTATCCCTAGATTTGCAAGGGGAGGACCAAACATCCGAATGAATCAATTCAAAAGGTTTGTAACACATTTTGGATTTTGAAAATACGGTTCTACAATGTTTGCCTAAAATGCAAGCCTCACAAGTTTGATGATCAAAAACAACATTAGGGAAAATAGTTTTTAAAGCATTCAAATGAGGATGACCAAGTCTAAAATGCCAAATAACATTGTTAACTTCGGCTATAACCGATTTAAAAACATGACAAAGAGAAGTAGAAGTAGAGATAGAGTTTTTGAAATCAAATTCTTCAAGAACATAAAGGTCCCCTCTTGTGACCCCTTTTCCAATGACCTTCTCACTCTTAATATCCTGAAAAATCACATCATTAGGACTGAAAATAACCTTGCAATTCAAATCACAAGCAATGCGTTTAACGGATATAAGATTGGAAGTGAAACTAGGCATGTAAAGAGCTTGAGAATCACTATCAAACAACTTAAGATTTCCTAACCCTTCTATAGGAATTTCACTCCCATTTGCAATAATGACATTACCTAAAGCCGGTTTAACATTACTAATTAAATCCAAGTTACTAATCATATGATGAGAAGCACCCGAATCAACAATAATAGGCTTATATGGTTTAATGTCTATGTTTTGAGCACTAAGAGAGTAATAGGGTGAAATACCGGAGCCCTTAAGGGCTTTGATGAGTGCGTCAAGGTCCGACTTCCTCACGAACTCGTCCATGTATGGGACAATGGCCGAAGACTCCTCTTCCTTGCCATGGTTTGGTCCGCTTGTACTTGGTATGCTAGCCGAGTCATCGTGAGAGTAATTGGCCTTGGCGTCCTTGAACTTGGCCGGCTTGAGACTAGGGTGTAGGATCCAACACTTCTCCTTGTTGTGGCCTTTCTTCTTGCAATGCTCACATGTCAAGGCTCTCCTTTCTTCATATGTCTTGGAAGACGGTTTAAACGCCACCTTGTTCGCGGTCACAAGTTCCTTCTTGCCATCAAAGAGCTCGATGGAACCTTGTTCTCTTTGGAGTTGTGCACACACTTCTTCAAGGTTTGGTAGAGTATCGGCTCGGAGAAGATGCTTGGTGATCTCCTTGTAGCTGCCGTTGAGGGTAAGAAGCAAGCCAAAGACTTTGTCTTGCTCTCTTCGTTCGTTTAACACTTTAGGATCCACGGTGCTTGGGCGAAGCATTTCTAACTCTGCCCAAAGTGACCTAAACTTCCCAAAGTGTTTAGTGAACTCGGTGTCTTCTTGGTTTAGGTCACTAATGGCCTTCTTGACTTCATAAACTCGGCTAAGGTTTGAGATGTTGCCGTAGACGGTTTGGAGAGTGTCCCATAGCTCCTTGGCGTTTTCGCAATAGGAGTAAGCCTCCAAGATGGACGGCTCAAGGGATCCTTGGATGATTCCAAGTACCTTTTTGGTCTAGTTGGAACCACTTCTCATCGTCGGTTGTGAGTTCGTTGTTGAACTCAATAGGAGCGTCTTGCCGAGTGAGTATATGGTTCCAATAGCCGCGGCCACAAAGGGCTATCTTCATGGTTCTTGCCCATAGAAGGTAGTTGATGCCTTTGAGAGTAACCGGACAAAGTGCCTTCTTGGATTCTTTGTCTTCCATGGTTGTGTTGAATGAGGTTTGAAATAACTCGTTTTTGAAATTTCGGATCTAGAAATTTGAACCGAGAAATTTGAAACCGAGAGTATCGAGAATGGTCGGTGTCGGGATTTGTCGGTATCGAGACTTGTCGGTATCGAGACGGTCGGTATCGAGAAAAGATCTTGTCGAGAGTAGTCGAGAAAAGTGGCCGGGAAAACAAGACTCTTGCCGAGAAAACTTTGTCGAGAAAACCTTGTCGAGAGTTTGTCGAGAGTTTGTCGAGGTTTGAGAGTTTGTCGAGGCTTGTCGAGAGTCTACAGTAACCGTATCGAGAGTGCACAGTAACCGTATCGAGGTTTGTCGAGAGTACCGAGAATCGTCGGTACCGAGAGTAGCCGAGAGTAACTGAGAGTAGATTTAGCGGAAGCAGATTAGGTTCCAGAGCAAGGTTGCTCGATACCATGTTAGTTTTAAGAAGATTATATGAGTTTAGAGATTTGTGTTCTTGAGTTCCATGAAGAACATCAAGAACAAGAGAGAGAGAGAGAATAGAGAGAGATTAATCGGAAAAGATTATGTGATATTAGATTAGATTGTTTTTGTCGTTACAACATAGGATAAATATATAAGGAATAGCATCTTAAAATAGCATCATGTGAAGATGCCAAAACCGTCCACATCTTCCTCGGTTCAATGCGCCAAACGTCGCTTTCTCCTCGGTTAGACGCGCATCCTTAGAGCCACCCGTGACTTGTACGGACGGCGTGAACTCCACACGCCCAACGGCTCTTTGGTGTAACGGTAACTTGGTTTCTAGATCCTTCCTTTGTTTCTCTTGTCCTCTTGTAACGGTAACAAAAGAGATAGCTTGGGTCCTTTGCCTTTGACCACAAGCTAGGTCTTTGCCTTGGTGAACGAGTGTGTCCGGGCAAAGCCTTGGTCTCTTTTCAACACTAATAACACCATTTGGCATGCTAGATTAGGCCATCCAAACTCTAGAGCTTTGAAATTGTTATTTCCAAATGTTTCCTTTGATAATAACTCTTGTGAATCTTGCATCCTTGGTAAACATTGTAGAACGGTTTTTCCAAATTCAAATAAAGTTTATGAATTATGTTTTGATTTGATCCACTCCGGTGTATGGACATCACCATGCATCTCAAGAGAAAATCATAAATATTTTGTTACTTTTATAGATGAAAAATCAAAATACACATGGATTACCTTGTTAGCTTCTAAGGATAGAGTTCTTGATGCATTTAAAAACTTCCAAACATATGTCACTAATCATTATAATGCCAAGATCAAGTTTTTCAGGTCGGATAATGGCGGTGAATACATTAGTCATCCGTTTAAAGAGCATCTTGCCTAGCACGGCATCATCCACCAAACTAGTTGTCCATACACACCTCAACAGAATGGTGTAGCCGAGAGAAAGAATAGGCACCTAATGGAAGTAGCTAGAGCTATCATGTTCTACACCAATGTGCCTAAACGGTTTTGGTCGGATCTTGTCATGACCGCATGCTACCTCATTAACCGGACACCAACACAAATCCTTCTAAACTCATCTCCATTTCAAATTTTGAACAAAGCCAATCCATATCTTGCTCACTTAAGGGTCTTTGGTTGTCTTTGTTTTGTGTTAATACCAGGAGAACAGAGGAACAAGCTTGATCCGAAGAGTATCAAGGCAATGTTCATCGGTTACTCCAACACACAGAAAGGGTACAAGTGCTATGTACCGGATACAAGAAGAGTGCTTGTATCAAGAGACGTGAGGTTTATAGAAGGGAAAGGGTACTATGAGGATAAAAATTGGGAGAGCATTAAGGATCTACCCAATTCAACCTCGGATAGGGCCACATCTCTTCGGAAGCTCATGGAAAGTCTTGGTTTGAACCTAGGGGAAGAACCTAGTCAAGAAACATATGTACAACCTCCTACCCATCTTGATCATGAGGGGGAGAGTGATGAAGTGTCTACAAGCAATAATGAGCAAGTGGAACCAGAATCTCATGGAGAACAAGGTGAATCAGAATCACATGCTCATGGACAAACAACATCAAGTAGCCAAGAAGAGGATCACCATGACCAAGATATCCCGGTTGTGTTGAGAAGAAGTACAAGACATAGGAGAGACCCATCCAATTGGGTAAACACCAGAGTCTACTTCAACAACAACGCCGTAGCCCATCCAATACAAGCTGTTTGCAACATGACAGTTTTCCCTCTTGAGCATCAAGCGTTTCTGGTGAAGATAGACTCTCATTGGATACCTAAGACTGATGAGGAAGCCATGGAGCATGAAGTTTGGATAGAGGCAGTTAGAAAGGAAGATCTAGCCATGGAAACCAATGATACTTGGTATGAAACAGAGCTGCCTAAAGGAAAACGGACGGTCAGCTCAAGATATGTCTTCACCATCAAATACAAAAGCAATGGAGACATAGAAAGATACAAGGCAAGACTTGTAGCAAGAGGTTTTACCCAAACCTATGGTGAAGACTACTTGGACACGTTTGCACCTGTGGCCAAACTACATACGGTTAGAGTTCTCTTCTCTCTAGCAACAAACCTGGAGTGGGATCTATGGCAGATGGATGTCAAAAATGCCTTCCTCCAAGGATAACTAGAAGATGAAGTGTACATGACTCCTCCTCCCGGGAAAAAGGTTACACCGGGAAATGTTCTTAGACTGAAGAAATCTATATATGGATTGAAGCAATCTCCAAGGGCTTGGTATCACAAATTGAGCAAGACCCTTCTTGAGACAGAAATCTGAAGCCGATCACACCCTCTTTACAAAACAGAGCCAAAGAGGTATTATAGTCATTCTCGTGTATGTTGATGATATCATCATAACCGGGAATGACAAGGTAGGCATTCAAGAGTCTAAAGATTACCTTAAATCTGTATTTGATATCAAAGATCTAGGAGAACTAAAGTATTTTCTAGGCATTGAAGTGTGCAGGTCTAAGGAAGGACTATTCTTATCCCAACGCAAGTATACCCTTGATCTCTTAAAAGAGACGGGTAAGCTTGGAGCAAAACCAGCAAGGACACCCTTGGAAAATGACTACAAAGTCATACGCAAGGGGGAGATTGAAGACGAGCCATATAAAGACGTCAAGCAATATAGACGCCTTGTGGGTAAGCTCATTTACTTAACAATTACACGGCCTGATATATGCTTTGCTGTGAATCAGGTGTCTCAACATATGCAAAACCCAAAGGTGCATCATTGGAACATGGTGGATAGAATCCTGAAGTATCTCAAAGGAGCACCGGGACAAGGCATATGGATGGGATGCAATGGAAGCACGGAGCTGGTCGGCTACTGTGATGCAGACTACGCCGGTGATCAAGGAGACAGGAGATCAACAACTGGCTATTGCACATTCATAGGAGGAAACCTTGTAACCTGGAAGAGCAAGAAGTATAAGATAGTATCACTATCTAGCACAAAATATGAATACCGGGCAATGAGGAAACTAACACAAGAGATCATGTGGTTAAAAGCTCTCCTCAAAGACTTGGGTATCGAATCAAAGGAGCCGACAACAAAGCTGCAATCAACCTTGCATCAAACTCTGTCTTCCATGAAAGAACCAAGCATGTTGAAGTGGATTGCCATAAAGTTAGAGAGAAAATGGTGAAAGGGGTAATTCTTCCGTGCTTCACCAAAAGCTCCGATCAGTTGGCAGATATATTCACTAAGGCAGCAAGCATTAGTGTGTGTGAGTTCATCCATCCAAAGCTTGGACTCACAGACACTATCAAATGCTAAGTCCTCTAAACCGTATGGCTAAGTACTCTTTTCCCTCAATGTGGTTTTATCCCATAGGGTTTTCCCATTGAGGTTTTAACGAGGCTTAGAAATATGGTTCCAAGCTTAGCCGTGTCACTAGGCTAAGCTTGAGGGGGAGTGTTGAGGAGAAAACACACAAGGAGGAAAAGACTTGGCGGATTTAAGTATGGCACAACATGGCGTGACCTACAAGGCACGGTCAACGTTGGTCAATGGCGCCAAGGTCTCCAACGGTCATAAGAAGGATAAGGAAGAAAGAAGATAAGCGTTAAAATTGAGGGAAAGTGCTTTTGACCGAGAAAGAACCAATCCGAGCGGTACACGGTAAAAGCGCATCCGGTAAGCCAATCATCGGGCTCCATCGCATACTGGTACGCGCTACATCGGGCTACGAGAATGGACAGCGCATAAAAGCGTCCGGTACGGACGCCAGCGCACAAAACGGATCTTTGACTCGTCTTATCTTTTAACGGCTCTTTCTCTAGGGCTTTTCTTCTCTTTATCTTCCTCCTATATATACCAATGTATCCTCCTATGTATTAACTTATGAAATACAATATTCTCTCCAATAAACATTATGAAACCGAAAGCTTTTATTCTCCGCTAATCTCTAATGGTTCCTTAAACCATTCTAGATTCACAAACACAAATCTTTACAGAAACTTGGTTTAGAGTCCTAGAAACGCGTTGTTAGATGTTTCATACGTTCATCAAACTTGTACAAAGCTCATTGAGGAACTTATAAGCACTCATGTTACATGAAACTTGGTTTAGAGTCCTAGAAACGCGTTGTTAGATGTTTCATACGTTCGTCAAACTTGTACAAAGCTCATTGAGGAACTTATAAGCTCTCATGTTGCATGAAACTTGATTTAGAGTCCTATAAACGCGTTGTTAGATGTTTCATAAGTTCTTGAAACTTATACAAAACTCATTGAGATACTTATAAGCCCTCATGTTGCATGAAACTTGGTTTAGAGTCCTAGAAACGCGTTGTTAGATGTTTCATACGTTCGTGAAACTTGTACAAAGCTCATTGAGACACTTATAAACACTCATGTTGCATGAAACTTGGTTTAAAGTCCTAGAAAAGCGTTGTTAGATGTTTCATACGTTCGTCAAACTTGTACAAAGCTCATTGAGGAACTTATAAGCACTAATGTTGCATGAAACTATGTTTAGAGTCCTAGAAACGCGTTGTTAGATGTTTCATAAGTTCGTCAAACTTGTACAAAGCTCATTGAGACACTTATAAACACTCATGTTGCATGAAACTTGGTTTAGAGTCCTAGAAACGCGTTGTTAGATGTTTCATAAGTTTGTCAAACTTGTACAGAGCTCATTGAGGAACCTCTAAGAACTAATGTTGCATGAAACTTGGTTTAGAGTCCTAGAAACGCGTTGTTAGATGTTTCATACGTTTGTCAAACTTGTACAAAGCTCATTGAGGAACTTATAAGCACTCATGTTGCATGAAACTTGGTTTAGAGTCCTAGAAACGCGTTTGTTAGATGTTTCATAAGTTCGTGAAACTTGTACAAGGATCATTGGGGAACTTATAAGCACTCATGTTGCATGAAACTTGGTTTAGAGTCCTAGAAACGCGTTGTTAGATGTTTCATACGTTCGTCAAACTTGTACAAAACTCATTGAGGAACTTATAAGCTCTCATGTTGCATGAAACTTGATTTAGAGTCCTAGAAACGCGTTGTTAGATGTTTCATAAGTTCATGAAACTTATAGAAACCTCATTGAGATACTTATAAGCACTCATGTTGCATGAAACTTGGGTTAGAGTCCTAGAAACGCGTTGTTAGATGTTTCATACGTTCATCAAACTTGTACAAAGCTCATTGAGGAACTTATAAGCACTCATGTTACATGAAACTTGGTTTAGAGTCCTAGAAACGCGTTGTTAGATGTTTCATAAGTTCGTCAAACTTGTACAATGCTCATTGAGGAACTTATAAGCACTCATGTTGCATGAAACTTGGTTTAGAGTCCAAGAAACGTGTTTTTAGATGTTTCATACGTTCGTCAAACTTGTACAAAGCTCATTGAGGAACTTATAAGCTCTCATGTTGCATGAAACTTGATTTAGAGTCCTAGAAACGCGTTGTTAGATGTTTCATAAGTTCGTGAAACTTATACAAAGCTCATTGAGATACTTATAAGCCCTCATGTTGCATGAAACTTGGTTTAGAGTCCTAGAAACGCGTTGTTAGATGTTTCCTATGTTCGTCAAACTTGTACAAAACTCATTGAGACACTTATAAACACTCATGTTGCATGAAACTTGGTTTAAAGTCCTAGAAAAGCGTTGTTAGATGTTTCATACGTTCGTCAAACTTGTACAAAGCTCATTGAGGAAATTATAAGCTCTCATGTTGCATGAAACTTGGTTTAGAGTCCTAGAAACGAGTTGTTAGATGTTTCATAGGTTCGTCAAACTTATACAAAGCTCATTGAGATACTTATAAGCACTCTTGTTGCATGAACCTTGGTTTAGAGTCCTAGACACGCGTTGTTAGATGTTTCATAAGTTCGTCAAACTTGTACAAAGCTCATTGAGACACTTATAAACACTGATGTTGCATGAAACTTGGTTTAGAGTCCTAGAAATGCGTTGTTAGATGTTTCATACGTTCGTCAAACTTGTACAAAGCTCATTGAGGAACTTATAAGAACTCATGTTGCATGTAACTTGGTTTAGAGTCCTAGAAACGCGTTGTTAGATGTTTCATAAGTTCGTGATACTTGTACAAGGCTCATTGGGGAACTTTTAAGCACTCTTGTTGCATGAAACTTGGTTTAGAGTCCTAGAAACGCGTTGTTAGATGTTTCATACGTTCGTCAAACTTGTACAACGCTCATTGAGGAACTTATAAGCTCTCATGTTGCATGAAACTTGATTTAGAGTCCTAGAAACGCGTTGTTAGATGTTTAATAAGTTCATGAAACTTATACAAAGCTCAATGAGATACTTATAAGCACTCATGTTGCATGAAACTTGGTTTAGAGTCCTAGAAACGTGTTGTTAGATGTTTCATACGTTCATCAAACTTGTACAAATCTCATTGAGGAACTTATAAGCACTCATGTTGCATGAAACTTGGTTTAGAGTCCTAGAAAAGCGTTGTTAGATGTTTCATACGTTCGTCAAACTTGTACAAAGCTCATTGAGGAACTTATAAGCACTAATGTTGCATGAAACTTGGTTTAGAGTCCTAGAAACGCGTTGTTAGATGTTTCATAAGTTCGTCAAACTTGTACAAAGCTCATTGAGACACTTATAAACACTCATGTTGCATGAAACTTGGTTTAGAGTCCTAGAAACGCGTTGTTAGATGTTTCATAAGTTCGTCAAACTTGTACAATGCTCATTGAGGAACTTATAAGCACTCATGTTGCATGAAACTTGGTTTAGAGTCCAAGAAACGTGTTTTTAGATGTTTCATACGTTCGTCAAACTTGTACAAAGCTCATTGAGGAACTTATAAGCTCCCATGTTGCATGAAACTTGATTTAGAGTCCTAGAAACGCGTTGTTAGATGTTTCATAAGTTCGTGAAACTTATACAAAGCTCATTGAGATACTTATAAGCCCTCATGTTGCATGAAACTTGGTTTAGAGTCCTAGAAACGCGTTGTTAGATGTTTCATATGTTCGTCAAACTTGTACAAAACTCATTGAGACACTTATAAACACTCATGTTGCATGAAACTTGGTTTAAAGTCCTAGAAAAGCGTTGTTAGATGTTTGATACGTTCGTCAAACTTGTACAAAGCTCATTGAGGAAATTATAAGCTCTCATGTTGCATGAAACTTGGTTTAGAGTCCTAGAAACGAGTTGTTAGATGTTTCATAGGTTCGTCAAACTTATACAAAGCTCATTGAGATACTTATAAGCACTCTTGTTGCATGAACCTTGGTTTAGAGTCCTAGACACGCGTTGTTAGATGTTTCATAAGTTCGTCAAACTTGTACAAAGCTCATTGAGACATTTATAAACACTGATGTTGCATGAAACTTGGTTTAGAGTCCTAGAAATGCGTTGTTAGATGTTTCATACGTTCGTCAAACTTGTACAAAGCTCATTGAGGAACTTATAAGAACTCATGTTGCATGTAACTTGGTTTAGGGTCCTAGAAACGCGTTGTTAGATGTTTCATAAGTTCGTGAAACTTGTACAAGGCTCATTGGAGAACTTATAAGCACTCATGTTGCATGAAACTTGGTTTAGAGTCCTAGAAACGCGTTGTTAGATGTTTCATACGTTCGTCAAACTTGTACAAAACTCATTGAGGAACTTATAAGCTCTCATGTTGCATGAAACTTGATTTAGAGTCCTAGAAACGCGTTGTTAGATGTTTCATAAGTTCATGAAACTTATACAAAGCTCATTGAGATACTTATAAGCCCTCATGTTGCATGAAACTTGGTTTAGAGTCCTAGAAACGCGTTGTTAGATGTTTCATACGTTCGTCAAACTTGTACAAAACTCATTGAGACACTTATAAACACTCATGTTGCATGAAACTTGGTTTAAAGTCCTAGAAAAGCGTTGTTAGATGTTTCATACGTTCGTCAAACTTGTACAAAGCTCATTGAGGAACTTATAAGCTCTGATGTTGCATGAAACTTGGTTTAGAGTCCTAGAAACGCGTAGTTAGATGTTTCATAAGTTCGTCAAACTTGTACAAAGCTCATTGAGAAACTTATAAGCTCTCATGTTGCATGAAACTTGGTTTAAAGTCCTAGAAACGCGTTGTTAGATGTTTCATAAGTTCGACAAACTTGTACAATGCTCATTGAGGAACTTATAAGCACTCATGTTGGATGAAACTTGGTTTAGAGTCCAAGAAACATGTTTTTAGATGTTTCATACGTTCGTCAAACTTGTACAAAGCTCATTGAGGAACTTATAAGCTCTCATGTTGCATGAAACTTGATTTAGAGTCCTAGAAACGCGTTGTTAGATGTTTCATAATTTCGTGAAACTTATACAAAGCTCATTGAGATACTTATAAGCCCTCATGTTGCATGAAACTTGGTTTAGAGTCCTAGAAACGCGTTGTTTGATGTTTCATACGTTCGTCAAACTTGTACAAAACTCATTGAGACACTTATAAACACTCATGTTGAATGAAACTTGGTTTAAAGTCCTAGAAAAGCGTTGTTAGATGTTTCATACGTTCGTCAAACTTGTACAAAGCTCATTGAGGAAATTATAAGCTCTCATGTTGCATGAAACTTGGTTTAGAGTCCTAGAAACGAGTTGTTAGATGTTTCATAGGTTCGTCAAACTTATACAAAGCTCATTGAGATACTTATAAGCACTCTTGTTGCATGAACCTTGGTTTAGAGTCCTAGAGACACGTTGTTAGATGTTTCATACGTTAGTCAAACTTGTAAAAAGCTCATTGAGGAACTTATAAGCTCTCATGTTGCATGAAACTTGGTTTAAAGTCCTAGAAAAGCGTTGTTAGATGTTTCATACGTTCGTCAAACTTGTACAAAGCTCATTGAGGAACTTATAAGCACTAATGTTGCATGAAACTTGGTTTAGAGTCCTAAAAACGCGTTGTTAGATGTTTCATAAGTTCGTCAAACTTGTACAAAGCTTATTGAGACACTTATAAACACTCATGTTGCATGAAACTTGGTTTAGATTCCTAGAAACGCATTGTTAGATGTTTCATAAGTTCGTCAAACTTGTACATAGCTCATTGAGGAATTTCTAAGCACTCATGTTGCATGAAACTTGGTTTAGAGTCCTAGAAACGTGTTGTTAGATGTTTCATAAGTTCGTGAAACTTGTACAAGGCTCATTGGGGAACTTATAAGCACTCATGTTGCATGAAACTTGGTTTAGAGTCCTAGAAACGCGTTGTTAGTTAATTCATACGTTCGTCAAACTTGTACAAAACTCATTGAGGAACTTATAAGCTCTCATGTTGCATGAAACTTGATTTAGAGTCCAAGAAACGCGTTGTTAGATGTTTCATAAGTTCGTCAAACTTGTACAATGCTCATTGAGGAACTTATAAGCACTCATGTTGCATGAAATTTGGTTTAGAGTCCTAGAAACGCGTTGTTAGATGTTTCATAAGTTCGTGAAACTTGTACAAGGCTCATTGGGGAACTTATAAGCACTCTTGTTGCATGAAACTTGGTTTAGAGTCCTAGAAATGCGTTGTTAGATGTTTCATAAGTTCGTCAAACTTGTACAAAGCTCATTGAGGAACTTATAAGCTCTCATGTTGCATGAAACTTGATTTAGAGTCCTAGAAACGCGTTGTTAGATGTTTCATAAGTTGATGAAACTTATACAAAGCTCATTGAGATACTTATAAGCACTCATGTTGCATGAAACTTGGTTTAGAGGCCTAGAAACGCGTTGTTAGATGTTTCATACGTTCATCAAACTTGTACAAAGCTCATTGAGGAACTTATAAGCACCTATGTTACATGAAACATGGTTTAGAGTCCTAGAAACGCGTTGTTAGATGTTTCATACGTTCGTCAAACTTGTACAAAGCTCATTGAGGAACTTATAAGAACTCATGTTGCATATAACTTGGTTTAGAGTCCTAGAAACGCGTTTTTAGATGTTTCATACGTTCGTCAAACTTGTACAAAGCTCATTGAGGAACTTATAAGCTCTCATGTTGCATGAAACTTGATTTAGAGTCCTATAAACGCGTTGTTAGATGTTTCATAAGTTCGTGAAACTTATACAAGCTCATTGAGATACTTATAAGCCCTCATGTTGCATGACACTTGGTTTAGAGTCCTAGAAACGGGTTGTTAGATGTTTCATACGTTCGTCAAACTTGTACAAAGCTCATTGAGGAACTTATAAGCACTCATGTTGCATGAAACTTGGTTTAGAGTCCTAGAAACGCGTTGTTAGATGTTTCATAAGTTCGTGAAACTTGTACAAGGCTCATTGGGGAACTTATAAGCACTCATGTTGCATGAAACTTGGTTTAGAGTCCTAGAAACGCGTCGTTAGGTGTTTCATACGTTCGTCAAACTTGTACAAAACTCATTGAGGAACTTATAAGCTCTCATGTGGCATGAAACTTGATTTAGACACCTAGAAAGGCGTTGTTAGATGTTTCATAAGTTCGTGAAACTTATACAAAGCTCATTGAGATACTTATAAGCCCTCATGTTGCATGAAACTTGGTTTAGAGTCCTAGAAACGCGTTGTTAGATGTTTCATACGTTCTTCAAACTTGTACAAAACTCATTGAGACACTTATAAACACTCATGTTGCATGAAACTTGGTTTAAAGTCCTAGAAAAGTGTTGTTAGATGTTTCATACGTTCGTCAAACTTGTACAAAGCTCATTGAGGAACTTATAAGCACTCATGTTGCATGAAACTTGGTTTAGAGTCCTAGAAACGCGTTGTTAGATGTTACATACGTTCGTCAAACTTGTACAAAGCTCATTGAGGAACTTATAAGCAGTCATGTTGCATGAAACTTGGTTTATAGTCCTAGAAACGCGTTGTTAGATGTTTCATAAGTTCGTCAATCTTGTATAAATCTCATTGAGGAACTTATAAGCTCTCATGTTGCATTAAACTTGGTTTAGAGTCCTAGAAACACGTTGTTAGATGTTTCATACGTTCGTCAAACTTGTACAAAGCTCATTGAGGAACTTATAAGCACTCATGTTGCATGAAACTTGGTTTAAAGTCCTAGAAACACGTTGTTAGATGTTTCATACGTTCGTCAAACTTGTACAAAGCTCATTGAGGAACTTATAAGCTCTCATGTTGCATGAAACTTGGTTTAGAGTCCTAGAAACGAGTTGTTAGATGTTTCATAGGTTCGTCAAACTTATACAAAGCTCATTGAGATACTTATAATCACTCTTGTTGCATGAACCTTGGTTTAGAGTCCTAGACACGCGTTGTTAGATGTTTCATAAGTTCCTCAAACTTGTACAAAGCTCATTGAGACACTTATAAAGACTCATGTTGCATGAAACTTGGTTTAGAGTCCTAGAAACGCGTTGTTAGATGTTTCATACGTTCGTCAAACTTGTACATAGCTCATTGAGGAACTTATAAGAACTCATGTTGCATGTAACTTGGTTTAGAATCCTAGAAACGCGTTGTTAGATGTTTCATAAGTTCGTGAAACTTGTACAAGGCTCATTGGGGAACTTATAAGCACTCATGTTGCATGAAACTTGGTTTAGAGTCCTAGAAACGCGTTGTTAGTTAATTCATACGTTCGTCAAACTTGTACAAAACTCATTGAGGAACTTATAAGCTCTCATGTTGCATGAAACTTGATTTAGAGTCCAAGAAACGCGTTGTTAGATGTTTCATAAGTTCGTCAAACTTGTACAATGCTCATTGAGGAACTTATAAGCACTCATGTTGCATGAAATTTGGTTTAGAGTCCTAGAAACGCGTTGTTAGATGTTTCATAAGTTCGTGAAACTTGTACAAGGCTCATTGGGGAACTTATAAGCACTCTTGTTGCATGAAACTTGGTTTAGAGTCCTAGAAATGCGTTGTTAGATGTTTCATAAGTTCGTCAAACTTGTACAAAGCTCATTGAGGAACTTATAAGCTCTCATGTTGCATGAAACTTGATTTAGAGTCCTAGAAACGCGTTGTTAGATGTTTCATAAGTTGATGAAACTTATACAAAGCTCATTGAGATACTTATAAGCACTCATGTTGCATGAAACTTGGTTTAGAGGCCTAGAAACGCGTTGTTAGATGTTTCATACGTTCATCAAACTTGTACAAAGCTCATTGAGGAACTTATAAGCACCTATGTTACATGAAACATGGTTTAGAGTCCTAGAAACGCGTTGTTAGATGTTTCATACGTTCGTCAAACTTGTACAAAGCTCATTGAGGAACTTATAAGAACTCATGTTGCATATAACTTGGTTTAGAGTCCTAGAAACGCGTTTTTAGATGTTTCATACGTTCGTCAAACTTGTACAAAGCTCATTGAGGAACTTATAAGCTCTCATGTTGCATGAAACTTGATTTAGAGTCCTATAAACGCGTTGTTAGATGTTTCATAAGTTCGTGAAACTTATACAAGCTCATTGAGATACTTATAAGCCCTCATGTTGCATGACACTTGGTTTAGAGTCCTAGAAACGGGTTGTTAGATGTTTCATACGTTCGTCAAACTTGTACAAAACTCATTCAGACACTTATAATCACTCATGTTGCATGAAACTTGGTTTAAAGTCCTAGAAAAGCGTTGTTAGATGTTTAAAGTCCAAGAAACGCGTTGTTAGAACTTTCATAAGTTCAAGAAACTTATACAAAGCTCAATGAGATACTTATAAGCACTCATGTTGCATGAAACTTGGTTTAGAGTCATAGAAACGCGTTGTTAGATGTTTCATACGTTCATCAAACTTGTACAAAGCTCATTGAGGAACTTATAAGCACTCATAATACATGAAACTTGGTTTAGAGTCCTATAAACACGTTGTTAGATGTTTCATAAGTTCGTCAAACTTGTACAATGCTCATTGAGGAACTTATAAACACTCATGTTGCATGAAACTTGGTTTAGAGTCCAAGAAACGCGTTTTTAGATGTTTCATACGTTCGTCAAACTTGTACAAAGCTCATTGAGGAACTTATAAGCTCTCATGTTGCATGAAACTTGATTTAGAGTCCTAGAAACGCGTTGTTTAGCTGTTTCATAAGTTCGTGAAACTTATACAAAGCTCATTGAGATACTTATAAGCCTTCATGTTGCATGAAACTTGGTTTAGAGTCTTAGAAACGCGTTGTTAGATGTTTCATACGTTCTTGAAACTTGTACAAAACTCATTGAGACACTTATAAACACTCATGTTGCTTGAAACTAGGTTTAAATACCTAGAAAAGCGTTGTTAGATGTTTCATATGTTCGTCAAACTTGTACAAAGCTCATTGAGGAACTTATAAGCTCTCATGTTGCATGAAAGTTGGTTTAGAGTCCTAGAAACGAGTTGTTAGATGTTTCATAGGTTCGTCAAACTTATACAAAGCTCATTGAGATACTTATAAGGACTCTTGTTGCATGAACCTTGATTTAGAGTCCTAGACACGCGTTGTTAGATGTTTCATAAGTTCGTCAAACTTGTACAAAGCTCATTGAGACACTTATAAACACTCATGTTGCATGAAACTTGGTTTAGAGTCCTAGAAACGCGTTGTTAGATGTTTCATACGTTCGTCAAACTTGTACAAAGCTCATTGAGGAACTTATAAGAACTCATGTTGCATGTAACTTGGTTTAGAGTCCTAGAAACGCGTTGTTAGATGTTTCATAAGTTCGTGAAACTTGTACAAGGCTCATTGGGGAACTTATAAGCACTCATGTTGCACGAAACTTGGTTTAGAGTCCTAGAAACGCGTTGTTTGATGTTTCATACTTTCGTCAAACTTGTACAAAACTCATTGAGGAACTTATAAGCTCTCATGTTGCATGAAACTTGATTTAGAGTCCTAGAAACGCGTTGTTAGATGTTTCATAAGTTCATGAAACTTATACAAAGCTCATTGAGATACTTATAAGCACTCATGTTGCATGAAACTTGGTTTAGAGTCCTAGAAACGCGTTGTTAGATGTTTCATATGTTCATCAAACTTGTACAAAGCTCATTGAGGAACTTATAAGCACTCATGTTACATGAAACTTGGTTTAGAGTCCTAGAAACGCGTTGTTAGATGTTTCATAAGTTCGTCAAACTTGTACAATGCTCATTGAGGAACTTATAAGCACTCATATTGCATGAAACTTGGTTTAGAGTCCTAGAAACGCGTTTTTAGATGTTTCATACGTTCGTCAAACTTGTACAAAGCTCATTGAGGAACTTATAAGCTCTCATGTTGCATGAAACTTGATTTAGAGTCCTAGAAACGCGTTGTTAGATGATTCATAAGTTCGTGAAACTTATACAAAGCTCATTGAGATACTTATAAGACCTCATGTTGCATGAAACTTGGTTTAGAGTCCTAGAAACGCATTGTTAGATGTTTCATAAGTTCGTCAAACTTGTACAATGCTCATTGAGGAACTTATAAACACTCATGTTGCATGAAACTTAGTTTAAAGTCCTAGAAAAGCGTTGTTAGATGTTTCATACGTTCGTCAAACTTGTACAAAGCTCATTGAGGAACTTATAAGCACTAATGTTGTATGAAACTTGGTTTAGAGTCCTAGAAACGCGTTGTTAGATGTTTCATAAGTTCGTCAAACTTGTACAAAGCTCATTGAGACACTTATAAAGACTCATGTTGCATGAAACTTGGTTTAGAGTCCTAGAAATTCGTTGTTAGATGTTTCATAAGTTCGTCAAACTTGTACGAGCTCATTGAGGAACTTCTAAGCACTCATGTTGCATGAAACTTGGTTTAGAGTCCTAGAAACGCGTTGTTAGATGTTTCATAAGTTCGTAAAACTTGTACAATGCTCATTGAGGAACTTATAAGCACTCATGTTGCATGAAACTTGGTTTAGAGTCCAAGAAACGCGTTTTTAGATGTTTCATACGTTCGTTAAACTTGTACAAAGCTCATTGAGGAACTTATAAGCTCTCATGTTGCATGAAACTTGATTTAGAGTCCTAGAAACGCGTTTTTAGATGTTTCATAAGTTCGTGAAACTTTTACAAAGCTCATTGAGATACTTATAAGCCCTCATGTTGCATGAAACTTGGTTTAGAGTCCTAGAAACGCGTTGTTAGATGTTTCATACGTTCGTCAAACTTGTACAAACCTCATTGAGGAACTTATAAGAACTAATGTTGCATGAAACTTGGTTTAGAGTCCTAGAAACGCGTTGTTAGATGTTTCATAAGTTCGTCAAATTTGTACAAAGCTCATTGAGACACTTATAAACACTCATGTTGCATGAAACTTGGTTTAGAGTCCTAGAAACGCGTTGTTAGATGTTTCATAAGTTCATCAAACTTGTACAAAGCTCATTGAGGAACTTATAAGCACTCATGTTACATGAAACTTGGTTTAGAGTCCTAGAAACGCATTGTTAGATGTTTCATACGTTCGTCAAACTTGTACAAAACTCATTGAGACACTTATAAACACTCATGTTGCATGAAACTTAGTTTAAAGTCCTAGAAAAGCGTTGTTAGATGTTTCATACATTCGTCAAACTTGTACAAAGCTCATTGAGGAACTTATAAGCACTCATGTTGCATGAAACTTGGTTTAGAGTCCTAGAAACACGTTGTTAGATGTTTCATACGTTCGTCAAACTTGTAGAAAGCTCATTGAGATACTTGTTAACACTCTTGTTGCATGAAACTTGGTTTAGAGTCCTAGAAACGCGTTGTTAGATGTTTCATAAGTTCGTCAAACTTAAACAAATCTCATTGAGATACTTATAAGCACTCATGTTGCATGAACATTGGTTTAGAGTCCTAGAAACGCGTTGTTAGATGTTTCATAAGTTTGTCAAACTTATACAAATCTCATTGAGATTATACTTATAAACACTCATGTTGCATGAAACTTGGTTTAGAGTCCTAGAAACGCGTTGTTAGATGTTTCATATGTTCGTCAAACTTGTACAAAGCTCATTGAGGAACTTATAAGAACTCATGTTGCATGTAACTTGGTTTAGAGTCCTAGAAACGCGTTGTTACATGTTTCATAAGTTCGTGAAACTTGTACAATGCTCATTGAGGAACTTATAAGCACTCATGTTGCATGAAACTTGGTTTAGAGTCCTAGAAACGCGTTTTTAGATGTTTCATATGTTCGTCAAACTTGTACAAAGCTCATTGAGGAACTTATAAGCTCTCATGTTGCATGAAACTTGGTTTAGAGTCCTAGAAATGCGTTGTTAGATGTTTCATAAGTTCGTCAGACTTGTACAGAGCTCATTGAGGAACTTCTAAGCACTCATGTTGCATGAAACTTGGTTTAGAGTCCTAGAAACGCGTTGTTAGATGTTTCATACGTTCGTCAAACTTGTACAAAGCTCATTGAGGAACTTATAAGCACTAATGTTGCATGAAACTTGGTTTAAAGTCCTAGAAACGCGTTGTTAGATGTTTCATAAGTTCGTCAAACTTGTACAAAGTTCATTGAGACACTTATAAAGACTCATGTTGCATGAAACTTGGTTTAGAATCCTAGAAACGCGTTGTTAGATGTTTCATAAGTTCGTCAAACTTGTACAAAGCTCATTGAGGAACTTCTAAGCACTCATGTTGCATGAAACTTGGTTTAGAGTCCTAGAAACGCGTTGTTAGATGTTTCATACATTCGTCAAACTTGTACAAAGCTCATTGAGGAACTTATAAGCACTCATGTTGCATGAAACTTGGTTTAGAGTCCTAGAAACACGTTGTTAGATGTTTCATACATTCGTCAAACTTGAAGAAAGCTCATTGAGATACTTATAAGCACTATTGTTGCATGAAACTTGGTTTAGAGTCCTAGAAACGCGTTGTTAGATGTTTCATAAGTTCATGAAACTTATACAAAGTTCATTGAGATACTTATAAGCACTCATGTTGCATGAAACTTGCTTTAGAGTCCTAGAAACGCGTTGTTAGATGTTTCATATGTTCATCAAACTTGTACAAAGCTCATTGAGGAACTTATAAGCACTCATGTTACATTAAACTTGGTTTAGAGTCATAGAAACGCGTTGTTAGATGTTTCATAAGTTCGTCAAACTTGTACAATGCTCATTGAGGAACTTCTAAGCACTCATGTTGCATGAAACTTGGTTTAGAGTCCTAGAAACGCGTTTTTAGATGTTTCATACGTTCGTCAAACTTGTACAATGCTCATTGAGGAACTTATAAGCTCTCATGTTACATGAAACTTGGTTTAGAGTCCTAGAAACACGTTGTTAGATGTTTCATAAGTTCGTAAAACTTGTACAATGCTCATTGAGGAACTTATAAGCACTCATGTTGCATGAAACTTGGTTTAGAGTCCAAGAAACGCGTTTTTAGATGTTTCAAACGTTCGTCAAACTTGTACAAAGCTCATTGAGGAACTTATAAGCTCTCATGTTGCATGAAACTTTATTTAGAGTCCTAGAAACACGTTGTTAGATGTTTCATACGTTCGTCAAACTTGTACAAAGCTCATTGAGGAACTTATAAGCACTAATGTTGCATGAAACTTGATTTAGAGTCCTAGAAACCCGTTGTTAGATGATTCATAAGTTCGTGAAACGTATACAAAGCTCATTGAGATACTTATAAGCCCTCATGTTGCATGAAACTTGGTTTAGAGTCCTAGAAACGCGTTGTTAGATGTTTCATACGTTCGTCAAACTTGTACAAAACTCATTGAGACACTTATAAACACTCATGTTGCATGAAACTTAGTTTAAAGTCCTAGAAAAGCGTTGTTAGATGTTTCATACGTTCGTCAAACTTGTACAAAGCTCATTAAGGAACTTATAAGCACTAATGTTGCATGAAACTTGGTTTAGAGTCCTAGAAACGCGTTGCTAGATGTTTCATAAGTTCTTCAAACTTGTACAAAGCTCATTGAGACACTTATAAAGACTCATGTTGCATGAAACTTGGTTTAGAGTCCTAGAAATGCGTTGTTAGATGTTTCATAAGTTCGTCGACTTGTACAGAGCTCATTGAGGAACTTCTAAGCACTCATGTTGCATGAAACTTGGTTTAGAGTCCTAGAAACGCGTTGTTAGATGTTTCATACGTTCGTCAAACTTGTACAAAGCTCATTGAGGAACTTATAAGCACTAATGTTGCATGAAACTTGGTTTAAAGTCCTAGAAACGCGTTGTTAGATGTTTCATAAGTTCGTCAAACTTGTACAAAGTTCATTGAGACACTTATAAAGACTCATGTTGCATGAAACTTGGTTTAGAGTCCTAGAAACGCGTTGTTAGATGTTTCATAAGTTCGTCAAACTTGTACAAAGCTCATTGAGGAACTTCTAAGCACTCATGTTGCATGAAACTTGGTTTAGAGTCCTAGAAACGCGTTGTTAGATGTTTCATACATTCGTCAAACTTGTACAAAGCTCATTGAGGAACTTATAAGCACTCATGTTGCATGAAACTTGGTTTAGAGTCCTAGAAACACGTTGTTAGATGTTTCATACGTTCGTCAAACTTGTAGAAAGCTCATTGAGATACTTATAAGCACTATTGTTGCATGAAACTTGGTTTAGAGTCCTAGAAACGCGTTGTTAGATGTTTCATAAGTTCATGAAACTTATACAAAGTTCATTGAGATACTTATAAGCACTCATGTTGCATGAAACTTGCTTTAGAGTCCTAGAAACGCGTTGTTAGATGTTTCATATGTTCATCAAACTTGTACAAAGCTCATTGAGGAACTTATAAGCACTCATGTTACATTAAACTTGGTTTAGAGTCATAGAAACGCGTTGTTAGATGTTTCATAAGTTCGTCAAACTTGTACAATGCTCATTGAGGAACTTCTAAGCACTCATGTTGCATGAAACTTGGTTTAGAGTCCTAGAAACGCGTTTTTAGATGTTTCATACGTTCGTCAAACTTGTACAATGCTCATTGAGGAACTTATAAGCTCTCATGTTACATGAAACTTGGTTTAGAGTCCTAGAAACACGTTGTTAGATGTTTCATAAGTTCGTAAAACTTGTACAATGCTCATTGAGGAACTTATAAGCACTCATGTTGCATGAAACTGGGTTTAGAGTCCAAGAAACGCGTTTTTAGATGTTTCAAACGTTCGTCAAACTTGTACAAAGCTCATTGAGGAACTTATAAGCTCTCATGTTGCATGAAACTTTATTTAGAGTCCTATAAACACGTTGTTAGATGTTTCATACGTTCGTCAAACTTGTACAAAGCTCATTGAGGAACTTATAAGCACTAATGTTGCATGAAACTTGATTTAGAGTCCTAGAAACCCGTTGTTAGATGATTCATAAGTTCGTGAAACATATACAAAGCTCATTGAGATACTTATAAGCCCTCATGTTGCATGAAACTTGGTTTAGAGTCCTAGAAACGCGTTGTTAGATGTTTCATACGTTCGTCAAACTTGTACAAAGCTCATTGAGGAACTTATAAGCACTCATGTTGCATGAAACTTGGTTTAGAGTCCTAGAAACGCGTTGTTAGATGTTTCATAAGTTCGTGAAACTTGTACAAGGCTCATTGGGGAACTAATAAGCACTCATGTTGCATGAAACTTGGTTTAGAGTCCTATAAACGAGTTGTTAGATGTTTCATACGTTCGTCAAACTTGTACAAAACTCATTGAGGAACTTATAAGCTCTCATGTTGCATGAAACTTGATTTAGAGTCCTAGAAACGCGTTGTTAGATGTTTCATAAGTTCATGAAACTTATACAAAGCTCATTGAGATACTTATAAGCACTCATGTTGCATGAAACTTGGTTTAGAGTCCTAGAAACGCGTTGTTAGATGTTTCATACGTTCATCAAACTTGTACAAAGCTCATTGAGGAACTTATAAGCACTCATGTTACATGAAACTTGGTTTAGAGTCCTAGAAACGCGTTGTTAGATGTTTCATAAGTTCGTAAAACTTGTACAATGCTCATTGAGGAACTTATAAGCACTCGTGTTGCATGAAACTTGGTTTAGAGTCCAAGAAACGCGTTTTTAGATGTTTCATACGTTCGTCAAACTTGTACAAAGCTCATTGAGGAACTTATAAGCTCTCATGTTGCATGAAACTTGATTTAGAGTCCTAGAAACGCGTTGTTAGATGTTTCATAAGTTCATGAAACTTTTAAAAAGCTCATTGAGATACTTATAAGCCCTCATGTTGCATGAAACTTGGTTTAGAGTCCTAGAAACGTGTTGTTAGATGTTTCATATGTTCGTCAAACTTGTACAAAACTCATTGAGACACTTATAAACACTCATGTTGCATGAAACTTGGTTTAAAGTCCTAGAAAAGCGTTGTTAGATGTTTCATACGTTCGTCAAACTTGTACAAAGCTCATTGAGGAACTTATAAGAACTAATGTTGCATGAAACTTGGTTTAGAGTCCTAGAAACGCGTTGTTAGATGTTTCATAAGTTCGTCAAACTTTTACAAAGCTCATTGAGACACTTATAAACACTCATGTTGCATGAAACTTGGTTTAAAGTCCTAGAAACGCGTTGTTAGATGTTTCCTAAGTTCGTCAAACTTGTACAAAGCTCATTGAGGAACTTCTAAGCACTCATGTTGCATGAAACTTGGTTTAGAGTCCTAGAAACGCGTTGTTAGATGTTTCATACATTCGTCAAACTTGTACAAAGCTCATTGAGGAACCTTTAAGCACTCATGTTGCATGAAACTTGGTTTAGAGTCCTAGAAACACGTTGTTAGATGTTTCATACGTTCGTCAAACTTGTAGAAAGCTCATTGAGATACTTATAAGCACTCTTGTTGCATGAAACTTGGTTTAGAGTCCTAGAAACGCGTTGTTAGATGTTTCATAAGTTCGTCAAACTTAAACAAATCTCATTGAGATACTTATAAGCAGTCATGTTGCATGAACATTAGTTTAGAGTCCTAGAAACGCGTTGTTAGATGTTTCATAAGTTCGTCAAACTTATACAAATCTCATTGAGATTATACTTATAAACACTCATGTTGCATGAAACTTGGTTTAGAGTCCTAGAAACGCGTTGTTAGATGTTTCATATGTTCGTCAAACTTGTACAAATCTCATTGAGGAACTTATAAGACCTCATGTTGCATGTAACTTGGTTTAGAGTCCTAGAAACGCGTTGTTAGATGTTTCATAAGTTCGTGAAACTTGTACAATGCTCATTGAGGAACTTATAAGCACTCATGTTGCATGAAACTTGGTTTAGAGTCCTAGAAACGCGTTTTTAGATGTTTCATAATTTCGTGAAACTTGTACAAGGCTCATTGGGGAACTTATAAGCACTCATGTTGCATGAAACTTGGTTTAGTGTCCTAGAAACGTTTTGTTAGATGTTTCATACGTTCGTCAAACTTGTACAAAGCTCATTGAGGAACTTATAAGCTCTCATGTTGCATGAAACTTGATTTAGAGTCCTAGAAACGCGTTGTTAGATGTTTCATTAGTTCGTGGAACTTGTACAATGCTCATTGAGGAACTTATAAGTACTCCTGTTGCATGAAACTTGGTTTAGAGTCCTAGAAACGCGTTTTTAGATGTTTCATACGTTCGTCAAACTTGTACAAAGCTCATTGAGGAACTTATAAGCACTAATGTTGCATGAAACTTGGTTTAAAGTCCTAGAAACGCGTTGTTAGATGTTTCAAACGTTCGTCAAACTTGTACAAAGCTCATTGAGACTCTTATAAACACTCATGTTGCATGAAACTTTGTTTAGAGTCCTAGAAACGCGTTGTTATATGTTTCATATGTTCGTCAAACTTGTACAAAGCTCATTGAGGAACTTATAAGAACTCATGTTGCATGTAACTTGGTTTAGAATCCTAGAAACGCGTTGTTACATGTTTCATAAGTTCGTGAAACTTGAACAAGGCTCATTGGGGAACTTATAAGCACTCATGTTGCATGAAACTTGGTTTAGAGTCCTAGAAACACGTTGTTAGATGTTTTATACGTTCGTCAAACTTGTACAAAACTCATTGAGGAACTTATAAGCTCTCATGTTGCATGAAACTTGATTTAGAGTCCTAGAAACGCGTTGTTGGATGTTTCATAAGTTCGCGAAACTTATACAAAGCTAATTGAGATACTTATAAGCACTCTTGTTGCATGAACCTTGGTTTAGAGTCCTAGAAACGCGTTGTTAGATGTTTCATATGTTCGTCAAACTTATACAAAGCTCATTGAGACACTTATAAACACTCATATTGCATGAAACTTTGTTTAGAGTCCTAGAAAAGTGTTGTTAGATGTTTTATAAGTTCGTCAAACTTGTACAATGCTCATTGAGGAACTTATAAGCACTCATGTTGCATGAAACTTGGTTTAGAGTCCTAGAAACGCGTTTTTAGATGTTTCATACGTTCGTCAAACTTGTACAAAGCTCATTGAGGAACTTATAGGCTCTCATGTTGCATGAAACTTGGTTTAGAGTCCTAGAAACGCGTTGTTAGATGATTCATAAGTTCGTGAAACTTATACAAAGCTCATTGAGATACTTATAAGCCCTCATGTTGCATGAAACTTGGTTTAGAGTCCTAGAAACGCGTTGTTAGATGTTTCATATGTTCGTCAAACTTGTACAAAACTCATTGAGACACTTATAAACACTCATGTTGCATGAAACTTGGTTTAAAGTTCTAGAAAAGCGTTGTTAGATGTTTCATACGTTCGTCAAACTTGTACAAAGCTCATTGAGGAACTTATAAGCACTAATGTTGCATGAAACTTGGTTTAGAGTCCTAGAAAAGCGTTGTTAGATGTTTCATAAGTTCGTCAAACTTGTACAAAGCTCATTGAGACACTTATAAAGACTCATGTTGCATGAAACTTGGTTTAGAGTCCTAGAAACGCGTTGTTAGATGTTTCATAAGTTCGTCAAACTTGTACAGAGCTCATTGAGGAACTTCTAAGCACTCATGTTGCATGAAACTTGGTTTAGAGTCCTAGAAACGCGTTGTTAGATGTTTCATACGTTCGTCAAACTTGTACAAAGCTCATTGAGGAACTTATAAGCACTCATGTTGCATGAAACTTGGTTTAGAGTGATAGAAACGTGTTGTTAGATGTTTCATAAGTTCGTGAAACTTGTACAAGGCTCATTGGGGAACTTATAAGCACTCATGTTGCATGAAACTTGGTTTAGAGTCCTAGAAACACGTTGTTAGATGTTTCATAAGTTCGTAAAACTTGTACAATGCTCATTGAGGAACTTATAAGCACTCATGTTGCATGAAACTTGGTTTAGAGTCCAAGAAACGCGTTTTTAGATGTTTCAAACGTTCGTCAAACTTGTACAAAGCTCATTGAGGAACTTATAAGCTCTCATGTTGCATGAAACTTTATTTAGAGTCCTAGAAACACGTTCTTAGATGTTTCATACGTTCGTCAAACTTGTACAAAGCTCATTGAGGAACTTATAAGCACTAATGTTGCATGAAACTTGATTTAGAGTCCTAGAAACCCGTTGTTAGATGATTCATAAGTTCGTGAAACGTATACAAAGCTCATTGAGATACTTATAAGCCCTCATGTTGCATGAAACTTGGTTTAGAGTCCTAGAAACGCGTTGTTAGATGTTTCATACGTTCGTCAAACTTGTACAAAACTCATTGAGACACTTATAAACACTCATGTTGCATGAAACTTAGTTTAAAGTCCTAGAAAAGCGTTGTTAGATGTTTCATACGTTCGTCAAACTTGTACAAAGCTCATTAAGGAACTTATAAGCACTAATGTTGCATGAAACTTGGTTTAGAGTCCTAGAAACGCGTTGCTAGATGTTTCATAAGTTCTTCAAACTTGTACAAAGCTCATTGAGACACTTATAAAGACTCATGTTGCATGAAACTTGGTTTAGAGTCCTAGAAATGCGTTGTTAGATGTTTCATAAGTTCGTCGACTTGTACAGAGCTCATTGAGGAACTTCTAAGCACTCATGTTGCATGAAACTTGGTTTAGAGTCCTAGAAACGCGTTGTTAGATGTTTCATAAGTTCGTGAAACTTGTACAAGGCTCATTGGGGAACTTATAAGCACTCTTGTTGCATGAAACTTGGTTTAGAGTCCTAGAAACGCGTTGTTAGATGTTTCATACGTTCGTTAAACTTGTACAACGCTCATTGAGGAACTTATAAGCTCTCATGTTTCATGAAACTTGATTTAGAGTCCTAGAAACGCGTTGTTAGATGTTTCATAAGTTCATGAAACTTAAACAAAGCTCATTGAGATACTTATAAGCACTCATGTTGCATGAAACTTGGTTTAGAGTCCTAGAGACACGTTGTTAGATGTTTCATACGTTAGTCAAACTTGTAAAAAGCTCATTGAGGAACTTATAAGCTCTCATGTTGCATGAAACTTGGTTTAAAGTCCTAGAAAAGCGTTGTTAGATGTTTCATACGTTCGTCAAACTTTTACAAAGCTCATTGAGGAACTTATAAGCACTAATGTTGCATGAAACTTGGTTTAGAGTCCTAGAAACGCGTTGTTAGATGTTTCATAAGTTCGTCAAACTTGTACAAAGCTCATTGAGACACTTATAAACACTCATGTTGCATGAAACTTGGTTTAAAGTCCTAGAAACGCGTTGTTAGATGTTTCATAAGTTCGACAAACTTGTACAATGCTCATTGAGGAACTTATAAGCACTCATGTTGGATGAAACTTGGTTTAGAGTCCAAGAAACATGTTTTTAGATGTTTCATACGTTCGTCAAACTTGTACAAAGCTCATTGAGGAACTTATAAGCTCTCATGTTGCATGAAACTTGATTTAGAGTCCTAGAAACGCGTTGTTAGATGTTTCATAATTTCGTGAAACTTATACAAAGCTCATTGAGATACTTATAAGCCCTCATGTTGCATGAAACTTGGTTTAGAGTCCTAGAAACGCGTTGTTAGATGTTTCATACGTTCGTCAAACTTGTACAAAACTCATTGAGACACTTATAAACACTCATGTTGCATGAAACTTGGTTTAAAGTCCTAGAAAAGCGTTGTTAGATGTTTCATACGTTCGTCAAACTTGTACAAAGCTCATTGAGGAACTTATAAGCTCGATGTTGCATGAAACTTGGTTTAGAGTCCTAGAAACGCGTAGTTAGATGTTTCATAAGTTCGTCAAACTTGTATAAAGCTCATTGAGAAACATATAAGCTCTCATGTTGCATTAAACTTGGTTTAGAGTCCTAGAGACACGTTGTTAGATGTTTCATACGTTAGTCAAACTTGTAAAAAGCTCATTGAGGAACTTATAAGCTCTCATGTTGCATGAAACTTGGTTTAGAGTCCTAGAAAAGCGTTGTTAGATGTTTCATACGTTCGTCAAACTTGTACAAAGCTCATTGAGGAACTTATAAGCACTAATGTTGCATGAAACTTGGTTTAGAGTCCTAGAAACGCGTTGTTAGATGTTTCATAAGTTCGTCAAACTTGTACAAAGCTCATTGAGACACTTATAAACACTCATGTTGCATGAAACTTGGTTTAGAGTCCTAGAAACGCGTTGTTAGATGTTTCATAAGTTCGTCAAACTTGTACAATGCTCATTGAGGAACTTATAAGCACTCATGTTGCATGAAACTTGGTTTAGAGTCCAAGAAACGTGTTTTTAGATGTTTCATACGTTCGTCAAACTTGTACAAAGCTCATTGAGGAACTTATAAGCTCTCATGTTGCATGAAACATGATTTAGAGTCCTAGAAACGCGTTGTTAGATGTTTCATAAGTTCGTGAAACTTATACAAAGCTCATTGAGATACTTATAAGCCCTCATGTTGCATGAAACTTGGTTTAGAGTCCTAGAAACGCGTTGTTAGATGTTTCATACGTTCGTCAAACTTGTACAAAACTCATTGAGACACTTATAAACACTCATGTTGCATGAAACTTGGTTTAAAGTCCTAGAAAAGCGTTGTTAGATGTTTCATACGTTCGTCAAACTTGTACAAAGTTCATTGAGGAAATTATGAGCTCTCATGTTGCATGAAACTTGGTTTAGAGTCCTAGAAACGAGTTGTTAGATGTTTCATAGGTTCGTCAAACTTATACAAAGCTCATTGAGATACTTATAAGCACTCTTGTTGCATGAACCTTGGTTTAGAGTTCTGGACACGCGTTGTTAGATGTTTCATAAGTTCGTCAAACTTGTACAAAGCTCATTTAGACACTTATAAACACTCATGTTGCAAGAAACTTGGTTTAGATTCCTAGAAATGCGTTGTTAGATGTTTCATACGTTCGTCAAACTTGTACAAAGCTCATTGAGGAACTTATAAGAACTCATGTTGCATGTAACTTGGTTTAGAGTCCTAGAAACGCGTTGTTAGATGTTTCATAAGTTCGTGAAACTTGTACAAGGCTCATTGGGGAACTTATAAGCACTCTTGTTGCATGAAACTTGGTTTAGAGTCCTAGAAACGCGTTGTTAGATGTTTCATACGTTCGTTAAACTTGTACAACGCTCATTGAGGAACTTATAAGCTCTCATGTTTCATGAAACTTGATTTAGAGTCCTAGAAACGCGTTGTTAGATGTTTCATAAGTTCATGAAACTTAAACAAAGCTCATTGAGATACTTATAAGCACTCATGTTGCATGAAACTTGGTTTAGAGTCCTAGAGACACGTTGTTAGATGTTTCATACGTTAGTCAAACTTGTAAAAAGCTCATTGAGGAACTTATAAGCTCTCATGTTGCATGAAACTTGGTTTAAAGTCCTAGAAAAGCGTTGTTAGATGTTTCATACGTTCGTCAAACTTTTACAAAGCTCATTGAGGAACTTATAAGCACTAATGTTGCATGAAACTTGGTTTAGAGTCCTAGAAACGCGTTGTTAGATGTTTCATAAGTTCGTCAAACTTGTACAAAGCTCATTGAGACACTTATAAACACTCATGTTGCATGAAACTTGGTTTAAAGTCCTAGAAACGCGTTGTTAGATGTTTCATAAGTTCGACAAACTTGTACAATGCTCATTGAGGAACTTATAAGCACTCATGTTGGATGAAACTTGGTTTAGAGTCCAAGAAACATGTTTTTAGATGTTTCATACGTTCGTCAAACTTGTACAAAGCTCATTGAGGAACTTATAAGCTCTCATGTTGCATGAAACTTGATTTAGAGTCCTAGAAACGCGTTGTTAGATGTTTCATAATTTCGTGAAACTTATACAAAGCTCATTGAGATACTTATAAGCCCTCATGTTGCATGAAACTTGGTTTAGAGTCCTAGAAACGCGTTGTTTGATGTTTCATACGTTCGTCAAACTTGTACAAAACTCATTGAGACACTTATAAACACTCATGTTGAATGAAACTTGGTTTAAAGTCCTAGAAAAGCGTTGTTAGATGTTTCATACGTTCGTCAAACTTGTACAAAGCTCATTGAGGAAATTATAAGCTCTCATGTTGCATGAAACTTGGTTTAGAGTCCTAGAAACGAGTTGTTAGATGTTTCATAGGTTCGTCAAACTTATACAAAGCTCATTGAGATACTTATAAGCACTCTTGTTGCATGAACCTTGGTTTTAGAGTCCTAGAGACACGTTGTTAGATGTTTCATACGTTAGTCAAACTTGTAAAAAGCTCATTGAGGAACTTATAAGCTCTCATGTTGCATGAAACTTGGTTTAAAGTCCTAGAAAAGCGTTGTTAGATGTTTCATACGTTCGTCAAACTTGTACAAAGCTCATTGAGGAACTTATAAGCACTAATGTTGCATGAAACTTGGTTTAGAGTCCTAAAAACGCGTTGTTAGATGTTTCATAAGTTCGTCAAACTTGTACAAAGCTTATTGAGACACTTATAAACACTCATGTTGCATGAAACTTGGTTTAGATTCCTAGAAACGCATTGTTAGATGTTTCATAAGTTCGTCAAACTTGTACATAGCTCATTGAGGAATTTCTAAGCACTCATGTTGCATGAAACTTGGTTTAGAGTCCTAGAAACGTGTTGTTAGATGTTTCATAAGTTCGTGAAACTTGTACAAGGCTCATTGGGGAACTTATAAGCACTCATGTTGCATGAAACTTGGTTTAGAGTCCTAGAAACGCGTTGTTAGTTAATTCATACGTTCGTCAAACTTGTACAAAACTCATTGAGGAACTTATAAGCTCTCATGTTGCATGAAACTTGATTTAGAGTCCAAGAAACGCGTTGTTAGATGTTTCATAAGTTCGTCAAACTTGTACAATGCTCATTGAGGAACTTATAAGCACTCATGTTGCATGAAATTTGGTTTAGAGTCCTAGAAACGCGTTGTTAGATGTTTCATAAGTTCGTGAAACTTGTACAAGGCTCATTGGGGAACTTATAAGCACTCTTGTTGCATGAAACTTGGTTTAGAGTCCTAGAAATGCGTTGTTAGATGTTTCATAAGTTCGTCAAACTTGTACAAAGCTCATTGAGGAACTTATAAGCTCTCATGTTGCATGAAACTTGATTTAGAGTCCTAGAAACGCGTTGTTAGATGTTTCATAAGTTGATGAAACTTATACAAAGCTCATTGAGATACTTATAAGCACTCATGTTGCATGAAACTTGGTTTAGAGGCCTAGAAACGCGTTGTTAGATGTTTCATACGTTCATCAAACTTGTACAAAGCTCATTGAGGAACTTATAAGCACCTATGTTACATGAAACATGGTTTAGAGTCCTAGAAACGCGTTGTTAGATGTTTCATACGTTCGTCAAACTTGTACAAAGCTCATTGAGGAACTTATAAGAACTCATGTTGCATATAACTTGGTTTAGAGTCCTAGAAACGCGTTTTTAGATGTTTCATACGTTCGTCAAACTTGTACAAAGCTCATTGAGGAACTTATAAGCTCTCATGTTGCATGAAACTTGATTTAGAGTCCTATAAACGCGTTGTTAGATGTTTCATAAGTTCGTGAAACTTATACAAGCTCATTGAGATACTTATAAGCCCTCATGTTGCATGACACTTGGTTTAGAGTCCTAGAAACGGGTTGTTAGATGTTTCATACGTTCGTCAAACTTGTACAAAGCTCATTGAGGAACTTATAAGCACTCATGTTGCATGAAACTTGGTTTAGAGTCCTAGAAACGCGTTGTTAGATGTTTCATAAGTTCGTGAAACTTGTACAAGGCTCATTGGGGAACTTATAAGCACTCATGTTGCATGAAACTTGGTTTAGAGTCCTAGAAACGCGTCGTTAGGTGTTTCATACGTTCGTCAAACTTGTACAAAACTCATTGAGGAACTTATAAGCTCTCATGTGGCATGAAACTTGATTTAGACACCTAGAAAGGCGTTGTTAGATGTTTCATAAGTTCGTGAAACTTATACAAAGCTCATTGAGATACTTATAAGCCCTCATGTTGCATGAAACTTGGTTTAGAGTCCTAGAAACGCGTTGTTAGATGTTTCATACGTTCTTCAAACTTGTACAAAACTCATTGAGACACTTATAAACACTCATGTTGCATGAAACTTGGTTTAAAGTCCTAGAAAAGTGTTGTTAGATGTTTCATACGTTCGTCAAACTTGTACAAAGCTCATTGAGGAACTTATAAGCACTCATGTTGCATGAAACTTGGTTTAGAGTCCTAGAAACGCGTTGTTAGATGTTACATACGTTCGTCAAACTTGTACAAAGCTCATTGAGGAACTTATAAGCAGTCATGTTGCATGAAACTTGGTTTATAGTCCTAGAAACGCGTTGTTAGATGTTTCATAAGTTCGTCAATCTTGTATAAATCTCATTGAGGAACTTATAAGCTCTCATGTTGCATTAAACTTGGTTTAGAGTCCTAGAAACACGTTGTTAGATGTTTCATACGTTCGTCAAACTTGTACAAAGCTCATTGAGGAACTTATAAGCACTCATGTTGCATGAAACTTGGTTTAAAGTCCTAGAAACACGTTGTTAGATGTTTCATACGTTCGTCAAACTTGTACAAAGCTCATTGAGGAACTTATAAGCTCTCATGTTGCATGAAACTTGGTTTAGAGTCCTAGAAACGAGTTGTTAGATGTTTCATAGGTTCGTCAAACTTATACAAAGCTCATTGAGATACTTATAATCACTCTTGTTGCATGAACCTTGGTTTAGAGTCCTAGACACGCGTTGTTAGATGTTTCATAAGTTCCTCAAACTTGTACAAAGCTCATTGAGACACTTATAAAGACTCATGTTGCATGAAACTTGGTTTAGAGTCCTAGAAACGCGTTGTTAGATGTTTCATACGTTCGTCAAACTTGTACAAAGCTCATTGAGGAACTTATAAGAACTCATGTTGCATGTAACTTGGTTTAGAATCCTAGAAACGCGTTGTTAGATGTTTCATAAGTTCGTGAAACTTGTACAAGGCTCATTGGGGAACTTATAAGCACTCATGTTGCATGAAACTTGGTTTAGAGTCCTAGAAAACGCGTTGTTAGTTAATTCATACGTTCGTCAAACTTGTACAAAACTCATTGAGGAACTTATAAGCTCTCATGTTGCATGAAACTTGATTTAGAGTCCAAGAAACGCGTTGTTAGATGTTTCATAAGTTCGTCAAACTTGTACAATGCTCATTGAGGAACTTATAAGCACTCATGTTGCATGAAATTTGGTTTAGAGTCCTAGAAACGCGTTGTTAGATGTTTCATAAGTTCGTGAAACTTGTACAAGGCTCATTGGGGAACTTATAAGCACTCTTGTTGCATGAAACTTGGTTTAGAGTCCTAGAAATGCGTTGTTAGATGTCTCATAAGTTCGTCAAACTTGTACAAAGCTCATTGAGGAACTTATAAGCTCTCATGTTGCATGAAACTTGATTTAGAGTCCTAGAAACGCGTTGTTAGATGTTTCATAAGTTGATGAAACTTATACAAAGCTCATTGAGATACTTATAAGCACTCATGTTGCATGAAACTTGGTTTAGAGGCCTAGAAACGCGTTGTTAGATGTTTCATACGTTCATCAAACTTGTACAAAGCTCATTGAGGAACTTATAAGCACCTATGTTACATGAAACATGGTTTAGAGTCCTAGAAACGCGTTGTTAGATGTTTCATACGTTCGTCAAACTTGTACAAAGCTCATTGAGGAACTTATAAGAACTCATGTTGCATATAACTTGGTTTAGAGTCCTAGAAACGCGTTTTTAGATGTTTCATACGTTCGTCAAACTTGTACAAAGCTCATTGAGGAACTTATAAGCTCTCATGTTGCATGAAACTTGATTTAGAGTCCTATAAACGCGTTGTTAGATGTTTCATAAGTTCGTGAAACTTATACAAGCTCATTGAGATACTTATAAGCCCTCATGTTGCATGACACTTGGTTTAGAGTCCTAGAAACGGGTTGTTAGATGTTTCATACGTTCGTCAAACTTGTACAAAACTCATTCAGACACTTATAATCACTCATGTTGCATGAAACTTGGTTTAAAGTCCTAGAAAAGCGTTGTTAGATGTTTAAAGTCCAAGAAACGCGTTGTTAGAACTTTCATAAGTTCAAGAAACTTATACAAAGCTCAATGAGATACTTATAAGCACTCATGTTGCATGAAACTTGGTTTAGAGTCATAGAAACGCGTTGTTAGATGTTTCATACGTTCATCAAACTTGTACAAAGCTCATTGAGGAACTTATAAGCACTCATAATACATGAAACTTGGTTTAGAGTCCTATAAACACGTTGTTAGATGTTTCATAAGTTCGTCAAACTTGTACAATGCTCATTGAGGAACTTATAAACACTCATGTTGCATGAAACTTGGTTTAGAGTCCAAGAAACGCGTTTTTAGATGTTTCATACGTTCGTCAAACTTGTACAAAGCTCATTGAGGAACTTATAAGCTCTCATGTTGCATGAAACTTGATTTAGAGTCCTAGAAACGCGTTGTTTAGCTGTTTCATAAGTTCGTGAAACTTATACAAAGCTCATTGAGATACTTATAAGCCTTCATGTTGCATGAAACTTGGTTTAGAGTCTTAGAAACGCGTTGTTAGATGTTTCATACGTTCTTGAAACTTGTACAAAACTCATTGAGACACTTATAAACACTCATGTTGCATGAAACTAGGTTTAAATACCTAGAAAAGCGTTGTTAGATGTTTCATATGTTCGTCAAACTTGTACAAAGCTCATTGAGGAACTTATAAGCTCTCATGTTGCATGAAAGTTGGTTTAGAGTCCTAGAAACGAGTTGTTAGATGTTTCATAGGTTCGTCAAACTTATACAAAGCTCATTGAGATACTTATAAGGACTCTTGTTGCATGAACCTTGATTTAGAGTCCTAGACACGCGTTGTTAGATGTTTCATAAGTTCGTCAAACTTGTACAAAGCTCATTGAGACACTTATAAACACTCATGTTGCATGAAACTTGGTTTAGAGTCCTAGAAACGCGTTGTTAGATGTTTCATACGTTCGTCAAACTTATACAAAGCTCATTGAGGAACTTATAAGAACTCATGTTGCATGTAACTTGGTTTAGAGTCCTAGAAACGCGTTGTTAGATGTTTCATAAGTTCGTGAAACTTGTACAAGGCTCATTGGGGAACTTATAAGCACTCATGTTGCACGAAACTTGGTTTAGAGTCCTAGAAACGCGTTGTTTGATGTTTCATACTTTCGTCAAACTTGTACAAAACTCATTGAGGAACTTATAAGCTCTCATGTTGCATGAAACTTGATTTAGAGTCCTAGAAACGCGTTGTTAGATGTTTCATAAGTTCATGAAACTTATACAAAGCTCATTGAGATACTTATAAGCACTCATGTTGCATGAAACTTGGTTTAGAGTCCTAGAAACGCGTTGTTAGATGTTTCATATGTTCATCAAACTTGTACAAAGGTCATTGAGGAACTTATAAGCACTCATGTTACATGAAACTTGGTTTAGAGTCCTAGAAACGCGTTGTTAGATGTTTCATAAGTTCGTCAAACTTGTACAATGCTCATTGAGGAACTTATAAGCACTCATATTGCATGAAACTTGGTTTAGAGTCCTAGAAACGCGTTTTTAGATGTTTCATACGTTCAAACTTGTCAAACTTGTACAAAGCTCTCATGTTGCATGAAACTTGATTTAGAGTCCTAGAAACGCGTTGTTAGATGATTCATAAGTTCGTGAAACTTATACAAAGCTCATTGAGATACTTATAAGACCTCATGTTGCATGAAACTTGGTTTAGAGTCCTAGAAACGCATTGTTAGATGTTTCATAAGTTCGTCAAACTTGTACAATGCTCATTGAGGAACTTATAAACACTCATGTTGCATGAAACTTAGTTTAAAGTCCTAGAAAAGCGTTGTTAGATGTTTCATACGTTCGTCAAACTTGTACAAAGCTCATTGAGGAACTTATAAGCACTAATGTTGTATGAAACTTGGTTTAGAGTCCTAGAAACGCGTTGTTAGATGTTTCATAAGTTCGTCAAACTTGTACAAAGCTCATTGAGACACTTATAAAGACTCATGTTGCATGAAACTTGGTTTTAGAGTCCTAGAAATTCGTTGTTAGATGTTTCATAAGTTCGTCAAACTTGTACAGAGCTCATTGAGGAACTTCTAAGCACTCATGTTGCATGAAACTTGGTTTAGAGTCCTAGAAACGCGTTGTTAGATGTTTCATAAGTTCGTAAAACTTGTACAATGCTCATTGAGGAACTTATAAGCACTCATGTTGCATGAAACTTGGTTTAGAGTCCAAGAAACGCGTTTTTAGATGTTTCATACGTTCGTCAAACTTGTACAAAGCTCATTGAGGAACTTATAAGCTCTCATGTTGCATGAAACTTGATTTAGAGTCCTAGAAACGCGTTTTTAGATGTTTCATAAGTTCGTGAAACTTTTACAAAGCTCATTGAGATACTTATAAGCCCTCATGTTGCATGAAACTTGGTTTAGAGTCCTAGAAACGCGTTGTTAGATGTTTCATACGTTCGTCAAACTTGTACAAACCTCATTGAGGAACTTATAAGAACTAATGTTGCATGAAACTTGGGTTTAGAGTCCTAGAAACGCGTTGTTAGATGTTTCATAAGTTCGTCAAATTTGTACAAAGCTCATTGAGACACTTATAAACACTCATGTTGCATGAAACTTGGTTTAGAGTCCTAGAAACGCGTTGTTAGATGTTTCATAAGTTCATCAAACTTGTACAAAGCTCATTGAGGAACTTATAAGCACTCATGTTACATGAAACTTGGTTTAGAGTCCTAGAAACGCATTGTTAGATGTTTCATACGTTCGTCAAACTTGTACAAAACTCATTGAGACACTTATAAACACTCATGTTGCATGAAACTTAGTTTAAAGTCCTAGAAAAGCGTTGTTAGATGTTTCATACATTCGTCAAACTTGTACAAAGCTCATTGAGGAACTTATAAGCACTCATGTTGCATGAAACTTGGTTTAGAGTCCTAGAAACGCGTTGTTAGATGTTTCATAAGTTCGTGAAACTTGTACAAGGCTCATTGGAGAACTTATAAGCACTCATGTTGCATGAAACTTGGTTTAGAGTCCTAGAAACGCGTTGTTAGATGTTTCATACGTTCGTCAAACTTGTACAAAACTCATTGAGGAACTTATAAGCTCTCATGTTGCATGAAACTTGGTTTAGAGTCCTAGAAACGCGTTGTTAGATGTTTCATAAGTTCATGAAACTTATAGAAACCTCATTGAGATACTTATAAGCACTCATGTTGCATGAAACTTGGGTTAGAGTCCTAGAAACGCGTTGTTAGATGTTTCATACGTTCATCAAACTTGTACAAAGCTCATTGAGGAACTTATAAGCACTCATGTTACATGAAACTTGGTTTAGAGTCCTAGAAACGCGTTGTTAGATGTTTCATAAGTTCGTCAAACTTGTACAATGCTCATTGAGGAACTTATAAGCACTCATGTTGCATGAAACTTGGTTTAGAGTCCAAGAAACGTGTTTTTAGATGTTTCATACGTTCGTCAAACTTGTACAAAGCTCATTGAGGAACTTATAAGCTCTCATGTTGCATGAAACTTGATTTAGAGTCCTAGAAACGCGTTGTTAGATGTTTCATAAGTTCGTGAAACTTATACAAAGCTCATTGAGATACTTATAAGCCCTCATGTTGCATGAAACTTGGTTTAGAGTCCTAGAAACGCGTTGTTAGATGTTTCCTATGTTCGTCAAACTTGTACAAAACTCATTTGAGACACTTATAAACACTCATGTTGCATGAAACTTGGTTTAAAGTCCTAGAAAAGCGTTGTTAGATGTTTCATACGTTCGTCAAACTTGTACAAAGCTCATTGAGGAAATTATAAGCTCTCATGTTGCATGAAACTTGGTTTAGAGTCCTAGAAACGAGTTGTTAGATGTTTCATAGGTTCGTCAAACTTATACAAAGCTCATTGAGATACTTATAAGCACTCTTGTTGCATGAACCTTGGTTTAGAGTCCTAGACACGCGTTGTTAGATGTTTCATAAGTTCGTCAAACTTGTACAAAGCTCATTGAGACACTTATAAACACCGATGTTGCATGAAACTTGGTTTAGAGTCCTAGAAATGCGTTGTTAGATGTTTCATACGTTCGTCAAACTTGTACAAAGCTCATTGAGGAACTTATAAGAACTCATGTTGCATGTAACTTGGTTTAGAGTCCTAGAAACGCGTTGTTAGATGTTTCATAAGTTCGTGATACTTGTACAAGGCTCATTGGGGAACTTTTAAGCACTCTTGTTGCATGAAACTTGGTTTAGAGTCCTAGAAACGCGTTGTTAGATGTTTCATACGTTCGTCAAACTTGTACAACGCTCATTGAGGAACTTATAAGCTCTCATGTTGCATGAAACTTGATTTAGAGTCCTAGAAACGCGTTGTTAGATGTTTAATAAGTTTATGAAACTTATACAAAGCTCAATGAGATACTTATAAGCACTCATGTTGCATGAAACTTGGTTTAGAGTCCTAGAAACGTGTTGTTAGATGTTTCATACGTTCATCAAACTTGTACAAATCTCATTGAGGAACTTATAAGCACTCATGTTGCATGAAACTTGGTTTAAAGTCCTAGAAAAGCGTTGTTAGATGTTTCATACGTTCGTCAAACTTGTACAAAGCTCATTGAGGAACTTATAAGCACTAATGTTGCATGAAACTTGGTTTAAAGTCCTAGAAAAGCGTTGTTAGATGTTTCATACGTTCGTCAAACTTGTACAAAGCTCATTGAGGAACTTATAAACACTCATGTTGCATGAAACTTGGTTTAGACTCCTAGTAACGCGTTGTTAGATGTTTCATAAGTTCGTTAAACTTGTACAAAGCTCATTAAGGAATTTCTAAACACTCATGTTGCATGAAACTTGGTTTAGAGTCCTAGAAACATGTTGTTAGATGTTTCATACGTTCGTCAAACTTGTACAAAGCTCATTGAGGAACTTATAAGCACTCATGTTGCATGAAACTTGGTTTAGAGTCCTAGAAACGCGTTGTTAGATGTTTCATAAGTTCGTGAAACTTGTACAAGGCTCATTGGAGAACTTATAAGCACTCATGTTGCATGAAACTTGGTTTAGAGTCCTAGAAACGCGTTGTTAGATGTTTCATACGTTCGTCAAACTTGTACAAAACTCATTGAGGAACTTATAAGCTCTCATGTTGCATGAAACTTGATTTAGAGTCCTAGAAACGCGTTGTTAGATGTTTCATAAGTTCATGAAACTTATACAAAGCTCATTGAGATACTTATAAGCCCTCATGTTGCATGAAACTTGGTTTAGAGTCCTAGAAACGCGTTGTTAGATGTTTCATACGTTCGTCAAACTTGTACAAAACTCATTGAGACACTTATAAACACTCATGTTGCATGAAACTTGGTTTAAAGTCCTAGAAAAGCGTTGTTAGATGTTTCATACGTTCGTCAAACTTGTACAAAGCTCATTGAGGAACTTATAAGCTCTGATGTTGCATGAAACTTGGTTTAGAGTCCTAGAAACGCGTAGTTAGATGTTTCATAAGTTCGTCAAACTTGTATAAAGCTCATTGAGAAACTTATAAGCTCTCATGTTGCATTAAACTTGGTTTAGAGTCCTAGAGACACGTTGTTAGATGTTTCATACGTTAGTCAAACTTGTAAAAAGCTCATTGAGGAACTTATAAGCTCTCATGTTGCATGAAACTTGGTTTAGAGTCCTAGAAAAGCGTTGTTAGATGTTTCATACGTTCGTCAAACTTGTACAAAGCTCATTGAGGAACTTATAAGCACTAATGTTGCATGAAACTTGGTTTAGAGTCCTAGAAACGCGTTGTTAGATGTTTCATAAGTTCGTCAAACTTGTACAAAGCTCATTGAGACACTTATAAACACTCATGTTGCATGAAACTTGGTTTAGAGTCCTAGAAACGCGTTGTTAGATGTTTCATAAGTTCGTCAAACTTGTACAATGCTCATTGAGGAACTTATAAGCACTCATGTTGCATGAAACTTGGTTTAGAGTCCAAGAAACGTGTTTTTAGATGTTTCATACGTTCGTCAAACTTGTACAAAGCTCATTGAGGAACTTATAAGCTCTCATGTTGCATGAAACTTGATTTAGAGTCCTAGAAACGCGTTGTTAGATGTTTCATAAGTTCGTGAAACTTATACAAAGCTCATTGAGATACTTATAAGCCCTCATGTTGCATGAAACTTGGTTTAGAGTCCTAGAAACGCGTTGTTAGATGTTTCATATGTTCGTCAAACTTGTACAAAACTCATTGAGACACTTATAAACACTCATGTTGCATGAAACTTGGTTTAAAGTCCTAGAAAAGCGTTGTTAGATGTTTGATACGTTCGTCAAACTTGTACAAAGCTCATTGAGGAAATTATAAGCTCTCATGTTGCATGAAACTTGGTTTAGAGTCCTAGAAACGAGTTGTTAGATGTTTCATAGGTTCGTCAAACTTATACAAAGCTCATTGAGATACTTATAAGCACTCTTGTTGCATGAACCTTGGTTTAGAGTCCTAGACACGCGTTGTTAGATGTTTCATAAGTTCGTCAAACTTGTACAAAGCTCATTGAGACATTTATAAACACCGATGTTGCATGAAACTTGGTTTAGAGTCCTAGAAATGCGTTGTTAGATGTTTCATACGTTCGTCAAACTTGTACAAAGCTCATTGAGGAACTTATAAGAACTCATGTTGCATGTAACTTGGTTTAGGGTCCTAGAAACGCGTTGTTAGATGTTTCATAAGTTCGTGATACTTGTACAAGGCACATTGGGGAACTTTTAAGCACTCTTGTTGCATGAAACTTGGTTTAGAGTCCTAGAAACGCGTTGTTAGATGTTTCATACGTTCGTCAAACTTGTACAACGCTCATTGAGGAACTTATAAGCTCTCATGTTGCATGAAACTTGATTTAGAGTCCTAGAAACGCGTTGTTAGATGTTTCATACGTTCGTCAAACTTGTACAAAGCTCATTGAGGAACTTATAAGCACTCATGTTGCATGAAACTTGGTTTAGAGTCCTAGAAACGCGTTGTTAGATGTTTCATAAGTTCGTGAAACTTGTACAAGGCTCATTGGAGAACTTATAAGCACTCATGTTGCATGAAACTTGGTTTAGAGTCCTAGAAACGCGTTGTTAGATGTTTCATACGTTCGTCAAACTTGTACAAAACTCATTGAGGAACTTATAAGCTCTCATGTTGCATGAAACTTGATTTAGAGTCCTAGAAACGCGTTGTTAGATGTTTCATAAGTTCATGAAACTTATACAAAGCTCATTGAGATACTTATAAGCCCTCATGTTGCATGAAACTTGGTTTAGAGTCCTAGAAACGCGTTGTTAGATGTTTCATACGTTCGTCAAACTTGTACAAAACTCATTGAGACACTTATAAACACTCATGTTGCATGAAACTTGGTTTAAAGTCCTAGAAAAGCGTTGTTAGATGTTTCATACATTCGTCAAACTTGTACAAAGCTCATTGAGGAACTTATAAGCTCTGATGTTGCATGAAACTTGGTTTAGAGTCCTAGAAACGCGTAGTTAGATGTTTCATAAGTTCGTCAAACTTGTATAAAGCTCATTGAGAAACTTATAAGCTCTCATGTTGCATTAAACTTGGTTTAGAGTCCTAGAGACACGTTGTTAGATGTTTCATACGTTAGTCAAACTTGTAAAAAGCTCATTGAGGAACTTATAAGCTCTCATGTTGCATGAAACTTGGTTTAGAGTCCTAGAAAAGCGTTGTTAGATGTTTCATACGTTCGTCAAACTTGTACAAAGCTCATTGAGGAACTTATAAGCACTAATGTTGCATGAAACTTGGTTTAGAGTCCTAGAAACGCGTTGTTAGATGTTTCATAAGTTCGTCAAACTTGTACAAAGCTCATTGAGACACTTATAAACACTCATGTTGCATGAAACTTGGTTTAGAGTCCTAGAAACGCGTTGTTAGATGTTTCATAAGTTCGTCAAACTTGTACAATGCTCATTGAGGAACTTATAAGCACTCATGTTGCATGAAACTTGGTTTAGAGTCCAAGAAACGTGTTTTTAGATGTTTCATACGTTCGTCAAACTTGTACAAAGCTCATTGAGGAACTTATAAGCTCTCATGTTGCATGAAACTTGATTTAGAGTCCTAGAAACGCGTTGTTAGATGTTTCATAAGTTCGTGAAACTTATACAAAGCTCATTGAGATACTTATAAGCCCTCATGTTGCATGAAACTTGGTTTAGAGTCCTAGAAACGCGTTGTTAGATGTTTCATATGTTCGTCAAACTTGTACAAAACTCATTGAGACACTTATAAACACTCATGTTGCATGAAACTTGGTTTAAAGTCCTAGAAAAGCGTTGTTAGATGTTTGATACGTTCGTCAAACTTGTACAAAGCTCATTGAGGAAATTATAAGCTCTCATGTTGCATGAAACTTGGTTTAGAGTCCTAGAAACGAGTTGTTAGATGTTTCATAGGTTCGTCAAACTTATACAAAGCTCATTGAGATACTTATAAGCACTCTTGTTGCATGAACCTTGGTTTAGAGTCCTAGACACGCGTTGTTAGATGTTTCATAAGTTCGTCAAACTTGTACAAAGCTCATTGAGACATTTATAAACACCGATGTTGCATGAAACTTGGTTTAGAGTCCTAGAAATGCGTTGTTAGATGTTTCATACGTTCGTCAAACTTGTACAAAGCTCATTGAGGAACTTATAAGAACTCATGTTGCATGTAACTTGGTTTAGGGTCCTAGAAACGCGTTGTTAGATGTTTCATAAGTTCGTGATACTTGTACAAGGCACATTGGGGAACTTTTAAGCACTCTTGTTGCATGAAACTTGGTTTAGAGTCCTAGAAACGCGTTGTTAGATGTTTCATACGTTCGTCAAACTTGTACAACGCTCATTGAGGAACTTATAAGCTCTCATGTTGCATGAAACTTGATTTAGAGTCCTAGAAACGCGTTGTTAGATGTTTAATAAGTTCATGAAACTTATACAAAGCTCAATGAGATACTTATAAGCACTCATGTTGCATGAAACTTGGTTTAGAGTCCTAGAAACGTGTTGTTAGATGTTTCATACGTTCATCAAACTTGTACAAATCTCATTGAGGAACTTATAAGCACTCATGTTGCATGAAACTTGGTTTAAAGTCCTAGAAAAGCGTTGTTAGATGTTTCATACGTTCGTCAAACTTGTACAAAGCTCATTGAGGAACTTATAAGCACTAATGTTGCATGAAACTTGGTTTAAAGTCCTAGAAAAGCGTTGTTAGATGTTTCATACGTTCGTCAAACTTGTACAAAGCTCATTGAGGATCTTATAAACACTCATGTTGCATGAAACTTGGTTTAGACTCCTAGTAACGCGTTGTTAGATGTTTCATAAGTTCGTCAAACTTGTACAAAGCTCATTAAGGAATTTCTAAACACTCATGTTGCATGAAACTTGGTTTAGAGTCCTAGAAACGTGTTGTTAGATGTTTCATACGTTCGTCAAACTTGTACAAAGCTCATTGAGGAACTTATAAGCACTCATGTTGCATGAAACTTGGTTTAGAGTCCTAGAAACGCGTTGTTAGATGTTTCATAAGTTCGTGAAACTTGTACAAGGCTCATTGGAGAACTTATAAGCACTCATGTTGCATGAAACTTGGTTTAGAGTCCTAGAAACGCGTTGTTAGATGTTTCATACGTTCGTCAAACTTGTACAAAACTCATTGAGGAACTTATAAGCTCTCATGTTGCATGAAACTTGATTTAGAGTCCTAGAAACGCGTTGTTAGATGTTTCATAAGTTCATGAAACTTATACAAAGCTCATTGAGATACTTATAAGCCCTCATGTTGCATGAAACTTGGTTTAGAGTCCTAGAAACGCGTTGTTAGATGTTTCATACGTTCGTCAAACTTGTACAAAACTCATTGAGACACTTATAAACACTCATGTTGCATGAAACTTGGTTTAAAGTCCTAGAAAATTGTTAGATGTTTCATACGTTCGTCAAACTTGTACAAAGCTCATTGAGGAACTTATAAGCTCGATGTTGCATGAAACTTGGTTTAGAGTCCTAGAAACGCGTAGTTAGATGTTTCATAAGTTCGTCAAACTTGTATAAAGCTCATTGAGAAACATATAAGCTCTCATGTTGCATTAAACTTGGTTTAGAGTCCTAGAGACACGTTGTTAGATGTTTCATACGTTAGTCAAACTTGTAAAAAGCTCATTGAGGAACTTATAAGCTCTCATGTTGCATGAAACTTGGTTTAGAGTCCTAGAAAAGCGTTGTTAGATGTTTCATACGTTCGTCAAACTTGTACAAAGCTCATTGAGGAACTTATAAGCACTAATGTTGCATGAAACTTGGTTTAGAGTCCTAGAAACGCGTTGTTAGATGTTTCATAAGTTCGTCAAACTTGTACAAAGCTCATTGAGACACTTATAAACACTCATGTTGCATGAAACTTGGTTTAGAGTCCTAGAAACGCGTTGTTAGATGTTTCATAAGTTCGTCAAACTTGTACAATGCTCATTGAGGAACTTATAAGCACTCATGTTGCATGAAACTTGGTTTAGAGTCCAAGAAACGTGTTTTTAGATGTTTCATACGTTCGTCAAACTTGTACAAAGCTCATTGAGGAACTTATAAGCTCTCATGTTGCATGAAACATGATTTAGAGTCCTAGAAACGCGTTGTTAGATGTTTCATAAGTTCGTGAAACTTATACAAAGCTCATTGAGATACTTATAAGCCCTCATGTTGCATGAAACTTGGTTTAGAGTCCTAGAAACGCGTTGTTAGATGTTTCATACGTTCGTCAAACTTGTACAAAACTCATTGAGACACTTATAAACACTCATGTTGCATGAAACTTGGTTTAAAGTCCTAGAAAAGCGTTGTTAGATGTTTCATACGTTCGTCAAACTTGTACAAAGTTCATTGAGGAAATTATGAGCTCTCATGTTGCATGAAACTTGGTTTAGAGTCCTAGAAACGAGTTGTTAGATGTTTCATAGGTTCGTCAAACTTATACAAAGCTCATTGAGATACTTATAAGCACTCTTGTTGCATGAACCTTGGTTTAGAGTTCTGGACACGCGTTGTTAGATGTTTCATAAGTTCGTCAAACTTGTACAAAGCTCATTTAGACACTTATAAACACTCATGTTGCAAGAAACTTGGTTTAGATTCCTAGAAATGCGTTGTTAGATGTTTCATACGTTCGTCAAACTTGTACAAAGCTCATTGAGGAACTTATAAGAACTCATGTTGCATGTAACTTGGTTTAGAGTCCTAGAAACGCGTTGTTAGATGTTTCATAAGTTCGTGAAACTTGTACAAGGCTCATTGGGGAACTTATAAGCACTCTTGTTGCATGAAACTTGGTTTAGAGTCCTAGAAACGCGTTGTTAGATGTTTCATACGTTCGTTAAACTTGTACAACGCTCATTGAGGAACTTATAAGCTCTCATGTTTCATGAAACTTGATTTAGAGTCCTAGAAACGCGTTGTTAGATGTTTCATAAGTTCATGAAACTTAAACAAAGCTCATTGAGATACTTATAAGCACTCATGTTGCATGAAACTTGGTTTAGAGTCCTAGAGACACGTTGTTAGATGTTTCATACGTTAGTCAAACTTGTAAAAAGCTCATTGAGGAACTTATAAGCTCTCATGTTGCATGAAACTTGGTTTAAAGTCCTAGAAAAGCGTTGTTAGATGTTTCATACGTTCGTCAAACTTTTACAAAGCTCATTGAGGAACTTATAAGCACTAATGTTGCATGAAACTTGGTTTAGAGTCCTAGAAACGCGTTGTTAGATGTTTCATAAGTTCGTCAAACTTGTACAAAGCTCATTGAGACACTTATAAACACTCATGTTGCATGAAACTTGGTTTAAAGTCCTAGAAACGCGTTGTTAGATGTTTCATAAGTTCGACAAACTTGTACAATGCTCATTGAGGAACTTATAAGCACTCATGTTGGATGAAACTTGGTTTAGAGTCCAAGAAACATGTTTTTAGATGTTTCATACGTTCGTCAAACTTGTACAAAGCTCATTGAGGAACTTATAAGCTCTCATGTTGCATGAAACTTGATTTAGAGTCCTAGAAACGCGTTGTTAGATGTTTCATAATTTCGTGAAACTTATACAAAGCTCATTGAGATACTTATAAGCCCTCATGTTGCATGAAACTTGGTTTAGAGTCCTAGAAACGCGTTGTTAGATGTTTCATACGTTCGTCAAACTTGTACAAAACTCATTGAGACACTTATAAACACTCATGTTGCATGAAACTTGGTTTAAAGTCCTAGAAAAGCGTTGTTAGATGTTTCATACGTTCGTCAAACTTGTACAAAGCTCATTGAGGAACTTATAAGCTCGATGTTGCATGAAACTTGGTTTAGAGTCCTAGAAACGCGTAGTTAGATGTTTCATAAGTTCGTCAAACTTGTATAAAGCTCATTGAGAAACATATAAGCTCTCATGTTGCATTAAACTTGGTTTAGAGTCCTAGAGACACGTTGTTAGATGTTTCATACGTTAGTCAAACTTGTAAAAAGCTCATTGAGGAACTTATAAGCTCTCATGTTGCATGAAACTTGGTTTAGAGTCCTAGAAAAGCGTTGTTAGATGTTTCATACGTTCGTCAAACTTGTACAAAGCTCATTGAGGAACTTATAAGCACTAATGTTGCATGAAACTTGGTTTAGAGTCCTAGAAACGCGTTGTTAGATGTTTCATAAGTTCGTCAAACTTGTACAAAGCTCATTGAGACACTTATAAACACTCATGTTGCATGAAACTTGGTTTAGAGTCCTAGAAACGCGTTGTTAGATGTTTCATAAGTTCGTCAAACTTGTACAATGCTCATTGAGGAACTTATAAGCACTCATGTTGCATGAAACTTGGTTTAGAGTCCAAGAAACGTGTTTTTAGATGTTTCATACGTTCGTCAAACTTGTACAAAGCTCATTGAGGAACTTATAAGCTCTCATGTTGCATGAAACATGATTTAGAGTCCTAGAAACGCGTTGTTAGATGTTTCATAAGTTCGTGAAACTTATACAAAGCTCATTGAGATACTTATAAGCCCTCATGTTGCATGAAACTTGGTTTAGAGTCCTAGAAACGCGTTGTTAGATGTTTCATACGTTCGTCAAACTTGTACAAAACTCATTGAGACACTTATAAACACTCATGTTGCATGAAACTTGGTTTAAAGTCCTAGAAAAGCGTTGTTAGATGTTTCATACGTTCGTCAAACTTGTACAAAGTTCATTGAGGAAATTATGAGCTCTCATGTTGCATGAAACTTGGTTTAGAGTCCTAGAAACGAGTTGTTAGATGTTTCATAGGTTCGTCAAACTTATACAAAGCTCATTGAGATACTTATAAGCACTCTTGTTGCATGAACCTTGGTTTAGAGTTCTGGACACGCGTTGTTAGATGTTTCATAAGTTCGTCAAACTTGTACAAAGCTCATTTAGACACTTATAAACACTCATGTTGCAAGAAACTTGGTTTAGATTCCTAGAAATGCGTTGTTAGATGTTTCATACGTTCGTCAAACTTGTACAAAGCTCATTGAGGAACTTATAAGAACTCATGTTGCATGTAACTTGGTTTAGAGTCCTAGAAACGCGTTGTTAGATGTTTCATAAGTTCGTGAAACTTGTACAAGGCTCATTGGGGAACTTATAAGCACTCTTGTTGCATGAAACTTGGTTTAGAGTCCTAGAAACGCGTTGTTAGATGTTTCATACGTTCGTTAAACTTGTACAACGCTCATTGAGGAACTTATAAGCTCTCATGTTTCATGAAACTTGATTTAGAGTCCTAGAAACGCGTTGTTAGATGTTTCATAAGTTCATGAAACTTAAACAAAGCTCATTGAGATACTTATAAGCACTCATGTTGCATGAAACTTGGTTTAGAGTCCTAGAGACACGTTGTTAGATGTTTCATACGTTAGTCAAACTTGTAAAAAGCTCATTGAGGAACTTATAAGCTCTCATGTTGCATGAAACTTGGTTTAAAGTCCTAGAAAAGCGTTGTTAGATGTTTCATACGTTCGTCAAACTTTTACAAAGCTCATTGAGGAACTTATAAGCACTAATGTTGCATGAAACTTGGTTTAGAGTCCTAGAAACGCGTTGTTAGATGTTTCATAAGTTCGTCAAACTTGTACAAAGCTCATTGAGACACTTATAAACACTCATGTTGCATGAAACTTGGTTTAAAGTCCTAGAAACGCGTTGTTAGATGTTTCATAAGTTCGACAAACTTGTACAATGCTCATTGAGGAACTTATAAGCACTCATGTTGGATGAAACTTGGTTTAGAGTCCAAGAAACATGTTTTTAGATGTTTCATACGTTCGTCAAACTTGTACAAAGCTCATTGAGGAACTTATAAGCTCTCATGTTGCATGAAACTTGATTTAGAGTCCTAGAAACGCGTTGTTAGATGTTTCATAATTTCGTGAAACTTATACAAAGCTCATTGAGATACTTATAAGCCCTCATGTTGCATGAAACTTGGTTTAGAGTCCTAGAAACGCGTTGTTTGATGTTTCATACGTTCGTCAAACTTGTACAAAACTCATTGAGACACTTATAAACACTCATGTTGAATGAAACTTGGTTTAAAGTCCTAGAAAAGCGTTGTTAGATGTTTCATACGTTCGTCAAACTTGTACAAAGCTCATTGAGGAAATTATAAGCTCTCATGTTGCATGAAACTTGGTTTAGAGTCCTAGAAACGAGTTGTTAGATGTTTCATAGGTTCGTCAAACTTATACAAAGCTCATTGAGATACTTATAAGCACTCTTGTTGCATGAACCTTGGTTTAGAGTCCTAGAGACACGTTGTTAGATGTTTCATACGTTAGTCAAACTTGTAAAAAGCTCATTGAGGAACTTATAAGCTCTCATGTTGCATGAAACTTGGTTTAAAGTCCTAGAAAAGCGTTGTTAGATGTTTCATACGTTCGTCAAACTTGTACAAAGCTCATTGAGGAACTTATAAGCACTAATGTTGCATGAAACTTGGTTTAGAGTCCTAAAAACGCGTTGTTAGATGTTTCATAAGTTCGTCAAACTTGTACAAAGCTTATTGAGACACTTATAAACACTCATGTTGCATGAAACTTGGTTTAGATTCCTAGAAACGCATTGTTAGATGTTTCATAAGTTCGTCAAACTTGTACATAGCTCATTGAGGAATTTCTAAGCACTCATGTTGCATGAAACTTGGTTTAGAGTCCTAGAAACGTGTTGTTAGATGTTTCATAAGTTCGTGAAACTTGTACAAGGCTCATTGGGGAACTTATAAGCACTCATGTTGCATGAAACTTGGTTTAGAGTCCTAGAAACGCGTTGTTAGTTAATTCATACGTTCGTCAAACTTGTACAAAACTCATTGAGGAACTTATAAGCTCTCATGTTGCATGAAACTTGATTTAGAGTCCAAGAAACGCGTTGTTAGATGTTTCATAAGTTCGTCAAACTTGTACAATGCTCATTGAGGAACTTATAAGCACTCATGTTGCATGAAATTTGGTTTAGAGTCCTAGAAACGCGTTGTTAGATGTTTCATAAGTTCGTGAAACTTGTACAAGGCTCATTGGGGAACTTATAAGCACTCTTGTTGCATGAAACTTGGTTTAGAGTCCTAGAAATGCGTTGTTAGATGTTTCATAAGTTCGTCAAACTTGTACAAAGCTCATTGAGGAACTTATAAGCTCTCATGTTGCATGAAACTTGATTTAGAGTCCTAGAAACGCGTTGTTAGATGTTTCATAAGTTGATGAAACTTATACAAAGCTCATTGAGATACTTATAAGCACTCATGTTGCATGAAACTTGGTTTAGAGGCCTAGAAACGCGTTGTTAGATGTTTCATACGTTCATCAAACTTGTACAAAGCTCATTGAGGAACTTATAAGCACCTATGTTACATGAAACATGGTTTAGAGTCCTAGAAACGCGTTGTTAGATGTTTCATACGTTCGTCAAACTTGTACAAAGCTCATTGAGGAACTTATAAGAACTCATGTTGCATATAACTTGGTTTAGAGTCCTAGAAACGCGTTTTTAGATGTTTCATACGTTCGTCAAACTTGTACAAAGCTCATTGAGGAACTTATAAGCTCTCATGTTGCATGAAACTTGATTTAGAGTCCTATAAACGCGTTGTTAGATGTTTCATAAGTTCGTGAAACTTATACAAGCTCATTGAGATACTTATAAGCCCTCATGTTGCATGACACTTGGTTTAGAGTCCTAGAAACGGGTTGTTAGATGTTTCATACGTTCGTCAAACTTGTACAAAGCTCATTGAGGAACTTATAAGCACTCATGTTGCATGAAACTTGGTTTAGAGTCCTAGAAACGCGTTGTTAGATGTTTCATAAGTTCGTGAAACTTGTACAAGGCTCATTGGGGAACTTATAAGCACTCATGTTGCATGAAACTTGGTTTAGAGTCCTAGAAACGCGTCGTTAGGTGTTTCATACGTTCGTCAAACTTGTACAAAACTCATTGAGGAACTTATAAGCTCTCATGTGGCATGAAACTTGATTTAGACACCTAGAAAGGCGTTGTTAGATGTTTCATAAGTTCGTGAAACTTATACAAAGCTCATTGAGATACTTATAAGCCCTCATGTTGCATGAAACTTGGTTTAGAGTCCTAGAAACGCGTTGTTAGATGTTTCATACGTTCTTCAAACTTGTACAAAACTCATTGAGACACTTATAAACACTCATGTTGCATGAAACTTGGTTTAAAGTCCTAGAAAAGTGTTGTTAGATGTTTCATACGTTCGTCAAACTTGTACAAAGCTCATTGAGGAACTTATAAGCACTCATGTTGCATGAAACTTGGTTTAGAGTCCTAGAAACGCGTTGTTAGATGTTACATACGTTCGTCAAACTTGTACAAAGCTCATTGAGGAACTTATAAGCAGTCATGTTGCATGAAACTTGGTTTATAGTCCTAGAAACGCGTTGTTAGATGTTTCATAAGTTCGTCAATCTTGTATAAATCTCATTGAGGAACTTATAAGCTCTCATGTTGCATTAAACTTGGTTTAGAGTCCTAGAAACACGTTGTTAGATGTTTCATACGTTCGTCAAACTTGTACAAAGCTCATTGAGGAACTTATAAGCACTCATGTTGCATGAAACTTGGTTTAAAGTCCTAGAAACACGTTGTTAGATGTTTCATACGTTCGTCAAACTTGTACAAAGCTCATTGAGGAACTTATAAGCTCTCATGTTGCATGAAACTTGGTTTAGAGTCCTAGAAACGAGTTGTTAGATGTTTCATAGGTTCGTCAAACTTATACAAAGCTCATTGAGATACTTATAATCACTCTTGTTGCATGAACCTTGGTTTAGAGTCCTAGACACGCGTTGTTAGATGTTTCATAAGTTCCTCAAACTTGTACAAAGCTCATTGAGACACTTATAAAGACTCATGTTGCATGAAACTTGGTTTAGAGTCCTAGAAACGCGTTGTTAGATGTTTCATACGTTCGTCAAACTTGTACAAAGCTCATTGAGGAACTTATAAGAACTCATGTTGCATGTAACTTGGTTTAGAATCCTAGAAACGCGTTGTTAGATGTTTCATAAGTTCGTGAAACTTGTACAAGGCTCATTGGGGAACTTATAAGCACTCATGTTGCATGAAACTTGGTTTAGAGTCCTAGAAACGCGTTGTTAGTTAATTCATACGTTCGTCAAACTTGTACAAAACTCATTGAGGAACTTATAAGCTCTCATGTTGCATGAAACTTGATTTAGAGTCCAAGAAACGCGTTGTTAGATGTTTCATAAGTTCGTCAAACTTGTACAATGCTCATTGAGGAACTTATAAGCACTCATGTTGCATGAAATTTGGTTTAGAGTCCTAGAAACGCGTTGTTAGATGTTTCATAAGTTCGTGAAACTTGTACAAGGCTCATTGGGGAACTTATAAGCACTCTTGTTGCATGAAACTTGGTTTAGAGTCCTAGAAATGCGTTGTTAGATGTCTCATAAGTTCGTCAAACTTGTACAAAGCTCATTGAGGAACTTATAAGCTCTCATGTTGCATGAAACTTGATTTAGAGTCCTAGAAACGCGTTGTTAGATGTTTCATAAGTTGATGAAACTTATACAAAGCTCATTGAGATACTTATAAGCACTCATGTTGCATGAAACTTGGTTTAGAGGCCTAGAAACGCGTTGTTAGATGTTTCATACGTTCATCAAACTTGTACAAAGCTCATTGAGGAACTTATAAGCACCTATGTTACATGAAACATGGTTTAGAGTCCTAGAAACGCGTTGTTAGATGTTTCATACGTTCGTCAAACTTGTACAAAGCTCATTGAGGAACTTATAAGAACTCATGTTGCATATAACTTGGTTTAGAGTCCTAGAAACGCGTTTTTAGATGTTTCATACGTTCGTCAAACTTGTACAAAGCTCATTGAGGAACTTATAAGCTCTCATGTTGCATGAAACTTGATTTAGAGTCCTATAAACGCGTTGTTAGATGTTTCATAAGTTCGTGAAACTTATACAAGCTCATTGAGATACTTATAAGCCCTCATGTTGCATGACACTTGGTTTAGAGTCCTAGAAACGGGTTGTTAGATGTTTCATACGTTCGTCAAACTTGTACAAAACTCATTCAGACACTTATAATCACTCATGTTGCATGAAACTTGGTTTAAAGTCCTAGAAAAGCGTTGTTAGATGTTTAAAGTCCAAGAAACGCGTTGTTAGAACTTTCATAAGTTCAAGAAACTTATACAAAGCTCAATGAGATACTTATAAGCACTCATGTTGCATGAAACTTGGTTTAGAGTCATAGAAACGCGTTGTTAGATGTTTCATACGTTCATCAAACTTGTACAAAGCTCATTGAGGAACTTATAAGCACTCATAATACATGAAACTTGGTTTAGAGTCCTATAAACACGTTGTTAGATGTTTCATAAGTTCGTCAAACTTGTACAATGCTCATTGAGGAACTTATAAACACTCATGTTGCATGAAACTTGGTTTAGAGTCCAAGAAACGCGTTTTTAGATGTTTCATACGTTCGTCAAACTTGTACAAAGCTCATTGAGGAACTTATAAGCTCTCATGTTGCATGAAACTTGATTTAGAGTCCTAGAAACGCGTTGTTTAGCTGTTTCATAAGTTCGTGAAACTTATACAAAGCTCATTGAGATACTTATAAGCCTTCATGTTGCATGAAACTTGGTTTAGAGTCTTAGAAACGCGTTGTTAGATGTTTCATACGTTCTTGAAACTTGTACAAAACTCATTGAGACACTTATAAACACTCATGTTGCATGAAACTAGGTTTAAATACCTAGAAAAGCGTTGTTAGATGTTTCATATGTTCGTCAAACTTGTACAAAGCTCATTGAGGAACTTATAAGCTCTCATGTTGCATGAAAGTTGGTTTAGAGTCCTAGAAACGAGTTGTTAGATGTTTCATAGGTTCGTCAAACTTATACAAAGCTCATTGAGATACTTATAAGGACTCTTGTTGCATGAACCTTGATTTAGAGTCCTAGACACGCGTTGTTAGATGTTTCATAAGTTCGTCAAACTTGTACAAAGCTCATTGAGACACTTATAAACACTCATGTTGCATGAAACTTGGTTTAGAGTCCTAGAAACGCGTTGTTAGATGTTTCATACGTTCGTCAAACTTATACAAAGCTCATTGAGGAACTTATAAGAACTCATGTTGCATGTAACTTGGTTTAGAGTCCTAGAAACGCGTTGTTAGATGTTTCATAAGTTCGTGAAACTTGTACAAGGCTCATTGGGGAACTTATAAGCACTCATGTTGCACGAAACTTGGTTTAGAGTCCTAGAAACGCGTTGTTTGATGTTTCATACTTTCGTCAAACTTGTACAAAACTCATTGAGGAACTTATAAGCTCTCATGTTGCATGAAACTTGATTTAGAGTCCTAGAAACGCGTTGTTAGATGTTTCATAAGTTCATGAAACTTATACAAAGCTCATTGAGATACTTATAAGCACTCATGTTGCATGAAACTTGGTTTAGAGTCCTAGAAACGCGTTGTTAGATGTTTCATATGTTCATCAAACTTGTACAAAGGTCATTGAGGAACTTATAAGCACTCATGTTACATGAAACTTGGTTTAGAGTCCTAGAAACGCGTTGTTAGATGTTTCATAAGTTCGTCAAACTTGTACAATGCTCATTGAGGAACTTATAAGCACTCATATTGCATGAAACTTGGTTTAGAGTCCTAGAAACGCGTTTTTAGATGTTTCATACGTTCGTCAAACTTGTACAAAGCTCATTGAGGAACTTATAAGCTCTCATGTTGCATGAAACTTGATTTAGAGTCCTAGAAACGCGTTGTTAGATGATTCATAAGTTCGTGAAACTTATACAAAGCTCATTGAGATACTTATAAGACCTCATGTTGCATGAAACTTGGTTTAGAGTCCTAGAAACGCATTGTTAGATGTTTCATAAGTTCGTCAAACTTGTACAATGCTCATTGAGGAACTTATAAACACTCATGTTGCATGAAACTTAGTTTAAAGTCCTAGAAAAGCGTTGTTAGATGTTTCATACGTTCGTCAAACTTGTACAAAGCTCATTGAGGAACTTATAAGCACTAATGTTGTATGAAACTTGGTTTAGAGTCCTAGAAACGCGTTGTTAGATGTTTCATAAGTTCGTCAAACTTGTACAAAGCTCATTGAGACACTTATAAAGTCTCATGTTGCATGAAACTTGGTTTAGAGTCCTAGAAATTCGTTGTTAGATGTTTCATAAGTTCGTCAAACTTGTACAGAGCTCATTGAGGAACTTCTAAGCACTCATGTTGCATGAAACTTGGTTTAGAGTCCTAGAAACGCGTTGTTAGATGTTTCATAAGTTCGTAAAACTTGTACAATGCTCATTGAGGAACTTATAAGCACTCATGTTGCATGAAACTTGGTTTAGAGTCCAAGAAACGCGTTTTTAGATGTTTCATACGTTCGTCAAACTTGTACAAAGCTCATTGAGGAACTTATAAGCTCTCATGTTGCATGAAACTTGATTTAGAGTCCTAGAAACGCGTTTTTAGATGTTTCATAAGTTCGTGAAACTTTTACAAAGCTCATTGAGATACTTATAAGCCCTCATGTTGCATGAAACTTGGTTTAGAGTCCTAGAAACGCGTTGTTAGATGTTTCATACGTTCGTCAAACTTGTACAAACCTCATTGAGGAACTTATAAGAACTAATGTTGCATGAAACTTGGTTTAGAGTCCTAGAAACGCGTTGTTAGATGTTTCATAAGTTCGTCAAATTTGTACAAAGCTCATTGAGACACTTATAAACACTCATGTTGCATGAAACTTGGTTTAGAATCCTAGAAACGCGTTGTTAGATGTTTCATAAGTTCATCAAACTTGTACAAAGCTCATTGAGGAACTTATAAGCACTCATGTTACATGAAACTTGGTTTAGACTCCTAGAAACGCATTGTTAGATGTTTCATACGTTCGTCAAACTTGTACAAAACTCATTGAGACACTTATAAACACTCATGTTGCATGAAACTTAGTTTAAAGTCCTAGAAAAGCGTTGTTAGATGTTTCATACATTCGTCAAACTTGTACAAAGCTCATTGAGGAACTTATAAGCACTCATGTTGCATGAAACTTGGTTTAGAGTCCTAGAAACACGTTGTTAGATGTTTCATACGTTCGTCAAACTTGTAGAAAGCTCATTGAGATACTTGTTAACACTCTTGTTGCATGAAACTTGGTTTAGAGTCCTAGAAACGCGTTGTTAGATGTTTCATAAGTTCGTCAAACTTAAACAAATCTCATTGAGATACTTATAAGCACTCATGTTGCATGAACATTGGTTTAGAGTCCTAGAAACGCGTTGTTAGATGTTTCATAAGTTTGTCAAACTTATACAAATCTCATTGAGATTATACTTATAAACACTCATGTTGCATGAAACTTGGTTTAGAGTCCTAGAAACGCGTTGTTAGATGTTTCATATGTTCGTCAAATTTGTACAAAGCTCATTGAGACACTTATAAACACTCATGTTGCATGAAACTTGGTTTAGAATCCTAGAAACGCGTTGTTAGATGTTTCATAAGTTCATCAAACTTGTACAAAGCTCATTGAGGAACTTATAAGCACTCATGTTACATGAAACTTGGTTTAGAGTCCTAGAAACGCATTGTTAGATGTTTCATACGTTCGTCAAACTTGTACAAAACTCATTGAGACACTTATAAACACTCATGTTGCATGAAACTTAGTTTAAAGTCCTAGAAAAGCGTTGTTAGATGTTTCATACATTCGTCAAACTTGTACAAAGCTCATTGAGGAACTTATAAGCACTCATGTTGCATGAAACTTGGTTTAGAGTCCTAGAAACACGTTGTTAGATGTTTCATACGTTCGTCAAACTTGTAGAAAGCTCATTGAGATACTTGTTAACACTCTTGTTGCATGAAACTTGGTTTAGAGTCCTAGAAACGCGTTGTTAGATGTTTCATAAGTTCGTCAAACTTAAACAAATCTCATTGAGATACTTATAAGCACTCATGTTGCATGAACATTGGTTTAGAGTCCTAGAAACGCGTTGTTAGATGTTTCATAAGTTTGTCAAACTTATACAAATCTCATTGAGATTATACTTATAAACACTCATGTTGCATGAAACTTGGTTTAGAGTCCTAGAAACGCGTTGTTAGATGTTTCATATGTTCGTCAAACTTGTACAAAGCTCATTGAGGAACTTATAAGAACTCATGTTGCATGTAACTTGGTTTAGAGTCCTAGAAACGCGTTGTTACATGTTTCATAAGTTCGTGAAACTTGTACAATGCTCATTGAGGAACTTATAAGCACTCATGTTGCATGAAACTTGGTTTAGAGTCCTAGAAACGCGTTTTTAGATGTTTCATATGTTCGTCAAACTTGTACAAAGCTCATTGAGGAACTTATAAGCTCTCATGTTGCATGAAACTTGATTTAGAGTCCTATAAACGCGTTGTTAGATGTTTCATAAGTTTGTGAAACTTGTACAATGCTCATTGAGGAACTTATAAGTACTCATGTTGCATGAAACTTGGTTTAGAGTCATAGAAACGCGTTTTTAGATGTTTCATACGTTCGTCAAACTTTTACAAAGCTCATTGAGGAACTTATAAGCACTAATGTTGCATGAAACTTGGTTTAAAGTCCTAGAAACGCGTTGTTAGATGTTTCATAAGTTCGTCAAACTTGTACAAAGTTCATTGAGACACTTATAAAGACTCATGTTGCATGAAACTTGGTTTAGAGTCCTAGAAACGCGTTGTTAGATGTTTCATAAGTTCGTCAAACTTGTACAAAGCTCATTGAGGAACTTCTAAGCACTCATGTTGCATGAAACTTGGTTTAGAGTCCTAGAAACGCGTTGTTAGATGTTTCATACATTCGTCAAACTTGTACAAAGCTCATTGAGGAACTTATAAGCCCTCATGTTGCATGAAACTTGGTTTATAGTCCTAGAAACACGTTGTTAGATGTTTCATACTTTCTTCAAACTTGTAGAAAGCTCATTGAGATACTTATAAGCACTCTTGTTCCATGAAACTTGGTTTAGAGTCCTAGAAAAGCGTTGTTAGATGTTTCATAAGTTCATGAAACTTATACAAAGCTCATTGAGATACTTATAAGCACTCATGTTGCATGAAACTTGCTTTAGAGTCCTAGAAACGCGTTGTTAGATGTTTCATATGTTCATCAAACTTGTACAAAGCTCATTGAGGAATTTATAAGCACTCATGTTACATGAAACTTGGTTTAGAGTCATAGAAACGCGTTGTTAGATGTTTCATAAGTTCGTCAAACTTGTACAATGCTCATTGAGGAACTTATAAGCACTCATGTTGCATGAAACTTGGTTTAGAGTCCTAGAAACGCGTTTTTAGATGTTTCATACGTTCGTCAAACTTGTACAATGCTCATTGATGAACTTATAAGCTCTCATGTTACATGAAACTTGGTTTAGAGTCCTAGAAACGCGTTGTTAGATGTTTCATAAGTTCGTAAAACTTGTACAATGCTCATTGAGGAACTTATAAGCACTCATGTTGCATGAAACTTGGTTTAGAGTCCAAGAAACGCGTTTTTAGATGTTTCATACGTTCGTCAAACTTGTACAAAGCTCATTGAGGAACTTATAAGCTCTCATGTTGCATGAAACTTGATTTAGAGTCCTAGAAACACGTTGTTAGATGTTTCATACGTTCGTCAAACTTGTACAAAGCTCATTGAGGAACTTATAAGCACTAATGTTGCATGAAACTTGATTTAGAGTCCTAGAAACGCGTTGTTAGATGATTCATAAGTTCGTGAAACGTATACAAAGCTCATTGAGATACTTATAAGCCCTCATGTTGCATGAAACTTGGTTTAGAGTCCTAGAAACACGTTGTTAGATGTTTCATATGTTCGTCAAACTTGTACAAAACTCATTGAGACACTTATAAACACTCATGTTGCATGAAACTTAGTTTAAAGTCCTAGAAAAGCGTTGTTAGATGTTTCATACGTTCGTCAAACTTGTACAAAGCTCATTAAGGAACTTATAAGCACTAATGTTGCATGAAACTTGGTTTAGAGTCCTAGAAACGCGTTGTTAGATGTTTCATAAGTTCTTCAAACTTGTACAAAGCTCATTGAGACACTTATAAAGACTCATGTTGCATGAAACTTGGTTTAGAGTCCTAGAAATGCGTTGTTAGATGTTTCATAAGTTCGTCAAACTTGTACAGAGCTCATTGAGGAACTTCTAAACACTCATGTTGCATGAAACTTGGTTTAGAGTCCTAGAAACGCGTTGTTAGATGTTTCATACGTTCGTCAAACTTGTACAAAGCTCATTGAGGAACTTATAAGCAATCATGTTGCATGAAACTTGGTTTAGAGTCCTAGAAACACGTTGTTAGATGTTTCATACGTTCGTCAAACTTGTAGAAAGCTCATTGAGATACTTATAAGCACTCTTGTTGCATGAAACTTGGTTTAGAGTCCTAGAAACGCGTTGTTAGATGTTTCATAAGTTCATGAAACTTATACAAAGCTCATTGAGATACTTATAAGCACTCATGTTGCATGAAACTTGCTTTAGAGTCCTAGAAACGCGTTGTTAGGTGTTTCATATGTTCATCAAACTTGTACAAAGCTCATTGAGGAACTTATAAGCACTCATGTTACATGAAACTTGGTTTAGAGTCATAGAAACGCGTTGTTAGATGTTTCATAAGTTCGTCAAACTTGTACAATGCTCATTGAGGAACTTATAAGCACTCATGTTGCATGAAACTTGGTTTAGAGTCCTAGAAACGCGTTTTTAGATGTTTCATACGTTCGTCAAACTTGTACAATGCTCATTGAGGAACTTATAAGCTCTCATGTTACATGAAACTTGGTTTAGAGTCCTAGAAACACGTTGTTAGATGTTTCATAAGTTCGTAAAACTTGTACAATGCTCATTGAGGAACTTATAAGCACTCATGCTGCATGAAACTTGGTTTAGAGTCCAAGAAACGCGTTTTTAGATGTTTCAAACGTTCGTCAAACTTGTACAAAGCTCATTGAGGAACTTATAAGCTCTCATGTTGCATGAAACTTTATTTAGAGTCCTAGAAACACGTTGTTAGATGTTTCATACGTTCGTCAAACTTGTACAAAGCTCATTGAGGAACTTATAAGCACTAATGTTGCATGAAACTTGATTTAGAGTCCTAGAAACCCGTTGTTAGATGATTCATAAGTTCGTGAAACGTATACAAAGCTCATTGAGATACTTATAAGCCCTCATGTTGCATGAAACTTGGTTTAGAGTCCTAGAAACGCGTTGTTAGATGTTTCATACGTTCGTCAAACTTGTACAAAACTCATTGAGACACTTATAAACACTCATGTTGCATGAAACTTAGTTTAAAGTCCTAGAAAAGCGTTGTTAGATGTTTCATACGTTCGTCAAACTTGTACAAAGCTCATTAAGGAACTTATAAGCACTAATGTTGCATGAAACTTGGTTTAGAGTCCTAGAAACGCGTTGCTAGATGTTTCATAAGTTCTTCAAACTTGTACAAAGCTCATTGAGACACTTATAAAGACTCATGTTGCATGAAACTTGGTTTAGAGTCCTAGAAATGCGTTGTTAGATGTTTCATAAGTTCGTCAGACTTGTACAGAGCTCATTGAGGAACTTCTAAGCACTCATGTTGCATGAAACTTGGTTTAGAGTCCTAGAAACGCGTTGTTAGATGTTTCATACGTTCGTCAAACTTGTACAAAGCTCATTGAGGAACTTATAAGCACTAATGTTGCATGAAACTTGGTTTAAAGTCCTAGAAACGCGTTGTTAGATGTTTCATAAGTTCGTCAAACTTGTACAAAGTTCATTGAGACACTTATAAAGACTCATGTTGCATGAAACTTGGTTTAGAGTCCTAGAAACGCGTTGTTAGATGTTTCATAAGTTCGTCAAACTTGTACAAAGCTCATTGAGGAACTTCTAAGCACTCATGTTGCATGAAACTTGGTTTAGAGTCCTAGAAACGCGTTGTTAGATGTTTCATACATTCGTCAAACTTGTACAAAGCTCATTGAGGAACTTATAAGCACTCATGTTGCATGAAACTTGGTTTAGAGTCCTAGAAACACGTTGTTAGATGTTTCATACGTTCGTCAAACTTGTAGAAAGCTCATTGAGATACTTATAAGCACTATTGTTGCATGAAACTTGGTTTAGAGTCCTAGAAACGCGTTGTTAGATGTTTCATAAGTTCATGAAACTTATACAAAGTTCATTGAGATACTTATAAGCACTCATGTTGCATGAAACTTGCTTTAGAGTCCTAGAAACGCGTTGTTAGATGTTTCATATGTTCATCAAACTTGTACAAAGCTCATTGAGGAACTTATAAGCACTCATGTTACATTAAACTTGGTTTAGAGTCATAGAAACGCGTTGTTAGATGTTTCATAAGTTCGTCAAACTTGTACAATGCTCATTGAGGAACTTCTAAGCACTCATGTTGCATGAAACTTGGTTTAGAGTCCTAGAAACGCGTTTTTAGATGTTTCATACGTTCGTCAAACTTGTACAATGCTCATTGAGGAACTTATAAGCTCTCATGTTACATGAAACTTGGTTTAGAGTCCTAGAAACACGTTGTTAGATGTTTCATAAGTTCGTAAAACTTGTACAATGCTCATTGAGGAACTTATAAGCACTCATGTTGCATGAAACTTGGTTTAGAGTCCAAGAAACGCGTTTTTAGATGTTTCAAACGTTCGTCAAACTTGTACAAAGCTCATTGAGGAACTTATAAGCTCTCATGTTGCATGAAACTTTATTTAGAGTCCTAGAAACACGTTGTTAGATGTTTCATACGTTCGTCAAACTTGTACAAAGCTCATTGAGGAACTTATAAGCACTAATGTTGCATGAAACTTGATTTAGAGTCCTAGAAACCCGTTGTTAGATGATTCATAAGTTCGTGAAACGTATACAAAGCTCATTGAGATACTTATAAGCCCTCATGTTGCATGAAACTTGGTTTAGAGTCCTAGAAACGCGTTGTTAGATGTTTCATACGTTCGTCAAACTTGTACAAAACTCATTGAGACACTTATAAACACTCATGTTGCATGAAACTTAGTTTAAAGTCCTAGAAAAGCGTTGTTAGATGTTTCATACGTTCGTCAAACTTGTACAAAGCTCATTAAGGAACTTATAAGCACTAATGTTGCATGAAACTTGGTTTAGAGTCCTAGAAACGCGTTGCTAGATGTTTCATAAGTTCTTCAAACTTGTACAAAGCTCTTTGAGACACTTATAAAGACTCATGTTGCATGAAACTTGGTTTAGAGTCCTAGAAATGCGTTGTTAGATGTTTCATAAGTTCGTCGGACTTGTACAGAAGCTCATTGAGGAACTTCTAAGCACTCATGTTGCATGAAACTTGGTTTAGAGTCCTAGAAACGCGTTGTTAGATGTTTCATACGTTCGTCAAACTTGTACAAAGCTCATTGAGGAACTTATAAGCACTAAATGTTGCATGAAACTTGGTTTAAAGTCCTAGAAACGCGTTGTTAGATGTTTCATAAGTTCGTCAAACTTGTACAAAGTTCATTGAGACACTTATAAAGACTCATGTTGCATGAAACTTGGTTTAGAGTCCTAGAAACGCGTTGTTAGATGTTTCATAAGTTCGTCAAACTTGTACAAAGCTCATTGAGGAACTTCTAAGCACTCATGTTGCATGAAACTTGGTTTAGAGTCCTAGAAACGCGTTGTTAGATGTTTCATACATTCGTCAAACTTGTACAAAGCTCATTGAGGAACTTATAAGCACTCATGTTGCATGAAACTTGGTTTAAAGTCCTAGAAACACGTTGTTAGATGTTTCATACGTTCGTCAAACTTGTAGAAAGCTCATTGAGATACTTATAAGCACTATTGTTGCATGAAACTTGGTTTAGAGTCCTAGAAACGCGTTGTTAGATGTTTCATAAGTTCATGAAACTTATACAAAGTTCATTGAGATACTTATAAGCACTCATGTTGCATGAAACTTGCTTTAGAGTCCTAGAAACGCGTTGTTAGATGTTTCATATGTTCATCAAACTTGTACAAAGCTCATTGAGGAACTTATAAGCACTCATGTTACATTAAACTTGGTTTAGAGTCATAGAAACGCGTTGTTAGATGTTTCATAAGTTCGTCAAACTTGTACAATGCTCATTGAGGAACTTCTAAGCACTCATGTTGCATGAAACTTGGTTTAGAGTCCTAGAAACGCGTTTTTAGATGTTTCATACGTTCGTCAAACTTGTACAATGCTCATTGAGGAACTTATAAGCTCTCATGTTACATGAAACTTGGTTTAGAGTCCTAGAAACACGTTGTTAGATGTTTCATAAGTTCGTAAAACTTGTACAATGCTCATTGAGGAACTTATAAGCACTCATGTTGCATGAAACTTGGTTTAGAGTCCAAGAAACGCGTTTTTAGATGTTTCAAACGTTCGTCAAACTTGTACAAAGCTCATTGAGGAACTTATAAGCTCTCATGTTGCATGAAACTTTATTTAGAGTCCTAGAAACACGTTGTTAGATGTTTCATACGTTCGTCAAACTTGTACAAAGCTCATTGAGGAACTTATAAGCACTAATGTTGCATGAAACTTGATTTAGAGTCCTAGAAACCCGTTGTTAGATGATTCATAAGTTCGTGAAACGTATACAAAGCTCATTGAGATACTTATAAGCCCTCATGTTGCATGAAACTTGGTTTAGAGTCCTAGAAACGCGGTGTTAGATGTTTCATACGTTCGTCAAACTTGTACAAAGCTCATTGAGGAACTTATAAGCACTCATGTTGCATGAAACTTGGTTTAGAGTCCTAGAAACGCGTTGTTAGATGTTTCATAAGTTCGTGAAACTTGTACAAGGCTCATTGGGGAACTAATAAGCACTCATGTTGCATGAAACTTGGTTTAGAGTCCTATAAACGCGTTGTTAGATGTTTCATACGTTCGTCAAACTTGTACAAAACTCATTGAGGAACTTATAAGCTCTCATGTTGCATGAAACTTGATTTAGAGTCCTAGAAACGCGTTGTTAGATGTTTCATAAGTTCATGAAACTTATACAAAGCTCATTGAGATACTTATAAGCACTCATGTTGCATGAAACTTGGTTTAGAGTCCTAGAAACGCGTTGTTAGATGTTTCATACGTTCATCAAACTTGTACAAAGCTCATTGAGGAACTTATAAGCACTCATGTTACATGAAACTTGGTTTAGAGTCCTAGAAACGCGTTGTTAGATGTTTCATAAGTTCGTAAAACTTGTACAATGCTCATTGAGGAACTTATAAGCACTCGTGTTGCATGAAACTTGGTTTAGAGTCCAAGAAACGCGTTTTTAGATGTTTCATACGTTCGTCAAACTTGTACAAAGCTCATTGAGGAACTTATAAGCTCTCATGTTGCATGAAACTTGATTTAGAGTCCTAGAAACGCGTTGTTAGATGTTTCATAAGTTCATGAAACTTTTAAAAAGCTCATTGAGATACTTATAAGCCCTCATGTTGCATGAAACTTGGTTTAGAGTCCTAGAAACGTGTTGTTAGATGTTTCATATGTTCGTCAAACTTGTACAAAACTCATTGAGACACTTATAAACACTCATGTTGCATGAAACTTGGTTTAAAGTCCTAGAAAAGCGTTGTTAGATGTTTCATACGTTCGTCAAACTTGTACAAAGCTCATTGAGGAACTTATAAGAACTAATGTTGCATGAAACTTGGTTTAGAGTCCTAGAAACGCGTTGTTAGATGTTTCATAAGTTCGTCAAACTTTTACAAAGCTCATTGAGACACTTATAAACACTCATGTTGCATGAAACTTGGTTTAGAGTCCTAGAAACGCGTTGTTAGATGTTTCCTAAGTTCGTCAAACTTGTACAAAGCTCATTGAGGAACTTCTAAGCACTCATGTTGCATGAAACTTGGTTTAGAGTCCTAGAAACGCGTTGTTAGATGTTTCATACATTCGTCAAACTTGTACAAAGCTCATTGAGGAACCTTTAAGCACTCATGTTGCATGAAACTTGGTTTAGAGTCCTAGAAACACGTTGTTAGATGTTTCATACGTTCGTCAAACTTGTAGAAAGCTCATTGAGATACTTATAAGCACTCTTGTTGCATGAAACTTGGTTTAGAGTCCTAGAAACGCGTTGTTAGATGTTTCATAAGTTCGTCAAACTTAAACAAATCTCATTGAGATACTTATAAGCACTCATGTTGCATGAACATTAGTTTAGAGTCCTAGAAACGCGTTGTTAGATGTTTCATAAGTTCGTCAAACTTATACAAATCTCATTGAGATTATACTTATAAACACTCATGTTGCATGAAACTTGGTTTAGAGTCCTAGAAACGCGTTGTTAGATGTTTCATATGTTCGTCAAACTTGTACAAATCTCATTGAGGAACTTATAAGACCTCATGTTGCATGTAACTTGGTTTAGAGTCCTAGAAACGCGTTGTTAGATGTTTCATAAGTTCGTGAAACTTGTACAATGCTCATTGAGGAACTTATAAGCACTCATGTTGCATGAAACTTGGTTTAGAGTCCTAGAAACGCGTTTTTAGATGTTTCATAATTTCGTGAAACTTGTACAAGGCTCATTGGGGAACTTATAAGCACTCATGTTGCATGAAACTTGGTTTAGTGTCCTAGAAACGTTTTGTTAGATGTTTCATACGTTCGTCAAACTTGTACAAAGCTCATTGAGGAACTTATAAGCTCTCATGTTGCATGAAACTTGATTTAGAGTCCTAGAAACGCGTTGTTAGATGTTTCATTAGTTCGTGGAACTTGTACAATGCTCATTGAGGAACTTATAAGTACTCATGTTGCATGAAACTTGGTTTAGAGTCCTAGAAACGCGTTTTTAGATGTTTCATACGTTCGTCAAACTTGTACAAAGCTCATTGAGGAACTTATAAGCACTAATGTTGCATGAAACTTGGTTTAAAGTCCTAGAAACGCGTTGTTAGATGTTTCAAACGTTCGTCAAACTTGTACAAAGCTCATTGAGACTCTTATAAACACTCATGTTGCATGAAACTTTGTTTAGAGTCCTAGAAACGCGTTGTTATATGTTTCATATGTTCGTCAAACTTGTACAAAGCTCATTGAGGAACTTATAAGAACTCATGTTGCATGTAACTTGGTTTAGAATCCTAGAAACGCGTTGTTACATGTTTCATAAGTTCGTGAAACTTGAACAAGGCTCATTGGGGAACTTATAAGCACTCATGTTGCATGAAACTTGGTTTAGAGTCCTAGAAACACGTTGTTAGATGTTTTATACGTTCGTCAAACTTGTACAAAACTCATTGAGGAACTTATAAGCTCTCATGTTGCATGAAACTTGATTTAGAGTCCTAGAAACGCGTTGTTGGATGTTTCATAAGTTCGCGAAACTTATACAAAGCTAATTGAGATACTTATAAGCACTCTTGTTGCATGAACCTTGGTTTAGAGTCCTAGAAACGCGTTGTTAGATGTTTCATATGTTCGTCAAACTTATACAAAGCTCATTGAGACACTTATAAACACTCATATTGCATGAAACTTTGTTTAGAGTCCTAGAAACGCGTTGTTAGATGTTTCATACGTTCGTCAAACTTGTACAAAGCTCACTGAGGAACTTATAAGAACTCATGTTGCATGTAACTTGGTTTAGAGTCGTAGAAACGCGTTGTTAGATGTTTCATAAGTTCGTGAAACTTGTACAAGGCTCATTGGGGAACTTATAAGCACTCATGTTGCATGAAACTTGGTTTAGAGTCATAGAAACGCGTTGTTAGATGTTTCATACGTTCGTCAAACTTGTACAAAACTCATTGAGGAACTTATGAGTTCTCATGTTGCATGAAACTTGATTTAGAGTCCTAGAAACGCGTTGTTAGATGTTTCATAAGTTCATGAAACTTATGCAAAGCTCATTGAGATACTTATAAGCACTCATGTTGCATGAAACTTGGTTTAGAGTCCTAGAAACGCGTTGTTAGATGTTTCATATGTTCATCAAACTTGTACAAAGCTCATTGAGGAACTTATAAGCACTCATGTTACATGAAACTTGGTTTAGAGTCCTAGAAACGCGTTGTTAGATGTTTTATAAGTTCGTCAAACTTGTACAATGCTCATTGAGGAACTTATAAGCACTCATGTTGCATGAAACTTGGTTTAGAGTCCTAGAAACGCGTTTTTAGATTTTTCATACGTTCGTCAAACTTGTACAAAGCTCATTGAGGAACTTATAGGCTCTCATGTTGCATGAAACTTGGTTTAGAGTCCTAGAAACGCGTTGTTAGATGATTCATAAGTTCGTGAAACTTATACAAAGCTCATTGAGATACTTATAAGCCCTCATGTTGCATGAAACTTGGTTTAGAGTCCTAGAAACGCGTTGTTAGATGTTTCATATGTTCGTCAAACTTGTACAAAACTCATTGAGACACTTATAAACACTCATGTTGCATGAAACTTGGTTTAAAGTTCTAGAAAAGCGTTGTTAGATGTTTCATACGTTCGTCAAACTTGTACAAAGCTCATTGAGGAACTTATAAGCACTAATGTTGCATGAAACTTGGTTTAGAGTCCTAGAAAAGCGTTGTTAGATGTTTCATAAGTTCGTCAAACTTGTACAAAGCTCATTGAGACACTTATAAAGACTCATGTTGCATGAAACTTGGTTTAGAGTCCTAGAAACGCGTTGTTAGATGTTTCATAAGTTCGTCAAACTTGTACAGAGCTCATTGAGGAACTTCTAAGCACTCATGTTGCATGAAACTTGGTTTAGAGTCCTAGAAACGCGTTGTTAGATGTTTCATACGTTCGTCAAACTTGTACAAAGCTCATTGAGGAACTTATAAGCACTCATGTTGCATGAAACTTGGTTTAGAGTGATAGAAACGTGTTGTTAGATGTTTCATAAGTACGTGAAACTTGTACAAGGCTCATTGGGGAACTTATAAGCACTCATGTTGCATGAAACTTGGTTTAGAGTCCTAGAAACGCGTTGTTAGATGTTTCATACGTTCGTCAAACTTGTACAAAACTCATTGAGGAACTTATAAGCTCTCATGTTGCATGAAACTTGATTTAGAGTCCTAGAAACGCGTTGTTAGATGTTTCATAAGTTCATGAAACTTATACAAAGCTCATTGAGATACTTATAAGCAATCATGTTGCATGAAACTTGGTTTAGAGTCCTAGAAACGCGTTGTTAGATGTTTCATACGTTCATCAAACTTGTACAAAGCTCATTGAGGAACTTATAAGCACTCATGTTACATGAAACTTGGTTTAGTGTCCTAGAAACGCGTTGTTAGATGTTTCATAAGTTCGTCAAACTTGTACAATGCTCATTGAGGAACTTATAAGCACTCATGTTGCATGAAACTTGGTTTAGAGTCCTAGAAACGCGTTGTTAGATGTTTCATACGTTCGTCAAACTTGTACAAATCTCATTGAGGAACTTATAGGCTCTCATGTTGCATGAAACTTGATTTAGAGTCCTAGAAACGCGTTGTTAGATGTTTCATAAGTTCGTGAAACTTATACAAAGCTCATTGAGATACTTATAAGACCTCATGTTGCATGAAACTTGGTTTAGAGTCGCGTTGTTAGATGTTTCATACGTTCGTCAAACTTGTACAAAACTCATTGAGACACTTATAAACACTCATGTTGCATGAAACTTGGTTTAAAGTCCTAGAAAAGCGTTGTTAGATGTTTCATACGTTCGTCAAACTTGTACAAAGCTCATTGAGGAACATATAAGCACTAATGTTGCATGAAACTTGGTTTAGAGTCCTAGAAACGCGTTGTTAGATGTTTCATAAGTTCGTCAAACTTGTACAAAGCTCATTGAGACACTTATAAAGACTCATGTTGCATGAAACTTGGTTTAGAGTCCTAGAAACGCGTTGTTAGATGTTTCATAAGTTCGTCAAACTTGTACAAAGCTCATTGAGGAACTTCTAAGCACTCATGATGCATGAAACTTGGTTTAAAGTCCTAGAAACGCGTGTTAGACGTTTCATATATTCGTCAAACTTGTACAAAGCTCATTGAGGAACTTATAAGCACTCATGTTTCATGAAACATGGTTTAGAGTCCTAGAAACACGTTGTTAGATGTTTCATACGTTCGTCAAACTTGTAGAAAGCTCATTGAGATACTTATAAGCACTCTTGTTGCATGAAACTTGGTTTAGAGTCCTAGAAACGCGTTGTTAGCTGTTTCATAAGTTCATGAAACTTATACAAAGCTCATTGAGATACTTATAAGCACTCATGTTGCATGAAACTTGGTTTAGTGATGCGGAAATGACCAAGGAAGGGATCTCTAAGGTGGTTGAAGGGATAATCCTCGACTTTGATGAACTCGCGAAGCACAAACCTAAGGTATATTAAACCTTAGACCCAATACTCTCTTAAAACGCTTCAACAAAACAAGGCGGTGGACCTTAGTTCGAAGAACTTGGTAAGTACAAACCTTAGGTATATTAAACCTAAGACCCAATACTCTCAACAAGAAACAACTAACTTTGGTAATGAAAGGCGCCACAAACAGGGATGAAGAACTGTTTGATAAGCCGGTTGATCACTCGGAATCACACCGAAGATCGAAAAGTTCACAAGGAACTAAATGAGAATCACTCTCACAAAAAGATAGAAAAATATATTGGATTAAAAAGTTGGATGTTTTTCTCCAATGGAGATTACATGTATTTAAAGGGAAATAAAACTTGTAGAGAAAGAAAGAAGTTCAAAGGATGTAGTAAACATAATTAAAGATAGAATTAAAAGATGTGTTGAATGACTCTTGGACTCCAAATATGACTTTTGATCTTTCATTTTCGTCACTCTTCTTTGACCATAATTTAAGTGCTTCATTTTGGGCTTTCTTGGGCTTGAATCATGCTTAGAAGTGGTTGGACTTGATGTATATCATATCCAATGGACTTGTGAATGTTTTCTTGGTATAAAAGCTCTTGAATCAGCCCGTTAAGTGCCTCCTTGATTTGCTTTGCTCTCGCTCTTGTCATTGGTCCAGCGGGTACTTGCAAAGGATCCTCTTGATCATCCTTGCTGCTTTGGATGTCCTCATCATTCCCCTCCACTTGAAAACGATTTGACCTCAAATCAAGCTGATCACCTACATCAAAAGGAGTTAAGTCAGGTAAAGACAATAAAGGTGCATTAGTAAGCTTCTTCTTTAGCAATTGGAATGCTTCCTCTTGAGCATCTTCCCATTTGAATCCTACTTCCTTCTTGATCACTTCGGTAAGCGGGGCAGCAATAGTACTAAAGTCTCTTACAAACCTCCGGTAGAAACCAGCAAGTCCATGAAAGCTCCGTACTTCTCCAACGGTCTTTGGACTAGGCCACTCTCGAATAGCCCTCACTTTCTCTTCATCAACTTGTATACCCTGTGCACTCACAACAAAGCCTAGAAACACAAGATTATCGGTGCAAAAGGTACACTTCTTAAGATTAGCAAACAACTTTTCCTTTACGAGAACATCTAAAACAAGTTTCAAATGCTCAACATGCTCATCTAAAGTCTTGCTAAAAATCAGAATGTCATCAAAGTAGACAACAACAAAATGTCCAATGAAAGCTCTCAAAACATGATTCATTAATCTCATGAAAGTACTAGGTGCATTAGTTAATCCAAAAGGCATCACTAACCACTCATATAAACCATGTTTTGTTTTAAAAGCAGTTTTCCATTCATCACCCTCGTTCATGCGAATTTGGTGATAACCACTCTTAAGATCTATCTTAGAGAATATGCAAGAACCATGCAACTCATCAAGCATATCATCTAAACGAGGAATGGGATGTCGATACTTTACCGTAATGTTGTTGATAGGTCTACAATCAACACACATCCTCCAAGTCCCATCCTTCTTAGGAACTAGCAAAACAGGGACAGCACATGGACTCATGCTTTCTCGAATGTACCCCTTCTCCATCAGCTCACTAACTTTCCTTTGAAGCTCCTTTGTCTCTTCCGGGTTTGTTCTATAGGCTGGGCGGTTAGGAATGGATGCTCCTGGGACGAAGTCGATTTGATGCTCAATCCCACGAATAGGTGGTAAACCATGTGGTGTGTCCTCGGGAAAGACATCATCAAAATCCTGCAACAAAGAAACAACACAACTAGGCAAAACAAAGTTAAGATCGTTAGTGTTTAAAAGAGCCTCCTTGTACATAAGTACTATCATTGGCTGTTTTGAAAACATTGCTCTCTTTATCTCACAAGATCTCACAAAGAAGTTTGTGTTTGTCCTCACGGGTTTGCTCTCACATGCCTTTTTCTGGGTTTTTCTCAAACTCTCACTCTCTTTTAGGTGATAAGTGTTTTGGGCACTCATTGCTTTCTGCTCCTCCTTTTGCTTAATTAGTAACTGATCTTGGTAAACTTCTTGAGGTGTTAAAGGAACCAAAGTGACATTTCTTCCTTTGAAAGTAAACGAATGCTTGTTTGTGAATCCATCATGGTTAACTCGCCGATCAAATTGCCATGGCCTTCCCAATTAAAAATGACCTGCTTGCATTGGTACCACATCACACAACACTTCATCTTCATACCTTCCAATGGAAAATGGAACCAGAACTTGTCTTGACACCTTCACTTCACCACTATCATTTAACCATTGCAACTTGTAAGGTTTCAAATGCTTTGTGGTCTTTAAACTCAACTTCTCCACAAGAGTAATGCTCGCCACGTTTGTACAACTCCCACCATCAATAATCAAGCTACACACCTTGTTCTGAATGTGACACCTTGTGTGAAACAGATTCTCACGTTGTACCTCTTCTTCTTCTTTAGCTTGCATACTCAATGATCTTCTTGTAACCAATAAGTCTCCCTTGGCAGCAACCTCTTCACTATCTTCTATTAATGATGGCATAGAATCAGAATCCCCTTCTTCTTCTTCAGTTTCTACATCACCATTATCTCTAATCACCATTGTCCTTTTGTTTGGACACTCATTAGCATAATGACCTCTACCATGGCACTTAAAGCATTGCACATCACGGTTACGCGTATTAGAAGACTCCGTTCTTCCTTTGATTTCATGGCTGGTGGTGGATGGCTTTGTTTCGAATTTTGGTTTTGGGGTTGTCTTCTCTTCCTTAGAATAGTTCGGTTTCATGGTGGATGAATGTGAACCATAGGTTTGACGTGTGCTTCCCCTCCTCTTAAGCTGCGACTCAACTAAGATAGCCATATGCAACATATCTTCCATCTCCACATAGTGTTGCATCTCCACTTTGTCTAGAATCTCTCGATTCAAACCATTAAGAAACCTCGCCATAGTAGCTTCTTTGTCTTCATCAATGTTAGCTCTTAACATTAGGACCTCCATCTCTTGGAAATAGTCTTCCACACTTCGATTGCCTTGAGTTAGCCTTCTTAACTTTTGGTGTAGCTCTCGGTGATAATGACTTGGTACAAAACGTTTCCTCATGAGTGCTTTCATCTCAGCCCATGCTTCAATAGGAACTTCCCCATTTCTTCTTCTACTCGTCACCAATTGATCCCACCAATTAATAGCATAATCACAAAATTCAGTGGCTGCAACTCTGACCTTTTTCATCTCCGAGTAGTTTTGACAATCGAATATCAACTCAATCTTCTTCTCCCACTCTAGATATGCATCGGGATCATTCTTCCCATGGAAGGCTGGAATCTTCATCTTGATACCTCCCAAGTTGTTATCAGTTCGATCCCTTACTTCTCTAACTCGTCGTGGTCTCCTTGAGTTGTTACTAGATGATGAGTGATCATTGTAATAATCAACCTCTAAATCATTAGCTCGTGCTCTCCTTGGTTGATCTCTTTCTCTTCTATGCAGATTAGGCAAATTTGCTCGCTGCCTTGGTTGTGCATCTCCTTGAACTCGATCAATCCTATCATGAATCGTCTCCAACTCAACTCTCAACAATCTTTGCATCTCTCCCATCAAGGCTTGTACTTGTAGATTAGGGACAACCTCTTGTGTAACTTCTTCATTGTTGTTATGTTCCGACATGATTAAAACCTGTAAAACAATGTTAGAAAGCAAAAACCTCACAATCACTAAAGTGTTTCGCTCAAAAGTGTTTCACTCAAATGGCTTTTACCCTCAAATGTTCTCACACACTCTGCCTTTTTCCTCTCTAGTGATCCTCAAAGAGTTCGTATAGAACTAACCAACACTTCAGAATGTTTTACCGTAGTAACCAAATAGAAGATACCAAAGAAATCGAAATCTCAAAGTGAGTATGGATAATAGGAATAACAGAAGGTTATAAATGTTATAAGAGTTATAAGGGTTATAAGGATAATAAGGATTATAACAAAAAGGGAAATGAAAGAAATTTAAGAACAAAGAAAGAGTAATCCAGAACTTTTATGATATCTTTTTTTTTTTTGATTTTTTTTTTTTTTTTTTTTTTTTTTTTTTTTTTTTTTTTGATTTTTTTTAAATCTGGATTTTCAGAAAATTAATAAAACAAAAACAGAAATAGAAGATGATAGAAAGAAGATGAAAAGATTTGAAAATGATAGAAAGAAGATGAATGATAAAAAGATAAAACCAAGCTTAGAGATGGCTCTGATACCAAATGATGAAAATCTCCCAATGACTCGACACTCTAAGTTGGAAAAGGGATAATCCTCGACTTAGATGAACTCGTGAAGCACAAACCTAAGGTATATTAAACCTTAGACCCAATACTTTCTTAAAACGCTCCAAATAAACAAGGCGGTGGATGGAAGGGTCACACAAGAGATGCGGAAAAGCTCTTGATTTACCGTGGATTGAATGGCCGCACAAGAGATGTGAAAGACTCTTGATATACCGGGTGATCCCTTGGATATGACGCACCAAGACGGATCGGACGATCAATGGATATTACACACCATGATCTATCAATGGATATTACACACCATTGACAAAAGAAAAGAGAATCACTCTCAAAGGTTCCAAAAATACTCACTTAAACTTATCTTTTTATTCATCATATGAGACTCTTTATATAGAGGATATTACAATAAATTCGTCCATAATGAATGTTTAACATGCAAAGCATCTTGGAAGATGAATAGAACTATTAAGGTGCATGTAAGGAAGACAAAAAGTCACAATGAATGCTCTTTTAAAATGGACGAAAATTGATCTTCTTTTACTCTTCTTGGGCCTATTAAAACTTGACGGGCTTCTCTATTGAATCAGGATTATAGAACAACTCCGTTTGTAACTTAATTCCTTATGGTTTGGTCGGAGTGGTTCGATGAATGCACGTAGGTCCAAATAGAGTAAACAGCAGATCACCTCTTTTGTAAGTTGAATAACTCTGTCATATGATCTCTGTTTGGTTCGATTCTTCTTTTTAGAGTTAGATAAATGATCTGAGCACATTCCGAAAGTGGTCTCATGAGTTTTGGCCTCGCGGTTGAAAAGATATGATCCGATGAATGAACACATGTACTTCTGTCTCACAATATCACATCATAGTCCCTTTCTTCAAAAGGATTTGCCCTCAAATCCGAAAAACAAAAGAGATAAAATAGAAAGAAAAAGAAAAAATTAAAAATAAACCAGACTTAGAGTGGTGCTCTGATACCAAATGATGCGGAAATGACCAAGGAAGGGATCTCTAAGGTGGTTGAAGGGATAATCCTCGACTTTGATGAACTCGCGAAGCACAAACCTAAGGTATATTAAACCTTAGACCCAATACTCTCTTAAAACGCTTCAACAAAACAAGGCGGTGGACCTTAGTTCGAAGAACTTGGTAAGTACAAACCTTAGGTATATTAAACCTAAGACCCAATACTCTCAACAAGAAACAACTAACTTTGGTAATGAAAAGCGCCACAAACAGGGATGAAGAACTGTTTGATAAGCCGGTTGATCACTCGGAATCACACCGAAGATCGAAAAGTTCACAAGGAACTAAATGAGAATCACTCTCACAAAAAGATAGAAAAATATATTGGATTAAAAAGTTGGATGTTTTTCTCCAATGGAGATTACATGTATTTAAAGGGAAATAAAACTTGTAGAGAAAGAAAGAAGTTCAAAGGATGTAGTAAACATAATTAAAGATAGAATGAAAAGATGTGTTGAATGACTCTTGGACTCCAAATATGACTCTTGATCTTTCATTTTCGTCACTCTTCTTTGACCATAATTTAAGTGCTTCATTTTGGGCTTTCTTGGGCTTGAATCATGCTTAGAAGTGGTTGGACTTGATGTATATCATATCCAATGGACTTGTGAATGTTTTCTTGGTCTAAAAGCTCTTGAATCAGCCCGTTAAGTGCCTCCTTGATTTGCTTTGCTCTCGCTCTTGTCATTGGTCCAGCGGGTACTTGCAAAGGATCCTCTTGATCATCCTTGCTGCTTTGGATGTCCTCATCATTTAGCGTCCTAGAAACGCGTTGTTAGATGTTTCATATGTTCATCAAACTTGTACAAAGCTCATTGAGGAACTTATAAGCACTCATGTTACATGAAACTTGGTTTAGAGTCCTAGAAACGCGTTGTTAGATGTTTCATAAGTTCGTCAAACTTGTACAATGCTTATTGAGGAACTTATAAGCACTCATGTTGCATGAAACTTGGTTTAGAGTCCTAGAAACGCGTTTTTAGATGTTTCATACGTTCGTCAAACTTGTACAAAGCTCATTGAGGAACTTATAAGCTCTCATGTTACATGAAACTTGGTTTAGAGTCCTAGAAAAGCGTTGTTAGATGTTTCATAAGTTCGTAAAACTTGTCCAATGCTCATTGAGGAACTTATAAGCACTCATGTTGCATGAAACTTGGTTTAGAGTCCAAGAAACGCGTTTTTAGATGTTTCATACGTTCGTCAAACTTGTACAAAGCTCATTGAGGAACTTATAAGCTCTCATGTTGCATGAAACTTGATTTAGAGTCCTAGAAACACATTGTTAGATGTTTCATACGTTTGTCAAACTTGTACAAAGCTCATTGATGAACTTATAAGCACTAATGTTGCATGAAACTTGATTTAGAGTCCTAGAAACGCGTTGTTAGATTATTCATAAGTTCGTGAAACTTATACAAAGCTCATTGAGATACTTATAAGCCCTCATGTTGCAAGAAACTTGGTTTAGAGTCCTAGAAACGCGTTGTTAGATGTTTCATACGTTCGTCAAACTTGTACAAAACTCATCGAGACACTTATAAACACTCATGTTGCATGAAACTTAGTTTAAATTCCTAGAAAAGCGTTGTTAGATGTTTCATACGTTCGTCAAACTTGTACAAAGCTCATTGAGGAACTTATAAGCACTAATGTTGCATGAAACTTGGTTTAGAGTCCTAGAAAAGCGTTGTTAGATGTTTCATAAGTTCTTCAAACTTGTACAAAGCTCATTGAGACACTTATAAAGACTCATGTTGCATGAAACTTGGTTTAGAGTCCTAGAAATGCGTTGTTAGATGTTTCATAAGTTCGTCAAACTTGTACAGAGCTCATTGAGGAACTTCTAAACACTCATGTTGCATGAAACTTGTTTTAGAGTCCTAGAAACGCGTTGTTAGATGTTTCATAAGTTCGTCAAACTTGTACAATGGTCATTGAGGAACTTATAAGCACTCATGTTGCATGAAACTTTGTTTAGAGTCCTAGAAACGCGTTTTTAGATGTTTCATACGTTCGTCAAACTTGTACAAAGCTCATTGAGGAACTTATAGGCTGTCATGTTGCATGAAACTTGATTTAGAGTCCTATAAACGCGTTGTTAGATGATTCATAAGTTCGTGAAACTTATACAAAGCTCATTGAGATACTTATAAGCCCTCATGTTGCATGAAACTTGGTTTAGAGTCCTAGAAACGCGTTGTTAGATGTTTCATACGTTCGTCAAAATTGTACAAAACTCATTGCGACACTTATAAACACTCATGTTGCATGAAACTTGGTTTAAAGTCCTAGAAAAGCGTTGTTAGATGTTTCATACGTTCGTCAAACTTGTACAAAGCTCATTGAGGAACTTATAAGCACTAATGTTGCATGAAACTTGGTTTAGAGTCCTAGAAACGTGTTGTTAGATGTTTCATAAGTTCGTCAAACTTGTACAAAGCTCATTGAGACACTTATAAAGACTCATGTTGCATGAAACTTGGTTTAGAGTCCTAGAAACGCATTGTTAGATGTTTCATAAGTTCGTCAAACTTGTACAGAGCTCATTGAGGAACTTCTAAGCACTCATGTTGCATGAAACTTGGTTTAGAGTCCTAGAAACGCGTTGTTAGATGTTTCATACGTTTGTCAAACTTGTACAAAGCTCATTGAGGAACTTATAAGCACTCATGTTGCATGAAACTTGGTTTAGAGTCATAGAAACGTGTTGTTAGATGTTTCATAAGTTCGTGAAACTTGTACAAGGCTCATTGGGGAACTTATAAGCACTCATGTTGCATGAAACTTGGTTTAGAGTCCTAGAAACGCGTTGTTAGATGTTTCATACGTTCGTCAAACTTGTACAAAACTCATTGAGGAACTTATAAGCTCTCATGTTGCATGAAACTTGATTTAGAGTCCTAGAAACGCGTTGTTAGATGTTTCATAAGTTCATGAAACTTATACAAAGCTCATTGAGATACTTATAAGCACTCATGTTGCATGAAACTTGGTTTAGAGTCCTAGAAACGCGTTGTTAGATGTTTCATACGTTCATCAAACTTGTACAAAGCTCATTGAGGAACTTATAAGCACTCATGTTACATGAAACTTGGTTTAGAGTCCTAGAAACGCGTTGTTAGATGTTTCATAAGTTCGTAAAACTTGTACAATGCTCATTGAGGAACTTATAAGCACTCATGTTTCATGAAACTTGGTTTAGAGTCCAAGAAACGCGTTTTTAGATGTTTCATACGTTCGTCAAACTTGTACAAAGCTCATTGAGGAACTTATAAGCTCTCATGTTGCATGAAACTTGATTTAGAGTCCTAGAAACGCGTTGTTAGATGTTTCATAAGTACGTGAAACTTATACAAAGCTCATTGAGATACTTATAAGCCCTCATGTTGCATGAAATTTGGTTTAGAGTCCTAGAAACGCGTTCTTAGATGTTTCATACGTTCGTCAAACTTGTACAAAACTCATTGAGACACTTATAAACACTCATGTTGCATAAAATTTGGTTTAAAGTCCTAGAAAAGCGTTGTTAGATGTTTCATACGTTCGTCAAACTTGTACAAAGCTCATTGAGGAACTTATATGAACAAATGTTACATGAAACTTGGTTTAGAGTCATAGAAACGCGTTGTTAGATGTTTCATAAGTTCGTCAAACTTGTACAAAGCTCATTGAGACACTTATAAACACTCATGTTGCATGAAACTTGGTTTAGAGTCCTAGAAACGCGTTGTTAAATGTTTCATAAGTTCGTCAAACTTGTACAAAGCTCATTGACGAGCTTCTAAGCACTCATGTTGCATGAAACTTGGTTTATAGTCCTAGAAACGCGTTTTTAGATGTTTCATACGTTCGTCAAACTTGTACAAAGCTCATTGAGGAACTTATAAGCACTCATGTTGCATGAAACTTGGTTTAGAGTCCTAGAAACACGTTCACTACTAAAAAAAAGTCATATAGCCACGGCCGTATCGGTGGCTATAGCAAAAATCCGTGGCTATTTAGCCACGATTTGCCACGAAATTTTTTAGCCACGAGCGTATAGCCACGGATTTAATGCTATAGCCACCGATACGGCCGTGGCTATATGAATTTTTTTTAGTAGTGGTTGTTAGATGTTTCATACGTTCGTCAAACTTGTAGAAAGCTCATTGAGATACTTATAAGCACTCTTGTTGCATGAAACTTGGTTTAGAGTCCTAGAAACGCGTTGTTAGATGTTTCATAAGTTCGTCAAACTTAAACAAATCTCATTGAGATACTTATAAGCTCTCATGTTGCATGAACATTGGTTTAGAGTCCTAGAAACGCGTTGTTAGATGTTTCATAAGTTCGTCAAACTTATACAAATCTCATTGAGATTATACTTATAAAAATTCATGTTGCATGAAACTTGGTTTAGAGTCCTAGAAACGCGTTGTTAGATGTTTCATATGTTCGTCAAACTTGTACAAAGCTCATTGAGGAACTTATAAGAACTCATGTTGCATGTAACTTGGTTTAGAGTCCTAGAAACGCGTTGTTAGATGTTTCATAAGTTCGTGAAACTTGTACAATGCTCATTGAGGAACTTATAAGCACTCATGTTGCATGAAACCTTGTTTAGAGTCCTAGAAACGCGTTTTTAGATGTTTCATATGTTCGTCAAACTTGTACAAAGCTCATTGAGGAACTTATAAGCTCTCATGTTGCATGAAACTTTATTTAGAGTCCTAGAAACGCATAGTTAGATGTTTCATAAGTTCATGAAACTTATACAAAGCTCATTGAGATACTTATAAGCACTCATGTTGCATGAAACTTGGTTTAGAGTCCTAGAAACGCGTTGTTAGATGTTTCATACGTTCATCAAACTTGTACAAAGCTCATTGAGGAACTTATAAGCACTCATGTTACACGAAACTTGGTTTAGAGTCCTAGAAACGCGTTGTTAGATGTTTCATAAGTTCGTCAAACTTGTACAATGCTCATTGAGTAACTTATAAGCACTCATGTTGCATAAAACTTGGTTTAGAGTCCAAGAAACGCGTTTTTAGATGTTTCATACGTTCGTCAAACTTGTACAAAGCTCATTGAGGAACTTATAAGCTCTCATGTTGCATGAAACTTGATATAGAGTCCTAGAAACGCGTTGTTAGATGTTTCATAAGTTCGTGAAACTTATACAAAGCTCATTGAGATACTTATAAGCCCTAATGTTGCATGAAACTTGGTTTAGAGTCCTAGAAACGCGTTGTTAGATGTTTCATACGTTCGTCAAACTTGTACAAAACTCATTGAGACACTTATAAACACTCATGTTGTATGAAACTTGGTTTAAAGTCCTAGAAAAGCGTTGTTAGATGTTTCATACGTTCGTCAAACTTGTACAAAGCTCATTGAGGAACTTATAAGCACTAATGTTGCATGAAACTTGGTTTAGAGTCCTAGAAACGCGTTGTTAGATGTTTCATAAGTTCGTCAAACTTGTACAAAGCTCATTGAGACACTTATAAACACTCAAGTTGCATGAAACTTGGTTTAGAGTCCTAGAAACGCGTTGTTAGATGTTTCATAAGTTCGTCAAACTTGTACAAAGCTCATTGAGGAACTTCTAAGGACTCATGTTGCATGAAACTTGGTTTAGAGTCCTAGAAACGCGTTGTTAGATGTTTCATACGTTCGTCAAACTTGTACAAAGCTCATTGAGGAACTTATAAGCACTCATGTTGCATGAAACTTGGTTTAGAGTCCTAGAAACACGTTGTTAGATGTTTCATACGTTCGTCAAACTTGTAGAAAGCTCATTGAGATACTTATAAGCACTCTTGTTGCATGAAACTTGGTTTAGAGTCCTAGAAACGCGTTGTTAGATGTTTCATAAGTTCGTAAAACTTAAACAAATCTCATTGAGATACTTATAAGCACTCATGTTGTATGAACAATGGTTTAGAGTCCTAGAAACGCGTTGTTAGATGTTTCAAAAGTTCGTCAAACTTATACAAATCTCATTGAGATTATACTTATAAACACTCATGTTGCATGAAACTTGGTTTAGAGTCCTAGAAACGCGTTGTTAGATGTTTCATATGTTCGTCAAACTTGTACAAAGCTCATTGAGGAACTTATAAGAACTCATGTTGCATGTAACTTGGTTTAGAGTCCTAGAAACGCGTTGTTAGATGTTTCATAAGTTCGTGAAACTTGTACAATGCTCATTGAGGAACTTATAAGCACTCATGTTGCATGAAACTTGGTTTAGAGTCCTAGAAACGCGTTTTTAGATGTTTCATATGTTCGTCAAACTTGTACAAAGCTCATTGAGGAACTTATAAGCTTTCATGTTGCATGAAACTTGATTTAGAGTCCTAGAAATGCGTTGTTAGATGTTTCATACGTTCGTCAAACTTGTACAAAGGTCATTGAGGAACTTATAAGCACTCATGTTGCATGAAACTTGGTTTAGAGTCCTAGAAACACGTTGTTAGATGTTTCATACGTTCGTCAAACTTGTAGAAAGCTCATTGAGATACTTATAAGCATGAAACTTGGTTTAGAGTCCTAGAAACGCGTTGTTAGATGTTTCATAAGTTCGTCAAACTTAAACAAATCTCATTGAGATACTTATAAGCACTCATGTTGCATGAACATTGGTTTAGAGTCCTAGAAACGCGTTGTTAGATGTTTCAAAAGTTCGTCAAACTTATACAAATCTCATTGAGATTATACTTATAAACACTCATGTTGCATGAAACTTGGTTTAGAGTCCTAGAAACGCGTTGTTAGATGTTTCATATGTTCGTCAAACTTGTACAAAGCTTATTGAGGAACTTATAAGAACTCATGTTGCATGTAACTTGGTTTGAGTCCTAGAAACGCGTTGTTAGATGTTTCATAAGTTCGTGAAACTTGTACAATGCTCATTGAGGAACTTATAAGCACTCATGTTGCATGAAACTTGGTTTAGAGTCCTAGAAACGCGTTTTTAGATGTTTCATATGTTCGTCAAACTTGTACAAAGCTCATTGAGGAACTTATAAGCTCTCATGTTGCATGAAACTTGATTTAGAGTCCTAGAAACGCGTTGTTAGATGTTTCATAAGTTCGTGAAACTTGTACAATGCTCATTGAGGAACTTATAAGTAGTCATGTTGCATGAAACTTGGTTTAGAGTCCTAGAAACGCGTTTTTAGATGTTTCATACGTTCGTCAAACTTGTACAAAGTTCATTGAGGAACTTATAAGCACTAATGTTGCATGAAACTTGGTTTAAAGCCCTAGAAACGCGTTGTTAGATGTTTCAAACGTTCGTCAAACTTGTACAAAGCTCATTGAGACACTTATAAACACTCATGTTGCATGAAACTTTGTTTAGAGTCCTAGAAACACGTTGTTAGATGTTTCATACGGTCGTCAAACTTGTACAAAGCTCATTGAGGAACTTATAAGAACTCATGTTGCATGTAACTTGGTTTAGAGTCCCAGAAACGCGTTGTCAGATGTTTCATAAGTTCGTGAAACTTGAACAAGGCTCATTGGGGAACATATAAGCACTCATGTTGCATGAAACTTGGTTTAGAGTCCTAGAAACGCATTGTTAGATGTTTCATACGTTCGTCAAACTTGTACAAAACTCATTGAGGAACTTATTGTTGAGGATAAATTGTCAAGGATCAAGATACATCAAGAGAGGGAAAATATAGTTGAGGCGTGTAGTCGACCAATGTAGTTGAGTCATCTAGTCGACTACATCGCAAGACTAAAGAGCCGTTAGAGCTATGGACCAATGGAATCAAGAGAGGGAAAATATAGTTGAGGCGTGTAGTCGACTAATGTAGTTGAGTCATGTAGTCGACTACATCGCAAGACTAAAGAGCCGTTAGATCTATGGACCAATGGACAAAGGAGTGTTCAAATTTGAATTCTAGCCGTTGGAGACTTCTCTTGTTGCTCTTTTCTTCATATACTCTTGATAGACTCTTGTAAACTCTCTAAGGAATTATTTCCTCATATACTTATCAATAAAGGCTGAAACTTTTCCCAATAATTCTCTTAATTCTTTCTTAATCTCTTCTTAATCCAATCTAGACTTTCACAAATCATCATGGTATCAGAGCGTAATAGCTCCTAATCTCTCTATTCCGCAAATCTTTTCTTGTTTTTGAGCACTCACAAAGCTCAAAAGCATTTGGTGTTCTTCCTTTAAGCATCACAAAGCTTAAAGTTTCCACCTTTCTTCTTAAATCTCTTGACTTGAAGCATCACAAAGCTTAAAGTCATCATCTTTGAATCTCAATCATACTCAAGACATCATGGAAGACACTCAAGTTTCGATCTATCAAGGCTCCAAGTTTGGTTTGCCCTGGGTGATTCTCAAAGGAAGCAATTATCTCCTTTGGACTCGGACCATCAAGACCGCTCTTGGAGGCCGAGGACTTTTGAAGCACATCACCAAGACCCAAGATCCAATCAACCCGGATAGATTTCTTGGTGATGAAGACTTGACCGAGGAGGAAGAGAAATGGTTCCAAGAAGATCAACGAGTGCTAGGAATCATACAACACACTCTAGATCCGGCGATCCTTGAGGCTTACTCTTATTGTGAGACGGCTAAGGAGCTTTGGGATACACTCAAGAACATCTATGGGAATGTATCCAATCTAATCCGAGTGTATGAGGTAAAGAAAGCTCTCAACAATCTCTCTCAAGAAGATACCGAACTCACCGCCCACTATGGAAAGTTCCGAGCTTTATGGGCGGAGCTAGAGATGCTAAGGCCGAGCTCTATAGATGTGAAGGTGATTAACGAGAGGAAGGAGCAAGACAAAGTCTTCGGACTTCTCTTGACTCTTAACTCGAGTTATAAGGACCTAATCAAACATCTCTTAAGAGCCGACACTCTCCCATCTCTAGACTCCGTTGTCTCTCAACTCCAAAGAGAACAAGGAGGTGATGAGCTATTCGGTAAGAAGGAGATTATCTTAGCCAACAAAGCCATCCTCAAGCCGCGTGAAGGAAGAAGGTCAATGGTGTGTGAACATTGCAAGAAGAGAGGGCACGCGAAGGACAAGTGCTGGATCCTTCATCCCCATCTCAAACCAAGCAAGTTCTCGGAGTCCAAGGCCAATCTCACTCAAGAAGACTCGGCTAATGGGGCAAGCACTTCTAGCCAAGGCAAAGATGAAGAAGCATTAGCCGTGGCTCCTTTCACCGATGAGTATGTCCAGAAGTCGGATATTGAAGCACTCATAAAGTCCCTAAAGGGGTCCGATATTGCTTCCTATTCCCTAAATGCTATTAAGATAGACAATGATCGTAGGATAGTCAAGCCAATAGTAGTAGACTCGGGTGCCTCTCACCATATGATTAGTAATGAGAATCTTATGAGAAATGTTAAACCGGCCTTAGGTAATGTCATTGTTGCTAATGGAAGTAAAGTACCGATAAAAGGACTAGGAGATCTTAGGTTGTTTGATAGAGATATGAAAGCCCTTTATATGCCTAGTTTCACTTCTAATCTTTTATCGGTAAAACGGATAGCTAATGAATTGAATTGCAACGTTGTGTTTGGACCTAATGGTGTAACATTTCAGGATATTGACTCAAAGAAGATCATTGGTAGAGGGAGCACCAAGGGAGATCTATATGTGCTTGATACAAATCCGACAAGCTCTCATCTATCTTTTGCTTTTAAAACCGTTTTATCCGAGGCTAATAATGTTATTTTGCATGCTAGATTAGGCCACCCTAACTCTAGAGCTCTTAAGCTTATGTTGCCTCTTGTTTCTTTTGATAATAATCTTTGTGAATCTTGCATCCTTGGTAAACATTGTAGAACCGTTTTCTCAAAGTCTTCAAAAGTTTATGAACATTGTTTTGAGTTAATCCATTCGGATGTATGGACTTCTCCGTGCGTTTCTAGAGAAAACCACAAGTACGTTGTTACTTTCATAGATGAGAAGTCCAAATTCACATGGTTAACTCTTATTTCCTCTAAGGATAGAGTCTTAGACGCTTTTAAAAACTTTCAAACCTATATATCTAACCAATACAATGCCAAGATAAAATGTTTTAGGTCGGACAATGGGGGAGAATACATGGGCCAAATGTTCAAAGATCACTTAGCAAAGCATGGGATACTTCATCAAACAAGTTGCCCATACACACCACAACAAAACGGAGTAGCCGAGAGGAAGAATAGGCACCTTATGGAAGTAGCAAGATCAATGATGTTTCATACCAATGTCCCAAAGAGATTTTGGGGAGACGCGGTGACATCGGCTTGCTACCTCATTAATAGAACTCCTACTCAAATTCTCAATAACTTATCTCCATTTGAAGTTCTAAACAATTCTAAACCTTTTATCTCTCACTTACGCGTGTTTGGGTGTGTTTGCTTTGTATTGATTCCAGGGACACAAAGGAGTAAGCTAGATGCAAAGAGCCTAAAAGGAATGTTCATCGGCTACTCCACAACTCAAAAGGGTTATAAGTGTTATATACCCGAAAGAAGAAGGGTAATGGTCTCTAGAGATGTGAAGTTTCATGAAGGACAAGGCTACTATGAAGAGAAGAATTGGGAGAGCATCAAGAACCTATCCACTCCTTCTCAAGATAGAGCCGCAAACCTCAAGAGACTTATGGAGGATCTCGGATTAAACCTCGGTGATGATAATGATGGTGAAGTACCATCAAATCCCCAAGAACCTCATCTTGATCATGAGGGGGAGAATGAAGAAGAATCGGCTATGAATGATCAAGAGGATCATGTAGTACAAGATTCATCTCAAACTCAAGCTCAAGCCGATCCGGTTCATGATCAAGATGATCATAGAGAAGATACGGTTCAAGAGAATCAACAAGAAGGTGTAAATGAAGAAGTAGTGCAACATCCTCTACGGAGAAGCACTAGAATCAAGCACCCCCCATCCAATTGGGTCAATACTCGAGTCTACTTCAACAATAAAGCCGTAGCACATCCAATCCAAGCCGTATGCAATATGGTATCCTTTCCTCAAGAGCATCAAGTCTTTATGGCTAGCATTGATGAGAATTGGATACCTAAGACGTATGAAGAAGCTATGGAACATGAAGTATGGGTTCAAGCCATAGACCAAGAAGACAAAGCCATGGAGCTTAATGACACTTGGTATGAGAACGAATTACCCAAAGTCAAGAGGACGGTTAGCTCTCGGTATGTCTTTACTATCAAGTACAAGAGTAACGGAGAGATAGAAAGACACAAGGCTCGGCTAATGGCAAGGGGTTTTACTCAAACCTATGGTGAGGATTATCTTGAGACCTTTGCTCCGGTTGCTAAGCTTCACACGGTGAGAGTTATCTTCTCTATTGCCACAAACCTTGAATGGGATCTATGGCAAATGGATGTCAAGAATGCATTCTTACAAGTGTACATGACTCCTCCTCCGGGTATCAAAGACAAGATCACTCCGGGTAAAGTGCTTAGATTGAAGAAGGCTATCTATGGTTTAAAGCAATCACCACGGGCTTGGTACCACAAGCTTAGTACCACTCTTCTCAACAAAGGATTCAAGAAATCCGAATCCGACCATACTCTCTTCACAAGCAAACGTCGAACGGGTATAGTAGTCATCCTCGTGTATGTTGATGATATCATCATCACCGGGGATGACAAGGTAAGGATTGAGGCTACCAAAGCTCATCTCAAATCTGTTTTTGACATCAAAGATCTCGGAGAGCTTAAGTACTTCCTTGGTATTGAAGTGTGTAGGTCTAAAGAAGGCCTATTCCTATCCCAAAGGAAGTATACTCTTGATTTACTTGTTGAAACAGGAAAGCTTGGAGCGAAACCCGCAAAGACACCCTTGGAGGAGAACTACAAAGATATCCGCAAGGGGGAGCTTGAAGACAAGCCATACAAGGATCCAAAGCAATATAGGAGACTTGTTGGTAAGCTCATATACTTGACTATAACTCGGCCTGACATTTGTTTTGCCGTGAACCTGGTCTCACAACACATGCAATCACCGAAGAATTGTTGTAAAGTAGAGAATAGAGGAGAGATTGTGAAGCTCTCAAGAGAATATGGAGAATCTGTGTATGAGAGATTGTGTTTAAGAGAATATGTGAAGAGACAAGTGTAGTTTCGGTTTAGAGAATCATGTAGAATTAGAGAGATTAGAGAGAGTATTTGGAGAGTATTTTGTGAAAAGTATATTGATGAAGAGAGGACTAGCCTCCTTTATTACAATAATGTGCATAAGGAGAGATTATATAGGGAAGAGGATACAAGAGGAGTCTAGGTCTAAAGTTGCAGATTTGGATAAGCTTTTGGTCAAGGAAGCATGTGGAGTCAAGACCAAGCATGTGTGGTCAAAGCGGATAGCTGGCTGGTCCGTACATGAGCTGGCACCAGCGCATCTTATCCACAACTAGCCGTTGCTCCTTTATCACCTTGCTTATCTCATTATCAAGCTACTTATCAAGCTACTTATCACTCTATCTTCCCTTCCTTATCATTGTTGCCTTATCATATTCTTGATCGCTTATTTAACTTACCCTGTCTTGTAATACAAGTAAATATGTTTTGACCTAATGCCTTTGAAAGGTTACCATTAGTCTTAACACTCCCCCTCAAGCTTAGCCTAATGAAATGGCTAAACTTGGACAACCACTCAACAAACCTCATTAAAACCCTTAATGGGAAAACCACTTGGGATAAAACCTCATTAAGGAAAAAAGAGTGTAAGTTGATGTGATTAGGGGTCTTGTATGGTGAGCTTCAAGTTCCTCTATGACTTGTCTTGAAAGACTTCTCATTTGAACTCTTTTGGGCTCGCCAAACAAACTCCCGCTTAAGTAGAAACCGGTTCAAGCTCTTTCCTTTACCGTTTCTTCATAAGGGTTCTTCAAACTTCTCAATCTTGATATGCTCTTCACATTATCATAGATTGAATCGGTGTAGACTTTGTTCTTTGATTCTTATTCACGGCTTTGTTCTTCACAAGCTTAAGTGTGAATGGACTTGACCGAACACTTATGGCTTCTTCCTTTCTTCTCTTGATTTCTCCTTGATGGCATTCTTCTTGTCATTCAAGCAACCGAGAATGATCACTTGGCTTTCATTTCCTTTAACCTTCAAAGGATTCAAGAAAGATGTAAAGCTTAGTGAAAGGGTTAACTTGATATGCTTAGATAGAAATGCACATAAGAAGCTTAAGTCTAGATGCAACAAAATGAATCAATGAGTAATTTTGCTATTAAACCTAAGTTCCTTAACAAATTTCAAATGATTTCACATAGGTTTTAATAGACTAAGCAACTTTTAACAAGGGCAATGATGAGTTTTATCAAAGAACTAAGCAAGTATATAGGATGCAGCTCTAGTTCTATGAATATGCTAATCATAATGAAGAGAGTAAAGGTTTAAGGGACAGCCTTTAGTTCGTAGTGGTTTGACTTTTCCTTGTAGTTGCATCTAGGTTTTGAGCTTTGGCTTCTTCTTGAAGTCTTTGCTTTCTCCTTTGTGCAATTGGAACAAGGTCTCGATTGGTTTGGCTCTTGCTCTTGATAGATGCTTGGCCGAATGTTGATGGAGTGATTTGGTCTTGTCATTGCTAGAGCTTTGACCAAGTCACATAATGATGAGTTCCTTTCTTCAAGGACTCGGTGATGGTTGAGTGGAGTGCCTTGCTTCTTTGTGGAGGCTAGGCTAAGTGAATGATGAGTTGACTCGGCTTTGTCTTTTGTTGAAACTTGGCCGAGTGATGGATTAGGAGAATGATGGCTATTGCTCTTTGTAGAAGCTTTAGCTGGTTTGATGAATCTCTTACTTCAAGAGGTTCTTCTTGGGTGATTCAATGGATCGGCCCTTCCCTTTGGTGAAGAATGACCGAGAATGATGATGAAATGGATAGATGAAGCTTTGCACTTTTGGTGAAGATGCTTTAGCCGCTTTGAGTGATTCTCCAAATTGATCATGAAGGAAGATATGTGATTTAACACTTTCTTTTCCCCCCTTATGATCAAGATGGAGTAATCCCTTGATTGTTTGGTTCCCTTCTCGGCTTTGTTCTTCACAAGCTTGGTGAGAAAGGATTCTCATCTTCTCTTTGGAACCCTTTTGTGACCTCTTTCATATACTTCTTTACTTCTCTTCTCTTTAACTCTTCTTAGTCACCTTTTCATGCTTAGGGGTTTCTCATTGATCATCATTTTGGGTCTTTTATTGATGGTGATCCTACATCATCATAAAGACAAAATTTGATTTAAATATCATGATAACCGGCATGTAATTAGCAACATATTTACAAATTACTTAACAACAATAACTAGAACAAGGGAGAATGCAAAGGAGGGTTTACGACTTAGTTCAATATATTCCCTAAGACATTTTGCTAAACCCGAGTATAGAATGCATTTTATCACAAGTCAAGTTATAGTTTTTTTTTTTTCTTCATAATTTGCAAATTCTAAACCATTCTTAGCTAAGTGATGAAGCATTAACAATCACTTAAGCAAATATCTAACTATATAAATAAGAGAGTAAAGAGTTTTAGAAATGGCCCTTTAAGGTTTGGTTCCTTGAGATGATGGTCATGTGAGAAAGTTATTTACTCATAGAGCACCTTCTCATGGTTAGTCTATATTGAGCTTATAACTTTCCTCATGAAAGATTTCTTTGTTGTTTATCCATTGATTAGTACCTACAAGAGTTTATCAAGGTTTTAGCAACAAGAGTCTTTCTATGGCGCCTTGCCATAGAGACTTTAAGAGAGAGTCATGGTCTTTTAAAGCTTAAAAACTAGACCATGAATCTTAACAAAACCGAGGATCATTGTGACTTTTGAATGCTTGTATAGCAAGTCACTTCTCTCGGATCATTGACTTAAGTGCACAATTGCGGTCAATGATCTTAACAATAGATCATCATGTCTAACTTATCCTATTTGGATTTACAAGAGTTATGAACATGAATCATTTCCCCATATCATACATGATATGTTAGCCGAGGTTTAATGGATTCAATAAGATCATGAGTGTTTTTTCAAATACCCAATGGTTATTGTTTCACTACCCTCTAAGAGAGTTTTGGATTCCATAAGATCTTAGGTGCTTAATCACAAGCGGATCTATGGTTCCTTACCCTTTGATAAAACAGGCGATCTTTTGGATTAACCAAGGTCTTAAGTGCATATAGTCTTCAAGACATAGCAAATCAAACCACTTTACCAAACAAGGACTAGTGATTTGATTTTAGACATATAGTCTTATGCGGACCTTGTATCCTAGATCTTTCCAAGACACAAACAACTTAACCATTTAAGGATTAGTGATTTGGTCTTTAACAAGAATCATGACTTGGATGTTATAGTGGGGTATGAAGAGGATAAAGAGTATAGAGTTTAACCGATTCCTTAATTATCTTTAAAGATCTTTAGGACTCAAGGTAACTACTAATCTCTTTATCTCCCCCTTGTGTTTCCACTTACACAACCACCACTTAACCATCTTCATTGTCTTTAGTAATTTGAAATTCAAACAAGAGCATGTATTGACTTAGAGATTATCAAGATTGAAGCTTTAAGATGAAAGATTAAATCTTTCTCTTATAAAGACTATTAGCCTTACTTCAACAAATCTCTTCATTGTCAAAACTTTTAAAGATGAAAACCGACTAGTACATGCTCATAAATTTAAATAATGCAAAGAGATTTGGATTCAACAAGTCAATTAAGCACACAATACTTATTGAACAAGGATCACTCTCTTTTAGCTCTTAAGTACCAAGATTTTAACTTGATAACTTGGTCCTTGCCTAAAGAAGGTTTTGGATTCAACACTAGGTTATACTCTTCATGAGTCAAACAAGTGGTTCACTAACCTTTAAACTCTCAAGCTTCAAGTTTTGTTCTTGAATGCTTGGTCATAGTTTTATGCCAACGTTTAATAGATTGCGGATTCATCAAGGTTCCTTTAGACTCATAAGAGTGAGGAAGCCATGGTTCTCATCTTTTAAACATTTGGCCTTATACAAAGATCTATTTAGAGAGACTACACTTTTAAGAAACCGATTTTACATGTAGCTAGATCTATTGAAAGATCAAATCTTTTCATGAACCGGTCTTTGATAAGTGTGTTCTATAAAGAGGATTTGGATTCAACGAGTTCTCTTTATCTCATAAGAGAATAAGAAGCACGTTTCTCTACCTTTGATCTTTGTATAGAGATAAAGCATAGAGTTTTGGATTCAACATGTTTTGTTCTCACAAGAGACGACCACATGGTTCTCTTACTCTTTTAGCTCGCAAGTTCCAAGCTTTGATGCTTTGGATACTTGTTCATAGCCTAAATGCCTATGCTAAGTGATTATTAGATTCATCAAGGTTCCTTACTCCTATGAACAAGGAATCCATGGTTCTTAATCACTAGCTTTTGGCCTAATTAAGATCTTGTAAGAACAACACAAGCAAACTCGGATTTGCCATGTAGCAAAGATTCAAGATCTAAGCTTTACATGAACCGGCCTTGTTTGGATTGTTCTTAAGTAGGGACATGGATTCATCATGTTCTTATCACTCATAAGAGGAAAGGCGAATCATGGTTCCTTCACCTAGTAGATCTTAATGTTTATAAACATAAAAGAGACAACTTTGGATTTATCAAGCCACTTACACTCATAAGAGTAAAGGGACAAGATTTTATCCTTTATGGCTCACAATTACCAAGTTATCTTGGTTGTTCTTGTTCATTGCCTTATAAAAAATAACTAACAAAGAAAGGGTATCAGATTCAACAAGTTCTTACAGCCATAAGAGTGAAGAAGCAAGGATCTTGACCCATAAACATGCTAAGCTTGCGGAAATGCTTAGGAGAGGAGCTAAATGCTCTGATACCATGTTGTAAAGTAGAGAATAGAGGAGAGATTGTGAAGCTCTCAAGAGAATATGGAGAATCTGTGTATGAGAGATTGTGTTTAAGAGAATATGTGAAGAGACAAGTGTAGTTTCGGTTTAGAGAATCATGTAGAATTAGAGAGATTAGAGAGAGTATTTGGAGAGTATTTTGTGAAAAGTATATTGATGAAGAGAGGACTAGCCTCCTTTATTACAATAATGTGCATAAGGAGAGATTATATAGGGAAGAGGATACAAGAGGAGTCTAGGTCTAAAGTTGCAGATTTGGATAAGCTTTTGGTCAAGGAAGCATGTGGAGTCAAGACCAAGCATGTGTGGTCAAAGCGGATAGCTGGCTGGTCCGTACATGAGCTGGCACCAGCGCATCTTATCCACAACTAGCCGTTGCTCCTTTATCACCTTGCTTATCTCATTATCAAGCTACTTATCAAGCTACTTATCACTCTATCTTCCCTTCCTTATCATTGTTGCCTTATCATATTCTTGATCGCTTATTTAACTTACCCTGTCTTGTAATACAAGTAAATATGTTTTGACCTAATGCCTTTGAAAGGTTACCATTAGTCTTAACAAGAATCACCATTGGAACTTGGTGGATAGAGTGCTAAGGTATCTCAAAGGAGCTCCCGGACAAGGCATTTGGATGGGATGCAACAAGAACACGAAGATAGTAGGCTATTGTGATGCGGACTGGGCTGGTGATAGAGGGGATAGAAGATCCACAACTGGCTATTGTACTTTTGTTGGAGGCAATCTTGTCACTTGGAAGAGCAAGAAGCAAAAGGTCGTCCCATGCTCCACAACCGAGTCCGAGTACCGAGCCATGAGGAATTTGACTCAAGAGCTCATTTGGCTTAGAGGATTGGTCACGGATCTTGGTATTCAAGTCAATGGACCAATGACTATGCACGCCGACAACAAGTCCGCAATCAACTTAGCATCAAACTCCGTGTTTCATGAGAGGACAAAGCACATTGAGGTAGATTGCCATAAAGTCCGAGAAGCAATAGTCAAGAGAATCATCCTTCCGTGTTTCACCAAGAGTGAAGACCAATTGGCGGACATTTTTACAAAGGCAGCAAGCACCAAGGTTTGTGAGTTCATCCACTCAAAGATGGGACTCACGAACCTCATCAAACAATGAGAAGACCCCTAACCGAAGAGACTAGTACTCTTTTCCCTTAGCAAGTTTTTATCCCAAGGGGTTTTACTTGCAAGGTTTTTTTAATGAGGCTAGTCACGAGGTCCCAAGTCTAGCCATTCCATTCGGCTAGACTTGAGGGGGAGTGTTGAGGATAAATTGTCAAGGATCAAGATACATCAAGAGAGGGAAAATATAGTTGAGGCGTGTAGTCGACCAATGTAGTTGAGTCATCTAGTCGACTACATCGCAAGACTAAAGAGCCGTTAGAGCTATGGACCAATGGAATCAAGAGAGGGAAAATATAGTTGAGGCGTGTAGTCGACTAATGTAGTTGAGTCATGTAGTCGACTACATCGCAAGACTAAAGAGCCGTTAGAGCTATGGACCAATGGACAAAGGAGTGTTCAAATTTGAATTCTAGCCGTTGGAGACTTCTCTTGTTGCTCATTTCTTCATATACTCTAGATAGACTCTTGTAAACTCTCTAAGGAATTATTTCCTCATATACTTATCAATAAAGGCTGAAACTTTTCCCAATAATTCTCTTAATTCTTTCTTAATCTCTTCTTAATCCAATCTAGACTTTCACAAATCATCACTTATAAGCTTTCATGTTGCATGAAACTTGATTTAGAGTCCTAGAAACGCGTTGTTAGATGTTTCATAAGTTCGTGAAACTTATACAAAGCTCTTTGAGATACTTATAAGCACTCTTGTTGCGTGAACCTTGGTTTAGAGTCCTAGAAACGCGTTGTTAGATGTTTCATAAGTTCGTCAAACTTGTACAAAGCTCATTGAGACACTTATAACCACTCATGTTGCATGAAACTTTGTTTAGAGTCCTAGAAACACGTTTTTAGATGTTTCATACGTTCGTCAAACTTGTACAAAGCTCATTGAGGAACTTATAAGAACTCATGTTGCATGTAACTTGGTTTAGAGTCCTACAAACGCGTTGTTAGATGTTTCATAAGTTCGTGAAACTTGTACAAGGATCATTGGGGAACTTATAAGCACTCATGTTGCATGAAACTTGGTTTAGAGTCCTAGAAACCTGTTGGTAGATGTTTCATAAGTTCGTGAAACTTGTATAAATCTCATTGAGGAACTTATAAGCTCTCATGTTGCACGAAACTTGGTTTAGAGTCCTAGAAACACGTTGTTAGATGTTTCATACGTTCGTCAAACTTGTACAAAGCTCATTGAGGAACTTATAAGCACTCATGTTGCATGAAACTTGGTTTAGAGTCCTAGAAACACGTTGTTAGATGTTTCATACGTTCGTCAAACTTGTACAAAGCTCATTGAGGAACTTATAAGCTCTCATGTTGCATGAAACTTGGTTTAGAGTCCTAGAAAAGCGTTCTTAGATGTTTCATACGTTCGTAAAACTTGTACAAAGCTCATTGGGGAACTTATAAGCACTAATGTTGCATGAAACTTGGTTTAGAGTCCTAGAAACGCGTTGTTAGATGTTTAATAAGTTCGTCAAACTTGTACAAAGCTCATTGAGACACTTATAAACACTCATGTTGCATGAAACTTGGTTTAGAGTCCTAGAAACGCGTTGTTAGATGTTTCATAAGTTCGTCAAACTTGTACAAAGCTCATTGAGGAACTTCTAAGGACTCATGTTGCATGAAACTTGGTTTAGAGTCCTAGAAACGCGTTGTTAGATGTTTCATACGTTCGTCAAACTTGTACAAAGCTCATTGAGGAACTTATAAGCACTCATGTTGCATGAAACTTGGTTTAGATTCCTAGAAACACGTTGTTAGATGTTTCATACGTTCGTCAAACTTGTAGAAAGCTCATTGAGATACTTATAAGCACTCTTGTTGCATGAAACTTGGTTTAGAGTCCTAGAAACGCGTTGTTAGATGTTTCATAAGTTCGTCAAACTTAAACAAATCTTATTGAGATACTTATAAGCACTCATGTTGCATGAACATTGGTTTAGAGTCCTAGAAACGCGTTGTTAGATGTTTCAAAAGTTCGTCAAACTTATACAAATCTCATTGAGATTATACTTATAAACACTAATGATGCATGAAACTTGGTTTAGAGTCCTAGAAACGCGTTGTTAGATGTTTCATATGTTCGTCAAACTTGTACAAAGCTCATTGAGGAACTTATAAGAACTCATGTTGCATGTAACTTGGTTTAGAGTCCTAGAAACGCGTTGTTAGATGTTTCATAAGTTCATGAAACTTGTACAATGCTCATTGAGGAACTTATAAGCACTCATGTTGCATAAAACTTGGTTTAGAGTCCTAGAAACGCGTTTTTAGATGTTTCATACGTTCGTAAAACTTGTACAAAGCTCATTGAGGAACTTATAAGCACTCATGTTGCATGAAACTTGGTTTAGAGTCCTAGAAACACGTTGTTAGATGTTTCATACGTTCGTCAAACTTGTAGAAAGCTCATTGAGATACTTATAAGCACTCTTGTTGCATGAAACTTGGTTTAGAGTCCTAGAAACGCGTTGTTAGATGTTTCATAAGTTCGTCAAACTTAAACAAATCTCATTGAGATACTTATAAGCACTCATGTTGCATGAACATTGGTTTAGAGTCCTAGAAACGCGTTGTTAGATGTTTCAAAAGTTCGTCAAACTTATACAAATCTCATTGAGATTATACTTATAAACACTCATGTTGCATGAAACTTGGTTTAGAGTCCTAGAAACGCGTTGTTAGATGTTTCATATGTTCGTCAAACTTGTACAAAGCTCATTGAGGAACTTATAAGAACTCATGTTGCATGTAACTTGGTTTAGAGTCCTAGAAACGCGTTTTTAGATGTTTCATAAGTTCGTGAAACTTGTACAATGCTCATTGAGGAACTTATAAGCACTCATGTTGCATGAAACTTGGTTTAGAGTCCTAGAAACGCGTTTTTAGATGTTTCATATGTTCGTCAAACTTGTACAAAGCTCATTGAGGAACTTATAAGCTCTCATGTTGCATGAAACTTGATTTAGAGTCCTAGAAACGCGTTGTTAGATGTTTCATACGTTCTTCAAACTTGTACAAAGCTCATTGAGGAACTTATAAGCACTCATGTTGCATGAAACTTGGTTTAGAGTCCTAGAAACACGTTGTTAGATGTTTCATACGTTCGTCAAACTTGTACAAAGCTCATTGAGGAACTTATAAGCACTCATGTTTCATGAAACTTGGTTTAGAGTCCTAGAAACACGTTGTTAGATGTTTCATACGTTCGTCAAACTTGTACAAAGCTCATTGAGGAACTTATAAGCTCTCATGTTGCATGAAACTTGGTTTAGAGTCCTAGAAAAGCGTTGTTAGATGTTTCATACATTGGTCAAACTTGTACAAAGCTCATTGGGGAACTTATAAGCACTAATGTTGCATGAAACTTGGTTTAGAGTCCTAGAAACGCGTTGTTAGATGTTTCATAAGTTCGTCAAACTTGTACAAAGCTCATTGAGACACTTATAAACACTCATGTTGCATGAAACTTGGTTTAGAGTCCTAGAAACGCGTTGTTAGATGTTTCATAAGTTCGTCAAACTTCTACAAAGCTCATTGAGGAACTTCTAAGGACTCATGTTGCATGAAATTTGGTTTAGAGTCCTAGAAACGCGTTGTTAGATGTTTCATACGTTCGTCAAACTTGTACAAAGCTCATTGAGGAACTTATAAGCACTCATGTTGCATGAAACTTGGTTTAGAGTCCTAGAAACACGTTGTTAGATGTTTCATACGTTCGTCAAACTTGTAGAAAGCTCATTGAGATACTTATAAGCACTTTTGTTGCATGAAACTTGGTTTAGAGTCCTAGAAACGCGTTGTTAGATGTTTCATAAGTTCGTCAAACTGAAACAAATCTCATTGAGATACTTATAAGCACTCATGTTGCATGAACATTGGTTTAGAGTCCTAGAAACGCGTTGTTAGATGTTTCAAAAGTTCGTCAAACTTATACAAATCTCATTGAGATTATACTTAGAAACACTCATGTTGCATGAAACTTGGTTTAGAGTCCTAGAAACGCGTTGTTAGATGTTTCATATGTTCGTCAAACTTGTACAAAGCTCATTGAGGAACTTATAAGAACTCATGTTGCATGTAACTTGGTTTAGAGTCCTAGAAACGCGTTGTTAGATGTTTCATAAGTTCGTGAAACTTGTACAATGCTCATTGAGGAACTTATAAGCACTCATGTTGCATGAAACTTGGTTTAGAGTCCTAGAAACGCGTTTTTAGATGTTTCATATGTTCGTCAAACTTGTACAAAGCTCATTGAGGAACTTATAAGCTCTCATGTTGCATGAAACTTGATTTAGAGTCCTAGAAACGCGTTGTTTGATGTTTCATAAGTTCGTGAAACTTGTACAATGCTCATTGAGGAACTTATAAGTAGTCATGTTGCATGAAACTTGGTTTAGAGTCCTAGAAACGCGTTTTTAGATGTTTCATACGTTCGTCAAACTTGTACAAAGCTCATTGAGACACTTATAAACACTCATGTTGCATGAAACTTTGTTTAGAGTCCTAGAAACACGTTGTTAGATGTTTCATACGTTCGTCAAAATTGTACAAAGCTCATTGAGGAACTTATAAGCTCTCATGTTGCATGAAACTTGGTTTAGAGTCCTAGAAACACGTTGTTAGATGTTTCATACGTTCGTCAAACTTGTACAAAGCTCATTGAGGAACTTATAAGCACTCATGTTGCATGAAACTTGGTTTAGAGTCCTAGAAACACGTTGTTAGATGTTTCATACGTTCGTCAAACTTGTACAAAGCTCATTGAGGAACTTATAAGCTCTCATGTTGCATGAAACTTGGTTTAGAGTCCTAGAAATGAGTTATTAGATGTTTCATAGGTTCGTCAAACTTGTACAAAGCTCATTGAGATACTTATAAGCACTCTTGTTGCATGAACCTTGGTTTAAAGTCCTAGAAACGCGTTGTTAGATGTTTCATAAGTTCGTCAAACTTGTAAAAAGCTCATTGAGACACTTATAAACACTCATGTTTCATGAAACTTTGTTTAGAGTCCTAGAAACGCGTTGTTAAATGTTTCATACGTTCATCAAACTTGTACAAAGCTCATTGAGGAACTTAAACGCGTTGTTAGATGTTTCATAAGTTCGTGAAACTTGTACAAGGCTCATTGGGGAACTTATAAGCACTCATGTTGCATGAAACTTGGTTTAGAGTCCTAGAAACGCGTTGTTAGATGTTTCATATGTTCGTCAAACTTGTACAAAGCTCATTGAGGAACTTATAAGCACTCATTTTGCATGAAACTTGGTTTAGAGTCCTAGAAACACGTTGTTAGATGTTTCATACGTTCGTCAAACTTGTAGAAAGCTCATTGAGATACTTATAAGCACTCTTGTTGCATGAAACATGGTTTAGAGTCCTAGAAACGCGTTGTTAGATGTTTCATATGTTCTTCAAACTTGTACAAAGCTCATTGAGGAACTTATAAGCACTCATGTTGCATGAAACTTGGTTTAGAGTCCTAGAAACACGTTGTTAGATGTTTCATACGTTCGTCAAACTTGAACAAAGCTCATTGAGGAACTTATAAGCTCTCATGTTGCATGAATCTTGGTTTAGAGTCGTAGAAACGCGTTGTTAGATGTTTCATAAGTTTTTGAAACTTGTACAAAGCTCATTGAGGAACTTATAAGCACTCATGTTGCATGAAACTTGGTTTAGAGTCCTAGAAACGCGTTGTTAGATGTTTCATACATTCGTCAAACTTGTACAAAGCTCATTGAGGAACTTATAAGCACCCATCTTGCATGAAACTCGGTTTAGATTTTTAGAAACGTGTTGTTAGATGTTTCATACATTCGTAAAACTTGTACAAAGCCCATTGAGGAACTTATAAGCACTCATGTTACATGATACTTGGTTTAGAGTCCTAGAAACACGTTGTTAGATGTTTCATACATTCGTCAAACTTGTACAAAGCTCATTGAGGAACTTATAAGTACTCATCTTGCATGAAACTTGGTTTAGAGTCCTAGAAACGCGTTGTTAAATGTGTCATAATTTCGTGAAACTTGTACAAAGCTCATTGAGGAACTTATAAGCACTCATGTTGCATTAAACTTTGTTTAAAGTCGTAGAAACGCGTTGTTAGATGTTTCATACGTTCGTCAAACTTGTACAAAGCTCATTGAGGAACTTATAAGCTCTCATGTTGCATGAAACTTGGTTTAGAGTCCTAGAAACGCGTTGTTAGATGTTTCATAAGTTTGTGAAATTTGTACAAAGCTCATTGAGGAACTTATAAACACTCATGTTGCATGAAACTTGGTTTAGAGTCCTTGAAACGCGTTGTTAGATGTTTCATAAGTTCGTCAAACTTGTATAAAGCTCATTGAGGAACTTATAAGCTCTCATGTTGCATGCAACTTGATTTAGAGTCCTAGAAACGTGTTGTTAGATGTTTCATAAGTTCGTGAAACTTATACAAAGTTCATTGAGATACTTATAAGCACTCATGTTGCATGAAACTTGGTTTAGAGTCCTAGAAACGCGTTGTTAGATGTTTCATACGTTCGTCAAACTTGTACAAAGCTCATTGAGGAACTTATAAACACTCATGTTGCATGAAACTTGGTTTAGAGTCCTAGAAACACGTTGTTAGATGTTTCATACGTTCGTCAAACTTGAACAAAGCTCATTGCGGAACTTATAAGCTCTCATGTTGCATGAATCTTGGTTTAGAGTCGTAGAAACGCGTTGTTAGATGTTTCATAAGTTTTTGAAACTTGTACAAAGCTCATTGAGGAACTTATAAGCACTCATGTTGCATGAAACTTGGTTTAGAGTCCTAGAAACACGTTGTTAGATGTTTCATACATTCTTCAAACTTGTACAAAGCTCATTGAGGAACTTATAAGCACCCATCTTGCATGAAACTCGGTTTAGAGTTTTAGAAACGTGTTGGTAGATGTTTCATACATTCATAAAACTTGTACAAAGCCTATTGAGGAACTTATAAGCACTCATCTTGCATGAAACTTGGTTTAGAGTCCTAGAAACATGTTGTTAAATGTTTCATAATTTCGTGAAACTTGTACAAAGCTCATTGAGGAACTTATAAGCACTCATGTTGCGTGAAACTTGTTTTATAGTCCTAGAAATACGTTGTTAGATGTTTCGTAAGTTCGTGAAACTTGTACAAAGCTCATTGAGGAACTTATAAGCACTCATGTTGCATGAAACTTGGTTTAGAGTCCTAGAAACGCGTTGTTAGATCTTTCATAAGTTCGTGAAACCTGTTATTAAGCTCATTGAGGAATTTATAAGCACTCATGTTGCATGAAACTTGGTTTAGAGTCCTAGAAACGCGTTGTTAGATGTTTCATACGTTCGTCTAACTTGTACAAAACTCATTGAGGAACTTATAAGAACTCATGTTGCATGTAACTTGGTTTAGAGTCCTAGAAATGCGTTGTTAGATGTTTCATACGTTCGTCAAACTTGTACAAAGCTCATTGAGGAACTTATAAGAACTCATGTTGCATGTAACTTAGTTTAGAGTCCTAGAAACGCGTTGTTAGATGTTTCATAAGTTCGTGAAACTTGTACAAAGATCATTGAGGAACTTATAAGAACTCATGTTGCATGTAACTTGGTTTAGAATCCTAGAAACGCGTTGTTAGATGTTTCATAAGTTCGTCAAACTTGTACAAAGCTCATTGAGGAACTTATAAGAACTCATGTTGCATGAAATTTGGTTTAGAGTCCTAGAAACGCGTTGTTAGATGTTTCATACGTTAGTCAAACTTGTACAAAGCTCATTGAGGAACTTATAAGCTCTCATGTTGCATGAAACTTGATTTAGAGTCCTAGAACGCGTTGTTACATGTTTCATAAGTTCGTAAAACTTATACAAAGCTCATTGAGGAACTTATAAGCTCTCATGTTGCATGAAACTTGGTTTAGAGTCGTAGAAACGCGTTGTTAGATGTTTCATAAGTTCGTGAAACTTGTACAAAGCTAATTGAGGAACTTATAAGCACTCATGTTGCATGAAACTTGGTTTACAGTCCTAGAAACGCGTTGTTAGATGTTTCATACGTTCGTCAAACTTGTACAAAGCTCATTGAGGAACTTATAAGCACTCATCTTGCATGAAACTTGGTTTAAAGTCCTAAAAACGAGTTGTTAGATGTTTCATAAGTTCGTCAAACTTGCACAAAGCTCATTGAGCCACTTATAAACACTCATGTTGCATGAAACTTGGTTTAAAGTCCTAGAAACGCGTTGTTAGATGTTTCATACGTTTGTCAAACTTGTACAAAGCTCATTGAGGAACTTATAAGCACTCATGTTGCATGAAACTTGGTTTATAGTCCTAGAAACACGTTGTTAGATGTTTCATATTAAAGAGACTAAGGCGCTTATTCGGATTCATAGTCCATTAAGGTAAGTTCCCATACTTGTGGACCGAGCAAATGCCCAAGTATACTCTTAACATTGTGACCGTTACAAGAGAATATCAAAGAAGGATCTAGAAGAAGCAAGTTAGCCGTTTGGTTAAAAGAGCCGTTGGGCGCGTGATAACCACTCGGCCGTACAAGTCACGGGTTGGTTTAAGCGCACAAGACCCAAGCGCCATTAATGCTCCAAGACAAGCGACATAGGATACTTGTTTTGGTCTTTGGCTTTAGTTCCTTTTATATATATGCTATTATTCTCATTGTAACAAGTTAACTCACTTAATGAAATCTATTCGGATCAAATACTCTCTCTCACTACTCTCTCTCTCTTGTTCTTGATGTTCTTCATAGAACTCAAGAACACAAACTCTTAAACACACTTGAATCTTATCAAAAACTAACATGGTATCAGAGCAACCTTGCTCCTGAACCTATTCTGCTTCCGCACAAACACTCTCGGCCATTCTCGGTCATTTTTTTCTCGGATACAGTTTCTCGACACCGAGCATTCTCGATACCGAGCATTCTCGACCACTCTCAGTTACGGATTCTCGGCACCATTGTTCACACTCGGCATCCTCGACAACTCTCGGTGTCTTTTGCCATCAAAGTGTGAGTTGTTCATGAATCTTTCAAGTTTTGTCCTCTCCTTCCAGATCTACTACCTAAAGGGAGAGATCTACAAGAAAGGTTCAAAATTTCTTATCTTTAATCAAATCCTAGCTTGTCCATTCGATTACCATGGAAGACAAGGAACACAAGAAGAATCTCTGCCCGGTTACTCTCAAAGGCATCAACTATCTTCTATGGGCTAGAACCATTAAGATAGCCCTTTGTGGCCGCGGTTTTTGGAACCACATTCTCACACGGCAAGAAGCTCCTATCGAGTTCAACAATGACCTTACCAACGATGATGAGAAGTGGTTTCTACTAGACCAAAAGGTCCTTGGAATCATCCAAGGATCCCTTGAACCTTCCATCCTAGAAGCCTATTCATATTGCGAAAGCGCTAAGGAATTGTGAGATACTCTACAAACCGTCTTCGGCAACATCTCCAATCTAAGTCGAGTATATGAAGTCAAGAAGGCAATCAATGACCTTAATCAAGAGGACACAGAATTCACCAAACATTTTGGACGCTTAGAACTCTATGGGCTGAACTTGAGATGCTCCGACCAAGGACCGTGGATCCTAAAGTCTTAAATGAGCGAAGAGAACAAGACAAAATATTCGGCTTGCTTCTCACTCTCAACGGTAGCTACAAGGACATCATCAAGCATCTTCTCCGCTCGGACATCTTACCAAACCTTGAAGAAGTGTGCTCTCAATTGCAAAGGGAACAAGGGTCCATAGATCTGTTTGATAGCAAAAAGGAGTTGGTCTCGGCCAACAAGGTAGAATTCAAATACTCTTCAAGAACCTATGAAGAAAGGAAGTCCTTGCTTTGTGACCATTGCAAGAAGAAGGGACATACCAAGGACAAGTGTTGGATTCTCCACCCTCATCTGAAGCTGGCTAAGTTCAAGGATGCCAAGGCTCACTTCTCCAACGATGACACCATGAGCAATCCGAGTACAAGTGGGTCAAACCGGAGCAACAAGGAAGAGGAGAACTCGGCCATGGTTCCTTTCAAGGACGACTTTGTGAGGAGATCCGATCTTGATGCCCTTCTCAAAGCACTCAAAGGCTCCGATATTGGTAAAACCCCCTTTTACTCCCTTAGTGCTAACATTCTTGATAAAGAGCTTAGTAAACCTATTGTTATTGATTCCGGTGCTTGTCATCACATGATTAGTAACCTTGACTTGATTAGTAACATAGAACCGGCTCTAGGGAATGTAATTATTGCAAATGGGAGTAAGATACCTATAGAAGGATTATGAAGCCTTAAGCTATTTGATAAAGAATCTAAGGCCCTTTACATGCCTAGTTTCACATCCAATCTTATATCCGTTAAACGAATAGCTTGTGATTTAAATTGCAATGTTATCTTTGGTCCTAATGATGTGATTTTTCAGGATATTGAGAGTAAAAGGATTGTGGGAAAAGGGATCACAAGAGGCGATCTCTATGTCCTAGAGAAAAATTCTTTTAATGCTTCTAATGCTTTATTTTGTCATGCTTTTAAAACGGTTTTATCCGAAGTAAACAATGTTATTTGACATTATAGATTTGGTCATCCTCATTTAAATGCTTTGAAAACCATTTTGCCTAATGTTAAGTTTAATGATGAAACTTGTGAAGCATGCATCTTAGGTAAACATTGTCGAACCGTTTTTCCAAAATCAAACATGACTTATAAACCTTTTGAACTTGTGCATTCGGATGTATGGTCATCACCTTGTAAGTCTAGGGATAATCACTCATATTTTGTCACATTCATAGATGAAAGCTTTAAATACACTTGGGTCACCCTTTTACAAACAAAATATAGGGTATTAGAAGCTTTTCAAAATTTTCAAAACTATGTGACTAACCACTATAATGTCAAGATTAAGACTTTTAGGTCCGATAATGGTGGAGAATACACATGTAGAGCATTTAAAGAACACATAGCCAAGCATGGAATTCTCCATTAAACCACATGCCCATATACACCACAACAAAATGGTGTAGCCGAAAGGAAGAACCGACACTTAATGGAAGTGACACGGTCCATGATGTTACACATGAACATACCAAAAAGGTTTTGGTCCGATGGGGTTCTCACGGCATGCTATCTCATCAACCACACACCAACACAAGTCTTGAAAAATGAATCTCCATTCAAGGTATTAAATAAAGCTAATCCTTTTATTAATCATCTAAGAGTTTTTGGTTGTGTGTGTTATGTGTTTGTACCTAGTGAGCAAAGGAACAAGCTAGAATCTAAAATCACCAAAGCAATGTTCATTGGCTACTCAAACACACAAAAGGGGTATAAGTGCTATGTACCCGAAACAAGAAAGCTATTGGTATCAAGGGAGGTCAAGTTTCTAGAAGGACAAAGCTACTACAAGGAAAACAATTGGGAAAGTGTAAAGGACTTACCCGATGTTGTTACGGATAGAGCTACAAGTCTTAGGAACTTGATGAGGAATCTTGGTATGGATATCCATGAAGAAACAAGGAATGAGGAACCAACTCAAGAGACCCACCTTGATCATGAGGGGGAGAACAATGAGCAAGCCGGTACTCAAGAACCAACTACGTCCGGGGGAGAGTCAAATGGTCCAGAAGAACCACAAGCCTCTACCGAGACTCATACTCAACAACAAAGTGATCAAAATCATGATCAAGAAGTTCATGACCAAGATGTGTCCCAAGAAGAAGAGCCGCTGTTTCTAAGAAGGAGAACTAGAGTTAAGAGGCATCCACCCAATTGGGTCAACACAATATGTGTCCCAAGAAGAAGAGTCGCTGTTCCTACTCAAGTCGTGTGTTCTCTTGCAAGCTTTCCAAAGGAACACCAAGCCTTTACCACCTCTATGGATCAACAAGTTATTCCAAGGACTTATGAAGAGGCAATGAAGGAGAAGGTTTGGGTTAAAGCGGTGGAAGCCGAGAACAAGGCCATGAAAGACAATGAAACTTTCTATGAGACCAATCTACCAAAAGGGAAGAAGGCCGTAAGTTCAAGGTATGTCTTCACCATCAAATATCTAAGAAATGGAGAGATAGAAAGAGACAAGGCATGATTAGTAGCAAGAGGATTCACACAAACATATGGAGAGGACTACCTAGACACATTTGCCCCGGTTGCAAAACTCCATACGGTTCGGGTAATCTTGTCACTTGCCACTAACCTATCATGGGATCTCTTTCAAATGGATGTGAAGAATGCCTTCCTACAAGGAGAACTTGAAGAAGAAGTCTACATGACTCCACCACCCGGCCTAGAAATCACTCCCGGGAAGGTTCTAAGGCTAAGGAAAGCCATCTACGGTCTCAAGCAATCACCTAGAGCTTGGTATCACAAACTTAGTTCGACATTGATGGCAAAGGGATTCAAGAGATCACAAGCCGAGCATACACTCTTCACCCTACAAAACCAAGAAGGTATAGTAGTGGTACTAGTGTATGTAGATGACATCATCACTCCGGAAACAACAAGGAAGGTATTCAAGAAACCAAATCTTTTCTTCAATCTAAATTTGACATTAAGGATCTAGGTATTCTTAAGTACTTCCTTGGGATTGAAGTTTGTAGATCTAAAGAAGGTCTCTTTCTTTCCCAAAGGAAGTACACCCATGATCTTTTAAGTGTTGTCAATATGATAGGTTCAAAGGTGTCTAAGACTCCTCTTGAAGACGGCTACAAGACCATTCAACCGTACCAAGATCCAATGCTCTATATACGGCTAGTGGGAAAACTTATTTACTTGACGATCACTAGACCGAACTTATGTTTTGCCGTGAACCAAGTCTCCCAACACATGCAAAAGCCGAAGCAACACCATTGGAACATGATCATGAGGATCTTGGGTTACCTTAAAGGAACCTCAAGCTTGGGTATATGGATGGGTTGCAACAAGAACACGGAGGTTATTGGGTATTGTGAGGCGGATTACGCCGGGGATCTAGAGAGTAGACGGTCAACCACCGGGTATTGCACTTTCATTGGTGGCAACCTTGTCACATGAAAGACAAAGAAGCAAAAGATAGTATCTTGTTCAACCGCCGAAGCCGAGTATAGAGCCATGAGGAAGTTAACTCAAGAACTCATGTGGCTAAAGAACTTTCTAGGAGATTTGGGATTCAAGATTGAAGCACCAATGACCATGCATTGTGATAATCAAGCGGCCATCCACATAGCAACAAACTCGGTCTTCCATGAGAGGACTAAACACATAGAGGTGGATTGTCACAAGGTTAGAGAGCAATTGGTCAAAGGCACTATTCTACCTTGCTACACAAAGAGTCAAGATCAGCTCGCGGACATCTTCACCTGATATGAGCGTGGAACCGGATGCCCAAGAAAAATCGGAGCCCGAGCATCGAGCAAAACCGGAGCCCGATCACCGAGCAAAACCGGAGCCCGATCATCGAGCAAAACCGGAGCCGGATGCCGAACAACCAGAAGGAGCGATCACACGATCGAAAGCCAAGGAACTAGCTAAGGAAGCTCAAGCCATGATCGTGAAGGAAGAATGGAGAGGACAAGCTGGGAGCCTCTTCAACGTATACACAATGGTCTAGAGACAAGACCAAGGTAATTAGGCTAAGCGACTCGGTGATTCAACTTGGTACTCTTTCCCACTGGGTTTTAACGAGGCTAAGGAGATCACCACGTCGGTTGCTTAGCCACATTACCTTGAAGAGTGTAAGAGACGAGGCACTATACATGCTACTCGTCGTTTTAAGTCGCACATCATGCCGTTTTTACATTATTCGCAAAAGACTTGTCGTTTTTGTTTGTTTTCTTATTTAGATTATGCGCTTAAACCTAGGGAAGAGAACGAGTTGTGTTGTCTCTTCCCCTATATAATTGCTGCGCCGTGTTGGTGTAAAGGCAGTCAACTTTTTACCTAAAATCTTCTAGTCGACTCCTCTCGGTTCCTTTGTGAACTTGAGCCGCTTACAAGCATAGTTGCTTCCAAGCGTCTCTTCTATCCATCAAGGCGGTTGTTCCATAGCTTCCTTGAGTCGTTCCCTTTCCCTCCATCGCTTCCACCTCTCCATACCCACCTCCTAACCCGGAGTTATCCGCCGTATCCCCTCCAAATCTATCACGGTGTCATTCCATCGTAGTATTCGCTTTATCACGGAGTTTTGGTCCGAACCAAGGACGTATCATCACCAAGTCCGCAAGTTTAAAAGTTTGTGAGTCCATACTACCAACACTTGGACTCATCCGGGCTCCCAATGCCTAAGTCCCTAACCGTATGATCGTGTACTCTTTTCCCTTAGGTGAGTTTTATCCCAAGTGGTTTTCTCACCAAGGTTTTTAACGAGGCAAGGTCATACAGGTTCCAAGCTTAGCTGTTGCACTAGGCTAAGCTTGCGGGGGAGTATTAAAGAGACTAAGGCGCTTATCCGGATTCATAGTCCAGTAAGGTAAGTACCCATACTTGTGGACCGAGCAAAGGCCCAAGTATACTCTTAACATTGTGACCGTTACAAGAGAAGAGCAAAAAAGGATCTAGAAGAAGCAAGTTAGCCGTTTGGCTAAAAGAGCCGTTGGGCGCGTGATAACCACTCGGCCGTACAAGTCACGGGTTGGTTTAAGCGCACAAGACCCAAGCGCCATTAATGCTCCAAGACAAGCGACATAAGATACTTGTTTTGGTCTTTGGCTTTAGTTCCTTTTATATATATGCTATTATTCTCATTGTAACAAGTTAACTCACTTAATGAAATCTATTCGGATCAAATATTCTCTCTCACTACTCTCTCTTGTTCTTGATGTTCTTCATAGAACTCAAAAAACACAAACTCTTAAAGACACTTAAATCTTATCAAAAACTAACATTTCATACGTTCGTTAAACTTGTACAAAGCTCATTGAGGAACTTACAAGCTCTCATGATGCATGAAACTTGGTTTAGAGTCCTAGAAACGCGTTGTTAGATATTTCATAATTTCGTGGAACTTGTACAAAGCTCATTGAGGAACTTATAAGAACTCATGTTGCATGAAACTTTGTTTAGAGTCCTAGAAAAGCGTTGTTAGATATTTCATACGTTCATCAAACTTGTACAAAGCTCATTGACGAACTTATAAGCTCTTATGTTGCATGAAACTTGGTTTAGATTCCTAGAAACGAGTTGTTAGATGTTTCATAAGTTCGTCAAACTTTTACAAAGCTCATTGAGACACTTATAAACACTCATGTTGCATGAAACTTGGTTTAAAGTCCTAGAATAACGTTATAGATGTTTCATACGTTCGTCAAACTTGTACAAAGCTCATTGAGGAACTTATAAGCACTCATGTTGCATGAAACTTGGTTTAGAGTCCTAGAAACGCGTTGTTAGATGCTTCATACGTTCGTCAAACTTATACAAAGCTCATTGAGGAACTTATAAGCACTCATGTTGCATGAAACTTGGTTTAGAGTCCTAGAAACGCGTTTTTAGATGTTTCATACGTTCGTCAAACTTGTACAAAGCTCATTGAGGAACTTATAAGCTCTCATGTTGCAAGAAAATTGATTTAGAGTCCTAGAAACGCGTTGTTAGATATTTCATAAGTTCGTGAAACTTATACAAAGCTCATTGAGATCCTTATAAGCACTCATGTTGCATGAAACTAGGTTTAGAGTCCTAGAAACGCGTTGTTAGATGTTTCATACGTTCATCAAATTTGTACAAAGCTCATTGAGGAACTTATAAGCACTCATGTTGCATGAAACTTGGTTTATATTCCTAGAACTGCGTTGTTAGATGTTTCATACGTTCGTCAAACTTGTTCAGAGCTCATTGAGGAATTTATAAGCTCTCATGTTGCATGAAACTTGGTTTAGAATCCTAGAAACGCGTTGTTAGATGTTTCATACGTTCTTCAAACTTGTACAAAGCTCATTGAGGAACTTATAAGCACTCATGTTGCATGAAACTTGGTTTAGAGTCCTAGAAACGCGTTGTTAGATGTTTCATACGTTTTTCAAACTTGTACAAAGTTCATTGAGAAACTTATAAGCTCTCATGTTGCATGGAACTTGGTTTAGAGTCCTAGAAACGATTTGTTAGATGTTTCATACGTTCGTCAAACTTGTACAAAGCTCATTAAGGAACTTATGAGCACTCATCTTGCATGAAACTCGGTTTAGAGTTTTAGAAACGCGTTGCTAGATGTTTCATACGTTCGTAAAACTTGTACAAAGCTCATTGAGGAACTTATAAGCACTCATCTTGCATGAAACTTGGTTTAGAGTCCTAGAAACGCGTTGTTAAATGTTTCATAATTTCGTGAAACCTGTACAAAGCTTATTGAGGAACTTATAAACACTCATGTTGCATGAAACTTGGTTAACAGTCCTAGAAACGCGTTGTTAGATGTTTCATAAGTTCGTCAAACTTGTATAAAGCTCATTGAGGAACTTATAAGCTCTCATGTTGCATTAAACTTGGTTTAGAGTCCTAGAAACACGTTGTTAGATGTTTCATACATTCGTCAAACTTGTACAAAGCACATTGAGGAACTTATAAGCACTCATGTTGCATGAAACTTGGTTTAAAGTCCTAGAAACGCGTTGTTAGATGTTTCATAAGTTCTTGAAACTTGTACAAAGCTCATTGAGGAACTTATAAGCACTCATGTTGCATGAAACTTGGTTTAGAGTCCTAGAAACGCGTTGTTAGATGTTTCATACGTTCGTCAAACTTGTACAAAGCTCTTTGAGGAACTTATAAGCTCTCATGTTGCATGAAACTTGGTTAATAGTCCTAGAAACGAGTTGTTAGATGTTTCATAGGTTTGTCAAACTTGCACAAAGCTCATTGAGACACTTATAAACACTCATGTTGCATCAAACTTGGTTTAAAGTCCTAGAAACGCGTTGTTAGATGTTTCATACGTTTGTCAAACTTGTACAAAGCTCATTGAGGAACTTATAAGCACTCATGATGCATGAAACTTGGTTTATATTCCTAGAAACACGTTGTTAGATGTTTCATACGTTCGTCAAACTTCTACAAAGCTCATTGAGGAACTTATAAGCTCTCATGATGGATGAAACTTGGTTTAGAATCCTAGAAACGCGTTGTTAGATGTTTCATAAGTTCGTGAAACTTGTACAAAGCTCATTGAGGAACTTATAAGCACTTATGTTGCATGAAACTTGGTTTAGATTCCTAGAAACGCGTTGTTAGATGTTTCATACGTTCGTCAAACTTGTACAAAGCTCATTGAGGAACTTATAAGCTCTCATGTTGCATGAAACTTGGTTTATAGTCCTAGAAACGATTTGTTAGATGTTTCATACGTTCGTCAAACTTGTACAAAGCTCATTGAGGAACTTATAAGCACTCATCTTGCATGAAACTTGGTTTAGAGTTTTAGAAACGCGATGTTAGATGTTTCATACGTTTGTCAAACTTGTACAAAGCTCATCGAGGAACTTATATGCACTCATCTTGCATGAAACTTTGTTTAGAGTCCTAGAAATGCGTTGTTAGATGTTTCATAATTTGCATGAAACTTGGTTTATATTCCTAGAACTGCGTTGTTAGATGTTTCATAAGTTCGTCAAACTTGTATAAAGCTCATTGAGGAACTTATAAGCTCTCATGTTGCATGAAACTTGGTTTAGAGTCCTAGAAACGCGTTGTTCAATGTTTCATAAGTTCGTCAAACTTGTATAAAGCTCATTGAGGAACTTATAAGCACTCATGTTGCATGAAACTTGGTTTATATTCCTAGAACTGAGTTGTTAGATGTTTCATACGTTCGTCAAACTTGTTCAAAGCTCATTGAGGAACTTATAAGCACTCATGTTGCATGAAACTTGGTTTAGAGTCCTAGAAACGCGTTGTTAGATGTTTCATAAGTTCGTGAAATTTGTGCAAAGCTCATTGAGGAACTTATAAGCACTCATGTTGCATGAAACTTGGTTTAGAGTCCTAGAAACGCGTGGTTAGATGTTTCATACGTTCGTAACACTTGTACAAAGCTCATTGAGGAACTTATAAGCTCTCATGTTGCATGAAACTTGGTTTAGAGTCCTAGAAACGATTTGTTAGATGTTTCATACGTTCGTCAAACTTATATAAAGCTCATTGAGAACTTATAAGCACTCATCTTGCATGAAACTTGGTTTAGAGTCCTAGAAACGCGTTGTTAGATGTTTCATACGTTCGTCAAACTTGTACAAAGCTCATTGAGGAATTTATAAGCACTCATGTTGCATGAAACTTGGTTTATAGTTCTAGAAACGCGTTGTTAGATGTTTCATACATTCGTCAAACTTGTACAAAGCTCATTGAGGAACTTATAAGAACTCATGTTGCATGTAACTTGGTTTAGAGTCCTAGAAACGCGTTGTTAGATGTTTCATAAGTTCCTGAAACTTGTACAAAGCTCATTGAGGAACTTATAAGCACTCATGTTGCATGAAACTTGGTTTAGATTCCTAGAAACACGTTGTTAGATGTTTCATACGTTCGTCAAACTTGTACAAGGCTCATTGAGGAACTTATACGCACTCATGTTGCATGAAACTTGGTTTAAAGTCCTAGAACTACGTTGTTAGATGTTTCATACATTCGTCAAACTTGTACAAAGCTCATTTAGGAACTTAAAAGCTCTCATGTTGCATGAAACTTGGTTTAGAGTCCTAGAAACGAGTTGTTAAATGTTTCATAAATTCGTCAAACTTATACAAAGCTCATTGAGATACTTATAAGCACTCATGTTGCATGAAACTTGGTTTAGAGTCCTAGAAACGCGTTGTTAGATGTTTCATAAGTTCGTCAAACTTGTACAAAGCTCATTGTGACACTTATAAACACTCATGTTGCATGAAACTTGGTTTAGAGTCCTAGAAACGCTTTGTTAGATGTTTCATACGTTCGTCAAACTTGTACAAAGATCATTGAGGAACTTATAAAAACTCATGTTGCATGTAACTTGGTTTAGATTCCTAGAAACGCGTTGTTAGATGTTTCATAAGTTCGTGAAACTTGTACAAAGCTCATTGAGGAACTTATAAGCACTCATGTTGCATGAAACTTGGTTTAGAGTCCTAGAAACTAGTTGTTAGATGTTTCATATGTTCGTCAAACTTGTACAAAGCTCATTGAGGAACTTATAAGCTCTCATGTTGCATGAAACTTGTTTTAGAATCCTAGAAAAGCAATGTTAGATGTTTCATAAGTTCGTGAAACTTATACAAAGCTCATTGAGATACTTATAAGCACTCATGTTGCATGAAACTTGGTTTAGAGTCCTAGAACTACGTTGTTAGATGTTTCATACGTTCGTCAAACTTGTACAAACCTCATTGAGGAACTTATAAGCTCTCATGTTGCATGAAACTTGGTTTAGAGTCCTAGAAACGAGTTGTTAGATGTTTCATAAATTCGTCAAACTTATACAAAGCTCATTGAGATACTTATAAGCACTCATGTTGCATGAAACTTGGTTTAGAGTCCTAGAAACACGTTGTTAGATGTTTCATAAGTTCGTGAAACTTGTACAAAGCTCATTGAGACACTTATAAACACTCATGTTGCATGAAACCTGGTTTAGAGTCCTAGAAACGCGTTGTTAGATGTTTCATACGTTCGTCAAACTTGTACAAAGCTCATTGAGGAACTTATAAGAACTCATGTTGCATGTAACTTTGTTTAGAGTCTTAGAAACGCGTTGTTAGATGTTTCATAAGTTCGTGAAACTTGTACAAAGCTCATTGAGGAACTTATAAGCACTCATGTTGCATGAAATTTGGTTTAGAGTCCTAGAAACGCGTTGATAGATGTATCATATGTTCGTCAAACTTGTACAAAGCTCATTGAGGAACTTATAAGTTCTCATGTTGCATGAAACTTGATTTAGAATCCTAGTAACGCGATGTTAGATGTTTCATAAGTTCGTGAAACTTATACAAAGCTCATTGAGATACTTATAAGCACTCATGTTGCATGAAACTTGGTTTAGAGTCCTAGAACTACGTTGTTAGATGTTGCATACGTTCGTCAAACTTGTACAAAGCTCATTGAGGAACTTATAAGCTCTCATGTTGCATGAAACTTGGTTTAGAGTCCTAGAAACGAGTTGTTAGATGTTTCATAAATTCGTCAAACTTATACAAAGCTCATTGAGATACTTATAAGCACTCACGTTGCATGAAACTTGGTTTAGAATCCTAGAAACGCGTTGTTAGATGTTTCATAAGTTCGTCAAACTTGTACAAAGCTCATTGAGACACTTATAAACACTCATGTTGCATGAAACTTGGTTTAGAGTCCTAGTAACGCGTTGTTAGATGTTTCATACGTTCGTCAAACTTGTACAAAGCTCATTGAGGAACTTATAAGAACTCATGTTGCATGTAACTTGGTTTAGAGTCCTAGAAACGCGTTGTTAGATGTTTCATAAGTTCGTGAAACTTGTACAAAGCTCATTGAGGAACTTATAAGCACTCATGTTGCATGAAACTTGGTTTAGAGTCCTAGAAACGCGTTGTTAGATGTTTCATAAGTTCGTCAAACTTGTATAAAGCTCATTGAGGAATTATAAGCTCTCATGTTCCATTAAACCTGGTTTAGAGTCCTAGAAACACGTTGTTAGATGTTTCATACGTTCGTCAAACTTGTACAAAGCTCATTGAGGAACTTATAAGCTCTCATGTTGCATGAAACTTGGTTTAGAGTCCTACAAACGAGTTGTTAGATGTTTCATAAGTTTGTCAAACTTATACAAAGCTCATTGAGATACTTATAAGCACTCATGTTGCATGAAACTTGTTTTAGAGTCCTAGAAACGCGTTGTTAGATGTTTCATAAGTTCTTCAAACTTGTAAAAAGCTCATTGAGACACTTATAAACACTCATGTTGCATGAAACTTGGTTTAGAGTCCTAGAAACGCGTTGTTAGATGTTTCATACGTTCGTCAAACTTGTACAAAGCTCATTGAGGAACTTATAAGAACTAATGTTGCATGTAACTTGGTTTAGAGTCCTAGAAACGCGTTTTTAGATGTTTCATAAGTTCGTGAAACTTGTACAAAGCTCATTGAGGAATTAATAAGCACTCATGTTGCATGAAACTTGGTTTAGAGTCCTAGAAACGCATTGTTAGATGTTTCATACGTTTGTCAAACTTGTACAAAGCTCATTGAGGAACTTGTAAACACTCATGTTGCATGAAACTTGGTTTAGAGTCCTAGAAACGCGTTGTTAGATGTTTCATACGTTCGTGAAACTTGTACAAAGCTCATTGAGGAACTTATAAGCACTCATGTTGCATGAAACTTGGTTTAGAGTCCTAGAAACGCGTTGTTAGATGTTTCATACGTTCGTCAAACTTGTACAAAGCTCATTGAAGAATTTATAAGCACTCGTGTTGCATGAAACTTGGTTTATAGTCCTAGAAACGCGTTGTTAGATGTTTCATACATTCGTCAAACTTGTACAAAGCTCATTGAGGAACTTATAAGAACTCATGTTGCATGTAACTTGGTTTAGAGTCCTAGAAACGCGTTGTTAGATGTTTCATAAGTTCCAGAAACTTGTACAAAGCTCATTGAGGAACTTATAAGCACTCATGTTGCATGAAACTTGGTTTAAAGTCCTAGAACTAAGTTGTTAGATGTTTCATACGTTCGTCAAACTTGTACAAAGCTCATTTAGGAACTTATAAGCTCTCATGTTGCATGAAACTTGGTTTAGAGTCCTAGAAACGAGTTGTTAAATGTTTCATAAATTCGTCAAACTTATACAAAGCTCATTGAAATACTTATAAGCACTCATGTTGCATGAAACTTGGTTTAGAGTCCTAGAAACGCGTTGTTAGATGTTTCATAAGTTCGTCAAACTTGTACAAAGCTCATTGTGACACTTATAAACACTCATGTTGCATGAAACTTGGTTTAGAGTCCTAGAAACGCTTTGTTAGATGTTTCATACGTTCGTCAAACTTGTACAAAGATCATTGAGGAACTTATAAAAACTCATGTTGCATGTAACTTGGTTTAGAGTCCTAGAAACGCGTTGTTAGATATTTCATAAGTTCGTGAAACTTGTACAAAGCTCATTGAGGAACTTATAAGCACTCATGTTGCATGAAACTTGGTTTAGAGTCCTAGAAACTCGTTGTTAGATGTTTCATATGTTCGTCAAACTTGTACAAAGCTCATTGAGGAACTTATAAGCTCTCATGTTGCATGAAACTTGATTTAGAATCCTAGAAACGCGATGTTAGATGTTTCATAAGTTCGTGAAACTTATACAAAGCTCATTGAGATACTTATAAGCACTCATGTTGCATGAAACTTGGTTTAGAGTCCTAGAACTACGTTGTTAGATGTTTCATACGTTCGTCAAACTTGTACAAACCACATTGAGGAACTTATAAGCTCTCATGTTGCATGAAACTTGGTTTAGAGTCCTAGAAACGAGTTGTTACATGTTTCATAAATTCGTCAAACTTATACAAAGCTCATTGAGATACTTATAAGCACTCATGTTGCATGAAACTTGGTTTAGAGTCCTAGAAACGCGTTGTTAGATGTTTCATAAGTTCGTCAAACTTGTACAAAGCTCATTGAGACACTTATAAACACTCATGTTGCATGAAACTTGGTTTAGAGTCCTAGAAACGCGTTGTTAGATGTTTCATACGTTCGTCAAACTTGTACAAAGCTCATTGAGGAACTTATAAGAACTCATGTTGCATGTAACTTGGTTTAGAGTCTTAGAAACGCGTTGTTAGATGTTTCATAAGTTTGTGAAACTTGTACAAAGCTCATTGAGGAACTTATAAGCACTCATGTTGCATGAAATTTGGTTTAGAGTCCTAGAAACGCGTTGATAGATGTATCATATGTTCGTCAAACTTGTACAAAGCTCATTGAGGAACTTATAAGTTCTCATGTTGCATGAAACTTGATTTAGAATCCTAGTAACGCGATGTTAGATGTTTCATAAGTTCGTGAAACTTATACAAAGCTCATTGAGATACTTATAAGCACTCATGTTGCATGAAACTTGGTTTAGAGTCCTAGAACTACGTTGTTAGATGTTTCATACGTTCGTCAAACTTGTACAAAGCTCATTGAGGAACTTATAAGCTCTCATGTTGCATGAAACTTGGTTTAGAGTCCTAGAAACGAGTTGTTAGATGTTTCATAAATTCGTCAAACTTATACAAAGCTCATTGAGATACTTATAAGCACTCATGTTGCATGAAACTTGGTTTAGAATCCTAGAAACGCGTTGTTAGATGTTTCATAAGTTCGTCAAACTTGTACAAAGCTCATTGAGACACTTATAAACACTCATGTTGCATGAAACTTGATTTAGAGTCCTAGAAACGCGTTGTTAGATGTTTCATACGTTCGTCAAACTTGTACAAAGCTCATTGAGGAACTTATAAGAACTCATGTTGCATGTAACTTGGTTTAGAGTCCTAGAAACGCGTTGTTCGATGTTTCATAAGTTCGTGAAACTTGTACAAAGCTCATTGAGGAACTTATAAGCACTCGTGTTGCATGAAACTTGGTTTAGAGTCCTAGAAACGCGTTGTTAGATGTTTCATAAGTTCGTGAAACTTGTACAAATGTCATTGAGGAACTTATAAACACTCATGTTGCATGAAACTTGTTTAGAGTCCTAGAAACGGGTTGTTAGATGTTTCATAAGTTCGTCAAACTTGTATAAAGCTCATTGAGGAATTATAAGCTCTCATGTTCCATTAAACTTGGTTTAGAGTCCTAGAAACACGTTGTTAGATGTTTCATACGTTCGTCAAACTTGTACAAAGCTCATTGAGGAACTTATAAGAACTCATGTTGCATGAAAGTTGGTTTAGAGTCCTAAAAACGCGTTGTTAGATGTTTCATAAGTTCGTCAAACTTGTACAAAGCTTATTGTGACACTTATAAACACTCATGTTGCATGAAACTTGGTTTAGAGTCCTAGAAACGCTTTGTTAGATGTTTCATACGTTCGTCAAACTTGTACAATGATCATTGAGGAACTTATAAAAACTCATGTTTCATGTAACTTGGTTTAGAGTCCTAGAAACGCGTTGTTAGATGTTTCATAAGTTCGTGAAACTTGTACAAAGCTCATTGAGGAACTTATAAGCACTCATGTTGCATGAAACTTGGTTTAGAGTCCTAGAAACTCGTTGTTAGATGTTTCATATGTTCGTCAAACTTGTACAAAGCTCATTGAGGAACTTATAAGCTCTCATGTTGCATGAAACTTGATTTAGAATCCTAGAAACGCGATGTTAGATGTTTCATAAGTTCCTGAAACTTATACAAAGCTCATTGAGATACTTATAAGCACTCATGTTGCATGAAACTTGGTTTAGAGTCCTAGAACTACGTTGTTAGATGTTTCATACGTTCGTCAAACTTGTACAAACCTCATTGAGGAACTTATAAGCTCTCATGTTGCATGAAATTTTGTTTAGAGTCCTAGAAACGAGTTGTTAGATGTTTCATAAATTCGTCAAACTTATACAAAGTTCATTGAGATACTTATAAGCACTCATGTTGCATGAAACTTGGTTTAGAGTCCTAGAAACGCGTTGTTAGATGTTTCATAAGTTCGTCAAACTTGTACAAAGCTCATTGAGACACTTATAAACACTCATGTTGCATGAAACTTGGTTTAGAGTCCTAGAAACGCATTGTTAGATGTTTCATACGTTCGTCAAACTTGTATAAAGTTCATTGAGGAACTTATAAGCACTCATGTTGCATGAAATTTGGTTTAGAGTCCTAGAAACGCGTTGATAGATGTGTCATACATTCGTCAAACTTGTACAAAGCTCATTGAGGAACTTATAAGCACTCATGTTGCATGAAAGTTGGTTTAGAGTCCTAAAAACACGTTGTTAGATGCTTCATACGTTCGTAAAACTTGTACAAAGCTCATTGAGGAACTTATAAGCACTCATGTTGCATGAAACTTGGTTTAGAGTCCTAGAACTATGTTGTTAGATGTTTAATACGTTCGTCAAACTTGTACAAAGCTCATTGAGGAACTTATAAGCTCTCATGTTGCATGAAACTTGGTTTAGAGTCCTAGAAACGAGTTGTTAGATGTTTCATAAATTCGTCAAACTTATACAAAGCTCATTGAGATACTTATAAGCACTCATGTTGCATAAAACCTGGTTTAGAGTCCTAGAAACACGTTGTTAGATGTTTCATAAGTTCGTCAAACTTGTACAAAGATCATTGAGACACTTATAAACACGCATGTTGCATGAAACTTGGTTTAGAGTCCTAGAAACGCGTTGTTAGATGTTTCATACGTTCGTCAAACTTGTACAAAGCTCATTGAGGAACTTATAAGAACTCATGTTGCATGAAAGTTGGTTTAGAGTCCTAAAAACGCGTTGTTAGATGTTTCATAAGTTCGTGAGACTTGTACAAAGCTCATTGAGGAACTTATAAGCACTCATGTTGCATGAAACTTGGTTTAGAGTCCTAGAAACGCGTTGTTAGATGTTTCATACGTTCGTCAAACTTGTACAAAGCTCATTGAGGAACTTATAAGCTCTCATGTTGCATGAAACTTGGTTTAGAGTCCTAGAAACGATTTGTTAGATGTTTCATAGGTTCGTCAAACTTGTACAAAGATCATTGAGGAACTTATAAGCACTCATCTTGCATGAAACTTGGTTTAGATTTTTAGAAACACGTTGTTAGATGTTTCATACGTTTGTTAAACTTTTACAAAGCTCATTGAGGAACTTATAAGCACTCATCTTGCATGAAACTTGGTTTAGAGTCCTAGAAACGCGTTGTTAGATGTTTCATAATTTCGTGGAACTTGTACAAAGCTCATTGAGGAACTTATAAGCACTCATGTTGCATGAAAGTTTGTTTAGAGTCTTAGAAACGCGTTGTTAGATGTTTCATACGTTCGTCAAACTTGTACAAAGCTCAATGAAGAACTTATAAGCTCTCATGTTGCATGAAACTTGGTTTAGAGTCCTAGAAACGATTTGTTAGATGTTTCATACGTTCGTTAAACTTGTACAAAGCTCATTGAGGAACTTATAAGCACTCATTTTGCATGAAACTTGATTTAGAGTTTTAGAAACGCGTTGTTAGATGTTTCATACGTTTGTTAAACTTGTGCAAAGCTCATTGAGGAACTTAGAAGCACTCATCTTGCATGAAAATTGGTTTAGAGTCCTAGAAACGCGTTGTTAGATGTTTCATAATTTCGTGGAACTTGTACAAAGCGCATTGAGGAACTTATAAGCACTCATGTTGCATGAAAGTTTGTTTAGAGTCCTAGAAACGCGTTGTTAGATGTTTCATACGTTCGTCAAACTTGTACAAAGCTCATTGAGGAACTTATAAGCTCTCATGTTGCATGAAACTTGGTTTAGAGTCCTAGAAACGAGTTGTTAGATGTTTCATAAGTTCGTCAAATTTGTACAAAGCTCATTGAGACACTTATAAACACTCATGTTGTATGAAACTTGGTTTAAAGTCCAAGAAAAGCGTTGTTAGATGTTTCATACGTTCGTCAAACTTGTACAAAGCTCATTGAGGAACTTATAAGCACTCATGTTGCATGAAACTTGGTTTAGAGTCCTAGAAACGCGTTGTTAGATGTTTCATAAGTTCGTCAAACTTGTAGAAAGCTCATTGAGGAACTTATAAGCTCTCATGTTGCATTAAACTTGGTTTAGAGTCCTAGAAACACGTTGTTAGATGTTTTATACGTTCGTCAAACTTGTACAAAGCTCATTGAGGAACTTATATGCTCTCATGTTGCATGAAACTTGGTTTAGAGTCCTAGAAACGAGTTGTTAGATGTTTCATAAGTTTGTCAAACTTATACAAAGCTCATTGAGATACTTATAAGCAGTCATGTTGCATGAAACTTGTTTTAAAGTCCTAGAAACACATTGTTAGATGTTTCATAAGTTCGTCAAACTTGTACAAAGCTCATTGAGACACTTATAAACACTCATGTTGCATGAAACTTTGTTTAGAGTCCTAGAAACGCGTTGTTAGATGTTTCATACGTTCGTCAAACTTGTACAAAGGTCATTGAGTAACTTATAAGAACTCATGTTGCATGTAACTTGGTTTAGAGTCCTAGAAACGCGTTTTTAGATGTTTCATACATTCTTCATACTTGTACAAAGCTCATTGATACACTTATAAACACTCATGTTGCATGAAACTTGGTTTAGAGTCCTAGAAATGCGTTGTTAGATGTTTCATACGTTCGTCAAACTTGTCCAAAGCTCATTGAGGAACTTATAAGAACTCATGTTGCATGTAACTTGGTTTAGAGTCCTAGAAACGCGTTGTTAGATGTTTCATAAGTTCGTGAAACTTGTACAAAGCTCATTGAGGAACTTATAAGCACTCATGTTGCATGAAACTTGGTTTAAAGTCCTAGAAACGCTTTGTTAGATGTTTCATACGTTCGTCAAACTTGTACAAAGCTCATTGAGGAATTTATAAGCACTCATGTTGCATGAAACTTGGTTTATAGTCCTAGAAACGCGTTGTTAGATGTTTCATACATTCGTCAAACTTGTACAAAGCTCATTGAGGAACTTATAAGCACTCATGTTGCATGAAAGAAGGTTTAGAGTCCTAGAAACACGTTGTTAGATGTTTCATATGTTCCTCAAACTTGTACAAAGCTCATTGAGGAACTTATAAGAACTCATGTTGCATGTAACTTGGTTTAGAGTCCTAGAAACGCGTTATTAGATGTTTCATAAGTTCGTGAAACTTGTACAAAGCTCATTGAGGAACTTATAAGCACTCATGTTGCATGAAACTTGGTTTAGAGTCCTAGAAACGCGTTGTTAGATGTTTCATACTTTCCTCAAACTTGAACAAAGCTCATTGAGGAACTTATAAGCTCTCATGTTGCATGAAACTTGGTTTAGAGTCCTAGAAACGATTTGTTAGATGTTTCATACGTTCGTCAAACTTGTACAATGCTCATTGAGGAACTTATACAAAGTTCATTGAGGAACTTATAAGCACTCATCTTGCATGTAACTTGGTTTAGAGTTTTAGAAACGCGTTGTTAGATGTTTCATACGTTTGTCAAACTTGGACAAAGCTCATTGAGGAACTTATAAGCACTCATGTTGCATTAAACTTTGTTTAGAGTCCTATAAACGCGTTGTTAGATGTTTCATAAGTTCGTCAAACTTGTACAAAGCTCATTGAGACACTTATAAACACTCATGTTGCATGAAACGCGTTGTTAGATGTTTCATACGTTCGTCAAACTTGTACAAAGCTCATTGAGGAACTTATAAGAACTCATGTTACATGTAACTTGGTTTAGAGTCCTAGAAACGCGTTGTTAGATGTTTCATAAGTTCGTGAAACTTCTACAAAGCTCATTGAGGAACTTATAAGCACTCATGTTGCATGAAACTTGGTTTAGAGTCCTAGAAATGCTTTGTTAGATGTTTCTTACGTTCGTCAAACTTGTACAAAGCTCATTGAGGAATTTATAAGCACTCATGTTGCATGAAACTTGGTTTATAGTCCTAGAAACGCGTTGTTAGATGTTTCATACATTCGTCAAACTTGTACAAAGCTCATTGAGGAACTTATAAGCACTCATGTTGCATGAAAGAAGGTTTAGAGTCCTAGAAACACGTTGTTAGATGTTTCATACGTTCGTCAAACTTGTACAAAGCTCATTGAGGAACTTATAAGAACTCATTATGCATGTAACTTGGTTTAGACTCCTAGAAACGCGTTGTTAGATGTTTCATAAGTTCGTGAAACTTGTACAAATCTCATTGAGGAACTTATAAGCACTCATGTTGCATGAAACTTGGTTTAGAGTCCTAGAAATGCGTTGTTAGATGTTTCATACGTTCGTCAAACTTGTACAAAGCTCATTGAGGAACTTATAAGCTCTCATGTTGCATGAAACATGATTTAGAATCCTAGAAACGCGATGTTAGATGTTTCATAAGTTCGTGAAACTTATACAACACTCATTGAGATACTTATAAGCACTCATGTTGCATGAAACTTGGTTTAGAGTCCAAGAAACGCTTTGTTAGATGTTTCATGCGTTCGTCAAACTTGTACAAAGCTCATTGAGGAACTTATAAGCACTCATGTTGCATGAAACTTGGTTTATAGTCCTAGAAACGCGTTGTTAGATCTTTCATAAGTTCTTGAAACTTGTACAAAGCTCATTGAGGAACTTATAAGCACTCATGTTGCATGAAACTTGGTTTAGAGTCCTAGAAACGCGTTGTTAGATGTTTCATAAGTTCATCTACTTATACAAAGCTCATTGAGACACTTATAATCACTCATGTTGCATGAAACTTGGTTTAGAGTCCTAGAAACGCGTTGTTAGATGTTTCATAAGTTCGTGAAACTTGTACAAAGCTCATTGAGGAACTTATAAGCACTCATTTTGCATGAAACTTGGTTTAGAGTCCTAGAAACGATTTGTTAGATGTTTCATACATTCGTCAAACTTGTACAAAGCTCATTGAGGAACTTATACAAAGCTCATTGAGGAACTTATAAACACTCATCTTGCATGAAACTTGGTTTAGAGTTTTAGAAACGCGTTGTTAGATGTTTCATACGTTTGTCAAACTTGTACAAAGCTCATTGAGGAACTTATAAGCACTCATCTTGCAAGAACCTTGATTTAGAGTCCTAGAAACGCGTTGTTTGATGTTTCATAATTTCTAGAAACTTGTACAAAACTCATTGAGGAATTTATAAGCACTCATTATGCATGAAACGTTGTTTAGAGTCCTAGAAACGAGTTGTTAGATGTTTCATAAGTTCGTCAAACTTGTACAAAGCTCATTGAAACACTTATAAACACTCATGTTGCAAGAAACTTGGTTTAAAGTCCTAGAAAAGCGTTGTTAGATGTTTCATACGTTCGTCAAACTTGTACAAAGCTCATTGAGGAACTTATAAGAACTCATGTTGCATGAAACTTGGTTTAGAGACCTAGAAACGCGTTGTTAGATGTTTCATAAGTTCGTCAACTTGTACAATGCTCATTGAGACACTTATAAGCACTCATGTTGCATGAAACTTGGTTTAGAGTTTTAGAAACACGATGTTAGATGTTTCATAAGTTCCTCAAACTTGTACAAAGCTCATTGAGGAACTTATAATCTCTCATGTTGCATGAAACTTGGTTTAGAGTCCTAGAAACGAGTTGTTAGATGTTTCATAAGTTCGTCAAACTTGTAAAAAGCTCATTGAGGAACTTATAAGCACTCATGTTGCATGAAACTTGGTTTAGAGTCCTAGAAACGCGTTGTTAGATGTTTCATAAGTTCGTCAAACTTGTACAAATCTCATTGAGACACTTATAAACACTCATGTTGCATGAAACTTGGTTTAGAGTCCTAGAAACGCGTTGTTAGATGTTTAATACGTTCGTCAAACTTGTACAAAGCTCATTGAGGAACTTATAAGCACTCATGTTGCATGAAACTCGGTTTAGAGTCCTAGAAACGTGTTGTTAGATGTTTCATACGTTCCTCAAACTTGTACAAAGCTCATTGAGGAACTTATAAGCTCTCATGTTGCATGAAACTTGGTTTAGAGTCCTAGAAACGCGTTGTTAGATGTTTCATAAGTTCGTGAAACTTGTACAAAGCTTATAGAGGAACTTATAAGCACTCATGTTGCATGAAACTTGGTTTACAGTCCTAGAAACGCGTTGTTAGATGTTTCATAAGTTCGTCTACTTATACAAATCTCATTGAGACACTTATAATCACACATGTCGCATGAAACTTGATTTAGAGTCCTAGAAACGCGTTGTTAGATATTTCATACGTTCCTGAAACTTGTACAAAGCTCATTGAGAAACTTATAAGCTCTCATGATGCATGAAACTTGGTTTAGAGTCCTAGAAACGCGTTGTTAGATGTTTCATACGTTCGTCAAACTTGTATAAAGCTCATTGAGGAACTTATAATCACTCATCTTGCATGAAACTTGGTTTAGAGTTTTAGAAACGCGTTGTTAGATGTTTCATACGTTCGTCAAACTTGTACAAAACTCATTGCGGAACTTATAAGCACTCATCTTGCATGAAACTTGGTTTAGAGTCCTAGAAACGCGTTGTTAGATGTTTCATACGTTCGTCATACTTGTACAAAGCTCATTGAGGAACTTATAAGCTCTCATGTTGCATGAAACTTGGTTTAGAGTCCTAGAAACGAGTTGTTAGATGTTTCATAATTTCGTCAAACTTGTACAAAGCTCATTGAGACACTTATAAACACTCATGTTTCATGAAACTTGGTTTAAAGTCCTAGAAACGCGTTGTTAGATGTTTCATATGTTCGTCAAACTTGTACAAAGCTCATTGAGGAACTTATAAGCACTCATGTTGCATGAAACTTGGTTTAGAATCCTAGAAACGCGTTGTTAGATGTTTCATACGTTCGTCAAACTTGTACAAAGCACATTGAGGAACTTATAAGCTCTCATGTTGCATGAAACTTTGTTTAGAGTCCTAGAAACGCGTTGTTAGATGTTTCATAAGTTCGTGAAACTTGTACAAAGCTCATTGAGGAACTTATAAGCACTCATGTTGCATGAAACTTGATTTAGAGTCCTAGAAACGTGTTGTTAGATGTTTCATAAGTTCGTCAAACTTGTATAAAGCTCCACTACAAGAAATAACGACTTTAACAACGACCATAATCGTTGTAAAATCGTGGTAAAACGCAGTTTACCACGATTTAACGACGATTTCCATTTCGTCGTTAATCGATCGAAGTAAAAACCAAATCGTCGTAAAATCGTGGTAAATTTTACGACGAACCAAATTCGACGTAAATTCGTGGTAAAATATTCGTTGTAAAATCTTCGTAACCATTACAACGATTTTACAACGAATATTTGGTTGTAAATTTGTAGTTATAATAAATTGAAAATTTTGGGTCGATTTTACGTCGATTAGAAAATTTTTATAATTTTACAAATCGTCGTAAAATCGTCCCTAATTAGGGACGAGTTTTCGAAGATTTTAAGAAATATATATTTTACAAATCTCATGATATATTTGATCGAGCTCGGCGGTAGTAAGCGGCTCGCCAGGATATTGAGTGCCTCCCGGTGATCTTTGAGTCTCGATCTCTGTCTTCCGATCTTCAAGGTCGTTGAATATCCGCTCGGAATGGGAGTCAACGAACTCGCCGGTCTTTTTCCTGTGCGTCTTCTCGAAGACGGCACTCACGGCCGGTTTGTGACCCAGCTGCTTGGCCTACAAACAAATAATAAAAACATGCGCATTAGTATAATATTAATAATTTGAAAATAAAAAACAATTTGAAAGAGTAAGTAAGAAAGACTTACCATTTCGTGCGCCCGACCCGCGAACGGGATTTGTCCGGACGTGTGAGCCATCTGCTTCGGCGTCCCGTCAGGTAGCTTCGCGTTCCTGGAGGTGGAACACTTCTCAGCTACGGTCGCGTTGTGGCCATCCGTCCAGTATTTCTTCAAGCCGTCCCAGACCGCGTCCGAGAGATATACTGGCTTCCCCGCGTCGCCGACGACTCTCCACTTGTCCTTCCAGTCGGAGACCGTGTTGACGAGACGAAATTTCGCCGTCTTGTTGAACTCTGTCCTCACGGTCTCGTTGATCGAGACATCCCAATGCCACTTTTGCTGCAAAATATGAGAAATTATATATATAACATTAGTAAAGTTACGGTTACGAGAGTAATATATAATAAAAAATTTAAAGTTAAATAAATAAATTTAATTGAAATTTAATCAGAACATTACCGCGAAACATTTGAACCACGTTCTCTTGATGTGCTCGGGTGTCTTGCTCCAATTGGGATGCGACTCGGTGAAGTATCCCTTGATTATGTCCGCGATAGAACGCGAGACCTGGTTGTCGTACTTGAACCTGAAAAAAACATTAATTGATTTATTAATATATTAAAAATCAAAAAATATAAAATATTAAAATAATTAACAAATGAATTTTAACTTACGAGTAAGTGTCCGCAGACTTGTACGAATCCAACCGGCGGAGACTGTCATGTCCGGGTTGAGCGAGGATATCCTCAACCCGGAGGGTGGCGTACGGCGCGTGTCCCGGTACATCCAACTCTGGATGTACCGGGCCCGGGATAGCGTCGTCTGCGGCGTTTGCGTCGTCAGCGGCGTCGGCGGCGGGCACATAAGGAGGAGGAGGCTGCTCACCATGGACGGACGTCACGGTGTGGACAGGAGATGTCCTGGAAGCTGAAGCCTTACCGGAATCCGAGGCTTCTCCGCCAACATTTGCATGTAGTCCGGAGGTAAGGTCTTTCCTCTCCCAGAAGTCATGTATAAGTACCTGCCACAAAAAAATTAAATATTTAAATAATAAACATTAAGTATTTAAAAATTATTAAGTATTTTAAAAACTAAACATTATATAGGTATTTTAATGACATTAGTATTTTAAAAACCAAACATTAAGTATTTTAATATTAATTATGTATTTTAAAAACTAAGATTAATAATTAATTATGTTAAATAATAAGTTTTAAATATTTTAAAAACTAAACATTTAGTATTTTAATAATTAATTATATGTTCTGAACATAAATCTAAAATCTGAATCCTAAAACAAAAATCCGAGCCTAAAACTAATTCCAAATCCTAAAACTAAATTCCAAATCCTAAAAGTAATTCTAAAATCCGGTTTTAAAACACATATATTAAAAATATTTACCTTTGGGGATGTTGAAAAAGAGTGAAAGTTGTAGAGTGTTTAAGAGTTTTAGAGAGAAAAATATTAGAGAGAGAGAGAGATTTAGAGAGAATGAGTGAAAATGAAAAAATTTGGTCGACTATATATAGACTCAGCAATCGTCGTAAAATCGTCGTAAATTTACGACGATTTTAAGACGATTCCTCGTAAAATCGTTTTGGTTTGACGCGTTTTGGGAATGATGAAAATAAAATCGTCGTAAAATCGTGGTAATCGTTGACGTTGACAACCTCGTACAAACAAAACTCCTGAGGATTTGACGTTTAGAGTTTCATATTTGGTCGTAAATTCGTTGTTAAATTACCACGAATTTCCATCAGTTCATTACACTAAATGGATTTCGCTGAAATTCATCTGCCATTCGACTTCATGTTGAATATAATTATGATATTGTATGCATATGAAATCATACTAGGTCATATGATTGCAGAAAAACAAGTTTTGGTAAAATTAGAACATATAGAAATATTAAGCACAATATATATAGTACACTTTATCTTAAACTTTATAAATTCTAAGAATATATAACAAAACTTATTGATAAGCAATTTTAGGATTGTTTTTATAGTTATTCATTAACTTTAGAGGTCTTTATGATTGTTTGTACGTAATATAAGACATACTTTTGAAAATGTTTGGGGTTTATAAAAAAAACAGGGTAAAACAGATGTAAATAAACGACTAGTTTACATCTCATTTACGACGATTGTGTATTTGTACGGCAAAGTACAAAATCGTATGACCTGACAACGAATTATAAGACTAATCGTCGGGAAATCGTCGTAAATTTACAACGATTTAACCACGATTTGTGTATAATTCAAAAAAGTCGTAAATTCATTGAGGAACTTATAAGCTCTCATGTTGCATGAAACTTGGTTTGGAGTCCTAGAAACGCGTTGTTAGATGTTTCATACATTCGTCAAACTTGTACAAAGCTCATTGAGGAACTTATAAGCTCTCATGATGCATGAAACTTGGTTTAGAGTCCTAGAAACGCGTTGTTAGATGTTTCATACGTTCCTCAAACTTGTACAAAGCTCATTGCGAAATTATAAGCTCTCATGTTGCATGAAACTTTGTTTAGAGTCCTAGAAACGAGTTGTTATATGTTTCATAAGTTCGTCAAACTTGTACAAAGCTTATTGAGACACTTATAAAAACTCATGTTGCATGAAACTTGGTCTAAAGTCCTAGAAACGCGTTGTTAGATGTTTCATACGTTCGTCAAACTTGTACAAAGCTCATTGAGGAACTTATAAGCACTCATCTTGCATGAAACTTGGTTTAGAGTCCTAGAAACGCGTTGTTAAATGTTTCATAAGTTCGTCAAACTTGTATAAAGCTCACTGAGGAACTTATAAGCTCTCATGTTGCATTAAACTTTGTTTAGAGTCCTAGAAACACGTTGTTAGATGTTTCATACGTTAGTCAAACTTGTACAAAGCTCATTGAGGAACTTATAAGCACTCATATTGCATGAAACTTGGTTTAGAGTCCTAGAAACGCGTTGTTAGATGTTTCATAAGTTCGTGAAGCTTGTACAAAGCTCATTGAGGAACTTATAAGCACTCATGTTGCATGAAACTTGGTTTAGAGTACTAGAAACGCGTTGTTAGATGTTTCATAAGTTCGTCAAACTTGTGTCAGCTCATTGAGGAACTTATAAGCACTCATGTTGCATGAAACTTGATTTATAGTCGTAGAAACACGTTGTTAGATGTTTCATACGTTCCCCAAACTTGTACAAAGCTCATTGAGGATCTTATAAGCTCTCATGTTGCATGAAACTTGGTTTAGAGTCCTAGAAACGCGTTGTTAGATGTTTCATAAGTTCGTGAAACTTGTACAAAGCTCATTGAGGAACTTATAAGCACTCATGTTGCATGAAACTTGGTTTAGAGTCCTAGAAACGCGTTGTTAGATGTTTCATAAGTTCGTCAAACTTGTACAAAGCTCATTGAAACACTTATAAACACTCATGTTGCATGAAACTTGGTTTAGAGTCCTAGAAACGCGTTGTTAGATGTTTCATACGTTCGTCAAACTTGTACAAAGCTCATTGAGGAACTTATAAGCACTCATGTTGCATGAAACTTGGTTTAGAGTCCTAGAAACGCGTTGTTAGATGTTTCATACGTTTCCCAAACTTGTACAAAGCTCATTGAGGATCTTATAAGCTCTCATGTTGCATGAAACTTGGTTTAGAGTTCTAGAAACGCGTTGTTAGATGTTTCATAAGTTCGTGAAACTTGTACAAAGCTCATTGAGGAATATATAAGCACTCATGTTGCATGAAACTTGGTTTAGAGTCCTAGAAACGCGTTGTTAGGTGTGCTTCTTGGTAGACCGTGGCAATCAGATAGAAGGGTTATGCATGACGGGTACACCAACAAGCACTCCTTTGAGTTCAAAGGCCGAAAGATCACTCTTGCTCCTCTCACACCAAGCGAAGTCTACCAAGATCAGCTATATCTCAAGCTCAAGGAAGACAAAGAGAAGGAGCATGTTCCGGCCAAAAGCCTATACCTCAACCAAAGAGAAGTTTCTCAACTCTTAGCTTCAGATTGCTCTATCTTGTTATTTGTGTATAAGGAGAGCCTTGTTAGTACTAACCCCACACAGGATCTCCCTAGTGATATGTCTAAGCTATTGCAGTATTTTAGTGATGTCTTTCCACAGGAGATACCCCCAGGCCTACCACCCATCCGAGGCATTGAGCACCAGATCGACTTAGTACCCGATTCAGCACTCCCAAACCGACCAGCTTATAGGACCAATCCAGTGGAGACCAAGGAGCTTCAAAAGCAAGTAGAAGAACTTATGAGCAAGGGACACATCCGTGAGAGCATGAGTCTGTGTGCCGTGCCGGTTCTTCTTGTGCCAAAGAAGGACGGGTCGTGGAGGATGTGTGTTGATTGCCGAGCCATCAACAACATCACGGTTAAGTATCGCCATCCTATCCCTAGACTTGATGATATGCTTGATGAATTGTGCGGTTCTAACATCTTCTCTAAGATTGATCTTAAGAGCGGTTATCATCAGATTAGGATGAAGGAAGGTGATGAATGGAAGACGGCCTTCAAGACAAAGCAAGGCCTCTATGAGTGGCTAGTCATGCCTTTTGGACTTACTAATGCACCGAGTACATTTATGCATCTAATGAACCATGTTTTGAGATCTTTTATAGGTGTATTCGTGGTGGTATACTTTGATGACATCCTGATCTTCAGCCGGAGCTTAGCCGAGCACATTGACCACGTCCGAGCCGTTCTTGAAGTTCTAAGGAGGGAAAACCTGTTTGCCAACATAGACAAATGCACCTTTTGTACTAACCAGGTCGTATTCTTAGGCTTTGTTGTGAGTGCAGAAGGAGTACATGTTGATGAGGAGAAGATCAAGGCTATCCGGGATTGGCCCAAGCCGACCACCATTGGAGAAGTCCGAAGCTTTCATGGGCTTGCCGGGTTCTACCGCCGTTTTGTCCGGGACTTTAGCACCATTACTACACCATTGACCGAAGTGATCAAGAAGGATGTTGGATTTAAATGGGGAGAAGCACAAGATAAGGCTTTCAAATGCCTTAAAGAGAAGCTTATCAATTCCCCTTTGCTTTTATTACCTGATTTACTTAAGACCTTTGAAATTGAATGTGATGCGTCAGGTGTAGGGATTGGGGCAGTTCTAATGCAGGACCGGAGACCTATAGCTTATTTCAGTGAGAAGCTAAGTGGAGCCACGCTGAACTATCCCACATATGACAAGGAGCTCTACGCGCTGGTGAGAGCCTTGCAGACTTGGCAACATTACCTTTGGCCGAAGGAGTTTGTTATCGACACCGATCATGAGTCTCTTAAGCATCTTAAGGGCCAACAGAAACTGAACAAGAGACATGGCCGTTGGATAGAGTTCATAGAAACCTTTCCCTACGTGATCAAATACAAGAAAGGTAAGGACAATGTCGTAGCCGACGCATTGTCCCGGAGGTACACCCTTATCTCTGAATTGACTTCTAGACTTATCGGATTTGAAGTAATTAAAACCTTATATGAGACTGATTCTGAGTTTAGTGATTACTATGCAAAGTGCTCTAAGTTTGGTTTTGAGAATTACTTTAGACAGGACGGTTATCTCTTTTACAACAACAAGTTATGTATACCCGGCGGTTCGATGAGAGAGTTGTTGGTTAGGGAAGCACACGGAGGAGGCTTAGCCGGGCACTTTGGCCAAGCCAAGACATTGGCCAGCCTCCAAGCCTACTTCTATTGGCCTCACATGAGAAGAGACGTCGACAGAATCTGCCTTGCTTGTGTCACGTGCAAGCAAGCCAAGAGTAAGGTGCAACCTCACGGTTTGTACACACCATTACCTATACCTTCTCATCCTTGGACATAAATTTCTATGGACTTTGTAATAAGCTTACCTCGAACCAGTAATGGTAGAGACTCTATATTTGTGGTTGTAGACAGGTTTAGCAAGATGGCCCACTTCATAGCTTGCCACAAGACCGATGACGCGGTTAGCGTAGCTAACTTGTTTTTCAGGGAAGTGGTCAGGTTGCACGGCATGCCTCGGGTGATTGTCTCAGACCGTGACACCAAGTTCTTGAGTCATTTTTGGCGTACCTTGTGGGCCAAGCTAGGGACCAAACTCTCATTCTCCACCACCTGCCATCCCCAAACCGATGGCCAAACCGAAGTAGTCAACAAGTCCTTATCCACACTTCTGAGGACCCTGGTAAGGAGCAATCTCAAGGCATGGGAGGAGTGTCTACCCCATGCTGAGTTTGCTTACAATCACGCTAAGCACTCTACCACTCTTTACTCTCCGTTTGAATTAGTTTATGGCTTTAACCCAATGTCTCCCTTTGATCTAATCGCGTTGCCTTTGAGTGAGGTATCTAGTTTTGATGGCAGCAAGAAGGCCGAGCAGGTTAAGAAGATGCACGAGAAGGCCAAGGCGAACATCGAGAAGAAGACCGAGCAATACGCTAGGCAAGCTAACAAGGGACGCAAGGAGATGTTGTTTGAGGAAGGAGATCTAGTGTGGATCCACTTGAGAAAGGAACGATTCCCAGCTGAAAGGAAATCCAAACTAATGCCGCGAGTAGACGGACCCTTCAAAGTGACCCGCAGAATCAACGACAATGCCTACACGATCGACCTCCAAGGTAAGTATGCAATCTCGGATTCGTTCAATGTTATTGACATGTCTCCTTATTTTGCAGATTCCGATTTGAGGACAAATCCTTTTCAAGAGGGAGAGGATGATATGAGCATGGAACCAGATGCCCGAGCAAAACCGGAGCCCGATGCCCGAGCAAAACCGGAGCCCGATACCCGAGCAAAACCGGCGCCTGATGCCCGAGCAAAACCGGAGCCCGATGCTCGAGCAAAACCGGCACCGAGCACCGATAAGGTAGAGGGAGCGATTACACGATCGAAATCTAAGGAGTTAGCTCAGGATGTCCATGCGATAATCATGGAGGAGCTTGGAGGAGCAGCTAGGAGTTTCTTCAACATTTTCACCAAGGCCTAGACGAAAGACCAAGCTAATGAATCTAGGTAACTAAGTGTTTCGACTCGGTACTCTTTCCCTTTGCGTAGGTTTATCCCATTGGGTTTACTACGCAAGGGTTTTAACGAGGCCAAGGAGAGCACTACGTCGGCTACCTAGGGACATTAGCTTGAAGAGTGTATTAAACGAGATACTTAACTACTCGTTGTTCTATCTACTTAAACTACGCGTTGTTTTTCCCTTGGATTTAAACTTCATGTTGTTTTGCGCTATTTCCTTATTTGGCTTGGCGAGATAACCCTAAGGAGAATGGCGACTTGTGCCTTCCCTTCCTTTATAAGTCTCTTTAGTCAAAACTACTATCAACAACACTTCTTTGTTTCGACTCACTTTGATTCTTCATTGAATCCGAAACGCTTACAAGTCTTAGATACTTTCAAGCGATTCTACGTCCATCAAGCAAGTACTCCATAGCTTGCTTGAGTTGTTTCCCCAACCATACCGCTGCTTCCATCCTCCGCCCCACTCAGTTACGAGTTACTTCCGCCACCACCGTCCTTCTCTTCAATCCAATCCATAGAAAGCTCTCTCCCCTTTGCCTTTAGGGTTACGGTCCTAACATAGGGTATATCATAAGCACTCATGTTGCATGAAAATTGGTTTAGAGTCCTAGAAACGCGTTTTTAGATGTTTCATACGTTCGTCACACTTGTACAAAGCTCGTTGAGGAACTTATAAGCACTCATGTTGCATGAAACTTGGTTTATATTCCTAGAAACACGTTGTTAGATGTTTCATACGTTCGTCAAACTTGTAAAAAGCTCATTGGGGAACTTATAAGCACTCATGTTGCATGAAACTTGGTTTAGAGTCCAAGAAACGCGTAGTTAGATGTTTCATAAGTTCGTCAAACTTGTATAAAGCTCATTGAGGAACTTATAAGCTCTCATGTTGCATTAAACTTGGTTTAGAGTCCTAGAAACACGTTGTTAGATGTTTCATACGTTCGTCAAACTTGTACAAAGCTCATTGAGGAACTTATAAGCACTCATCTTGCATGAAACTTGGTTTAGAATTTTAGAAACGCGTTGTTAGATGTTTCATACGTTCGTCAAACTTGTACAAAGCTCATTGAGGAACTTATAAGCACTCATCTTGCATGAAACTTGTATTAGAGTCCTAGAAACGCGTTGTTAGATGTTTCATAATTTCGTGAAACTTGTACAAAGCTCATTGAGGAACTTATTAGCACTCATGTTGCATGAATCTTTGTTTAGAGTCCTAGAAACGGGTTGTTAGATGTTTCATACGTTCGTCAAACTTGTACAAAGCTCATTGAGGAACTTATAAGCTCTCATGTTGCATGAAACTTGGTTTAAAGTCCTAGAAACGCGTTGTTAGATGTTTCATAAGTTCGTGAAACTTGTACAAAGCTCATTGAGGAACTTATAAGCACTCATGTTGCATGAAACTTGGTTTAGAGTCCTAGAAACGCGTTGTTAGATGTTTCATAAGTTCGTCAAACTTGTATAAAGCTCATTGAGGAACTTATAAGCTCTCATGTTGCATTAAACTTGGTTTAGAGTCCTAGAAACACGTTGTTAGATGTTTCATACGTTCGTCAAACTTGTACAAAGCTCATTGAGGAACTTATAAGCTCTCATGTTGCATGAAACTTGGTTTAAAGTCCAAGAAACGCGTTGTTAGATGTTTCATAAGTTCGTGAAACTTGTACAAAGCTCATTGAGGAACTTATAAGCACTCATGTTGCATGAAACTTGGTTTAGAGTCCTAGAAACGCGTTGTTAGGTGTTTCATAAGTTCGTCAAACTTGTATAAAGCTCATTGAAGAACTTATAAGCTCTCATGTTGCATTAAACTTGGATTAGAGTCCTAGAAACACGTTGTTAGATGTTTCATACATTCGTCAAACTTGTACAAAGCTCATTGAGGAACTTATAAGCTCTCATGTTGCATGAAACTTGGTTTCGAGTCCTAGAAACGCGTTGTTAGATGTTTCATACGTTCGTCAACCTTGTACAAAGTTCATTGAAGAACTTATAAGCACTCATGTTGCATGAAACTTGGTTTAGAGTCCTAGAAATGCGTTGTTGGATGTTTCATAAGTTCGTGAAACTTATACAAAGCTCATTGAGATACTTATAAGCACTCATGTTGCATGAAACTTTGTTTAGAGTCCTAGAAACGTGTTGTTAGATGTTTCATACGTTCGTCAAACTTATACAAAGCTCATTGAGATACTTATAAGCACTCATGTTGAATGAAACTTGGTTTAGAGTCCTAGAAACGCGTTGTTAGATGTTTCATACGTTAGTCAAACTTGTAAAAAGCTCATTGAGGAACTTATAAGCTCTCATGTTGCATGAAACTTGGTTTAGAGTCCTAGAAACGCGTTGTTAGATGGTTCATAAGTTCGTGAAACTTGTACAAAGCTCATTGAGGAACTTATAAGCACTCATGTTTCATTAAACTTGGTTTAGAGTCCTAGAAACACGTTGTTAGATCTTTCATACGTTCGTCAAACTTGTACAAAGCTTCTTGAGGAACTTATGAGAACTCATGTTGCATGTAACTTTGTTTAGAGTCCTAGAAACGCGTTGTTAGATGTTTCATACGTTCGTCAAACTTGTACAAAGCTCATTGAGGAACTTATAAGCACTCATGTTGCATGAAACTTGGTTTAGAGTCCTAGAAACGCGTTGTTAGATGTTTCATAAGTTCGTGTAACTTATACAAAGCTCATTGAGATACTTATAAGCACTCATGTTGCATGAAACTTGGTTTAGAGTCCTAGAACTACGTTGTTAGATGTTTCATACATTCGTCAAACTTGTACAAACCTCATTGAGGAACTTATAAGCTCTCATGTTGCATGAAACCTGGTTTAGAGTCCTAGAAACGAGTTGTTAGATGTTTCATAAATTCGTCAAACTTATACAAAGCTTATTGAGATACTTATAAGCACTCATGTTGCATGAAACTTGGTTTAGAGTCCTAGAAACGCGTTGTTAGATGTTTCATAAGTTCGTCAAACTTGTACAAAGCTCATTGAGACACTTATAAACACTCATGTTGCATGAAACTTGGTTTAGAGTCCTAGAAACGCGTTGTTTGATGTTTCATACGTTCGTCAAACTTATACAAAGCTCATTGAGATACTTATAAGCACTCATGTTGCATGAAACTTGGTTTAGAGTCCTAGAAACGCGTTGTTAGATGTTTCATACGTTCGTCAAACTTGTAATAAGCTCATTGAGGAACTTATAAGCACTCATGTTGCATGAAACTTGGTTTAGAGTCCTAGAAACGCTTTGTTAGATGTTTCATACGTTCTTCAAACTTATACAAAGCTCATTGAGATACTTATAAGCACTCATGTTGCATGAAAATTGGTTTAGAGTCCTATAAACGATTTGTTAGATGTTTCATACTTTCGTCAAACTTGTACAAAGCTTCTTGAGGAACTTATGAGAACTCATGTTGCATGTAACTTGGTTTAGAGTCCTAGAAACGCGTTGTTAGATGTTTCATACGTTCGTCAAACTTGTACAAAGCTCATTGAGGAACTTATAAGCACTCATGTTGCATGAAACTTGGTTTAGAGTCCTAGAAACGCGTTGTTAGATGTTTCATACGTTCGTAAAACTTGTACAAAGCTCATTGAGGAATTTATAAGCACTCTTGTTTCATGAAACTTGGTAAGTCCTAGAAACGCGTTGTTAGATGTTTCATAAGTTCGTGAAACTTATACAAGCTCATTGAGATACTTATAAGCACTCATGTTGCATGAAAAGTGGTTTAGAGTCCTAGAAACGCGTTGTTAGATGTTTCATACGTTCGTCAAACTTATACAAAGCTCATTGAGATACTTATAAGCACTCATGTTGCATGAAACTTGGTTTAGAGTCCTAGAAACGCGTTGTTAGATGTTTCATACGTTAGTCAAACTTGTAAAAAGCTCATTGAGGAACTTATAAGATCTCATGTTGCATGAAACTTGGTTTAAAGTCCAAGAAACGCGTTGTTATATGTTTCACAAGTTCGTGAAACTTGTACAAAGCTCATTGAGGAACTTATAAGCACTCATGTTGCATGAAACTTGGTTTAGAGTCCTAGAAACGCGTTGTTAGATGTTTCATAAGTTCGTCAAACTTGTACAAAGCTCATTGAGGAACTTATAAGATCTCATGTTGCATGAAACTTGGTTTAAAGTCCAAGAAACGCGTTGTTAGATGTTTCACAAGTTCGTGAAACTTGTACAAAGCTCATTGAGGAACTTATAAGCACTCACGTTGCATGAAACTTGGTTTAGAGTCCTAGAAACGCGTTGTTAGATGTTTCATAAGTTCGTCAAACTTGTATAAAGCTCATTGAGGAACTTATAAGCTCTCATGTTGAATTAAACTTGGATTAGAGTCCTAGAAACACGTTGTTAGATGTTTCATACGTTCGTTAAACTTGTACAAAGCTCATTGAGGAACTTATAAGCTCTCATGTTGCATGAAACTTTGTTTAGAGTCCTAGAAACGCGTTGTTAGATGTTTCATACGTTCGTCAACCTTGTACAAAGCTCATTGAGGAACTTATAAGCACTCATGTTGCATGAAACTTGGTTTAGAGTCCTAGAAACGCGTTGTTAGATGTTTCATAAGTTCGTGAAACTTATACAAAGCTCATTGAGATACTTATAAGCACTCATGTTGCATGAAACTTGGTTTAGAGTCCTAGAAACGCGTTGTTAGATGTTTCATACGTTCGTCAAACTTATACAAAGCTCATTGAGATACTTATAAGCACTCATGTTGCATGAAACTTGGTTTAGAGTCCTAGAAACGCGTTGTTAGATGTTTCATACGTTAGTCAAACTTGTAAAAAGCTCATTGAGGAACTTATAAGCTCTCATGTTGCATGAAACTTGGTTTAGAGTCCTAGAAACGCGTTGTTAGATGTTTCATAAGTTCGTGAAACTTGTACAAAGCTCATTGAGGAACTTATAAGCACTCATGTTGCATTAAACTTGGTTTAGAGTCCTAGAAACACGTTGTTAGATCTTTCATACGTTCGTCAAACTTGTACAAAGCTTCTTGAGGAACTTATGAGAACTCATGTTGCATGTAACTTGGTTTAGAGTCCTAGAAACGCGTTGTTAGATGTTTCATACGTTCGTCAAACTTGTACAAAGCTCATTGAGGAACTTATAAGCACTCATGTTGCATGAAACTTGGTTTAGAGTCCTAGAAACGCGTTGTTAGATGTTTCATAAGTTCGTGAAACTTATACAAAGATCATTGAGATACTTATAAGCACTCATGTTGCATGAAACTTGGTTTAAAGTCATAAAAACGCGTTGTTAGATGTTTCATAAGTTCGTGAAACTTATACAAAGCTCATTGAGATACTTATAAGCACTCATGTTGCATGAAAATTGGTTTATAGTCCTAGAAACGCGTTGTTAGATGTTTGATACGTTCGTCACACTTTTACAAAGCTCGTTGAGGAACTTATAAGCACTCATGTTGCATGAAACTTGGTTTATATTCCTAGAAACGCGTTGTTAGATGTTTCATACGTTCGTCAAACTTGTACAAAGCTCATTGAGGAACTTATAAGCACTCATGTTGCATGAAACTTGGTTTAGAGTCCTAGAAACGCGTAGTTAGATGTTTCATAAGTTCGTCAAACTTGTATAAAGCTCATTGAGGAACTTATAAGCTCTCATGTTGCATTAAACTTGGTTTAGAGTCCTAGAAACACGGTGTTAGATGTTTCATACGTTCGTCAAACTTGTACAAAGCTCATTGAGGAACTTATAAGCACTCATGTTGCATGAAACTTGGTTTAGAGTCCTAGAAACGCGTTGTTAGATGTTTTATAAGTTCGTCAACTTGTACAAAACTCATTGAGGAACTTATAAGCACTCATGTTGCATGAAACTTGGTTTAGAGTCCTAGAAACGCGTTGTTAGATGTTTCATAGGTTCGTCAAACTTGTATAAAGCTCATTAAGGAACTTATAAGCACTCATGTTGCATGAAACTTGGTTTAGAGTCCTAGAAACGCGTTGTTAGATGTTTCATAGGTTCGTCAAACTTGTATAAAGATCATTAAGGAACTTATAAGCTCTCATGTTGCATTAAACTTGGTTTAGAGTCCTAGAAACACGTTGTTAGATGTTTCATACGTTCATCAAACTTGTACAAAGCTCATTGAGGAACTTATAAGCACTCATGTTGCATGAAACTTGGTTTAGAGTCCTAGAAACGCGTTGTTAGATGTTTCATACGTTAGTCAAACTTGTACAAATCTCATTTAGGAACTTATAAGCACTCATGTTGCATGAAACTTGGTTTAGAGTCCTAGAAACGCGTTGTTAGATGTTTCATAAGTTCGTCAAACTTGTATAAAGCTCATTGAGGAACTTATAAGCTCTCATGTTGCATTAAACTTGGTTTAGAGTCCTAGAAACGCGTTGTTAGATGTTTCATACGTTCGTCAAACTTGTACAAAGCTCATTGAGGAACTTATAAGCACTCATGTTGCATGAAACTTGGTTTAGAGTCCTAGAAACGCGTTGTTAGATGTTTCATACGTTCTTCAAACTTATACAAAGCTCATTGAGATACTTATAAGCAGTCATGTTGCATGAAAATTGGTTTAGAGTCCTATAAACGATTTGTTAGATGTTTCATACGTTCGTCAAACTTGTACAAAGCTCATTGAGGAACTTATAAGCACTCATCTTGCATGAAACTTGGTTTAGAATTTTAGAAACGCGTTGTTAGATGTTTCATACGTTCGTCAAACTTGTACAAAGCTCATTGAGGAACTTATAAGCACTCATCTTGCATGAAACTTGGTTTAGAGTCCTAGAAACGTGTTGTTAGATGTTTCATACGTTCGTGAAACTTGTACAAAGCTCATTGAGGAACTTATAAGCACTCATCTTAAATGAAACTTGGTTTAGAATTTTAGAAACGCGTTGTTAGATGTTTCATACGTTCTTCAAACTTGTACAAAGCTCATTGAGGAACTTATAAGCACGCATCTTGCATGAAACTTGGTTTAGAGTCCTAGAAACGCGTTGTTAGATGTTTCATACGTTCGTCAAACTTGTACAAAGCTCATTGAGGAACTTATAAGCACGCATCTTGCATGAAACTTGGTTTAGAGTCCTAGAAACGCGTTGTTAGATGTTTCATAATTTCGTGAAACTTGTACAAAGTTCATTGAGGAACTTATAAGCATTCATGTTGCATGAAACTTTGTTTAGAGTCCTAGAAACGGGTTGTTAGATGTTTCATACGTTCGTCAAACTTGTACAAAGCTCATTGAGGAACTTATAAGCTCTCATGTTGCATGAAACTTGGTTTAAAGTCCTAGAAACGCGTTGTTAGATGTTTCATACGTTCGTCAAACTTGTACAAAGCTCATTGAGGAACTTATAAGCACTCATCTTGCATGAAACTTGGTTAAGAATTTTAGAAACGCGTTGTTAGATGTTTCATACGTTCGTCAAACTTGTACAAAGCTCATTGAGGAACTTATAAGCACTCATGTTGCATGAAACTTGGTTTAGAGTCCTAAAAACGCGTCGTTAGATGTTTCATACGTTCGTCAAACTTGTACAAAGCTCATTGAGGAACTTATAAGCACTCATGTTGCATGAAACTTGGTTTAGAGTCCTAGAAACGAGTTGTTAGATGTTTCATAAGTTCGTGAAACTTATACAAAGCTCATTGAGATACTTATAAACACTCATGTTGCATGAAAATTGGTTTAGAGTCCTAGAAACGCGTTGTTAGATGTTTCATACGTTCGTCACACTTGTACAAAGCTCATTGAAGAACTTATAAGCACTCATGTTGCATGAAACTTGGTTTATATTCCTAGAAACGCGTTGTTAGATGTTTCATACGTTCGTCAAACTTGTACAAAGCTCATTGAGGAACTTATAAGCTCTCATGTTGCATGAAACTTGGTTTAAATTCCTATAAAAGCGTTGTTAGATGTTTCATAAGTTCATGAAACTTGTAAAAAGCTCGTTGAGGAACTTATAAGCTCTCATGTTGCATGAAACTTGGTTTAGAGTCCTAGAAACGCGTTGTTAGATGTTTCATCAGTTCGTCTACTTGTACAAAGGTCATTGAGACACTTATAATCATTCATGTTGCATGAAACTTGGTTTAGATTCCTAGAAACGCGTTGTTAGATGTTTCATAAGTTCGTGAAACTTGTACAAAGCTCATTGAGAAACTTATAAGCACTCATGTTGTATTAAACTTGGTTTAGAGTCCTAGAAACGCGTTTTTAGATGTTTCATAAGTTTGTGAAACTTGTAAAAAGCTCGTTGAAGAACTTATAAGCTCTCATGTTGCATGAAACTTGGTTTAGAGACCTAGAAACGCGTTGCTAGATGTTTCATAAGTTCGTCTACTTGTACAAAGCTCATTGAGACACTTATAATCACTCATGTTGCATGAAACTTGGTTTAGAGTCCTAGAAACGCATTGTTAGATGTTTCATAAGTTCTTGAAACTTGTACAAAGCTCATTGAGGAACTTATAAGCACTCATGTTGCATTAAACTTGGTTAAGAGTCCTAGAAACGCGTTGTTAGATGTTTCATAAGTTCGTCTACTTGTACAAACCTCATTGAGACACTTATAATCACTAATGTTGCATGAAACTTGGTTTAGAGTCCTAGAAACGCGTTGTTAGATGTTTCATACGTTCGTCAAACTTGTACAAAGCTCATTGAGGAACTTATAAGCACTCATGGTGCATTAAACTAGGTTTAGAGTCCTAGAAACGCGATGTTAGATGTTTCATACGTTCGTCAAACTTGTACAAATCTCATTGAGGAACTTATAAGCTCTCATGTTGCATGAAACTTGGTTTAGAGTCCTAGAAATGATTTGTTAGATGTTTCATACGTTCGTCAAACTTGTACAAAGCTCATTGAGGAACTTATAAGCACACATGTTGCATGAAACTTGGTTTAGAGTCCTAAAAACGCGTCGTTAGATGTTTCATACGTTCGTCAAACTTGTACAAAGCTCATTGAGGAACTTATAAGCACTCATGTTGCATGAAATTTGGTTTAGAGTCCTAGAAACGCGTTGTTAGATGTTTCATACGATAGTCAAACTTGTAAAAACCTCATTGAGGAACTTATAAGCTCTCATGTTGCATGAAACTTGGTTTAGTGATATGATCTCGCCTAGCTTGTCATTCGATGGAGAGGATCATATAGTTGAGCTTGTACCCGAGGCAAGGATCACAATGTTCAAAGCCAAAGAGATTGATAAAAGAAGCTCACATTGTGATATGATCGAAGCACCGGATACCGAGAACCAAGGCGCTCGACCACTAGACATCGACACCGATCACCAAGGCGTTCGACCACTCGACACCGATCAGGCACCGAGCACCAAGGAACACATAGGAGTGGTTACCCGAGCAAGGGTCAAGAAGCTAGGTGATGACGTTCAAGCATTGATCGTGGAGGAACTTAGAGGAGCAGCTAGGAGTTTCTTCGACATCTTCATCATGGCCTAGAAAGAAGACCAAGGTAATGAAACTAAGTGACTAAGTGATTCGACTCGGTACTCTTTCCCTTTGCTTAGGTTTTTCCCATTGGGTTTACTATGCAAGGGTTTTAACGAGGCCAAGAAGAGCACTACGTCGGTTACTTAGTTACATTATCTTGAAGATTGTATGGCGAGACACTACACACTACTCGCCATTCTATCCCAAACGCTTCGTTGTTTTTCTGTTTCTTTTAAACGTTGCGTTGTTTTGCAATTTCCTTTTCTGTTTTGCAATTTCCTTTTCTCCTTATGTCGTGAAGCCCTAAAGAAGAAGCAACATGTGCTTTCTCTTTATAAAGGGTCACCCCTCCCTTCCTTCTCTTTTAGTCAAAACTTTATGCAAAAACCTCTTTGTTTTAGACTCAAAACGATTCAAGAGATTTGAATCTGAAGCTCTTACAAGATCGATCTTCTTCCAAGAGTTTCTACAAACCATCTAGCAAGTTCATCATCACTTGCTAGAGACGTCCACCATCCATCTCCATCATCATCCACATCTCATCTCACCAAAATCTGTTCTTAATCACACCATACAAAGCTCCACAGTTTCTGTTATGTCGCATCCACTCACATCATCATTTATCCATCAAGCAAGCCTCCATCTCTTGCTTGAGACGACAATAATCCATCTCCACACCTTCTTCATCATCCGCTGCCTCTTTTCTAGCTCATAAACCGCCTCCAAAACCACCTACATCCACCATACCACCCAGCTCTTAGCTCAGCCTCGTCCGGAGAAGAGTTCCGCCTAGTGGGATCATATCATGTGGTATCAGAGCCAACTCTGTACCAAGGCTGAGTTTTTCTTACCTTAAACTCCTTTACGTTTCAGATCTGGCTTAGTACTTCCCTAGGTTGCTTTATTTTCATAAGAACTTGATAGATCTATATTGATTTAAAACCTAATAGTGCTTGCTTGAATTCTGTTTCGTTTGTGCGATTGACTCTGCCTAGAAAACCTTGTTAAATTACTTGCCTTTGATTCACCATGTGCTTCTTAAGTTGTGTTCTTGAGATGTATAAGATCGCCATCTGTTTGAGTTTATTTAGCATACAAATAGCCTTGTTTTAATCGGATCCTGAATATGTGCTTGTTTCGAATCAATTTCTTGATGCTAAGCCATTGTTAGGTTGTTAGAAAACATGAAATCGGTTCGTTTAAATAAGTTCTTGAGTTTCTCTGTTTCTTGTTGCTTGATAGTTGATAAACCTGCTTGTATCTCGCATTAAATCTGTTCTTGAAATCGATTGATAGGAATGCAAAAAGAGTTATATGTTGCGCCTACGTGCTAGCTTTCGTTTGAGTCAATTGTGTCGTTGAAAATTCTGTGTTCTTCGCGTGACGGCTGCGAAATTAGGTTGATAGTAAAATAGAAAACCCTACGTTAATTTCCTTTTTGCTTTTAGCGAATTTCCTTTTTGTCAAAACCATGTTTCCAACAAGAGTTTGCTGAATTCCTTTTCTCGTGGTGGTGTGTTCTGTTTTGTTTGCGTCGCATATTGCTTGTTGGATCCGTAGATTTTTAGTTAAGACTTGCTGAAATTGATTTTAAAACACCTTGATCACCACGTCTTTTTTTTTTTGAGCAAAAGGACTTGATATAACTTGTTTTTGTCTTGCGCTTTACGTGTTTTATCCTTTTGTGAACATCTTACTTCGAGTTATTTGTTTGTGAATCAGGTACTATGGAGATATTACAAGGAACTCATAGAACCCGAAGGCTATACCGATGTCCAGAGCTACATAGGAGCACTCCACCGTTTCATGGGAGCAAAGATCCTTCAGAGTATGTCGATTGGGAGGTTGGAATGTATTACGCCTCCAAGGGCCGCTACTTCACCGAAGAAGAGCTACTAAGTGCCGCTGTCTCAAGTTTCCGTGACAATGCTCTTGCTTGGTGGGAAGAGATTGAGTGGAGACGATGGCCTAAGCAACCTATCACCACATGGACAGAACTCAAAGCACTAATGAGAAGAAAGAATGCTCCACACCTTAAGCTAAAGACATCTACTCGATCTGCCCATAAACCTCAAGATGCATATCCTCGAGCTAAGTCTTCGAATCTTTCTGTTTCCAAAGAATCAATACCTTATGGTTATAATGAGAACATAGCTGTTGTTGAACCTGAACGAATTAAAAAGAGAAAGAGTTCAAAACATGTGCTAGAAGAAGATATTAAAAGAGTTGTTGATAATGTTTTCGATAATGCTTTTGAGAATTTCAATTCTAGTGTAATGCACTTGTCTTTGTCAAATCTTTCTTTTGTAGACAAGGATCAAAAGGTTCAAGAAGACGACAAGGAACAAAATGTGGAGCAAGATAATGACAAAGTGGTGTACAATAAGGAATATGAAGCATTGGAGCTTATCGAGTGTTGTATGATTAAAGAACAAGAAGTGCATCAAGGGCTTGTACGATCTGATTTCAATCAAGGGGAGTCACTCGTTCCTCTTGATTTTAAATCTGATTTTGATATCTTCATGACTGTGTTAAAGCACTTGTCTTGTGTCAAGAGACTTGAGGAACTTTCAGGTGCTAAGGAGATGATCACAACCGAAGAAGAAGCTTCTACAAAGCCTATGGTGATCTATGAGCAAAACCTACCTCTTGAAGCCGATGATGCCATACTATTCACCCCAAAAGGATCCCTTACAGCCATGTCAAACATCAAGAAGAGTGCAGACTTGACCAGAACATACTCTCCAACTCAAAGCAACAACTACCTGCCAAGTCCAGAAATTGACAGATTGATAGGTGCGGCTTGTGAAGCTCAAAAGAGGACCAATATCAGCTACTGGGGTAAAACAGAGATGTCTACCATATTCTACACTCAAAGAGGAATCTTTCAAGATACAGCTCGTCCCCATATCAGTTCGGAGATGACCACAATCGATGTTCAAAGTTCAGCTACCGGAAGCTTGCTATTCATGAAGATGAGCACGCATGGTCCACTTCAAACCTTCATATGGCGACCTGGAGTTACTCCACAACATACACCAGACCCTCTTAAAGATGTTTTGCATGTTCATAACCCCCTGGTCCATATCAAGCCGTTGATTCCAAGCCTGTGCCATGAGGAGCAACATGCTACTATGCTTATCAAGCATCCACTTAGCCAAAGGTCTAGTAAGTATGGTGATTCTTTTCATGCATCTAAGTTCAAAACCAGAGACCGTAGCTACTATAGAGATCAACTGCTTATGAATCCAATACAAGAGGAGACTAGGTCCAAGAGCTCCAACCTCATTAACCAAACGGGTGAGATCGAGACAACTTATCCTTTTAGTAAATCTCGATTATGTTTTGTGTATAAGGAGACTCTTATGAGTTTCTCTAATCTTCCACCAGTGTTCCCGAGTGAGGTTTCTTCTGTTTTGAAACAGCCTGATCATGAATTTCCCAAAGACATTAAAGGAAAGACTAAGCCAAAGCCGAGACTTAGGAGGAGCATGACATATCTATTGGATCTTCAAGCTCAGGAGAAGGTTAAGGCGTCAAGACCAGCAGCTGCACCACCTTGGATAATCAGTACCAACCAATCAAGCATCACTATCAAGCCTCAATCCGTTGGATCATCAATAATCCTAAACCTTGCACTCTTAATCTCATTTCAGTATAACTCATTTGTGTTTGAACTAACTTATCTTTGTGTGTGCCAGGACTTCATATGGAGACCGGGGGAACATCTAAGACACATAGGAGATATTCATGAGCAGCTCGTGATCATTTAGGAACCAGGAGACGTCTTTAGTCTCATCTATGTGACAAAAATGGTTGAAGAGAAGATCAATGACAATACTTATCGAATCAATCTACAAGGGAAGTATTTAAATTCTAATGATTACAATGTTTCTAACTTGTTCCCTTGTATTGCAGATTCAGATTTGAGGATAATTCCTTTTCAAGAGGGAGGGGATGATATGATCTCGCGTAGCTTGTCATTCGATGGAGAGGATCATATAGTTGAGCTTGTACCCGAGGCAAGGATCACAAGGTTCAAAGCCAAAGAGATGGATAAAAGAAGCTCACATTGTGATATGATCGAGGCACTGGATACCGAGCACCAAGGCGCTCGACCACTAGACATCGACACCGATCACCAAGGCTTTTGACCCCTCGACACCGATCACGCACCGAGCACCAAGGAACACATAGGAGTGGTTACCCGAGCAAGGGTCAAGAAGCTAGGTGTTGACGTTCAAGCATTGATCGTGGAGGAACTTAGAGGAGCAACTAGGAGTTTCTTCGACATCTTCATCATGGCCTAGAAAGAAGACCAAGGTAATGAAACTAAGTGACTAAGTGTTTCGACTCGGTACTCTTTCCCTTTGCGTAGGTTTGTCCCATTGGGTTTACTATGCAAGGGTTTTAACGAGGCCAAGAAGAGCACTACGTCGGTTACTTAGTTACATTATCTTGAAGAGTGTATGGCGAGACACTACACACTACTCGCCATTCTATCCCAAATGCTTCGTTGTTTTTCTGTTTCTTTTAAACGTTGCGTTGTTTTGCAATTTCCTTTTCTGTTTTGCAATTTCCTTTTCTCCTTATGTCGTGAAGCCCTAAAGAAGAAGCAACATGTGCTTTCTCTTTATAAAGGGTCACGCCTCCCTTCCTTCTCTTTTAGTCAAAACTTTATGCAAAAACCTCTTTGTTTTAGACTCAAAACGATTCAAGAGATTTGAATATGAAGCTCTTACAAGATCGATCTTCTTCCAAGAGTTTATACAAACCATCTAGCAAGCTCCTCATCACTTGCTAGAGACGTCCACCATCCATCTCCATCATCATCCATATCTCATCTCACCAAAATCTGTTCTTAATCACACCATACAAAGCTCCACAGTTTCTGTTCTGTCGCATCCACTCACACCATCATCTATCCATCAAGCAAGCCTCCATCTCTTGCTTGAGACGACCATAATCCATCTACACACCTTCTTCATCATCCGCTGCCTCTTTTCTAGCTCATAAACCGCCTCCAAAACCACCTACATCCACCATACCACCCATCTCTTAGCTCATCCTCGTCGGAGAAGAGTTCCGCCTAGTGGGATCATATCATGTGGTATCAGAGCCAACTCTGTACCAAGGCTGAGTTTTTCTTACCTTAAACTCCTTTACGTTTCAGATCTGGCTTAGTACTTCCTTAGGTTGCTTTATTTTCATAAGAACTTGATAGATCTATATTGATTTAAAACCTAAAAGTGCTTGCTTGAATTCTGTTTCGTTTGTGCGATTGACTCTGCCTAGAAAACCTTGTTAAATTACTTGCCTTTTATTCACCATGTGCTTCTTAAGTTGTGTTCTTGAGCTGTATTAGATCGCAATCTGTTTGAGTTTATTTAGCATACAAATAGCCTTGTTTTAATCGGTTCCTGAATTTGTGCTTGTTTCGAATCAATTTCTTGATGCTAAGCCATTGTTAGGTTGTTAGAAAACATGACATCGGTTCGTTGAAGTAGGCTCTTGAGTTGCTCTGTTTCTTGTTGCTTGATAGTTGATAAACCTGCTTGTAACCTCGCATTAAATCTGTTCTTGAAATCGATTGATAGGAATGCATATAGAGTTATATGTTGCGCCTACGTGCTAGCTTTCGTTTGAGTCAATTGTGTCGTTGAAAATTATGTGTTCTTCGTGTTCTTCGCGTGACGGCTGCGACATTAGGTTGATAGTAAAATAGAAAACCCTACGTTAATTTCCTTTTTGCTTTTAGCGAATTTCCTTTTTTCAAAACCATGTTTTCAACAAGAGTTTGCTGATTTCCTTTTGTCGTGGTGGTGTGTTATGTTTTGTTTGCGTCGCATATTGCTTGTTGGATCCGTAGATTTTTAGTTAAGACTTGCTGAAAACGATTTTAAAACACCTTGATCACCACGTCTTTTTTTTTTTTTTGAGCAAAAGGACTTGATATAACTTGTTTTTGTCTTGCGCTTTACGTGTTTTATCCTTTTGTGAACATCTTACTTCGAGTTATTTGTTTGTGAATCAGGTACTATGGAGATATTACAAGGAACTCATAGAACCCGAAGGCTATACCGATGTCCAGAGCTACATAGGAGCACTCCACCGTTTCATGGGAGCAAAGATCCTTCAGAGTATGTCGATTGGGAGGTTGGAATGTATTACGCCTCCAAGGGCCGCTACTTCACCGAAGAAGAGCTACTAAGAGCCGATGTCTCAAGTTTCCGTGACAATGCTCTTGCTTGGTGGGAAGAGATTGAGTGGAGACGATGGCCTAAGCAACCTATCACCACATGGACAGAACTCAAAGCACTAATGAGAAGAAAGAATGCTCCACACCTTAAGCTAAAGACATCTACTCGATCTGCCCATAAACCTCAAGATGCATATCCTCGAGCTAAGTCTTCGAATCTTTCTGTTTCCAAAGAATCAATACCTTATGGTTATAATGAGAACATAGCTGTTGTTGAACCTGAACGAATTAAAAAGAGAAAGAGTTCAAAACATGTGCTAGAAGAAGATATTAAAAGAGTTGTTGATAATGTTTTCGATAATGCTTTTGAGAATTTCAATTCTAGTGTAATGCACTTGGCTTTGCCAAATCTTTCTTTTGTAGACAATGTTGGATTTTGGAGAGATTAGTGTATAGATCCGAGTTGGTTAGGCTCGGATCTTAAGTGTATAGAAGCGAAGCAAGGTTGCTTGGTTCTTGAGTGTATGTAGAGAGTATTTGAGATTAGAAAGAGAGAGAGTATGTGAGAGAAAGTGTATTTTAGTATATTGAAAGAGGAACCACCTCCTTGAAGGTTTTACAAGAGTTCATCACACTTATATAAAGAAAAGATACAACAAGAGAAGTCTCCAACGGCTAGAATTCAAATTTGAATTCTCTAACGGCTCTTTAGTCTTGCGATGTAGTCGACTACATGACTCAACTACATTAGTCGACTACACGCCTCAACTATATTTTCCCTCTCTTGATTCCATTGGTCCATAGCTCTAACGGCTCTTTAGTCTTGCGATGTAGTCGACTACATGACTCAACTATATTAGCCGACTACACGCCTCAACTACACTTTTCCCTTCTTTGATGTATCTTGATGTAATGCCTTTGTAGGTTATCATTAGTCTTAATATTCCCCCTCAAGCTTAGCCCAATGAAATGGCTAAGATTGGACATTGCTAAACAAACCTCATTAAAACCCTTAGTAAGCAAAACCACTTGGGATAAAAGCATTACTAAGGGAAAAAGAGTGTAAGTCTTTGCAATAGGGGTCTTCTTAATCTTGGCCTTTATCTTCTTGCCTTGGCCGAAACTCCCCCTTAAAATAGAACCGGTTTGATCTTCTTGACTTTGCCGTGTTCTTCAATGAGGGTTCTTTGGATACTTGATTTGGTCTTCACGGTTTGTTCTTCACAAACTTTGGTGTGAGACTTTGATTTGATTCCTATCCACGGCTTTGTTCTTCACAAGCTTGGGTGTGGATGGACTTGACAAAAACATAGTGACTTCCTTTCCTTCTCTTTTGTTTCTTCTTTGACACTTCCTTCTTGCCTTTGGTCTACCACTTCTTTGAACCTTCAAGGATCCAAGGAAATTAAGACTTAGTAAAGACAATTTGGAGAAGGATAAGCTTAATCTAAAGTCAATTTAGAACATTGATTTAAGCAATTCCTTTTTAGAAAGTGATTGACCATAGACTTAAACAAGATAATGAGGTTTAGTTCTAGTCTAATGATTCCTATTAAGTATGTTAAAGAGAGGGTTTAGGGACAGCCTTTAGTTTGTAGAGGAATGACTTGTCCTTGTAGTCGCATCTAGGTTTGAGCTTTGGCTTCTTCTTGAAGTCTTGCTTTCTTCTTTGTGCGGTTGGAACAAGGATTTGTCGGAGTATTTTGGCTTATCTCTTGATAGATGCATAAGCCGAGTAACAAGATTAGGCCTTGCACTTGGTAGTTGCTTTGGCCGATAGTGAGTAGAGCCGATTGGTCATGTTGATTCATCGGTCTCTTTGTAGGACATGAATGGCTCGGTTTAGTCTTTGCCATGTACTTGGCCGAGCCTAGTGTTGATGATGATGATGGTCTTGCTTCTTGTAGAGGCTTGACCGAATGATTGATGAGAGCTCTTTACATCTTGGGACACTTTAGCATTCTCCAAGTGCATTTAGCCAAATGATGGTTCTTCTTGGTTCCAAAGAAACTTTGGCCTTGTATCTTTTTGGTACTTAAGTCGAAATGGATTGGTTGTGGAGGCTTCGTCCTTCTTGGTACTTTAGCCGAGAGTGAGAGCTTTGTATTGACTTCGTCCTTATTGGTACTTTAGTCAATACATAGCCGGATTGGTGGTAGTGAAGACTTAGTCCTTCTTGATACTTTGGCCGGGTTTGTTGGTGGTTGAATGGAGGTCTTTGACTTGCTAGATCTTGACCAAATGTTGATGATAAGATGGATCGGCTTGATCTTGTAGAAGATTTGGCCGAGAGTGAATGAGGAGGCTTTTGCATTCATGGTTGAGATGCTTTGCCTAAGTTTGGTGGTAGATGGTTATTGGCTTCCATTTGATCATGAAGAGTTGTGTGATTTAACACTTCTTCTCCCCCCCTTCATGATTAAGATGGAAGGCATGAACTATTTCCCTTTCTCGGCTTTGTTCTTCACAAGCTTCATGAGAAATGTTTCTCATCTTTTCCTTTTGACACCATTCATGGCTTCTTTCATTCTTCTCTTTACTTCTTTTCTCTTTAGCACTTCTTTGTTACTTCTTTATGCTTAGGGGTTTTCATGATGATCTCTTTCAATCCTTAGACATGATGATCCTACATCATACCAAAGACAAAAATTGATTTAAATTTCATGACTAACCGGCACAAGATAATAACCTTTAACAATTTACAAACTATTGATTAACCATTCACAAGTACAAGCAAGAATGCAAGGAAGAGTTTAAGACAATAGTTCAAGATGTTCCCTATGTCTTTTGATTAAACCCGAGTATAGTATGCACCTTAACAAGTTCAAGTTTCGGTCTTATAGTTTTGAAATTGACAAAAAAATTTCTAAGTGATCTAAGGCATATAACAATTTCAAGCACACATGAACACTTAGACAAGTATCTAATAATATAAATAAGGGAGTAAAGAGGGTTTAGAAATGGCCTTTTTCGGTTAAGTCCTTGAGTAGATGGTCATATGGGAGAGTCATTACACTCTTAGAGCACCTTTATTTGGTTAGTCTATGATTGAGTTTATGATGTCCCTTATGAAATGCTCTTAATAGCTTAATACCTACACATGAAGAAGGTTTAGCAACAAGAGTCTTTTGCAAATGGCTTCTTGCCATTTTGAAATTAAAGGGACCAGGATCTTAAGTGCACAAAGGCGGATCTTGGTCTTAGAAACACACCAACAAGATTCATTGTAACTTAAATGCTTTCATAGCTAGTTACTCATCTTGTATCATAAACTTACATGCCCATAGGCGGTTTATGACAAACAAACATAGATCATCATTCCATTCTTCACCTTATATAGATGTTAAAGTAACGAATCATTTCCCCATTAGTCTAAAGATGGATTCATCATGACCCTTTAAAGTATCACCTTTTAAGTAGTCATGGATCTCTTCTTAGACTTATGTTATCCGAGGGACTAAGAGATTCATCAAGCTCACGGTGTTATCAAACACTTAAGGATGCTCGGTTCTCTTTCCTCTAAGGAGCTTTGGAATCCTTAAGACCTTAATTGCTTAATCACAAGCGGGCCTTTGGTTCCTACTCTTTGTGAAAAACGAAGATCTTTTGGATTAACCAAGGTTTTAAAATCACGTAGTATTTCACCAAGATTCAAACCACTTTACCAAACAAGGACTAGTGATTTGGTCTTAGACAAAGACATAAGTGGACCTTGTATCCTAGATCTTTAAAAGACTTAAACAAGAAACAAGAAACAAGACTTAGATGTATAGTTGTTGGCAACATATAGTCAACTACATCACAACATAGTTGATACATGTAGTCGACTATGTCACATGACTACAAAACATCTGAGTCTTGGAGATTTAAAATTCGGACACACATGAGCACATACTAAAACATTTGAAATTACATGCTCATGAATTTTCAAAATAAACAGGAGGTTATGGATTCAACTATCTTGTATTCTCATAAGATACACAAGAAAGGTTCTCATACCTTTAGCTCACAAGTCTCAAGCTTTGAGCTTTGAGGTTCTTGTTCATCGCTTAATGCCTTAGCATAGTCGGATTCGGATTCATCAAGGTTCCCTTGGACTCATAAGAGTGGGGAGACCATGGTTCTCATCCTCTTGCTTTCGGCCTTACAAAGATGAAGTAATTATCTTCGGATTTGGATACAACACTTATCGCTCATGGCGAATCATGGATCTCATCCTTTTATCTTTGTATCTTAAGAAAAGCATAGAGTTTCGGATTCAACAAGGAATTGTTCTTAAAGAATCAATGAACATGGTTCTCTCACTCTTTAGCTCACAAGTTTCAAGCTTTATGCTTTGAATACTTGGTCATTGCCTAATGCCTAAGTTAGATGGATTTTGGATTCATCAAGGTTCCTTTTAAACTCATAAGAGTGAGGAAACAATGGTTCTCATCCACTAACTTTCGGCCTAACAAGGATCTTTAAGAACAACTCAACCAAAAACATCATGTAGCTAAATCCATTGATTTATGCTCACTATGATTCGGTTTTGATTGAATTGTTCTTGAAAGGAACTTGGATTCAACATGTCTCTTTACTCATTAAGAGACAAAGAGATCATGGTTCACTTCCTAAGAGGAGAATTGATTCACCAAGACCTTTAATGCTTTTAACAAGCGGATCTTGGCCATTCTTCTTCTCCTCTAGATCCTTGTGTCTATAAGCAAATAAAAGAGGGGAGAATGGCGGAAGCAACTTACCTATGGGTCTCAAGAGCTTTGCTCTGATACCATGTTGGATTTTGGAGAGATTAGTGTATAGATCCGAGTTGGTTAGGATCGGATCTTGAGTGTATAGAAGCGAAGCAAGGTTGCTTGCTTCTTGAGTGTATGTAGAGAGTATTTGAGATTAGAAAGAGAGAGAGTATGTGAGAGAAAGTGTATTTTAGTATATTGAAAGAGGAACCACCTCCTTAGAGGTTTTACAAGAGAAGTCTCCAACGGCTAGAATTCAAATTTGAATTCTCTAACGGCTCTTTAGTCTTGCGATGTAGTCGACTACATGACTCAACTACATTAGTCGACTACACGCCTCAACTATATTTTCCCTCTCTTGATTCCATTGGTCCATAGCTCTAACGGCTCTTTAGTCTTGCGATGTAGTCGACTACATGACTCAACTATATTAGCCGACTACACGCCTCAACTACACTTTTCCCTTCTTTGATGTATCTTGATCTAATGCCTTTGTAGGTTATCATTAGTCTTAATAGACAAGGATCAAAAGGTTCAAGAAGACGACAAGGAACAGAATGTGGAGCAAGATAATGACAAAGTGGTGTACAATAAGGAACATGAAGCATTGGAGCTTATTGAGTGTTGTATGATTAAAGAACAAGAAGTGCATCAAGGGCTTGTACGATCTGATTTCAATCAAGGGGAGTCACTCGTTCCTCTTGATTTTAAATCTGATTTTGATATCTCCATGACTGTGTTAAAGCACTTGTCTTGTGTCAAGAGACTTGAGGAACTTTCAGGTGCTAAGGAGATGATCACAACCGAAGAAGAAGCTTCTACAAAGCCTATGGTGATCTATGAGCAAAACCTACCTCTTGAAGCCGATGATGCCATACTATTCACCCCAAAAGGATCCCTTACAGCCATGTCAAACATCAAGGAGAGTGCAGACTTGACCAGAACAGACTCTCCAACTCAAAGCAACAACTACCTGCCAAGTCCAGAAATTGACAGATTGATAGGTGCGGCTTGTGAAGCTCAAAAGAGGACCAATATCAGCTACTGGGGTAAAACAGAGATGTCTACCGTATTCTACACTCAAAGAGGAATCTTTCAAGATACAGCTCGTCCCCATATCAGTTCGGAGATGACCACAATCGATGTTCAAAGTTTAGCTACCGGCAGCTTGCTATTCATGAAGATGAGCACGCATGGTCCACTTCAAACCTTCATATGGCGACCTGGAGTTACTCCACATCATACACCAGACCCTCTTAAAGATGTTTTGCATGTTCATAACCCCCTGGTCCATATCAAGACGTTGATTCAAAGTTTGTGCCATGAGGAGCAACATGCTACTATGGTTATCAAGCATCCACTTAGCCAAAGGTCTAGTAAGTATGGTGATTCTTTTCATGCATCTAAGTTCAAAACCAGAGACCGTAGCTACTATAGAGATCAACTGCTTATGAGTCCAATACAAGAGGAGACTAGGTCCAAGAGCTCCAACCTCATGAACCAAACGGGTGAGATCGAGACAACTTATCCTTTTAGTAAATCTCTATTATGTTTTGTGTATAAGGAGACTCTTATGAGTTTCTCTAATCTTCCACCGGTGTTCCCGAGTGAGGTTTCTTCTGTTTTGAAACAGCCTGATCATGAATTTCCCAAAGACATCAAAGGAAAGACTAAGCCAAAGCCGAGACTTAGGAGGAGCATGACATATCTATTGGATCATCAAGCTCAGGAGAAGCTTAAGGCGTCAAGACCAGCAGCTGCACCACCTTGGATAATCAGTACCAACCAATCAAGCATCACTATCAAGCCTCAATCCGCTGGATCATCAATAATCCTAAACCTTGCACTCTTAATCTCATTTCAGGACTTCATATGGAGACTGGGGGAACATCTAAGACACATAGGAGATTTTCATGAGCAGCTCGTGATCATTTGGGAACCAGGAGACGTCTTTAGTCTCATCTATGTGACAAAAATGGCTGAAGAGAAGATCAATGACAATGCTTATCGAATCAATCTACAAGGGAAGTATTTAAATTCTAATGATTACAATGTTTCTAACTTGTTCCCTTGTATTGCAGATTCAGATTTGAGGACAAATCCTTTTCAAGAGGGAGGGGATGATATGATCTCGCCTAGCTTGTCATTCGATGGAGAGGATCATATAGTTGAGCTTGTACCCGAGGCAAGGATCACAAGGTTCAAAGCCAAAGAGATGGATAAAAGAAGCTCACGTTGTGATATGATCGAGGCACTGGATATCGAGCACCAAGGCGCTCGACCACTAGACATCGACACCGATCACCAAGGCGTTCGACCACTCGACACCGATCACGCACCGAGCATCAAGGAACACATAGGAGTGGTTACCCGAGCAAGGGTCAAGAAGCTAGGTGTTGACGTTCAAGCATTGATCGTGGAGGAACTTAGAGGAGCAGCTAGGTGTTTCTTCGACATCTTCATCATGGCCTAGAAAGAAGACCAAGGTAATGAAACTAAGTGCCTAAGTGTTTCGACTCGGTACTCTTTCCCTTTGCGTAGGTTTGTCCCATTGGGTTTACTATGCAAGGGTTTTAACGAGGCCAAGAAGAGCACTACGTCGGTTACTTAGTTACATTATCTTGAAGAGTGTATGGCGAGACACTACACACTACTCGCCATTCTATCCCAAACGCTTCGTTGTTTTCTGTTTCTTTTAAACGTTGCGTTGTTTTGCAATTTCCTTTTCTGTTTTGCAATTTCCTTTTCCCCTTATGTCGTGAAGCCCTAAAGAAGAAGCAACATGTGCTTTCTCTTTATAAAGGGTCACGCCTCCCTTCCTTCTCTTTTAGTCAAAACTTTATGCAAAAACCTCTTTGTTTTAGACTCAAAACGATTCAAGAGATTTGAATCTGAAGCTCTTACAAGATCGATCTTCTTCCAAGAGTTTCTACAAACCATCTAGCAAGCTCCTCATCACTTGCTAGAGACGTCCACCATCCATCTCCATCATCATCCACATCTCATCTCACCAAAATCTGTTCTTAATCACACCATACAAAGCTCCACAGTTTCTGTTCTGTCGCATCCACTCACACCATCTTTTATCCATCAAGCAAGCCTCCATCTCTTGCTTGAGACGACCATAATCCATCTACACACCTTCTTCATCATCCGCTGCCTCTTTTCTAGCTCATAAACCGCCTCCAAAACCACCTACATCCACCATACCACCCAGCTCTTAGCTCAGCCTCGTCCGGAGAAGAGTTCCGCCTAGTGGGATCATATCATTTAGAGTCCTAGAAACGCGTTGTTAGATGTTTCATAAGTTCGTGAAACTTTTACAAAGCTCATTGAGGAACTTATAAGCACTCATGTTTCATGAAACTTGGTTTATAGACCTAGAAACGCGTTGTTAGATGTTTCATAAGTTCGTCAAACTTGTATAAAGCTCATTGAGGAACTTATAAGCTCTCATGTTGCATTAAACTTGGTTTAGAGTCCTAGAAACACGTTGTTAGATGTTTCATACGTTCGTCAAACTTGTACAAAGCTCATTGAGGAACTTATAAGCTCTCATGTTGCATGAAACTTGGTTTAGAGTCCTAGAAACGAGTTGTTAGATGTTTCATAAGTTCGTCAACCTTATACAAAGCTCATTGAGACACTTATAAACACTCATGTTGCATGAAACTTGGTTTGGAGTCCTAGAAACGCGTTGTTAGATGTTTCATACGTTCGTCAAACTTGTACAAAGCTTCTTGAGGAACTTATAAGAACTCATGTTGCATGTAACTTGGTTTAGAGTCCTAGAAACGCGTTGTTAGATGTTTCATACGTTCGTCAAACTTGTACAAAGCTCATTGAGGAACTTATAAGCACTCATGTTGCATGAAACTTGGTTTAGAGTCCTAGAAACGCGTTGTTAGATGTTTCATACGTTCGTCAAACTTGTATAAAGATCATTGAGGAATTTATAAGCACTCATGTTGCATGAAACTTGGTTTAGAGTCCTAGAAACGCGTTGTTAGATGTTTCATAAGTTCGTGAAACATATACAAAGCTCATTGAGATACTTATAAACACTCATGTTGCATGAAATTTGGTTTAGAGTCCTAGAAACGCGTTGTTAGATGTTTCATACGTTCGTCACACTTGTACAAAGCTCATTGAGGAACTTATAAGCACTCATTTTGCATGAAACTTGGTTTATATTCCTAGAAACGCGTTCTTAGATGTTTCATACGTTCGTCAAACTTGTACAAAGCTCATTGAGGAACTTATAAGCTCTCATGTTGCATGAAACTTGGTTTAGAGTCCTAGAAACGCGTTGTTAGATGTTTCATAAGTTCGTGAAACTTGTAAAAATCTCGTTGAGGAACTTATAAGCTCTCATGTTGCATGAAACTTGGTTTAGAGTCCTAGAAACGCGTTGTTAAATGTTTCATAAGTTCGTGAAACTTGTACAAAGCTCATTGAGGAACTTATAAGCACTCATGTTGCATTAAACTTGGTTTAGAGTCCTAGAAACGCGTTGTTAGATGTTTTATAAGTTCTTCTACTTGTACAAAGCTCATTGAGACACTTAGAATCACTCATCTTGCATGAAACTTGGTTTAGAGTCCTAGAGACGAGTTGTTAGATGTTTCATAAGTTCGTCAAACTTTTACAAAGCTCATTGAGGAACTTATAAGAACTCATGTTGCATGTAACTTGGTTTAGAGTCCTAGAAACGCGTTGTTAGATGTTTCATACGTTCGTCAAACTTGTACAAAGCTCATTGAGGAACTTATAAGCTCTCATGTTGCATGGAACTTGGTTTAGAGTCCTAGAAATGATTTGTTAGATGTTTCATACGTTCGTCAAACTTGTACAAAGCTCATTGAGGAACTTATAAGCACTCATCTTGCATGAATGTTGGTTTAGAATTTTAGAAACGCGTTGTTAGATGTTTCATACGTTCGTCAAACTTGTACAAAACTCATTGAGGATCTTATAAGCGCTCATCTTTCATGAAACTTGGTTTAGAGTCCTAGAAACGCGTTGTTAGATGTTTCATAATTTCGTGAAACTTGTACAAAGATCATGGAGGAACTTATAAGCACTCATGTTGCATTAAACTTGGTTTAGAGTCCTAGAAAAGCGTTGTTAGATGTTTCATAAGTTGGTCTACTTGTACAAAGCACATTGAGACACTTATAATCACTCATGTTGCATGAAACTTGGTTTAAAGTCCTAGAAACGCGTTGTTAGATGTTTCATACGTTCGTCAAACTTGTACAAAGCTCATTGAGGAACTTATAAGCACTCATGTTGCATTAAACTTGGTTTAGAGTCCTAGAAACGCGTTGTTAGATGTTTCATATGTTCGTCAAACTTGTACAAAGCTCATTGAGAAACTTATAAGCTCTCATGTTGCATGAAATTTGGTGTAGAGTCCTAGAAATGATTTGTTAGATGTTTCATACTTTTGTCAAACTTGTACAAAGCTCATTGAGGAACTTATAAGCACTCATCTTGCATGAAACTTGGTTTAGAATTTTAGAAACGCGTAGTTAGATGTTTCATAAGTTCGTCTACTTGTACAAAGCTCATTGAGACACTTATAATCACTCATGTTGAATGAAACTTGGTTTAGATTCCTAGAAACGCGTAGTTAGATGTTTCATAAGTTCGTCTACTTGCACAAAGCTCATTGAGACACTTATAATCACTCATGTTGCATGAAACTTGGTTTAGATTCCTAGAAACGCGTAGTTAGATGTTATATTAAACTTGGTTTAGAGTCATAGAAACGCGTTGTTAGATGTTTCATACGTTCGTCAAACTTGTACAAAGCTCATTGAGGAACTTATAAGCTCTCATGTTGCATTAAACTAGGTTTAGAGTCCTAGAAATGATTTGTTAGATGTTTCATACGTTGTCAAACTTGTACAAAGCTCATTGAGGAACTTATAAGCACTCATCTTGCATGAAACTTGGTTTAGAATTTTCGAAACGCGTAGTTAGATGTTTCATAAGTTCGTCTACTTGTACAAAGCTCATTGAGACACTTATAATCACTCATGTTGCATGAAACTTGGTTTACAGTCCTTGAAACGCGTAGTTAGATGTTTCATAAGTTCGTCTACTTGTACAAAGCTCATTGAGGAACTTATAAGCTCTCATGTTGCATGAAACTTGGTTTAAAGTCCAATAAACGCGTTGTTAGATGTTTCATAAGTTCGTGAAACTTGTACAAAGCTCATTGAGGAACTTATAAGAACTCATGTTGCATTAAACTTGGTTTAGAGTCCTAGAAACGCGTTTTTAGATGTTTCATAAGTTTGTCTACTTGTACAAAGCTCATTGAGACACTTAGAATCACTCATCTTGCATGAAACTTGGTTTAGAGTCCTAGAGACGAGTTGTTAGATGTTTCATAAGTTCGTCAAACTTGTACAAAGCTCATTGAGGAACTTATAAGAACTCATGTTGCATGTAACTTGGTTTAGAGTCCTAGAAACGCGTTGTTAGATGTTTCATAAGTTCGTCAAACTTGTATAAAGCTCATTGAGGAACTTATAATCTCTCATGTTGCATTAAATTTGGTTTAGAGTCCTAGAAACACGTTGTTAGATGTTTCATACGTTCGTCAAACTTGTACAAAGCTCATTGAGGAACTTATAAGCTCTCATGTTGCATTAAACTTGGTTTAGAGTCCTAGAAACGTGTTGTTAGATGTTTCATAAGTTCGTCTACTTGTACAAAGCTCATTGAGACACTTATAATCACTCATGTTGCATGAAACTTGGTTTAGAGTCCTAGAAACGCGTTGTTAGATGTTTCATACGTTCGTCAAACTTGTACAAAGCTCATTGGGGAACTTAGAAGCACTCATCATGTTGCATTAAACTTGGTTTAGAGTCATAGAAACGCGTTTTTAGATGTTTCATACGTTCGTCAAACTTGTACAAAGCTCATTGAGGAACTTATAAGCTCTCATGTTGCATGAAACTTGGTTTAGAGTCCTAGAAATGATTTGTTAGATGTTTCATATGTTCGTCAAACTTGTACAAAGCTCATTGAGGAACTTATAAGCACTAATCTTGCATGAAACTTGGTTTGGAGTCCTAGAAACGTGTTGTTAGATGTTTCATAATTTCGTGAAACTTGTACAAAGCTCATGGAGGAACTTATAAGCACTCATGTTGCATTAAACTTGGTTTAGAGTCCTAGAGAACGCGTTGTTAGATGTTTCATAAGTTCGTCTACTTGTACAAAGCTCATTGAGACACTTATAATCACTCATGTTGCATGAAACTTGGTTTAGAGTCCTATAAACGCGTTGTTCGATGTTTCATACGTTCGTCAAACTTATAAAAAGCTCATTGAGGAACTTATAAGCACTCATGTTGCATTAAAGTTGGTTTAGAGTCCTAGAAACGCGTTGTTAGATGTTTCATACGTTCGTAAAACTTGTACAAAGCTCATTGAGAAACTTATAAGCTCTCATGTTGCATGAAACTTTGTGTAGAGTCCTAGAAATGATTTGTTAGATGTTTCATACGTTTGTCAAACTTGTACAAATCTCATTGAGGAACTTATAAGCACTCATCTTGCATGAAACTTGGTTTAGAGTCCTAGAAACGAGTTGTTAGATGTTTCATAAGTTCGTCAAACTTATACAAAGCTCATTAAGGAACTTATTATAACTCATGTTGCATGAAACTTGGTTTAGAGTCCTAGAAACGCGTAGTTAGATGTTTCATAAGTTCGTCTAGTTGCACAAAGCTCATTGAGACACTTATAATCACTCATGTTGCATGAAACTTGGTTTAGAGTCCTAGAAACGAGTAGTTAGATGTTATATTAAACTTGGTTTAGAGTCATAGAAACGCGTTGTTAGATGTTTCATACGTTCGTCAAACTTGTAAAAAGCTCATTGAGAAACTTATAAGCTCTCATGTTGCATGAAACTTGGTTTAGAGTCCTAGAAATGATTTGTTAGATGTTTCATACGTTTGTCAAACTTGTACAAAGCTCATTGAGGAAATTATAAGCACTCATCTTGCATGAAACTTCGTTTAAAGTCCTAGAAACGCGTTGTTAGATGTTTCATAATTTCGTGAAACTTGTACAAAGCTCATGGAGGAACTTATAAGCAGTCATGTTGCATTAAACTTGGTTTAGAGTCCTAGAAACACGTTGTTAGATGTTTCATACGTTCGTCAAACTTGTACAAAGCTCATTGAGGAACTTATAAGCACTCATGTTGCATGAAACGTGGTTTAGAGTCCTAGAAACGCGTTGTTAGATGTTTCATACGTTAGTAAAACTTGTAAAAAGCTCATTGAGGAACTTATAAGCACTAATCTTGCATGAAACTTGGTTTGGAGTCCTAGAAACGTGTTGTTAGATGTTTCATAATTTCGTGAAACTTGTACAAAGCTCATGGAGGAACTTATAAGCACTCATGTTGCATTAAACTTGGTTTAGAGTCCTAGAGAACGCGTTGTTAGATGTTTCATAAGTTCGTCTACTTGTACAAAGCTCATTGAGACACTTATAATCACTCATGTTGCATGAAACTTGGTTTAGAGTCCTATAAACGCGTTGTTCGATGTTTCATACGTTCGTCAAACTTATAAAAAGCTCATTGAGGAACTTATAAGCACTCATGTTGCATTAAAGTTGGTTTAGAGTCCTAGAAACGCGTTGTTAGATGTTTCATACGTTCGTCAAACTTGTACAAAGCTCATTGAGGAACTTATAAGCACTCACGTTGCATTAAACTTGGTTTAGAGTCCTAGAAACGCGTTGTTAGATGTTTCATACGTTCGTCAAACTTGTACAAAGCTCATTGAGAAACTTATAAGCTCTCATATTGCATGAAACTTGGTGTAGAGTCCTAGAAATGATTTGTTAGATATTTCATACGTTTGTCAAACTTGTACAAAGCTCATTGAGGAACTTATAAGCACTCATCTTGCATGAAACTTGTTTTAGAGTCCTAGAAACGAGTTGTTAGATGTTTCATAAGTTCGTCAAACTTATAAAAAGCTCATTAAGGAACTTATAAGAACTCATGTTGCATGTAATTAAACTTGGTTTAGAGTCCTAGAAACGCGTTGTTAGATGTTTCATACGTTCGTAAAACTTGTACAAAGCTCATTGAGGAACTTATAAGCACTCATGTTGCATGAAACTTGGTTTAGAGTCCTAGAAACGCGTTGTTAGATGTTTCATACGTTCGTCAAATTTGTACAAAGCTCATTGAGGAACTTATAAGCTCTCATATTGCATGAAACTTGGTGTAGAGTCCTAGAAATGATTTGTTAGATATTTCATACGTTTGTCAAACTTGTACAAAGCTCATTGAGGAACTTATAAGCACTCATCTTGCATGAAACTTGGTTTAGAGTCCTAGAAACGAGTTGTTAGATGTTTCATAAGTTCGTCAAACTTATAAAAAGCTCATTAAGGAACTTATAAGAACTCATGTTGCATGTAACTTGGTTTAGAGTCCTAGAAACGCGTTGTTAGATGTTTCATACGTTCGTAAAACTTGTACAAAGCTCATTGAGGAACTTATAAGCACTCATGTTGCATGAAACTTGGTTTAGAGTCCTAGAAACGCGTTGTTAGATGTTTCATACGTTCGTCAAATTTGTACAAAGCTCATTGAGGAACTTATAAGCACTCATGTTGCATGAAACTTGGTTTAGAGTCCTAGAAACTCGTAGTTAGATGTTTCATAAGTTCGTCAAACTTGTATAAAGCTCATTGAGGAACTTATAAGCTCTTATGTTGCATTAAACTTGGTTTAGAGTCCTAGAAACACGTTGTTAGATGTTTCATACGTTCGTCAAACTTGTACAAAGCTCATTGAGGAACTTATAAGCACTCATGTTGCATGAAACGTGGTTTAGAGTCCTAGAAACGCGTTGTTAGATGTTTCATACGTTAGTAAAACTTGTAAAAAGCTCATTGAGGAACTTATAAGCACTAATCTTGCATGAAACTTGGTTTGGAGTCCTAGAAACGTGTTGTTAGATGTTTCATAATTTCGTGAAACTTGTACAAAGCTCATGGAGGAACTTATAAGCACTCATGTTGCATTAAACTTGGTTTAGAGTCCTAGAGAACGCGTTGTTAGATGTTTCATAAGTTCGTCTAACTTGTACAAAGCTCATTGAGACACTTATAATCACTCATGTTGCATGAAACTTGGTTTAGAGTCCTATAAACGCGTTGTTCGATGTTTCATACGTTCGTCAAACTTATAAAAAGCTCATTGAGGAACTTATAAGCACTCATGTTGCATTAAAGTTGGTTTAGAGTCCTAGAAACGCGTTGTTAGATGTTTCATACGTTCGTCAAAACTTGTACAAAGCTCATTGAGGAACTTATAAGCACTCACGTTGCATTAAACTTGGTTTAGAGTCCTAGAAACGCGTTGTTAGATGTTTCATACGTTCGTCAAACTTGTACAAAGCTCATTGAGAAACTTATAAGCTCTCATATTGCATGAAACTTGGTGTAGAGTCCTAGAAATGATTTGTTAGATATTTCATACGTTTGTCAAACTTGTACAAAGCTCATTGAGGAACTTATAAGCACTCATCTTGCATGAAACTTGGTTTAGAGTCCTAGAAACGAGTTGTTAGATGTTTCATAAGTTCGTCAAACTTATAAAAAGCTCATTAAGGAACTTATAAGAACTCATGTTGCATGTAACTTGGTTTAGAGTCCTAGAAACGCGTTGTTAGATGTTTCATACGTTCGTAAAACTTGTACAAAGCTCATTGAGGAACTTATAAGCACTCATGTTGCATGAAACTTGGTTTAGAGTCCTAGAAACGCGTTGTTAGATGTTTCATACGTTCGTCAAATTTTGTACAAAGCTCATTGAGGAACTTATAAGCTCTCATATTGCATGAAACTTGGTGTAGAGTCCTAGAAATGATTTGTTAGATATTTCATACGTTTGTCAAACTTGTACAAAGCTCATTGAGGAACTTATAAGCACTCATCTTGCATGAAACTTGGTTTAGAGTCCTAGAAACGAGTTGTTAGATGTTTCATAAGTTCGTCAAACTTATAAAAAGCTCATTAAGGAACTTATAAGAACTCATGTTGCATGTAACTTGGTTTAGAGTCCTAGAAACGCGTTGTTAGATGTTTCATACGTTCGTAAAACTTGTACAAAGCTCATTGAGGAACTTATAAGCACTCATGTTGCATGAAACTTGGTTTAGAGTCCTAGAAACGCGTTGTTAGATGTTTCATACGTTCGTCAAATTTGTACAAAGCTCATTGAGGAACTTATAAGCACTCATGTTGCATGAAACTTGGTTTAGAGTCCTAGAAACTCGTAGTTAGATGTTTCATAAGTTCGTCAAACTTGTATAAAAAGCTCATTGAGGAACTTATAAGCTCTTATGTTGCATTAAACTTGGTTTAGAGTCCTAGAAACACGTTGTTAGATGTTTCATACGTTCGTCAAACTTGTACAAAGCTCATTGAGGAACTTATAAGCACTCATGTTGCATGAAACGTGGTTTAGAGTCCTAGAAACGCGTTGTTAGATGTTTCATACGTTAGTAAAACTTGTAAAAAGCTCATTGAGGAACTTATAAGCACTAATCTTGCATGAAACTTGGTTTGGAGTCCTAGAAACGTGTTGTTAGATGTTTCATAATTTCGTGAAACTTGTACAAAGCTCATGGAGGAACTTATAAGCACTCATGTTGCATTAAACTTGGTTTAGAGTCCTAGAGAACGCGTTGTTAGATGTTTCATAAGTTCGTCTACTTGTACAAAGCTCATTGAGACACTTATAATCACTCATGTTGCATGAAACTTGGTTTAGAGTCCTATAAACGCGTTGTTCGATGTTTCATACGTTCGTCAAACTTATAAAAAGCTCATTGAGGAACTTATAAGCACTCATGTTGCATTAAAGTTGGTTTAGAGTCCTAGAAACGCGTTGTTAGATGTTTCATACGTTCGTAAAACTTGTACAAAGCTCATTGAGAAACTTATAAGCTCTCATGTTGCATGAAACTTTGTGTAGAGTCCTAGAAATGATTTGTTAGATGTTTCATACGTTTGTCAAACTTGTACAAATCTCATTGAGGAACTTATAAGCACTCATCTTGCATGAAACTTGGTTTAGAGTCCTAGAAACGAGTTGTTAGATGTTTCATAAGTTCGTCAAACTTATACAAAGCTCATTAAGGAACTTATAATAACTCATGTTGCATGAAACTTGGTTTAGAGTCCTAGAAACGCGTAGTTAGATGTTTCATAAGTTCGTCTAGTTGCACAAAGCTCATTGAGACACTTATAATCACTCATGTTGCATGAAACTTGGTTTAGAGTCCTAGAAACGAGTAGTTAGATGTTATATTAAACTTGGTTTAGAGTCATAGAAACGCGTTGTTAGATGTTTCATACGTTCGTCAAACTTGTAAAAAGCTCATTGAGAAACTTATAAGCTCTCATGTTGCATGAAACTTGGTTTAGAGTCCTAGAAATGATTTGTTAGATGTTTCATACGTTTGTCAAACTTGTACAAAGCTCATTGAGGAAATTATAAGCACTCATCTTGCATGAAACTTGGTTTAGAGTCCTAGAAACGCGTTGTTAGATGTTTCATAATTTCGTGAAACTTGTACAAAGCTCATGGAGGAACTTATAAGCAGTCATGTTGCATTAAACTTGGTTTAGAGTCCTAGAAACGCGTTGTTAGATGTTTCATAAGTTCGTTTACTTGTACAAAGCTCATTGAGACACTTATAATCACTCATGTTGCATGAAACTTGGTTTAGAGTCCTAGAAACGCGTTGTTAGATGTTTCATACGTTCGTCAAACTTGTACAAAGCTCATTGAGGAACTTATAAGCACTCGCGTTGCATTAAACTTGGTTTAGAGTCCTAGAAACGCGTTGTTAGATGTTTCATACGTTCGTCAAACTTGTACAAAGCTCATTGAGAAACTTATAAGCTCTCATATTGCATGAAACTTGGTGTAGAGTCCTAGAAATGATTTGTTAGATATTTCATACGTTTGTCAAACTTGTACAAAGCTCATTGAGGAACTTATAAGCACTCATCTTGCATGAAACTTGGTTTAGAGTCCTAGAAACGAGTTGTTAGATGTTTCATAAGTTCGTCAAACTTATAAAAAGCTCATTAAGGAACATATAAGAACTCATGTTGCATGTAACTTGGTTTAGAGTCCTAGAAACGCGTTGTTAGATGTTTCATACGTTCGTAAAACTTGTACAAAGCTCATTGAGGAACTTATAAGCACTCATGTTGCATGAAACTTGGTTTAGAGTCCTAGAAACGCGTTGTTAGATGTTTCATACGTTCGTCAAATTTGTACAAAGCTCATTGAGGAACTTATAAGCACTCATGTTGCATGAAACTTGGTTTAGAGTCCTAGAAACTCGTAGTTAGATGTTTCATAAGTTCGTCAAACTTGTATAAAGCTCATTGAGGAACTTATAAGCTCTTATGTTGCATTAAACTTGGTTTAGAGTCCTAGAAACACGTTGTTAGATGTTTCATACGTTCGTCAAACTTGTACAAAGCTCATTGAGGAACTTATAAGCACTCATGTTGCATGAAACGTGGTTTAGAGTCCTAGAAACGCGTTGTTAGATGTTTCATACGTTAGTAAAACTTGTAAAAAGCTCATTGAGGAACTTATAAGCTCTCATGTTGCATGAAACTTGGTTTAGAGTCCTAGAAACGCGTTGTTAGATGTTTCATAAGTTCGTGAAACTTGTACAAAGCTCATTGAGGAACTTATAAGCACTCATGTTGCATGAAACTTGGTTTAGAGTCCTAGAAACGCGTAGGTAGATGTTTCATAAGTTCATCAAACTTGTATAAAGCTCATTGAGGAACTTATTAGCTCTCATGTTGCATTAAACTTGGTTTAGAGACCTAGAAACACGTTGTTAGATGTTTCATACGTTCGTCAAACTTGTACAAAGCTCATTGAGGAACTTATAAGCACTCATGTTGCATGAAACTTGGTTTAGAGTCCTAGAAACGCGTTGTTAGATGTTTCATACGTTAGTCAAACTTATAAAAACTCAATGAGGAACTTATAAGCTCTCATGTTGCATGAAACTTGGTTAAGAGTCCTAGAAACGCGTTGTTAGATGTTTCATAAGTTCGTGAAACTTGTACAAAGCTCATTGAGGAACTTATAAGCACACATGTTGCATGAAACTTGGTTTAGAGTCCTAGAAACGCGTAGTTAGATGTTTTACAAGTTCGTCAAACTTGTATAAAGCTCATTGAGGAACTTATAAGCTATAATGTTGCATTAAACTTGGTTTAGAGTCCTAGAAACACGTTGTTAGATGTTTCATACGTTCGTCCAACTTGTACAAAGCTCATTGAGGAACTTATAAGCACTCATGTTGCATGAAACTTGGTTTAAAGTCCTAGAAACGCGTTGTTAGATGTTTCATACGTTCCTCAAACTTGTACAAAGCTCATTGAGGAACTTATTAGCACTCATGTTGCATGAAACTTGATTTAGAGTCCTAGAAACGCGTTGTTAGATGTTTCATAAGTTCGTGAAACTTATACAAAGCTCATTGAGATACTTATAAGCACTCATGTTGCATGAAAATTGGTTTAGAGTCCTAGAAACGCGTTGTTAGATGTTTCATACGTTCGTCACACTTGTACAAAGCTCATTGAGGAACTTATAAGCACTCATGTTGCATGAAACTTGGTTTATATTCCTAGAAACGCGTTGTTAGATGTTTCATACGTTCGTCAAACTTGTAAAAATCTCATTGAGGAACTTATAAGCTCTCATGTTGCATGAAAACTTGGTTTAGAGTCCTAGAAACGCGTTGTTAGATGTTTCATAAGTTCGTGAAACTTGTAAAAAGCTCGTTGAGGAACTTATAAGCTTTCATGTTGCATGAAACTTGGTTTAGAGTCCTAGAAACGCGTTGTTAGATGTTTCATAAGTTCGTCTACTTGTACAAAGCTCATTGAGACACTTATAATCACTCATGTTGCATGAAACTTGGTTTAGAGTCCTAGAAACGCGTTGTTAGATGTGTCATAAGTTCTTCAAACTTGTACAAAACTCATTAGGACACTTATTAGCACTCATGTTGCATGAAACTTGGTTTAGAGTCCTAGAAACGCGTTGTTAGATGTTTCATAAGTTCGTGAAACTTGTACAAAGCTCATTGAGGAACTTATAAGCACTCATGTTGCATGAAACTTGGTTTAGAGTCCTAGAAACGCGTAGGTAGATGTTTCATAAGTTCATCAAACTTATATAAAGCTCATTGAGGAACTTATTAGCTCTCATGTTGCATTAAACTTGGTTTAGAGACCTAGAAACACGTTGTTAGATGTTTCATACGTTCGTCAAACTTGTACAAAGCTCATTGAGGAACTTATAAGCACTCATGTTGCATGAAACTTGGTTTAAAGTCCTAGAAACGCGTTGTTAGATGTTTCATACGTTCCTCAAACTTGTACAAAGCTCATTGATGAACTTATTAGCACTCATGTTGCATGAAACTTGGTTTAGAGTCCTAGAAACGCGTTGTTAGATGTTTGATAAGTTCGTGAAACTTATACAAAGCTCATTGAGATACTTATAAGCACTCATGTTGCATGAAAATTGGTTTAGAGTCCTAGAAACGCGTTGTTAGATGTTTCATACGTTCGTCACACTTGTACAAAGCTCATTGAGGAACTTATAAGCACTCATGTTGCATGAAACTTGGTTTATATTCCTAGAAACGCGTTGTTAGATGTTTCATACGTTCGTCAAACTTGTACAAATCTCATTGAGGAACTTATAAGCTCTCATGTTGCATGAAAACTTGGTTTAGAGTCCTAGAAACGCGTTGTTAGATGTTTCATAAGTTCGTGAAACTTGTAAAAAGCTCGTTGAGGAACTTATAAGCTTTCATGTTGCATGAAACTTGGTTTAGAGTCCTAGAAACTCGTTGTTAGATGTTTCATAAGTTCGTCTACTTGTACAAAGCTCATTGAGACACTTATAATCACTCATGTTGCATGAAACTTGGTTTAGAGTCCTAGAAACGCGTTGTTAGATGTTTCATACGTTAGTCAAACTTATAAAAAGCTCAATGAGGAACTTATAAGCTCTCATGTTGCATGAAACTTGGTTAAGAGTCCTAGAAACGCGTTGTTAGATGTTTCATAAGTTCGTGAAACTTCTACAAAGCTCATTGAGGAACTTATAAGCACTCATGTTGCATGAAACTTGGTTTAGAGTCCTAGAAACGCGTAGTTAGATGTTTCATAAGTTCGTCAAACTTGTATAAAGCTCATTGAGGAACTTATAAGCTATCATGTTGCATTAAACTTGGTTTAGAGTCCTAGAAACACGTTGTTAGATGTTTCATACGTTCGTCCAACTTGTACAAAGCTCATTGAGGAACTTATAAGCACTCATGTTGCATGAAACTTGGTTTAGAGTCCTAGAAACGCGTTGTTAGATGTTTCATACGTTCCTTAAACTTGTACAAAGCTCATTGAGGAACTTATTAGCACTCATGTTGCATGAAACGTGGTTTAGAATCCTAGAAACGCGTTGTTAGATGTTTCATACGTTCGTCACACTTGTACAAAGCTCATTGAGGAACTTATAAGCACTCATGTTGCATGAAATTTGGTTTATATTCCTAGAAACGCGTTGTTAGATGTTTCATACGTTCGTCAAACTTGTACAAAGCTCATTAAGGAACTTATAAGCACTCACGTTGCATTATACTTGGTTTAGAGTCCTAGAAACGAGTTGTTAGATGTTTCATACGTTCGTCAAACTTGTACAAAGCTCATTGAGAAACTTATAAACTCTCATGTTGCATGAAACTTGGTGTAGAGTCCTAGAAATGATTTGTTAGATGTTTCATACGTTTGTCAAACTTGTACAAAGCTCAATGAGGAACTTATAAGCACTCATCTTGCATGAAACTTGGTTTAGAGTCCTAGAAACGAGTTGTTAGATGTTTCATAAGTTCGTCAAACTTATACAAAGCTCATTAAGGAACTTATAAGAACTCATGTTGCATGTAACTTGGTTTAGAGTCCTAGAAACGCGTTGTTAGATGTTTCATACGTTCGTCAAACTTGTACAAAGCTCATTGAGGAACTTATAAGCACTCATGTTGCATGAAACTTGGTTTAGAGTCCTAGAAACGCGTAGGTAGATGTTTCATAAGTTCATCAAACTTGTATAAAGCTCATTGAGGAACTTATTAGCTCTCATGTTGCATTAAACTTGGTTTAGAGACCTAGAAACACGTTGTTAGATGTTTCATACGTTCGTCAAACTTGTACAAAGCTCATTGAGGAACTTATAAGCACTCATGTTGCATGAAACTTGGTTTAGAGTCCTAGAAACGCGTTGTTAGATGTTTCATACGTTAGTCAAACTTATAAAAACTCAATGAGGAACTTATAAGCTCTCATGTTGCATGAAACTTGGTTAAGAGTCCTAGAAACGCGTTGTTAGATGTTTCATAAGTTCGTGAAACTTGTACAAAGCTCATTGAGGAACTTATAAGCACACATGTTGCATGAAACTTGGTTTAGAGTCCTAGAAACGCGTAGTTAGATGTTTTACAAGTTCGTCAAACTTGTATAAAGCTCATTGAGGAACTTATAAGCTATAATGTTGCATTAAACTTGGTTTAGAGTCCTAGAAACACGTTGTTAGATGTTTCATACGTTCGTCCAACTTGTACAAAGCTCATTGAGGAACTTATAAGCACTCATGTTGCATGAAACTTGGTTTAAAGTCCTAGAAACGCGTTGTTAGATGTTTCATACGTTCCTCAAACTTGTACAAAGCTCATTGAGGAACTTATTAGCACTCATGTTGCATGAAACTTGATTTAGAGTCCTAGAAACGCGTTGTTAGATGTTTCATAAGTTCGTGAAACTTATACAAAGCTCATTGAGATACTTATAAGCACTCATGTTGCATGAAAATTGGTTTAGAGTCCTAGAAACGCGTTGTTAGATGTTTCATACGTTCGTCACACTTGTACAAAGCTCATTGAGGAACTTATAAGCACTCATGTTGCATGAAACTTGGTTTATATTCCTAGAAACGCGTTGTTAGATGTTTCATACGTTCGTCAAACTTGTAAAAATCTCATTGAGGAACTTATAAGCTCTCATGTTGCATGAAAACTTGGTTTAGAGTCCTAGAAACGCGTTGTTAGATGTTTCATAAGTACGTGAAACTTGTAAAAAGCTCGTTGAGGAACTTATAAGCTTTCATGTTGCATGAAACTTGGTTTAGAGTCCTAGAAACGCGTTGTTAGATGTTTCATAAGTTCGTCTACTTGTACAAAGCTCATTGAGACACTTATAATCACTCATGTTGCATGAAACTTGGTTTAGAGTCCTAGAAACGCGTTGTTAGATGTGTCATAAGTTCTTCAAACTTGTACAAAACTCATTAGGACACTTATTAGCACTCATGTTGCATGAAACTTGGTTTAGAGTCCTAGAAACGCGTTGTTAGATGTTTCATAAGTTCGTGAAACTTGTACAAAGCTCATTGAGGAACTTATAAGCACTCATGTTGCATGAAACTTGGTTTAGAGTCCTAGAAACGCGTAGGTAGATGTTTCATAAGTTCATCAAACTTATATAAAGCTCATTGAGGAACTTATTAGCTCTCATGTTGCATTAAACTTGGTTTAGAGACCTAGAAACACGTTGTTAGATGTTTCATACGTTCGTCAAACTTGTACAAAGCTCATTGAGGAACTTATAAGCACTCATGTTGCATGAAACTTGGTTTAAAGTCCTAGAAACGCGTTGTTAGATGTTTCATACGTTCCTCAAACTTGTACAAAGCTCATTGATGAACTTATTAGCACTCATGTTGCATGAAACTTGGTTTAGAGTCCTAGAAACGTGTTGTTAGATGTTTCATAAGTTCGTGAAACTTATACAAAGCTCATTGAGATACTTATAAGCACTCATGTTGCATGAAAATTGGTTTAGAGTCCTAGAAACGCGTTGTTAGATGTTTCATACGTTCGTCACACTTGTACAAAGCTCATTGAGGAACTTATAAGCACTCATGTTGCATGAAACTTGGTTTATATTCCTAGAAACGCGTTGTTAGATGTTTCATACGTTCGTCAAACTTGTACAAATCTCATTGAGGAACTTATAAGCTCTCATGTTGCATGAAAACTTGGTTTAGAGTCCTAGAAACGCGTTGTTAGATGTTTCATAAGTTCGTGAAACTTGTAAAAAGCTCGTTGAGGAACTTATAAGCTTTCATGTTGCATGAAACTTGGTTTAGAGTCCTAGAAACTCGTTGTTAGATGTTTCATAAGTTCGTCTACTTGTACAAAGCTCATTGAGACACTTATAATCACTCATGTTGCATGAAACTTGGTTTAGAGTCCTAGAAACGCGTTGTTAGATGTTTCATACGTTAGTCAAACTTATAAAAAGCTCAATGAGGAACTTATAAGCTCTCATGTTGCATGAAACTTGGTTAAGAGTCCTAGAAACGCGTTGTTAGATGTTTCATAAGTTCGTGAAACTTCTACAAAGCTCATTGAGGAACTTATAAGCACTCATGTTGCATGAAACTTGGTTTAGAGTCCTAGAAACGCGTAGTTAGATGTTTCATAAGTTCGTCAAACTTGTATAAAGCTCATTGAGGAACTTATAAGCTATCATGTTGCATTAAACTTGGTTTAGAGTCCTAGAAACACGTTGTTAGATGTTTCATACGTTCGTCCAACTTGTACAAAGCTCATTGAGGAACTTATAAGCACTCATGTTGCATGAAACTTGGTTTAGAGTCCTAGAAACGCGTTGTTAGATGTTTCATACGTTCCTTAAACTTGTACAAAGCTCATTGAGGAACTTATTAGCACTCATGTTGCATGAAACGTGGTTTAGAATCCTAGAAACGCGTTGTTAGATGTTTCATACGTTCGTCACACTTGTACAAAGCTCATTGAGGAACTTATAAGCACTCATGTTGCATGAAATTTGGTTTATATTCCTAGAAACGCGTTGTTAGATGTTTCATACGTTCGTCAAACTTGTACAAAGCTCATTAAGGAACTTATAAGCACTCACGTTGCATTATACTTGGTTTAGAGTCCTAGAAACGCGTTGTTAGATGTTTCATACGTTCGTCAAACTTGTACAAAGCTCATTGAGAAACTTATAAACTCTCATGTTGCATGAAACTTGGTGTAGAGTCCTAGAAATGATTTGTTAGATGTTTCATACGTTTGTCAAACTTGTACAAAGCTCAATGAGGAACTTATAAGCACTCATCTTGCATGAAACTTGGTTTAGAGTCCTAGAAACGAGTTGTTAGATGTTTCATAAGTTCGTCAAACTTATACAAAGCTCATTAAGGAACTTATAAGAACTCATGTTGCATGTAACTTGGTTTAGAGTCCTAGAAACGCGTTGTTAGATGTTTCATACGTTCGTCAAACTTGTACAAAGCTCATTGAGGAACTTATAAGCACTCATGTTGCATGAAACTTGGTTTAGAGTCCTAGAAACGCGTTGTTAGATGTTTCATAAGTTCATCAAACTTGTATAAAGCTCATTGAAGAACTTATAAGCTCTCATGTTGCATTAAACTTGGTTTAGAGACCTAGATACACGTTGTTAGATGTTTCATACGTTCGTCAAACTTGTACAAAGCTCATTGAGGAACTTATAAGCACTCATGTTGCATGAAACTTGGTTTAGAGTCCTAGAAACGCGTTGTTAGATGTTTCATACGTTAGTCAAACTTATAAAAAGCTCAATGAGGAACTTATAAGCTCTCATGTTGCATGAAACTTGCTTAAGAGTCCTAGAAACGCGTTGTTAGATGTTTCATAAGTTCGTGAAACTTGTACAAAGCTCATTGAGGAACTTATAAGCACTCATGTTGCATGAAACTTGGTTTAGAGTCCTAGAAACGCGTAGTTAGATGTTTCATAAGTTCGTCAAACTTGTATAAAGCTCATTGAGGAACTTATAAGCTATCATGTTGCATTAAACTTGGTTTAGAGTCCTAGAAACACGTTGTTAGATGTTTCATACGTTCGTCCAACTTGTACAAAGCTCATTGAGAAACTTATAAGCACTCATGTTGCATGAAACTTGGTTTAGAGTCCTAGAAACGCGTTGTTAGATGTTTCATACGTTCCTCAAACTTGTACAAAGCTCATAGAGGAACTTATTAGCACTCATGTTGCATGAAACTTGGTTTAGAGTCCTAGAAACGCGTTGTTAGATGTTTCATAAGTTCGTGAAACTTATACAAACCTCATTGAGATACTTATAAGCACTCATGTTGCATGAAAATTGGTTTAGAGTCCTAGAAACGCGTTGTTAGATGTTTCATACGTTCGTCACACTTGTACAAAGCTCATTAAGGAACTTATAAGCACTCATGTTGCATGAAACTTGGTTTATATTCCTAGAAACGCGTTGTTAGATGTTTCATACGTTCGTCAAACTTGTACAAAGCTCATTGAGGAACTTATAAGCTCTCATGTTGCATGAAACTTGGTTTAGAGTCCTAGAAACGCGTTGTTAGATCTTTCATAAGTTTGTGAAACTTGTAAAAAGCTCGTTGAGGAACTTATAAGCTCTCATGTTGCATGAAACTTGGTTTAGAGTCCTAGAAACGTGTTGTTAGATGTTTCATAAGTTCGTCTACTTGTACAAAGCTCATTGAGACACTTATAATCACTCATGTTGCATGAAACTTGGTTTAGAGTCCTAGAAACGCGTTGTTAGATGTTTCATATGTTCGTCAAACTTGTACAAAGCTCATTGAGGAACTTATAAGCACTCATGTTGCATTAAACTTGGTTTAGAGTCCTAGAAACGCGTTGTTAGATGTTTCATACGTTCTTCAAACTTATACAAATCTCATTGAGGAACTTATAAGCTCTCATGTTGCATAAAACTTGGTTTAGAGTCCTAGAAATGATTTGTTAGATGTTTCATACGTTCGTCAAACTTGTACAAAGCTCATTGAGGAACTTATAAGCACTCATCTTGCATGAAACTTAGTTTATAATTTTAGAAACGCGTTGTTAGATGTTTCATACGTTCGTTAAACTTTTACAAAGCTCATTGAGGAACTTATAAGCACTCATCTTGCATGAAACTTGGTTTAGAGTCCTAGAAACGCGTTGTAAGATGTTTCATAATTTCGTGAAACTTGTACAAAGCTCATTGAGGAACTTATAAGCACTCATATTTCATGAAACTTTGTTTAGAGTCCTAGAAACGGGTTGTTAGATGTTTCATACTTTCGTCAAACTTGTACAAAGCTCATTGAGGAACTTATAAGCACTCATGTTGCATGAAACTTGGTTTAGAGTCCTAGAAACGCGTTGTTAGATGTTTCATACGATCCTCAAACTTGTACAAAGCTCATTGAGGAACTTATAATCACTCATATTGCATGAAACTTTGTTTAGAGTCCTAGAAACGGGTTGTTAGATGTTTCATACTTTCGTCAAACTTGTACAAAGCTCATTGAGGAACTTATAAGCACTCATGTTGCATGAAACTTGGTTTAGAGTCCTAGAAACGCGTTGTTAGATGTTTCATACGTTCCTCAAACTTGTACAAAGCTCATTGAGGAATTTATTAGCACTCATGTTGCATGAAACTTGGTTTAGAGTCGTAGAAACGCGTTGTTAGATGTTTCATAAGTTCGTGAAACTTGTACAAAGCTCATTGAGGAACTTATAAGCACTCATGTGGCATTAAACTTGGTTTAGAGTCCTAGAAACGCGTTGTTAGATGTTTCAAAAGTTCGTCTACTTGTACAAAGCTCATTGAGACACTTATAATCACTCATGTTGCATGAAACTTGGTTTAGAGTCCTAGAAACGCGTTGTTAGATGTTTCATACGTTCGTCAAACTTGTACAAAGCTCATTGAGGAACTTATAAGCACACTTGGTTTAGAGTCCTAGAAACGCGTTGTTAGATGTTTCATACGTTCTTCAAACTTATACAAATCTCATTGAGGAACTTATAAGCTCTCATGTTGCATAAAACTTGGTTTAGAGTCCTAGAAATGATTTGTTAGATGTTTCATAAGTTCGTCAAACTTGTACAAAGCTCATTGAGGAACTTATAAGCACTCATCTTGCATGAAACTTGGTTTAGAATTTAAGAAACGCGTTGTTAGATGTTTCATACGTTCGTCAAACTTGTACAAAGCTCATTGAGGAACTTATAAGCACTCATCTTGCATGAAACTTGGTTTAGAGTCCTAGAAACGCGTTGTTAGATGTTTCATATTTTCGTGAAACTTGTACAAAGCTCATTGAGGAACTTATAAGCACTCATATTATATGAAACTTTGTTTAGAGTCCTAGAAACGGGTTGTTAGATGTTTCATACGTTCGTCAAACTTGTACAAAGCTCATTGAGGAACTTATAAGCTCTCATGTTGCAAGAAACTTGGTTTAGAGTCCTAGAAACGCGTTGTTAGATGTTTCATAAGTTCGTCAAACTTGTATAATGCTCATTGAGGAACTTATAAGCTCTCATGTTGCATTAAACTTGGTTTAGAGTCCTAGAAACACTTTGTTAGATATTTCATACGTTCGTCAAACTTGTACAAAGCTCATTGAGGAACTTATAAGCTCTCATGTTGCATGAAACTTGGTTTAGTGACCTAGAAACGCGTTGTTAGATGTTTCATAAGTTCGTCAAACATGTATAAAGCTCATTGAGGAACTTATAAGCTCTCATGTTGCATTAAACTTGGTTTAGAGTCCTAGAAACACGTTGTTAGATGTTTCATACGTTCGTCAAACTTGTACAAAGCTCATTGAGGAACTTATAAGCACTCATGTTGCATGAAACTTAGTTTAGAGTCCTAAAAACGCGTTGTTAGATTTTTCATAAGTTCATCAAACTTGTATAAAGCTCATTGAGGAACTTATAAGCTCTCATGTTGCATTAAACTTGGTTTAGAGTCCTAGAAACACGTTGTTAGATGTTTCATACGTTCGTTAAACTTGTACAAAGCTCATTGAGGAACTTATAAGCTCTCATGTTGCATGAAACTTGGTTTAAAGTCCAAGAAACGCGTTGTTAGATGTTTCAAAAGTTCGTGAAACTTGTACAAAGCTCATTGCGGAACTTATAAGCACTCATGTTGCAAGAAACTTGGTTTAGAGTCCTAGAAACGCGTTGTTAGAAGTTTCATAAGTTCGTCAAACTTGTATAATGCTTATTGAGGAACTTATAAGCTCTCATGTTGCATTAAACTTGGTTTAGAGTCCTAGAAACACTTTGTTAGATATTTCATACGTTCGTCAAACTTGTACAAAGCTCATTGAGGAACTTATAAGCTCTCATGTTGCATGAAACTTGGTTTAGTGTCCTAGAAACGCGTTGTTAGATGTTTCATAAGTTCGTCAAACATGTATAAAGCTCATTGAGGAACTTATAAGCTCTCATGTTCCATTAAACTTGGTTTAGAGTCCTAGAAACACGTTGTTAGATGTTTCATACGTTCGTCAAACTTGTACAAAGCTCATTGAGGAACTTATAAGCACTCATGTTGCATGAAACTTGGTTTAGAGTCCTAAAAACGCGTTGTTAGATTTTTCATAAGTTCGTCAAACTTGTATAAAGCTCATTGAGGAACTTATAAGCTCTCATGTTGCATTAAACTTGGTTTAGAGTCCTAGAAACACGTTGTTAGATGTTTCATACGTTCGTTAAACTTGTACAAAGCTCATTGAGGAACTTATAAGCTCTCATGTTGCATGAAACTTGGTTTAAAGTCCAAGAAACGCGTTGTTAGATGTTTCAAAAGTTCGTGAAACTTGTACAAAGCTCATTGCGGAACTTATAAGCACTCATGTTGCATGAAACTTGGTTTAGAGTCCTAGAAACGCGTTGTTAGATGTTTCATAGGTTCGTCAAACTTGTATAAAGCTCATTGAGGAACTTATAAGCTCTCATGTTGCATTAAACTTGGTTTAGAGTCCTAGAAACACGTTGTTAGATGTTTCATACGTTCGTCAAACTTGTACAAAGCTCATTGAGGAACTTATAAGCTCTCATGTTGCATGAAACTTGGTTTAGAGTCCTAGAAACAAGTTGTTAGATGTTTCATAAGTTCGTCAAACTTATACAAAGCTCATTGAGGAACTTATAAGCTCTCATGTTGCATGAAACTTGGTTTAGAGTCCAAGAAACGCGTTGTTAGATGTTTCATAAGTTCGCGAAACTTGTACAAAGCTCATCGAGGAACTTATAAGCACTCATGTTGCATGAAACTTGGTTTAGAGTCCTAGAAACGCGTTGTTAGATGTTTCATAAGTTCGTGAAACTTGTACAAAGCTCATTGAGGAACTTATAAGCACTCATGTTGCATGAAACTTGGTTTAGAATCCTAGAAACGCGTTGTTAGATGTTTCATATGTTCGTGAAACTTGTATGAAGCTCATTGAGGAACTTATTAGCTCTCATGTTGCATTAAACTTGGTTAAGAGCCCTAGAAACACGTTGTTAGATGTTTCATACATTCGTCAAACTTGTACAAAGCTCATTGAGGAACTTATAAGCTCTCATGTTGCATGAAACTTGGTTTAAAGTCCAAGAAACGCGTTGTTAGATGTTTCATAAGTTCGTCAAACTTATACAAAGCTCATTGAGGAACTTATAAGAACTCATGTTGCATGTAACTTGGTTTAGACTCCTAGAAACGCGTTGTTAGATGTTTCATACGTTCGTCAAACTTGTACAAAGCTCATTGAAGAACTTATAAGCACTCATGTTGCATGAAACTTGGTTTAGAGTCCTAGAAACGCGTTGTTAGATGTTTCATACGTTCGTCAAACTTGTACAAAGCTCATTGAGGAACTTATAAACACTCATGTTGTATGAAACTTGGTTTAGAGTCCTAGAAACGCGTTGTTATATTTTTCATAAGTTCGTCAAACTTGTATAAAACTCATTGAGGAATTTATAAGCACTCATGTTGCATGAAACTTGGTTTAGAGTCCTAGAAACGCGTTGTTAGATGTTTCATATGTTCGTGAAACTTGTATGAAGCTCATTGAGGAACTTATAAGCTCTCATGTTGCATTAAACTTGGTTTAGAGTCCTAGAAACACGTTGTTAGATGTTTCATACGTTCGTCAAACTTAAACAAAGCTCATTGAGGAACTTATAAGCTCTCATGTTGCATAAAACTTGGTTTAGAGTCCTAAAAACGAGTTGTTAGATGTTTCATAAGTTCGTCCAACTTATACAAAGCTCATTGAGGAACTTATAAGAACTCATGTTGAATGTAACTTGGTTTAGAGTCCTAGAAACACGTTGTTAGATGTTTCATACGTTCGTCAAACTTGTACAAAGCTCATTGCGGACCTTATAAGCACTCATGTTGCATGAAACTTGGTTTAGAGTCCTAGAAACGCGTTGTTAGATGTTTCATAGGTTCGTCAAACTTGTATAAAGCTCATTGAGGAACTTATAAGCTCTCATGTTGCATTAAACTTGGTTTAGAGTCCTAGAAACACATTGTTAGATGTTTCATACGTTCGTCAAACTTGTACAAAGCTCATTGAGGAACTTATAAGCTCTCATGTTGCATGAAACTTGGTTTAGAGTCCTAGAAACAAGTTGTTAGATGTTTCATAAGTTCGTCAAACTTATACAAAGCTCATTGAGGAACTTATAAGCTCTCATGTTGCATGAAACTTGGTTTAGAGTCCAAGAAACGCGTTGTTAGATGTTTCATAAGTTCGCGAAACTTGTACAAAGCTCATCGAGGAACTTATAAGCACTCATGTTGCATGAAACTTGGTTTAGAGTCCTAGAAACGCGTTGTTAGATGTTTCATAAGTTCGTGAAACTTGTACAAAGCTCATTGAGGAACTTATAAGCACTCATGTTGCATGAAACTTGGTTTAGAATCCTAGAAACGCGTTGTTAGATGTTTCATATGTTCGTGAAACTTGTATGAAGCTCATTGAGGAACTTATTAGCTCTCATGTTGCATTAAACTTGGTTAAGAGCCCTAGAAACACGTTGTTAGATGTTTCATACATTCGTCAAACTTGTACAAAGCTCATTGAGGAACTTATAAGCTCTCATGTTGCATGAAACTTGGTTTAAAGTCCAAGAAACGCGTTGTTAGATGTTTCATAAGTTCGTCAAACTTATACAAAGCTCATTGAGGAACTTATAAGAACTCATGTTGCATGTAACTTGGTTTAGACTCCTAGAAACGCGTTGTTAGATGTTTCATACGTTCGTCAAACTTGTACAAAGCTCATTGAAGAACTTATAAGCACTCATGTTGCATGAAACTTGGTTTAGAGTCCTAGAAACGCGTTGTTAGATGTTTCATACGTTCGTCAAACTTGTACAAAGCTCATTGAGGAACTTATAAACACTCATGTTGTATGAAACTTGGTTTAGAGTCCTAGAAACGCGTTGTTAGATTTTTCATAAGTTCGTCAAACTTGTATAAAACTCATTGAGGAATTTATAAGCACTCATGTTGCATGAAACTTGGTTTAGAGTCCTAGAAACGCGTTGTTAGATGTTTCATATGTTCGTGAAACTTGTATGAAGCTCATTGAGGAACTTATAAGCTCTCATGTTGCATTAAACTTGGTTTAGAGTCCTAGAAACACGTTGTTAGATGTTTCATACGTTCGTCAAACTTAAACAAAGCTCATTGAGGAACTTATAAGCTCTCATGTTGCATAAAACTTGGTTTAGAGTCCTAAAAACGAGTTGTTAGATGTTTCATAAGTTCGTCCAACTTATACAAAGCTCATTGAGGAACTTATAAGAACTCATGTTGAATGTAACTTGGTTTAGAGTCCTAGAAACACGTTGTTAGATGTTTCATACGTTCGTCAAACTTGTACAAAGCTCATTGAGGAACTTATAAGCACTCATGTTGCATGAAACTTGGTTTAGAGTCCTAGAAACGCGTTGTTAGATGTTTCATACGTTAGTCAAACTTGTACAAAGCTCATTTAGGAACTTATAAGCACTCATGTTGCATGAAACTTGGTTTGGAGTCCTAGAAACTCGTAGTTAGATGTTTCATAAGTTCGTCAAACTTGTATAAAGCTCATTGAGGAACTTATAAGCTCTTATGTTGCATTAAACTTGGTTTAGAGTCCTAGAAACACGTTGTTAGATGTTTCATACGTTCGTCAAACTTGTACAAAGCTCATTGAGGAACTTATAAGCACTCATGTTGCATGAAACGTGGTTTAGAGTCCTAGAAACGCGTTGTTAGATGTTTCATACGTTAGTAAAACTTGTAAAAAGCTCATTGAGGAACTTATAAGCTCTCATGTTGCATGAAACTTGGTTTAGAGTCCTAGAAACGCGTTGTTAGATGTTTCATAAGTTCGTGAAACTTGTACAAAGCTCATTGAGGAACTTATAAGCACTCATGTTGCATGAAACTTGGTTTAGAGTCCTAGAAACGCGTAGGTAGATGTTTCATAAGTTCATCAAACTTGTATAAAGCTCATTGAGGAACTTATTAGCTCTCATGTTGCATTAAACTTGGTTTAGAGACCTAGAAACACGTTGTTAGATGTTTCATACGTTCGTCAAACTTGTACAAAGCTCATTGAGGAACTTATAAGCACTCATGTTGCATGAAACTTGGTTTAGAGTCCTAGAAACGCGTTGTTAGATGTTTCATACGTTAGTCAAACTTATAAAAACTCAATGAGGAACTTATAAGCTCTCATGTTGCATGAAACTTGGTTAAGAGTCCTAGAAACGCGTTGTTAGATGTTTCATAAGTTCGTGAAACTTGTACAAAGCTCATTGAGGAACTTATAAGCACACATGTTGCATGAAACTTGGTTTAGAGTCCTAGAAACGCGTAGTTAGATGTTTCATAAGTTCGTCAAACTTGTATAAAGCTCATTGAGGAACTTATAAGCTATAATGTTGCATTAAACTTGGTTTAGAGTCCTAGAAACACGTTGTTAGATGTTTCATACGTTCGTCCAACTTGTACAAAGCTCATTGAGGAACTTATAAGCACTCATGTTGCATGAAACTTGGTTTAAAGTCCTAGAAACGCGTTGTTAGATGTTTCATACGTTCCTCAAACTTGTACAAAGCTCATTGAGGAACTTATTAGCACTCATGTTGCATGAAACTTGATTTAGAGTCCTAGAAACGCGTTGTTAGATGTTTCATAAGTTCGTGAAACTTATACAAAGCTCATTGAGATACTTATAAGCACTCATGTTGCATGAAAATTGGTTTAGAGTCCTAGAAACGCGTTGTTAGATGTTTCATACGTTCGTCACACTTGTACAAAGCTCATTGAGGAACTTATAAGCACTCATGTTGCATGAAACTTGGTTTATATTCCTAGAAACGCGTTGTTAGATGTTTCATACGTTCGTCAAACTTGTAAAAATCTCATTGAGGAACTTATAAGCTCTCATGTTGCATGAAAACTTGGTTTAGAGTCCTAGAAACGCGTTGTTAGATGTTTCATAAGTTCGTGAAACTTGTAAAAAGCTCGTTGAGGAACTTATAAGCTTTCATGTTGCATGAAACTTGGTTTAGAGTCCTAGAAACGCGTTGTTAGATGTTTCATAAGTTCGTCTACTTGTACAAAGCTCATTGAGACACTTATAATCACTCATGTTGCATGAAACTTGGTTTAGAGTCCTAGAAACGCGTTGTTAGATGTGTCATAAGTTCTTCAAACTTGTACAAAACTCATTAGGACACTTATTAGCACTCATGTTGCATGAAACTTGGTTTAGAGTCCTAGAAACGCGTTGTTAGATGTTTCATAAGTTCGTGAAACTTGTACAAAGCTCATTGAGGAACTTATAAGCACTCATGTTGCATGAAACTTGGTTTAGAGTCCTAGAAACGCGTAGGTAGATGTTTCATAAGTTCATCAAACTTGTATAAAGCTCATTGAGGAACTTATTAGCTCTCATGTTGCATTAAACTTGGTTTAGAGACCTAGAAACACGTTGTTAGATGTTTCATACGTTCGTCAAACTTGTACAAAGCTCATTGAGGAACTTATAAGCACTCATGTTGCATGAAACTTGGTTTAAAGTCCTAGAAACGCGTTGTTAGATGTTTCATACGTTCCTCAAACTTGTACAAAGCTCATTGATGAACTTATTAGCACTCATGTTGCATGAAACTTGGTTTAGAGTCCTAGAAACGCGTTGTTAGATGTTTCATAAGTTCGTGAAACTTATACAAAGCTCATTGAGATACTTATAAGCACTCATGTTGCATGAAAATTGGTTTAGAGTCCTAGAAACGCGTTGTTAGATGTTTCATACGTTCGTCACACTTGTACAAAGCTCATTGAGGAACTTATAAGCACTCATGTTGCATGAAACTTGGTTTATATTCCTAGAAACGCGTTGTTAGATGTTTCATACGTTCGTCAAACTTGTACAAATCTCATTGAGGAACTTATAAGCTCTCATGTTGCATGAAAACTTGGTTTAGAGTCCTAGAAACGCGTTGTTAGATGTTTCATAAGTTCGTGAAACTTGTAAAAAGCTCGTTGAGGAACTTATAAGCTTTCATGTTGCATGAAACTTGGTTTAGAGTCCTAGAAACTCGTTGTTAGATGTTTCATAAGTTCGTCTACTTGTACAAAGCTCATTGAGACACTTATAATCACTCATGTTGCATGAAACTTGGTTTAGAGTCCTAGAAACGCGTTGTTAGATGTTTCATACGTTAGTCAAACTTATAAAAAGCTCAATGAGGAACTTATAAGCTCTCATGTTGCATGAAACTTGGTTAAGAGTCCTAGAAACGCGTTGTTAGATGTTTCATAAGTTCGTGAAACTTCTACAAAGCTCATTGAGGAACTTATAAGCACTCATGTTGCATGAAACTTGGTTTAGAGTCCTAGAAACGCGTAGTTAGATGTTTCATAAGTTCGTCAAACTTGTATAAAGCTCATTGAGGAACTTATAAGCTATCATGTTGCATTAAACTTGGTTTAGAGTCCTAGAAACACGTTGTTAGATGTTTCATACGTTCGTCCAGCTTGTACAAAGCTCATTGAGGAACTTATAAGCACTCATGTTGCATGAAACTTGGTTTAGAGTCCTAGAAACGCGTTGTTAGATGTTTCATACGTTCCTTAAACTTGTACAAAGCTCATTGAGGAACTTATTAGCACTCATGTTGCATGAAACGTGGTTTAGAATCCTAGAAACGCGTTGTTAGATGTTTCATACGTTCGTCACACTTGTACAAAGCTCATTGAGGAACTTATAAGCACTCATGTTGCATGAAATTTGGTTTATATTCCTAGAAACGCGTTGTTAGATGTTTCATACGTTCGTCAAACTTGTACAAAGCTCATTAAGGAACTTATAAGCACTCACGTTGCATTATACTTGGTTTAGAGTCCTAGAAACGCGTTGTTAGATGTTTCATACGTTCGTCAAACTTGTACAAAGCTCATTGAGAAACTTATAAACTCTCATGTTGCATGAAACTTGGTGTAGAGTCCTAGAAATGATTTGTTAGATGTTTCATACGTTTGTCAAACTTGTACAAAGCTCAATGAGGAACTTATAAGCACTCATCTTGCATGAAACTTGGTTTAGAGTCCTAGAAACGAGTTGTTAGATGTTTCATAAGTTCGTCAAACTTATACAAAGCTCATTAAGGAACTTATAAGAACTCATGTTGCATGTAACTTGGTTTAGAGTCCTAGAAACGCGTTGTTAGATGTTTCATACGTTCGTCAAACTTGTACAAAGCTCATTGAGGAACTTATAAGCACTCATGTTGCATGAAACTTGGTTTAGAGTCCTAGAAACGCGTTGTTAGATGTTTCATAAGTTCATCAAACTTGTATAAAGCTCATTGAAGAACTTATAAGCTCTCATGTTGCATTAAACTTGGTTTAGAGACCTAGATACACGTTGTTAGATGTTTCATACGTTCGTCAAACTTGTACAAAGCTCATTGAGGAACTTATAAGCACTCATGTTGCATGAAACTTGGTTTAGAGTCCTAGAAACGCGTTGTTAGATGTTTCATACGTTAGTCAAACTTATAAAAAGCTCAATGAGGAACTTATAAGCTCTCATGTTGCATGAAACTTGCTTAAGAGTCCTAGAAACGCGTTGTTAGATGTTTCATAAGTTCGTGAAACTTGTACAAAGCTCATTGAGGAACTTATAAGCACTCATGTTGCATGAAACTTGGTTTAGAGTCCTAGAAACGCGTAGTTAGATGTTTCATAAGTTCGTCAAACTTGTATAAAGCTCATTGAGGAACTTATAAGCTATCATGTTGCATTAAACTTGGTTTAGAGTCCTAGAAACACGTTGTTAGATGTTTCATACGTTCGTCCAACTTGTACAAAGCTCATTGAGAAACTTATAAGCACTCATGTTGCATGAAACTTGGTTTAGAGTCCTAGAAACGCGTTGTTAGATGTTTCATACGTTCCTCAAACTTGTACAAAGCTCATAGAGGAACTTATTAGCACTCATGTTGCATGAAACTTGGTTTAGAGTCCTAGAAACGCGTTGTTAGATGTTTCATAAGTTCGTGAAACTTATACAAACCTCATTGAGATACTTATAAGCACTCATGTTGCATGAAAATTGGTTTAGAGTCCTAGAAACGCGTTGTTAGATGTTTCATACGTTCGTCACACTTGTACAAAGCTCATTAAGGAACTTATAAGCACTCATGTTGCATGAAACTTGGTTTATATTCCTAGAAACGCGTTGTTAGATGTTTCATACGTTCGTCAAACTTGTACAAAGCTCATTGAGGAACTTATAAGCTCTCATGTTGCATGAAACTTGGTTTAGAGTCCTAGAAACGCGTTGTTAGATCTTTCATAAGTTTGTGAAACTTGTAAAAAGCTCGTTGAGGAACTTATAAGCTCTCATGTTGCATGAAACTTGGTTTAGAGTCCTAGAAACGTGTTGTTAGATGTTTCATAAGTTCGTCTACTTGTACAAAGCTCATTGAGACACTTATAATCACTCATGTTGCATGAAACTTGGTTTAGAGTCCTAGAAACGCGTTGTTAGATGTTTCATATGTTCGTCAAACTTGTACAAAGCTCATTGAGGAACTTATAAGCACTCATGTTGCATTAAACTTGGTTTAGAGTCCTAGAAACGCGTTGTTAGATGTTTCATACGTTCTTCAAACTTATACAAATCTCATTGAGGAACTTATAAGCTCTCATGTTGCATAAAACTTGGTTTAGAGTCCTAGAAATGATTTGTTAGATGTTTCATACGTTCGTCAAACTTGTACAAAGCTCATTGAGGAACTTATAAGCACTCATCTTGCATGAAACTTAGTTTATAATTTTAGAAACGCGTTGTTAGATGTTTCATACGTTCGTTAAACTTTTACAAAGCTCATTGAGGAACTTATAAGCACTCATCTTGCATGAAACTTGGTTTAGAGTCCTAGAAACGCGTTGTAAGATGTTTCATAATTTCGTGAAACTTGTACAAAGCTCATTGAGGAACTTATAAGCACTCATATTTCATGAAACTTTGTTTAGAGTCCTAGAAACGGGTTGTTAGATGTTTCATACTTTCGTCAAACTTGTACAAAGCTCATTGAGGAACTTATAAGCACTCATGTTGCATGAAACTTGGTTTAGAGTCCTAGAAACGCGTTGTTAGATGTTTCATACGATCCTCAAACTTGTACAAAGCTCATTGAGGAACTTATAATCACTCATATTGCATGAAACTTTGTTTAGAGTCCTAGAAACGGGTTGTTAGATGTTTCATACTTTCGTCAAACTTGTACAAAGCTCATTGAGGAACTTATAAGCACTCATGTTGCATGAAACTTGGTTTAGAGTCCTAGAAACGCGTTGTTAGATGTTTCATACGTTCCTCAAACTTGTACAAAGCTCATTGAGGAATTTATTAGCACTCATGTTGCATGAAACTTGGTTTAGAGTCCTAGAAACGCGTTGTTAGATGTTTCATAAGTTCGTGAAACTTGTACAAAGCTCATTGAGGAACTTATAAGCACTCATGTGGCATTAAACTTGGTTTAGAGTCCTAGAAACGCGTTGTTAGATGTTTCAAAAGTTCGTCTACTTGTACAAAGCTCATTGAGACACTTATAATCACTCATGTTGCATGAAACTTGGTTTAGAGTCCTAGAAACGCGTTGTTAGATGTTTCATACGTTCGTCAAACTTGTACAAAGCTCATTGAGGAACTTATAAGCACACTTGGTTTAGAGTCCTAGAAACGCGTTGTTAGATGTTTCATACGTTCTTCAAACTTATACAAATCTCATTGAGGAACTTATAAGCTCTCATGTCGCATAAAACTTGGTTTAGAGTCCTAGAAATGATTTGTTAGATGTTTCATAAGTTCGTCAAACTTGTACAAAGCTCATTGAGGAACTTATAAGCACTCATCTTGCATGAAACTTGGTTTAGAATTTAAGAAACGCGTTGTTAGATGTTTCATACGTTCGTCAAACTTGTACAAAGCTCATTGAGGAACTTATAAGCACTCATCTTGCATGAAACTTGGTTTAGAGTCCTAGAAACGCGTTGTTAGATGTTTCATATTTTCGTGAAACTTGTACAAAGCTCATTGAGGAACTTATAAGCACTCATATTATATGAAACTTTGTTTAGAGTCCTAGAAACGGGTTGTTAGATGTTTCATACGTTCGTCAAACTTGTACAAAGCTCATTGAGGAACTTATAAGCTCTCATGTTGCAAGAAACTTGGTTTAGAGTCCTAGAAACGCGTTGTTAGATGTTTCATAAGTTCGTCAAACTTGTATAATGCTCATTGAGGAACTTATAAGCTCTCATGTTGCATTAAACTTGGTTTAGAGTCCTAGAAACACTTTGTTAGATATTTCATACGTTCGTCAAACTTGTACAAAGCTCATTGAGGAACTTATAAGCTCTCATGTTGCATGAAACTTGGTTTAGTGACCTAGAAACGCGTTGTTAGATGTTTCATAAGTTCGTCAAACATGTATAAAGCTCATTGAGGAACTTATAAGCTCTCATGTTGCATTAAACTTGGTTTAGAGTCCTAGAAACACGTTGTTAGATGTTTCATACGTTCGTCAAACTTGTACAAAGCTCATTGAGGAACTTATAAGCACTCATGTTGCATGAAACTTAGTTTAGAGTCCTAAAAACGCGTTGTTAGATTTTTCATAAGTTCATCAAACTTGTATAAAGCTCATTGAGGAACTTATAAGCTCTCATGTTGCATTAAACTTGGTTTAGAGTCCTAGAAACACGTTGTTAGATGTTTCATACGTTCGTTAAACTTGTACAAAGCTCATTGAGGAACTTATAAGCTCTCATGTTGCATGAAACTTGGTTTAAAGTCCAAGAAACGCGTTGTTAGATGTTTCAAAAGTTCGTGAAACTTGTACAAAGCTCATTGCGGAACTTATAAGCACTCATGTTGCAAGAAACTTGGTTTAGAGTCCTAGAAACGCGTTGTTAGATGTTTCATAAGCTCGTCAAACTTGTATAATGCTTATTGAGGAACTTATAAGCTCTCATGTTGCATTAAACTTGGTTTAGAGTCCTAGAAACACTTTGTTAGATATTTCATACGTTCGTCAAACTTGTACAAAGCTCATTGAGGAACTTATAAGCTCTCATGTTGCATGAAACTTGGTTTAGTGTCCTAGAAACGCGTTGTTAGATGTTTCATAAGTTCGTCAAACATGTATAAAGCTCATTGAGGAACTTATAAGCTCTCATGTTCCATTAAACTTGGTTTAGAGTCCTAGAAACACGTTGTTAGATGTTTCATACGTTCGTCAAACTTGTACAAAGCTCATTGAGGAACTTATAAGCACTCATGTTGCATGAAACTTGGTTTAGAGTCCTAAAAACGCGTTGTTAGATTTTTCATAAGTTCGTCAAACTTGTATAAAGCTCATTGAGGAACTTATAAGCTCTCATGTTGCATTAAACTTGGTTTAGAGTCCTAGAAACACGTTGTTAGATGTTTCATACGTTCGTTAAACTTGTACAAAGCTCATTGAGGAACTTATAAGCTCTCATGTTGCATGAAACTTGGTTTAAAGTCCAAGAAACGCGTTGTTAGATGTTTCAAAAGTTCGTGAAACTTGTACAAAGCTCATTGCGGAACTTATAAGCACTCATGTTGCATGAAACTTGGTTTAGAGTCCTAGAAACGCGTTGTTAGATGTTTCATAGGTTCGTCAAACTTGTATAAAGCTCATTGAGGAACTTATAAGCTCTCATGTTGCATTAAACTTGGTTTAGAGTCCTAGAAACACGTTGTTAGATGTTTCATACGTTCGTCAAACTTGTACAAAGCTCATTGAGGAACTTATAAGCTCTCATGTTGCATGAAACTTGGTTTAGAGTCCTAGAAACAAGTTGTTAGATGTTTCATAAGTTCGTCAAACTTATACAAAGCTCATTGAGGAACTTATAAGCTCTCATGTTGCATGAAACTTGGTTTAGAGTCCAAGAAACGCGTTGTTAGATGTTTCATAAGTTCGCGAAACTTGTACAAAGCTCATCGAGGAACTTATAAGCACTCATGTTGCATGAAACTTGGTTTAGAGTCCTAGAAACGCGTTGTTAGATGTTTCATAAGTTCGTGAAACTTGTACAAAGCTCATTGAGGAACTTATAAGCACTCATGTTGCATGAAACTTGGTTTAGAATCCTAGAAACGCGTTGTTAGATGTTTCATATGTTCGTGAAACGTTGTATGAAGCTCATTGAGGAACTTATTAGCTCTCATGTTGCATTAAACTTGGTTAAGAGCCCTAGAAACACGTTGTTAGATGTTTCATACATTCGTCAAACTTGTACAAAGCTCATTGAGGAACTTATAAGCTCTCATGTTGCATGAAACTTGGTTTAAAGTCCAAGAAACGCGTTGTTAGATGTTTCATAAGTTCGTCAAACTTATACAAAGCTCATTGAGGAACTTATAAGAACTCATGTTGCATGTAACTTGGTTTAGACTCCTAGAAACGCGTTGTTAGATGTTTCATACGTTCGTCAAACTTGTACAAAGCTCATTGAAGAACTTATAAGCACTCATGTTGCATGAAACTTGGTTTAGAGTCCTAGAAACGCGTTGTTAGATGTTTCATACGTTCGTCAAACTTGTACAAAGCTCATTGAGGAACTTATAAACACTCATGTTGTATGAAACTTGGTTTAGAGTCCTAGAAACGCGTTGTTAGATTTTTCATAAGTTCGTCAAACTTGTATAAAACTCATTGAGGAATTTATAAGCACTCATGTTGCATGAAACTTGGTTTAGAGTCCTAGAAACGCGTTGTTAGATGTTTCATATGTTCGTGAAACTTGTATGAAGCTCATTGAGGAACTTATAAGCTCTCATGTTGCATTAAACTTGGTTTAGAGTCCTAGAAACACGTTGTTAGATGTTTCATACGTTCGTCAAACTTAAACAAAGTTCATTGAGGAACTTATAAGCTCTCATGTTGCATAAAACTTGGTTTAGAGTCCTAAAAACGAGTTGTTAGATGTTTCATAAGTTCGTCCAACTTATACAAAGCTCATTGAGGAACTTATAAGAACTCATGTTGAATGTAACTTGGTTTAGAGTCCTAGAAACACGTTGTTAGATGTTTCATACGTTCGTCAAACTTGTACAAAGCTCATTGCGGAACTTATAAGCACTCATGTTGCATGAAACTTGGTTTAGAGTCCTAGAAACGCGTTGTTAGATGTTTCATAGGTTCGTCAAACTTGTATAAAGCTCATTGAGGAACTTATAAGCTCTCATGTTGCATTAAACTTGGTTTAGAGTCCTAGAAACACGTTGTTAGATGTTTCATACGTTCGTCAAACTTGTACAAAGCTCATTGAGGAACTTATAAGCTCTCATGTTGCATGAAACTTGGTTTAGAGTCCTAGAAACAAGTTGTTAGATGTTTCATAAGTTCGTCAAACTTATACAAAGCTCATTGAGGAACTTATAAGCTCTCATGTTGCATGAAACTTGGTTTAGAGTCCAAGAAACGCGTTGTTAGATGTTTCATAAGTTCGCGAAACTTGTACAAAGCTCATCGAGGAACTTATAAGCACTCATGTTGCATGAAACTTGGTTTAGAGTCCTAGAAACGCGTTGTTAGATGTTTCATAAGTTCGTGAAACTTGTACAAAGCTCATTGAGGAACTTATAAGCACTCATGTTGCATGAAACTTGGTTTAGAATCCTAGAAACGCGTTGTTAGATGTTTCATATGTTCGTGAAACTTGTATGAAGCTCATTGAGGAACTTATTAGCTCTCATGTTGCATTAAACTTGGTTAAGAGCCCTAGAAACACGTTGTTAGATGTTTCATACATTCGTCAAACTTGTACAAAGCTCATTGAGGAACTTATAAGCTCTCATGTTGCATGAAACTTGGTTTAAAGTCCAAGAAACGCGTTGTTAGATGTTTCATAAGTTCGTCAAACTTATACAAAGCTCATTGAGGAACTTATAAGAACTCATGTTGCATGTAACTTGGTTTAGACTCCTAGAAACGCGTTGTTAGATGTTTCATACGTTCGTCAAACTTGTACAAAGCTCATTGAAGAACTTATAAGCACTCATGTTGCATGAAACTTGGTTTAGAGTCCTAGAAACGCGTTGTTAGATGTTTCATACGTTCGTCAAACTTGTACAAAGCTCATTGAGGAACTTATAAACACTCATGTTGTATGAAACTTGGTTTAGAGTCCTAGAAACGCGTTGTTAGATTTTTCATAAGTTCGTCAAACTTGTATAAAACTCATTGAGGAATTTATAAGAACTCATGTTGCATGAAACTTGGTTTAGAGTCCTAGAAACGCGTTGTTAGATGTTTCATATGTTCGTGAAACTTGTATGAAGCTCATTGAGGAACTTATAAGCTCTCATGTTGCATTAAAATGGTTTAGAGTCCTAGAAACACGTTGTTAGATGTTTCATACGTTCGTCAAACTTAAACAAAGCTCATTGAGGAACTTATAAGCTCTCATGTTGCATAAAACTTGGTTTAGAGTCCTAAAAACGAGTTGTTAGATGTTTCATAAGTTCGTCCAACTTATACAAAGCTCATTGAGGAACTTATAAGAACTCATGTTGAATGTAACTTGGTTTAGAGTCCTAGAAACACGTTGTTAGATGTTTCATACGTTCGTCAAACTTGTACAAAGCTCATTGAGGAACTTATAAGCACTCATGTTGCATGAAACTTGGTTTAGAGTCCTAGAAACGCGTTGTTAGATGTTTCATACGTTAGTCAAACTTGTACAAAGCTCATTTAGGAACTTATAAGCACTCATGTTGCATGAAACTTGGTTTAGAGTCCTAGAAACGCGTAGTTAGATGTTTCATAAGTTCGTCAAACTTGTATAAAGCTCATTGAGGAACTTATAACCTCTCATGTTGCATTAAACTTGGTTTAGAGTCCTAGAAACACGTTGTTAGATGTTTCATACGTTCGTCAAACTTGTACAAAGCTCATTGAGGAACTTATAAGCACTCATGTTGCATGAAACTTGGTTTAGAGTCCTAGAAACCCGTTGTTAGATGTTTCATAAGTTCGTCAAACTTGTATAAAGCTCATTGAGGAACTTATAAGCTCTCATGTTGCATTAAACTTGGTTTAGAGTCCCGAAACACGTTGTTAGATGTTTCATACGTTCGTCAAAACTTGTACAAAGCTCATTGAGGAACTTATAAGCACTCATGTTGCATGAAACTTGGTTTAGAGTCCTAGAAACGCGTTGTTAGATGTTTTATAAGTTCGTCAACTTGTACAAAACTCATTGAGGAACTTATAAGCACTCATCTTGCATGAAACTTGGTTTAGAGTCCTAGAAACGCGTTGTTAGATGTTTCATAGGTTCGTCAAACTTGTATAAAGCTCATTAAGGAACTTATAAGCTCTCATGTTGCATTAAACTTGGTTTAGAGTCCTAGAAACACGTTGTTAGATGTTTCATACGTTCATCAAACTTGTACAAATCTCATTGAGGAACTTATAAGCACTCATGTTGCATGAAACTTGGTTTATAGTCCTAGAAACGCGTTGTTAGATGTTTCATACGTTAGTCAAACTTGTACAAAGCTCATTTAGGAACTTATAAGCACTCATGTTGCATGAAACTTGGTTTAGAATTTTAGAAACGCGTTGTTAGATGTTTCATACGTTCCTCAAACTTGTACAAAGCTCATTGAGGAACTTATAAGCACTCATCTTGCATGAAACTTGGTTTAGAGTCCTAGAAACGCGTTGTTAGATGTTTCATAATTTCGTGAAACTTGTACAAAGCTCATTGAGGAACTTATAAGCACTCATATTGCATGAAACTTTGTTTAGAGTCCTAGAAACGGGTTGTTAGATGTTTCATACGTTCGTCAAACTTGTACAAAGCCCATTGAGGAACTTATAAGCTCTGATGTTGCAAGAAACTTGGTTTAGAGTCCTAGAAACGCGTTGTTAGATGTTTCATAAGTTCGTCAAACTTGTATAATGCTCATTGAGGAACTTATAAGCTCTCATGTTGCATTAAACTTGGTTTAGAGTCCTAGAAACACTTTGTTAGATGTTTCATACGTTCGTCAAACTTG